>CM077243.1:10529078-11766578 GCA_039654775.1 Spinibarbus caldwelli | reverse complement strand
ATATGGTTAATTTTTTTTAATCTTTCTAGAAATTAAGCCTTGTGCAACGTAAAGGACATATATTTATGACTATCTGACATAATTTGGGCTAAAAACATAACAGGCGCAAAGAATTTAAATGATATGAAACCGAATGTCTAATGAATGTCAAACATCAAACTAACTTTACCGCAGTGGTAGTTGGTAAAGAACAAGAGATGAGTAACCGTTACGCACACCGTCCAGGGGGCGCCTGGTCAACCACAATCCATCACATATCAAATAACGGGTCAAACAATGCCACATTTAAGAGGTGAAAGAAAAGATTAGTAACGTAACTCCAGAGAAAATGAGAAACAAACCGGCAACTCCATGACATTTCTAAGAAAGTCAATACAATTCTCTTTCTTACCATTCTTTCACACCGGTTCGCTCCGTGCGCACAAACTCTCTCCAAACCTGGTCCTGCTTTACCGGATCTCGGGTGTCATCGTTTTGCGCCGGTGTCTCACCGGTGTTTCGTGTCCTGCCCACTGAATGCCTGAACACTGAGACCGAGGACTGAGAGGTGAGAGGACCATTGGGTCGGTCCGGTAAACGGTACCCAGCTGAAGTGGCGCGCCGCATGTTTCCTTTCCTATCCATCACTCAGTCCTTGAGCTCCTCAGTCAAACACAAATATATTTTAAGCCACTGTAAAGTCCATTTTACCTGTTTATCCACTTGACTTAAACTGTTGCCTCAATGTAAGAGATTTTCTTTTTAGCAAATCGCCCTGTCTTGCTCTGATGTGGAGGGACGTGTCGAGCGCCAGTTTCAGCAATCACAGCACGAGAGCTGCTGCTGCAGCACGGTTGCGCGGAGATTAGCTCTTGTTTACCCGGGACGTTTCCCCGGGAGACTGCCGGGCGATGCTGGGATACCCTCTCAAAGCTTTTGTTAATTCACGAGGAGGCGAGACATCCGCTGCAACAATGAGAGCAAATTAGTATTACAAAAGCCAAAGACTGACAGACTGGTGACATAACAGTGCACGTGGGCCTGCATAAAAGAGCCCAGCTATTCAACCAAAATGTTCAAATATGAGAGAAAAAAAGAAAAGAAAAAACACACACTGGCATATTTTTCTTATATTTTCTTTATAATGTCCTCAATTGCATGCGACAGACAAACAGTAATCTGTTGAAGTTTGTGGCAGTAGTTAATTCATCCAAAGCTGCATTTTTGGACAGGTAACGCCTGTGCAATGAGAACAAACATGTAGGCCTACTCAATCAAAAAATGATGACTTTAGAGAACATTCCTCTGCACAGAGAATAGAGGGTGATACTGCAAATCTTTTCCCAAACAAAGATGAATTGTTACATGGTGACATTTGACCTTGAGAGGTTACTATGATCTGCACTGTTAACATAAAATACACCTGTAACCAGGGTTATTATTACAAAAATAAATAAATAAATAGTTGAAATAAAATAAAATAAACATTAAATGAAACCAAATAAATGATAACTAAATAAAACTATACAGACATTATTAAAAAAACAAAAACTACAAATCACTAAACAAAATGACTAAAACTTTAAAATGCTAATTAAAACAAAAATGAAAGAAACAAATGAAAAAAAATCTAATTCAAAATTTTAACAAAAAAATATAGTATACCAATGGTACTAAAATAATACTTTTCTCTTTAAATTTCTCAAATTTCTCTTAAAACTCAGAATATTTGAAATGTGTTTTTAAAATGGTTAAATGGCAGAAAAACAATGGCAGAAAAAAACTTTATTTTCCAACACAGTAAGACACAAACAATAAATTTCATGCTTTTATTTTAAATTTTACATGTTGCCCCAAGTAAATACTATGTAAAACTTTAAAACTCAAAATTTACTTTGAGTTGTTTTCTCACAGCATAATGCCATATTACATCTAAGATGGTTGATGGTTGGAGTTTTTTTTAAGTTTGTGTCTGAAAAATATTATTATAAAATCTTTTCAGTACTATGCAATGTTTCTTTAATATTATTGGAGGTGTTAATTTAATGGGATGTCATTCTTGTTTTCCTGTTACCCTAAAGGGGGCAGTATACTCCATATTTTGCTTGCCAGCTTATAAACAGCAGCAGGTTAATTACCCAAAAGTAAATTAAAGAGAGAGAGAGAGAGAAAAAAGAACAATTTTAAGCCTATAATTTTAATTTTGAGTCCACAATTAAATGTTATGAGTTGAACAGTTTCTCGCTGAAATATTTTTAAAGAGCAGTTTCTGCCTTTCTCTTTCAGGGCTGTGGGCTGAACGGAGTTCACATACTGTGTCACGGCATTAAATAATTTAGCTGAGTCCAGTAAAGCCTATGATTCACTGTGACAGTAGTTCTGACTTCAGCTTTTGGGGTGCAGGTGATGTTTGTACCTGCAGTGAGTCAGACAGGTCCAGTTCTGCACACCTAATGGAAATGAGAATGTCCGTATCAGATAAAGGACATCACTTTGGACAGGACTAGAATAACCTGGTTAGAACTACTGAGATCTTCTCCATATCAGTTTATTTCAATAAAAGATCTGGCCAACTTTGTGTCATAGCAGTCATATCTATAGCCAGCAACAGTAACACCATGAGAGTTTTTTTATTTTATTTATTTATTTATTTTATTTTTTTCAGCTGCTTGACTTGTAGTTTAAGCCAGTTTTGATTTTATGAACTGAATCTTTATGACTGGGATGCAGTCCTGTCACATGGATCTATTGTTAAAAAAACACAAATACATGTAAACACAAATAGTGTATTTCTATTAAATTAGCCTGATGATAATAATTGATTATATAAATTCATAAATAAAGTTCTTTATTGGCATTTGTTGTTCCATAAATAATCTTTAACGTCCATGGAACATTGCAAAAAAGGTTCTTTGTAGTGGAAAAAGTGGTTATGTTAAGATCTGATACTGTCAAGACAGATTAAGTTATTCATAGAAAATGAATTTTCATCTACACGTTTTGACCTTAAGCTTTCGCTTTAAAGTGTAATACTGATATTTTCTAAGACACATTTTTAGGATAGAAAGCATCTCATAGCCATTATCAAAAACTGTATGGATACCAAAGGCATGTCAGATGGTCAAAGGCATGTCAGACCCCCCCTCCCACACACACACACACACACACACACATCTTCCCATCAGCCTCACTCAAGGTGACAAAATTGTTGGAAAAGGTGAAGTGCAAGAGAGAGCAAGAGAGATAAAATCCCTCTCTGAATGGTACAATAAGATCAGAGAACGACTATTTCTGGCTGGCTGTACCAATCTGAAACTGTCGTTTCTTTAAAAGTTGTTTGATTGAGACTGGCTGATCCACAGTTCTGTCAGGAGTTCGCTTCTCTGATCTGGTCTTTGGAGACTGCTAATTAACTTAGAAAGAGTTTATCCCTTTTTCCTCAAAGGACCTCCTACAGGATCAGATGGTGAGAAAACATCACGTTAATGCCGGCTGTGCGATACCAGAGTATGCGTGAGAGGCAGCGGAGGAAAAAACAGCAAAAAAGGCAGACAAACAGGTATATATAAGTATGTGTGTGTGTGTGTGTGTGTGTCTAGCAGTGAGTCAGTGTGTGTGTGTGTGTGCAGACTTAAATATATGCCTGAGAAATGTTCACTGGCATGAGAAATTGCATGTGGGTGTTTAGAGGGAGATGTGGTTTCTTTGGTATCATTAATATCTCAGAAATTTAATTAAACATTACACTGTATCCCAGGGCAAACCTGACACTTGACATAAATAGTCCTATATAACCACATGATATGATCATACAATACACCATAACCATAAATGACTAATTTAAAGAAAAAATATATATATATTCTATATATCGTAATCACGTGTTTATTTTCATTAAATCAGCTAATATAAATCTGAAATGCACTAAAATACAACAAAATCTCAGGCTGTGTGTGCACACATGTGATTGTGTGGTATTCTTCCGCAGGTTCTTTTCCAGCAGTGTGATCACATCTGACAGCAGTCAGTCATCCTGTAGATTAAATAACATTACAGATACAACAATCAGTGAATTATAGAGGTATAAAAAGTAAACTGGCATTCAATAGCCTATTATAGTTATAATTTAAAGAGTAAAAGAATTATCTACCTATGAAAAAACAAGAATGTTTAAAAGTGTCATAAAAATACCAAGCAATTGTTTTTTGTCAAACAAAATTACAAAAGGATTACATTTAAAACATACGTGACAGCTTTCCCTGACCTGACATTTATGAAAAACACTTTGTCCTGTGAGCACAATTCACCTCTTATATAGTTGACTAGTCTGAAAGTATTCTACTGTGTGTTTTGTGTGTGGGTATGTATGTATGTATGTATGTATGTATGTATGTATGTGTTCATTGGTTTAACAACAGATTTTACAAGAATATGATATTGCATTTTTTGTTTGAATGACAGAATTCACAAAACATTTAAGAGGGATCTTTGAAACCAACATATAAAACCATAGCTAGAGAAAACACATCTAACTCTTGATTCAAAACCTTATGTTCACTGAAACAGAGCCCTTTTGAGAAATTCTCCTTATGACAACTAGCCTTAGTCTCCCCAAAATAATATAAAAAAAGACAAATGAACTCTTGCAACAACACACTTTTTGCACTGTTCAGTGAGTTTAGATATTCTGTTCAAAGATACACAATTTCACCAACAGATTCAGTTCCAGCCGTGATTCATTTGCACAGATACAGTTACACTGCTCCCTGTCATCTTGCTTTATGCCCTACAAGAAGTCTAAACTATAAGGAGAAAGTGCAAAAAAGTGACACAAATCGCCTCGCAATCACAAGCTCACTTGACTGGAAATCACTTGGCTTTTTTTAGCAGCACGAATGCGTTTCCGCTTGTGATCTCTCATGAAGCTCAGGCGTACTGAAAGCTTCCAAGCAAGAAAAACAAGAAAAAAGATTCAGTCAAGGTACATTAGACAAAAATGTTAAATTAAAAGATTCAGAAAAACATCTTTCAAGGGTCTGCGCTCAACAATTATGCATAATAAAAAAAAAATCAATTAAAAAAAACCCTTTCAAATAAGCCCAGAAATGTCAAAACACAGATTAAGGGGCCAAATAAGGACCCCACAGTGTCATTCTTCCTTTTATTTTCCTTAATTCTTCCTCCCACACAAGATGGGGGGCTTCCACTGCACACCACGCTGACCCCTGACTGATAATGAACCAGGGATGGACTCCACAGTTACTTTTTAAAGCAAAATCATCCCTTGGGGTTGCAGTCCAATGACCCTCTCTAAAGCTGTTATATAATTGCTATTTTTCCCTGCATCCTTTCCACAGAGAGATGGAGGCATGATGACTGTAATTATCCTGCCGCAAAGCAGACAAAACGGGCGAACGGCTGCTGTCCGCCTGGCAGAGGAAACAGTAAAACCTTGTGTTCTTTATTCCCTTTCTGTTTCATTCTGTCCCTTTCTCTTTCTTTGCTCACACCTTTCGCCAATTACTTCTGCAAAGCCATTGAAAATGAAATATATTTGCGTGTATTTCAAAGATGGAAGGGTGTGTGTGTTCATATTAATGCAAGAATTAGTGTGGGTGTGTTTGCAAGTGCATATGTGAGTTGGGTTTGATAACTTGTGGCAGTTGAATTGAGCCCCTGCCTCACGGTTTCCCTTAGATACAACTAATCAGCCATTTAATTACACAGGTCTCTGTTTGTATTCAGCATTTATGGGCTTTTACATGCTTGAAGACAGTAATTAAAAACCAGTGTGAGATAGAAAGAAAGATAGAGGGAGAAGAGAATGACAAAGACGGGCAACCCGATGATTTCAATAAGAATGACAGTACAATGCTTTAAAAGCACTAGTCTGCCTTTTGTTTATGGAGATTGTCATACGTTAAGTGCTTTCTTTTTCTCTACCGTTGTGCCTCTGTGCGCCTCTGTGTTGTGTTTTGCCTCCTTATTTTTCTCCCAACGCCTCAAGTTTCTTCAGGCGACAGGAAGCTTGAACATACGACTTGGTAACCAAGCAACAACATACCAACCATGCTCTAAAATTAGGGAAGTGATGACGTCAAGGGAACCAAAACAAAATCATAAGAACATTAAAATGCACATGTAACAGCAAGGAACACTCGCACTGACCATTCAGTTTTCATACTTCAATCAACATCACGTAACTCCCAATAATAAAGCAAAAATAGACCTGCCATTAAGCTGCACATCGCCTCAAAAGTAATACACCACCAATCATTCACGCTACTGAATAAAGTCATGCATCAAGCAGTGCTTTTATTTTAGTAAATTGGCATACAGCTATAGCACCTCGGATGGAACAAACAAAGCTTAATTTTTTTGTTCCAAATCACTTTAATTACTGTGCTAATCTGTCCAAATGAGATGCATCCAGGGTATTTATTTTGTTAATCAGTAGGCAGTAGAACTAAAAGGGCTCCAGTGTGCATAGAAAGGATCTTTTTGACCTCTTGTCGTCTTACTTGCTGTACAGCAAACCTGACTCTCAAGAAACTGCAATATTGGAACAAGTCATTGGATCTATACACTCAATAAACCACCTTTCTAAGAAGCACCATTTATTTCAACCACCCAGTCTGAGACAAGTTGACCTTCGTCTCACGCAGCCAGACTTTTGATGGTCTTGAGATCTGTTTCTCATTGCACTTTATTCTTGCCAAGTACCTTCTACTTAAGGCCCATTAACACCAAAGAAAAATATAAAATATAAAGTTTATAGATTTTATTATAAAGTCTTAATAATCGTTCTAATTCTATAGGGAAGTTCACACCACAACTATGATAACTACACATAGGAATGAATTTTTTATAGCCAGTGAACGATAAAAACATTAAGCCAATCAGAATCCAAATGACCCCAGCATTTAAAGTGGCAAACACAGGACTGTGTGGTTGTTTATAATAAACAATGTTATCGTCCATTGGTGTGGACACTAAATAGTTTTCGTTATTGCTATAGGAGAATATGCTTTTAGACAGAAAATGATCATCTGACTGATCTTAAAGCAACTGTATGTAAGTTTTTGTTTTCTTTTTACATTGAAATATCAGTTTCAAAATCCTTCTGATGGTACACTGACTTCTGCTTTCTCAAACGTCTGTTCTAGAAGTATATACGTTTGGCGAGCAGGTACACAATTATGCAAAAAGTGTGAATTGCTTCACATCAGCATCAAATATATGCGTACAGCTATCCATATGTACCACAGTGGATTCCATTCACTTAACTGTAGGGGGATCTAAAAATACACAAAAATACACAAAACTACATACAATTGCTTTAAGTATAGTCTCACGTAGCCAGACCTTCAGACTGACGGCAATAGGCCTGGGAACCTTGGCTACTTTGAATGGCCAAGGACCGCCCAAGAGGCCACATGACTGACAGGTAAAGCAACCAATCATGTTGCATTTTGTGCCTTGTCATGTTTAGGGGCGTGGAATTGTTTGCACAATAACAGACCAGTGTGTAAAACTCTTAAACGTATATTAAAGAGTCTATGCACAAACTTTACATACTTCACATACTTTTGAAAATCCAGCGTTTAGTTGATCCTGATAAGCGCTCATTGTCACAGTTGTAAACATGATGGATTTCTTCTTCCATGTGGGGGTTTGGCATCACGGCATCTTTGTTTCCAAGCGGAACATTAAAGAATGCGACACACACGTCTCCCGGAAATCCTGTATAATTCAACCAATCCCATGACAACTTTGAAACTCCTGAAGGGTTTCCAATATTGTGTGACAACGGTCTGTGGGCGTGACGTCTGAGGCTGAGACAACTTTAAGTGACCACCAACAAAAATATATATATAGATTAAGAGATTCAAAAAACATCTTTCAAGGGTCATCACTCAGTGATTAAGAAACCATTTTAAAAAAGCCTAGAAAAGTCAAAACAGATAAAGACCTCACAGTGATCAAACAAAGAATCAAGATCCCATCACTTTGTTCTTCCTTTTATTAAAAGGAAAAAAGATGACCAAAAGTAATATGTACAGGTCTACTGATTATTTCACAGACATAACTCAGAACATTAATTAACAGCCTACTTAGTGCTGATGTTAAGAACTACTAGAAGATGGAAAATGTCAATGAAAAACCAAAGACGAGCGTGGAAATAAAAAATGGATGTTTTTGTACAATTACTTCTATTTGTACAATTACTGAGTTTCATTCATGGTTAAGAGTATAATATAAAAAAGCCAGGATGCTTGACTGTGCACAAAAAAAGTAAGAAAAGTCAGAAAAACTATGATACTACTTCACTGTTTCACTGTCACTGTTTCAATGCAACATCTTCACTGTTGCATACGCCAATGAAAGGAAGCACTAGACTGGTATTAAATGGGGTTTTTCCATGTTAAAGAGAGGGCACATGTGCTCTGGCACACAGAAAGATGTAATTAACTCTGATAATACTGTGTTTGTGTATATTTGAGCAGCCCAGTTACTAGCCAGACTGTCCTTTACTCTAACACTGCCAGTTTTATTCTCTCAGGCCAATTCTCCCAACTGTCTTCTGACTCTCCCACTCTCTGTGGCTGTCTCTCTGTCTCTCTTTCTTCTCTCTCTCTGTGAAGTTAATCCTTTTAGAGTTATCACCTCCACACCAGACCCTGCTCGGCTCCCGGCTCTCCAAGACACAGAGAATCTGTCCCAAGACACAGAGCAAACAGATTAAACCACAAGAGAGAGCAAGCGATGCTACGATAGAGGATGGAAGGATGATGGAACAGTAATCCTACAAAGAAAAATGTTATTCTGAGGAGCGAGGGAACGGGTTCTTTTGATGCGCTGTTTGGAGAACTCATGGAGCGTAGAATAGGCTTGAAGGACATATTGAGGGCTTGTTTATGTGGGTCAGGACAGCATGAAAGATTATGTAATTCTGACAGTGGAGTTTCTCACTGAACTAAGAGGCACAGCAGGTGTTTGAGAAATATACAAGAGGATCCACAATGCAATATCTTTAAAGGATGTGATCCCTGAGGGAGGCAACAGTTACTATAAACTCCCCATCAGAAAGACAACAGGGCCAAAATATAAATCTCTTATTGAAACATTCTGTTTTTTCATACAAACCTCAGGCAATCTAGGTTAGTCATATTTGTAAGTGTTTTAAAACAGAGGTTTTCAAACTTTTTTATGCCACGGATCCTCATATATGATACTTTTGTGAGGATATAAAAGCAGTTTAATATTTACATGTATAAAGACTGATTTGTGTGAGAAAATTATAATAATACAGTCTATAAAAAAGACAACGTTTTCAAAATGAAATAATTGTTTTTGTAATAATTGTAATAATTTTTATTTTTTCATTTTATGAAATTCCTGTTTTACAGAATCTAAAAAAAAAGACAACTTTCAGAATCCAGACACTGCTTAAAAGCTGAAGTGTGTAACTTAAAATACTTTCTTAAAAATATTAAAGTAAAAAGCACATTCAGATTCTTTTTACAAGACCAGCTGAACATAGAGACAAATATAAATAAGTTTTTCCCAGTGTTGCTATTGTTAACTAAAACTGTAATTAATAAAAATAATTTCAGTAACTGAAATAAAGTGTAAATATAAATATAAAACATAAATATTAGATGAAAAAAACCAAAATGACTAAATCTAAAACTGAACAAAAAATAAATAAAAAACCAAAAGCTCATAAAATTACTAAAACTTAAAAAAGAAACCTAAAAATATATATATAAAAATAAACGCAAATTCAAAATATGAATATATGCAATAACAGCATATAAAAAATACTAAACTAACACTGGTTCCCCTGAAAAGTGTAAACACTATGGTGCTTCAAAACATTGATTTGAGTGTTTCAAGATTCCAACACAGAGTCAACCAATGGCGTGAGTTTGGGGCGGGACTATCTGTTTATCTGATAAATGACAGTGGAAGAGAGTGTTCTGGAAACTTGTTTGAAAACAATCATTATTTTTGCCAATCCATGTGATAGCACTACATCTCTTATCTCAGTCCTTATCCAAACTTGAATAAATCTACAAGAATTCTGTCAACTGGACTTTTTGCTCTCTCAGAGAATGTCTATTTGAATGTGTGTCAGTCATAAAGTTCCGCTTTTTTCCTGTTGCTGATAGTTTTGTGTGCAAATGTTCACAGAGAGTTTGGCAGAGCAGTCTCAGCGCAGCCGGAGCAACAGGGCCTGTGGGAGTATCAGCACTGCCAGATGCCTTTCAGTGTCACAACAAACCTCTTTCTGTCAGAACAATGTTTGATAAATTGATCTCGATAAATTGATCTCGCGTATCGATATTCTTTTCAGATGCCACACACATTGATTATGGGAGACTCTGTTAAAATATATATACTGTTTTGGACTAGCTGATGACCGACTGAGAAATTGATGTATATTGGAACTGGATGATGTGAATCAGAACTCTGTACAGGTCAGACCAGGATTCACTACACATTATGTTCTGCACACAAGAGGCCCTGAGAACAACAAAAAATCATTCTAAAGTCTGAAAGTGTGTTCCTAAATTCTTAGAGCCTTTAGCTTCTCAGTATTTCAAAAAAAAATAAAAAATAAAAAAAAATCCTGTAAGTATTATGCTTTTTGGACATGCTAAAAAGCCATTTAATATGTTGCTCTCAGCTCTGAATTACTAGCAAGCAGAATATTGTCTTTACAGGTTTTGCTCTTGTTTATATATATATATATATATATATATATTTAGAATATTTTAGAAGACTTATCTGAGCAAAACTCTCAAGGACCTGACAGAACCTTGGATGCTTCTGGTAAAATCAGTCTAGGCAGCACATCAATCTTTAATGAGAACAACATCTTCACAGAGTGCTTTAAACACATCACATAAGTAAAGAGAACATCTGCACATTCATTTATTTTACAGATAAATATTTTGACAGTTCTTTTTGATGTTTTATTTAGTACTTATTTTTCTGACCTTGTTTAAGTACTGTATTATGTTTTACATTTTTCCTGTGTAGAGCAGATAAAAAAATAAAATAAAATAAAATAAATTTCTGTTTGGTTGAACAAAATTGGTTGATGATCAGCAGGAGTATAATCACTGTATTATTCTATTCTATTCTATTCTATTCTAAAATAAAATAAAATAAAATAAAATTCTGATAGGTTAAACATGGCATTGAGCAGTCAAATATTTTTCTATGTAGTATTAATTATATGGTAATTATTTCAGTATAAATATTTTGGTGAACATAAAGGTTTGACAGATGGATAGAAACAATCACGCAGAAGAAAAACAGACCAGTAAAAGACATAAAGAGCTTGATGGGAGAGAATGTTACAATGCAGTTATTTATTATTATAAATAGTCCATTTTAAAAGGAAAATATTGCAAATATGTGTGGCTATACTTTTATTTCTTATTTTATGTAAGAAGCTATTTTAAAAAATGTAAACAGTCTAATTCTATACCTAAGCAGCTTTCTCAAGTACACATGAACTTATGTAACTAATCCAGCTTCTCCACAAACAGGTAAACAGCGGAACAGAGGAGCACTTTGTCCAACAGAGTACAAATCTCAACCTCACTTCCTTCCTCTGACCACCACAGCATCTAACTGACGATCAGCAGGAGTATAATCACTCCAAAATGACGACTGACAGCTCCTCAAATGGCGTTGTCCAGGCAACAAGACCCCCAACCCCTTTCTCTGCAGCCATACACGTACCTCTTTGTAAAGAGCTGTTATTTAAAGCTCAGGAACAAAAAGAGAAAAACGGGGAAGTCTTCTGCACTCTCCAAACTCAGTCTGAAAAGTGTTGTGCATCATTAGAAATGCTTGAGGATCTTTAATCATGATTCTCTCTTAGGTTCTGTTTTTTAAAGCCACTCTGTGAAAGCCCATTTCTGTTGAGCTCACATCGGTGAATCAGTGTCTGATTCATTCAGGACACTCATCCAGATTGTAGCTGCAGACAGGGGACCTTACGGTGCAGTCAGCAGGTAACAGACTCCCACTGACAGGTGAGAGGGAGTCGACATCTCTCTCGCACTAATGGAAAAGCCACAGCAGTATGTCTGCATTATCGACAGAAATAGAAGAATAGAAATATGAAAACTGAAACTTCTGTCATCATTTACTCACCCTCATGTAGTTCCAAACCCATGTGAAGTTTAACACAGAACAAAAGGAAATTTTTAAGTATATGCTGACATTTCTTTGCATATTATGAAAATGAATGGGGCTGTCAAACTTGAAAAAAGAACAATGAGTGTCAGAAAAGTGGTCCATATAACTTGTGCACTATATTTTAAGTCTTTCAGCGCCATACACTGTGTAAGGAACAAAGTTGAAAAAATGAGTTTTTCTATTTGAAACATATTTACAGTGAATATTAATACTATATGAACTAATTTTATGATTTTATTATACACTGTGAAACCTAAAAGACAAATTAATTAAATCAAACAAGTTCATTTGACTCAAATATTACTTAAAGTTCACTGCACTTAATAGAAAAAAGTTATGTGAACTCAATAACTGATATATTAAGCAGAACTCAAACTGAAAGAGTAACAACAAATTTCTAGTTGAGTTCATGTTTCTAAATTTAATAGTTTTAATCAAAAAATTTCAACTGCACAAGGTAGTGGAATGGAGTTTATAGTTTAATTGTACATTATAGTTGAATTTTACATTAGAATATATTCTTTTTATAGTGAATTCAAATTAAATAAGTTCAACGTACTCACAACTAATATTTCTAAACTAACATGTATTGAGGCAATTGGTTGTTGGGTTTTACAGTGCATCTCATGGTTATTATAGTTAACTAAAACTAAAATCATAAAAACATTAGTTACTTGAAATAAAATAAAAATTAACCTAGGTAAAATAAAATTTAAAATATATATATATTTTATTCCAGCATGTTTCCAAAGCAACATTTCTCGTTTTCATTTACGTTAACTTGATAATTAAAATAATTAAAACTAACAATTAAATTAAACCTATAAACTTAAAAACTATATAAACATATATATATATATATATATATATATATATATATATATATATATATATATATATATATATATATATATAAAATAATAAAAATGACTCAAAACTAAACAGAAAATACAAATATATATATATATATATATATATATATATATATATATTGAATTATTAAATTATTTCTTTCTTTAAGCAGTTTTAAACACAAATAGAATTTGTTTTAGATCATTTTTAATGTAAATTTGCCATTTGCACTAATTTACCTAAATGTACTTTGATGATCAATCCATTACGCATCAGTTAAAAGAGGTCTTGTCTAGGAAATTTTCCTTCTTTTGGAGAAAAAAAAAACATGAAAAGCAGACAAAGATGCAGAGTTCAGCATGCAGTAATTTCTCACTTCACTGCTTTATATGCTAATTTGTCATCTTAAGTCTTGCCAGAAACTATGATCTTGCAGTCTGCCTGTATAAAGCTGAAGCCTGATGTGTATTTACTAAAGATAAACAAACGCTTTAAAGCCCACTGTGTGACAGCATCCCTTCCTCCAGAGACACAGAACTCCTCTTTCACCTCTGTTATCTCCTCTGGGCTGACAAAGAATGTGTTTCCTTTCTCTCTTTTCCCCCTAATGATCACTTTAGGGGCTGCTTCACACTTGTCATTTCCTCTTAAATTATTCTGACCTTGAACCCAGCACTGTAGGCGTGTTGTAAAAGACTCCCCAGAAGATCATTTTCCCTGAGGGTTTTTTTCTGTTCTGAGTCTGCATTGTTGTTATTCTTGGTGCAACTGGGAAGAAATTGATATTATTTCATAAACTGCAAGCTTCATACATGGTCCCTGAAGAATCTTCCATGATTATCTAAGACTGCATGGATGCCGCATGCTGGAAGTTCATGTTTTATTCTTAAGTGTGTTTATCTCTGTTAGTATTGATCCATTCTAATCCATGTTCTCCTGGTCCCCGGCAATTTTATGGTGTAATGTGCTGTCCCTGGGCACGCTACCGAGGCTAATCAATTTCTGAGCAAGACTTAGCGCTTTAATCACCGCAGTGAACTTATGCTGGAGATCCTAGAAAGCTGCACAGCAGCATCATGCGCTACAGAGAGACAGGAGAGAGTGAAAAGGGTTCGGTAAATGAGATAAACTTGAGATTTTAAGATACTAATATTGTAAAGGTGTGAGAAGGCCTGATGCAGTAGGGAAAACAAAATTATTTAATATTTAGTTTTTCTTCCTGCATCAGGACTTCACAGTGTAAAAAACTGCAAATAAATAAATAATAATTCCTTATATTTATATTATTATTTATTTATTAATTTAATTAATTTATGTATTTATTTATTAATTACTGAATTTCTGAATTGAATTTTATTCATGTTTTTATTATTATTAAAATGTATTAATCTGAATTTGACTTACTTTAGCATATATTTAGCATATATACAAATATTAGAAATTAGCAAAATTTAGCATATATACATATATATTTTATATATAACTCATGCATTCAAAAATATTTTAGCTCTTTTTAAAAAGGTGTAAATAGCTTGATGCATCTCTTGAACACTTAATATCTAGTTATATAAAATTAATTTACAAATAAAATTAACTTTTTTGATAATATTTTGTTTGTCTGAATTTATTTTTTATTTATTTTTTTTTCCTGTAATAAAATACTATTCAAAACATGATTTCTTCAGGATTATTTATCTAAATACAGTGACAAGATACAGGTCCAGTGTTTGGACCCATGAGGAAGCATGTCTAGAAAATCATTTTCAAAATATAACCTTTATTCTAATGGCCCAAAGATCAGATTCAATTCTGTTTCCCAAGATTATTCAACATGATTTCACTTGTCTGCAGGGAAAATATATGCAGTGATAAAATTGATTAACATTTCTGCAGCTTTAGTAGTCTTCAGTGTCACCAGATCCTTCAGAAATTATTCTAATATGCTGATTTGGTGCTCAAAAAACATTTCTTAATATTATCAATGTTGAAAAAAAGCATTTATTTGAAATAGAAACCTTTTGTAACATTATAATGTCTTTAAACTGTCACTTTTTTTCATTTTAATGCATCCTTGCTAAAAAAAAAAAAAAAAAAAAAAAGCATTTATTGGCTATTTTGAATTTTACTTTTGAATATATAAAATTAAGAATTAAATGTAAATTTGTAACGTTACGAGAGGAAAAAAATGAAGAAAAAATTAAAAACATAATTAAATTTAGGCAATGAACTCCAAGTTGCACAACTCATGGGAAGTCTGGGTTAATAAGTGCCCTGAAAGTTGTTTTTAAAAACCCAGAAAACAACTTCCGAATGATAACCAGGTTTGTATCTATTGTATCTATGTTATCTAAAAGGAAACAGTCCTCAGTTACTGCTGTAAGGTGCTTTGGAGTTAAAGTAACAGTAAGGCCACACAAACCAGTGGTGGTTAGTAAAATGAAATACAGAGTATTCTGTACACGTCACCAAGAGGAGTCCCTTGGCTCTCAGAGGGCCTTTAGAGCCTACACAGAGATTCAATCTGAGAAAACCTTTCACAAAGACACTCTTGACTGCTTATTCATAATCGTGCCCCATGGCCCTTCACTCATCTCCCAACTGCACCCGCTTCAGACTCCAAGAAATATTGACAAAATCATCACAAAAAAGAGCAGATTCTATACATATGCACCATCTACACATCCACATCTCAGAGCGCAAATATCTATTCTCCCTTCAAAACGCTGCCGGTGTATTTCAGAATAAACTTTAAGCCACCAAATTGAACACTGAATATGGAGTGAACACTTTTGCTGACAAGCAGTCAGTCGGAACAATCACAAAATGAATCACAGACGAATCAAGCATCTACTATTAAAGGTGGAGGCATTAAAATCTGTGGGCAGTTGGAGGAGAGGTAGAGGTCAGTGATAGATTGATGAAAAAGAGGAGTGGGGATGATGTGAATAATTTAGATGAGTCTTACCTTCCTTCATTAACCTCTCGCCAAGCAGACCTGCTTCACCAAGCCTCACTGAAAATAGACACACTCACATATTATCTCACACATACTGTACATACACACACATTTAAGTTTATCCTCAAGCATCCACTGATTCAAACATTCTTTCATGGTTTTGTTTAATCATACACAGTGTCCAAAAGTCTAAGAGCACACTCAAAATCTGAGAATTTTTGCATTTATAGTGCTAGGCAGTTTGACCAAAAATCTGTATCATGTTTTATTTATTTATTTTTTTTTTTAGGATTCTGACGGTTTCACGGTTTTTCCCTGACTGTGTCTTTATATTAATCAGAATGCATGAAACTTTAATTTTAATCATGATCCAAACAAACATGTTACATATAGCATGAGCAGTTTTTGATATAAATTAGATTGTATAATTTCAAAATCTGAAGCAAAACAGAATGGCCTGACCTTAGCTTTGTGAAATTATACTACATAAAACATGCCGTCCATGAAACAGAAACAGCAGACGGGCTGAATGAGAATGCAAATTCACTCTCTGACAGCAGGTGGCGCTTATGGAACAGCAGCGATATAGTGTTTCGTTGGTTACTGCTGTAAACAAAGCAGCGCTGCACTTTTAAATACCACATTAATGTGCATTATATGGAGGTAAGATGAAAAGAAAATACCATCTTCTTTCCTGAAGACAGTCAGGTCCCCTCAGAGATACATTTATATAAACCCCCACCCCGAATTCAGTCTTTAGTATTTATTTGGCACATGGTGAAGTGAGTTTGCTCTGCCTGCTAACTTACAGTATTTTCTCATCTTTGTGTTCATCTTCAACGTCTCTGGCCTCTGTTAACGGCAGTTTACAGTTGGTTTATTTGCCCAGTTAAAGAATTAGTTGCTTGTAATTAATATCTTGCTTGTAATTAATATTAAAGTTCTCCAGCCATTAGTCAGAAATGCAGTTAACAGGGATCCCCTCTCAATTCAGGAGGGTGTCTACATTGCTTAGCCTCTTGTACCGGTGTTTTAAAAATTAATACCACGTGCGTAATTCAAACCGCTTTACCATTTAAACCGGTATATCGCCCAGCAATCTAAAAATAATTAATTTGACTTGAAACTATTATTTTAAAAAACAGACATAATTCAGAGCAAATTTGTGACATGTGAATTCCTTTATACAAAAGACAATATGTTCTTGCTTTTATTGAAGCACAAGATGTCCTTTGGATGTTTCTCAAATGATGCTGGAGAACATGATCACCAGGTTTTACACAAACTTCTGAAGCTCATGCTGCTTACGTACTGCTGTCATTAAAGCAAAAGAAAGACAAACCAAATAGTGTGACATTCTTACTTTAAATTTTCATTTAAACTGTTATGCTAATAATATATGCTAATTTGTAATGTAAAAATATATCACAGAAGAATGTAAAATAGAAGCATTTTCAGTGCTCTCAGTCTAAAACCCATTTACATTTATTCTGGTCTCTGCAGCTAGAAGATGGAGGGATGAGAAGATGGATGGTAATAAGCTCTCCTTTATTGTATATAATAATTGAGGACTGAAAAATCACCTCCCTGCCAAGTAAAGCAACATGACCACAGACCTCTGAAGTCACAGCTGTCTGATATGATGTTGAGTCATTCACCTCCCACTCTGTGTGTGTGTGTGTGTGTGTGTGTGTGTGTGTGTGTGTGTGTGTGTGTGTGTGTGTATTTGTGTGTGGCGGTGAGCGATACACTGCATTTCTCATCCTACTCTCAAATCACAAATGTAGTGCAAAATAGTTTGACAAGCATTTAACGATGTTGTTTCTGTTTGTGTGTATGTGCTTTAATTACTGATTCACATCCATTACTGATTTTGTTGTCCACTGCGGCAACAGAAAGGTCAGTATTAGAACAACCTGATTAGGCAGAGATAACACAGAACAAAAACACAGAACGAAAGAGAGCGATTGAAGAAAGAAAGAAAGAAAGAAAGAAAGAAAGAAAGAAAGAACTAAAGAAAGGTTTACCTTCAATAAGCAGCCTTCAGATATCTAAGCAGAAGCCATGTTGAAATGTTCAATCTTCTTTTGCCTCATGTAACTGTCAAAAGTAATAAACAGTATTTCCATTAAAATATGACACAGAAAAAAATCATAAAGCACAATTGTATATTATTCAAATAATAAATGTCCAGCATCTAATATATTCTGTATCTAAATTAGTCACTGCAAAAAAAAAAAAAAAAAAAAAAAAAAAATTTAAAATAAAATGAATAAAGAAATAATACAAGGTTTGACATTTTCTGTATTATTACATACACACACACACATACATACATACATCATATATTGGTACTCAAGTTGGCAACCTGCTGATTGTTTCAAAACAACACACAGTAATATTCACAAGCATGACAGATGCATTTTCTTGTAAGATGTTTTGGTAAGAACGCATCTGCTAAGAGCATCGCTGTACTAAAAGCTGCAGCAGCCACCAGCACAATGTCTCTGGAAACTCTCACTAAATATTAAAAACATGTAAATTGAGTCGTCTGTATCTGTCTGTGAGACAGAGAAATGATTCTGCCAAGGTTGAGTGGACTAGCAGAAGGCTTCCTGCTGCTCCCCACGTCCATCTGCAAGGGAAAATTCACTCTTTATCTTTCTCACTGAAATACACACAGCAACCTATCCACTGAGCCCATGGATTATTGATCAATGTAAAGAGCACAGGTCACAAAATATAGACCCTTTCTTTAAAAAAAGAATGAAGGAAAGAAAGAAAAAGCACTTTTCTCTTTTCTGAACATTTTCCATCTTCTTCAGCCCAGCAGGAAACTCTAAATGCCACCAGACCACTGAACAGAGACGTTAAATGGAAAGAGAGGCAGGGAGGAAGGGAAAGAGAGTGAAAGATATTGTTAGAGAGGGAGAGAGAGATTCTGATAGAGGTGGGGATGAGGACATGTAAAGGTCAAAATATAATAGCCATCCAGTTTCACCTGCTGTAATCTAACAGATCATGTGAAGCAAACAACACGGAGGGAGAGAGAGAGAAAACAAGAGAGGGTATTTGTGCATGTGCATTATTCACTGCAGAGTAAAGCTTATCATAAAACTGAAATCAAATTTGACCTTTTATACTTTTTTAAGCATGTCATTCATAATAAAAAAAAATGTTGATCTCAGTAATCCTTTAACAAAGCTTCATCTTCCTCTGAAATAACATAAATGAAATTATGGAGGTAAAATGGATTGTGAATGGAGAACTTTGGCTTTAAATATGTAAACAGTATGCATTTACTTTACAGTCTCTATTTTAAATAAGTGCAAATACAAAAATCCACGGAAAATGGAAAATGTAATGGTAATTTCATTAAGCCCTAAATTACTTATTTTCTGGCAATATTGTTGACTTGATTGCACAGATACTATTTGAACTGAACTGAGCTGGATGATAACATTACTGAATCAATGATGAACTGACTTTAACTGGAAAATTGAGTGTTTACTATTGTCCTTGTGCATTATTGACACACTATTTTCCTGTTTAATACTGTAAAGCTGCTTTGACAATCTGTATTGTATAAAGTTCTATATTAATAAATGTGACTTGACTTAAAACACAACACAATCCAAAATATGGACAAATATGAAAAATAAATAAATAAATAAATTGTTTCTTCAATAAACTTAACTAAATTAAGGGGAAAAAATTCCATGCAATTAGTTTAGCATTGTATGACAAGACTAAAACAAGCTAGTTTAAACAAATGTTTTGACAAACCTAAAAGATTTTAGTTAAGTTAATAACTAGCAACAGCATGTTAAAGACAATTACATTTATTACCATCATATGTAATATCAGATAAGCAAGTAAGAAGAAACTGGTCTCAGTACTAGCATTAGCAAAGTTATTGCTCAATGAATCAAGGAACACATATATTGCAATATATCACGTAGCCTCCCACAGCCTAAGCACCAGCTCCCCTAGCACAATGGTAACCACAAAACTCAAAAACATAACTGAAACTCTTATAGATATCATCACAACTGAGCATTAAACAGGTCGGACAGACCAAGGAAAATAAGCTTTTGATGCAACCAACTTGAGTTTGAACCTGCCTTCTCCCTTATATGAGCTCATAGAGGTGTTTATTTTAAATTAAAATAAAAAGAAGAAGAAGAAAATAATCAAAAAATGAAAATAATTACATTACATTTGCAATGTGTATTCAGTGAAATGGCATCTGTCTAACTCTCCACTTCACCAATTCAGAAATGTATTGACTTTAAGTGCATTTATTTGGCTACCTGTCACACAAGACCTTGAATTATATAGTATTTAATGTAGTTCTATTACAAATATCTATAGAAACATTTTTAATAATATATACTGCAGTGGTGTGAGGTGAAATGGAGAAGAGAATAGAGGGTTTCTTCTTTCATTTCCAGGGATCTTAAAGGATGAGATGAACTTTACCCAAGACTACCTGCTGTCTGCGGATGTATTTCAGTATTCTCAATATGAAACTCAAAATGCTAACAGCACAAGAACTTCCATGTGTGGTGGTCAGAGTTTTCCTGTGGAATCGAACTCTTCAAAAGCATCTCTGGGCAATCTGAACAAATTTTTATTTCTGCTTCTACTGGGGCTTCAAAGGAAGCTGTAAAATGTGAGAAGAAGAGGACAAAGCAAAGATGAGGATGAGTTAAGATTATGATGGGTATTATCAGCAGGGCAAGACATTGTTATATATGTATATAATTACCATAATGCTGAATTAATAAGGGACCATATGACATCTCTCACAAATCCTCAAGCGATTCCCTTAGCCACAATCACTCTCATATTTACATCTTCAGATGTCTCATGTAATCTATGAAGTTAAACATGTCTGCGCTGCTGAGACTCAACTCAAGCTCAAGTTCCCTGCCATGTACACCTGTAATTGGAAACACACACACATATATATGTGTATGTATATGTATTATGTACACATAAGAAAAATATATTTATTTATAAAAAAATTTTTTTACACATTAACAATATTTTCAACTTGATAACAATAAGAAATATTTCTTGAGCAGAAAAATGCATTAGAATGTTCTCTGAAGGATCTCGTGACACTGAAGACGATCGATTTTATCCCTTAAAAATGGCATATTTAAACTTTTTTCCCATAAAAATAATTTGTTTTATGCCTTAAAATGACTTGAATGTAATTCTACATATTTACCTCGTTCAGGGCCAGATTTACTAAACAGGGCAAATTAGTGTTAGAGCGCAATTCTATAAAAGTGCAGATGGGAGGGGAAAATTCTGCGTGTGATTTACTGACGATGCGCACATTAATGAACACAGACGCAGAGAGATCATTTCCATAATGACCAGTGCAATCTACCAAGAGCAGCACAAGTTACTGCCTGCTTTAAGACATGCTTTTTTGGGGCGTTAAATAATGGCGCAAATACCAGTAATTTGACGTGCGCAAACTTTAGTAAATCACGTTGTGTGATTCATTTTAATACTCTCCTCCCATAAATTTTGCGTCTGAAAGGGAAACTCCTACAAATGCATATTCAGTAAGCTCAGGCGCAAAAATAGCTGTGTCCATGCCTTTTCAGCACTAATTCTTCACTGCATGTCTTTAGTCAATCCTGACAGTACTATTTTAATGCCAAAAGATGGTTTGCGCTGGCGCAAGCTGTTAGTAAATCTGGCCCTTAGTATATGCGGAGCCATGAATATGTTAACTAGTTCCCACCTCCACTCAATCACACCAGTCTAGCTCAAACCTGTTCCACTTTCACTCAGGTAACTGAAACGCAACACAATGGCAAGTGGCAATCTTGCATAAATGGCTTTTGAAAAGTGAATTTATTAGTCAATTTTATTATATTTTGAATGGATTATAGCTTAGAAAGCATGCAAAGAGTGCTCCACTTATAATTACTAAAAAGCAGAGCCTGACAAAGTACACAACTTCATTACTTGAGTGAAAGTACAGATACTATTGGTCAAATACTACTCCACTATAAGTGAAAATTGTAAAGACAGGTTTTTATTTAAGTAAAAGTACTTACAGATTATATACTTCCTTGACCAGTTTTTAGCAGCAATTTATCAGTAGGCCTGAGTAGTAAGGTTTTTTATATATGGTAGCAGCCATTTTTGATGGATATATTAGCCTTCCATTTGTATTGCCATAGTTTAGCTACAAATATTAAACTATAGTTACTATATTGTGGTTACTGTAGTTTTACTACAAATAGCATAATTATGGTTACCATACTGAGAGAATAGTAAATTTGTGGATACTGTGATTTTACTGCAAATAGTTTAGTTACTATAGCAGAAACATGGTTAATTTTCCAAAGAGCTTTAATGAGTTAACACATACACATGCGAGTTCACACAAAACAAAAACTATACATTTTCTTTGTCATGTAGAGCAAGGTGTGAAGGTCATTTTTATTTACCGTATGCCGATCATTTATCTTCTATGATCTTTGATCGTAGCGCTCGGCCTACGTAAGGCATCACATACAGTTGTCTCTTTAAAATCAATGTGGTAAACACACAGTTGATCACATCACACTATAAATATGTGCCTTTTTCGTCTTTTATTATCTTATTTGCTTTTTTAGAGCGCTTTTAGCTGTGCAGTAGCGCAGACGTTTACATTAGTTTAGCGGGGAAGGTCCCAGGGTTGCCAGATTTGCGTAAAAAAATCTGCCACATATCCATTTAAAGGGGTCCTATTATGCTTTTTCACTTTTTGAATTTTAGTCAGTGTGTAGTGTGTATGTTTGGGCATAAAAAAGTTCTACAAAGTTACAAATCTCAAAGTCCACTCCAAAGGGAGATATTTAGTTTTTAAAAAATCCCTTTTCAAGAACTACAACGAACGGCTCAAAAAAGTTGATTTCCTCAATTTCTGACATCACAAATTGGCCCATTAGAATATCATTAAAATAAATCCCGCCTCCTGAAATTCGAATGCACATTTCAAAATCTAAACCCAGTGCGGCTATTTTTATATCACTGTATTTCTGAAGGAAACCGACTGTCTTCAGAAAATTTTGGATGTCATTTTCATTTCATCTTGCATGTAATGTCTGATAAAGTTTGTGAGTGGAGCTCTGCTTTGTGTACAGCGTTACCGGGGAAACCTTGCTCTCTCCCGCTCCAACAGCGCCTCCCGCTGGCAGAGAATGAATTTGCTTTTAGTCATTCTGCCTAGCTGTTCGCCAATCATAGCGCACTGGGACAGCTAACCAATCACAACACATTTCGTTTTTCGGAAGGCGGGCCTTCATCAAACCCGGAACTAATCGAGCCGTCTGTGCCAGGCTGGAGAGAATGGTATTGTAATAATGTAAATTATGTGAAAAATAATGCGTTTTTCGTACCACCAAACATGAGAGCATGTTCTAGTACACCCCTAAAACAAAATCAAGACTTTGTAAAAGAGCATAATAGGACCCCTTTAAAGCTAGGCGGAAAACTGCAGGCTTAAAAATAGTGTAAGACTTGGCAACACTGGAAGGTCCTGGCATTTCGCAGGCCGGATTTTCACAGGAAAAAAAGGGTTTAGTGAATCTGAAAATGCGCACACTGCAAAAACTGCTACATATAACGACTTTCTACTTGGGGACCTTGATATAAATATAGTTTAGTAAAAAGTACGATATTTGTCTTTCAAATATAGTGAAGTTGAAGTAGCAAGTTTCCAGAAAAAATAATACTCAAGTAAAGTACAGATCCTCAAAAAGTGTACTTAAGTACAGTGCTCAAGTAAATGTACTTCGTTACTGTCCACTTCTGCTAAAAAGCTGTCACTCATCTTAGTTCATCGCGATCTCACAAAGTTCATTATGTTGAATGAAGCTCTACACTGCATAGTTCGCGTCTACTACACTTTGTTTGGTATAATGAGAGGATTCGCAAGTGTGCAGAACTTCCCACTGAACAAAACTCTGGCTCTCAAAAACTTTTGAGCGGTGAGTGGATTCTAACTTAAACACCTCTGATTGGCCATTGTGTTCATGACATCAACAGATATGTCTGTGATCGGCTATAATGCTCACGCTCATATATATACATTTTTTTATCCCATGAAGATTGTACATTTTGTAGAAAATCAGTAAAATAAATAAATAAATAAATAACAGCATTATATGCAAAGGAGATTCTAGAAAATTACAGAATTAAGGCACCAGTGGTTGATTACATTCTTATCTCTACTCTGCAAAGAGATTGCATTTCCAACCACAAGCAGTAATGAGTTCAGAAAGGACATAAAAATATGCTGCAGTGTGAGCAGTACATACTCAGGGCGTGATGGGTTTACAGTCAATTACGAGCTCAATACAGAACAAGCATATGAGATAAAATCAACAACCACAGCACTCAGATAACTCTGTTCTGTGGCTGAAACAGCTCAAAGAAACCATTAAAAAACATCATCTTCATTGCACGGCTGGGAAAATCAAGTGGACCACCTCAAAAATTGTTTATTTAAATGGTTCATCAGGACTTCTTTTCATTTTATCTACAGATGGCCTGGGAGAGTGATAATGAGATTGCATTTTGCAATAAATTTGAAGGAGATTATGGCATTTGAATTCACAAATACACACATGCACTGCATTGCGGCAGGTCTTGCTATGTTAGAGCTGTTACACTGCAGGAATTTGCATCTCACACATCCAATTCGACACACACACGGACCCTGCTTTAAAAAGACACTCAAACATACACACACTTTCACACTTCATGTGTGTGTTTGCGTGCTGCATTAATAGACAGTAAACCTCCACTGGCTCAGTCGTGCACTGCTTGTCACAACAAGTACCTAAGCATCTCTCTGTCCATCTCTACAACTCCTCATAGAGGGGCAGCAATTTTGTGCTAAAAACCTGCACATTTTCATACTGGTTTGGTACAAAAGACTCTATCATCAAAAGCTCAAACAGAGGCTTTAGAGAAGCAGATTTCATATTCAAAACCTTTAATGCATCATACTTTTATATTAAACTAAATTCACAGAATTCAATAACACATCCATTACAGTACAGTGATGGTACCATGATACTGAATGATTACCATATTCATTACAAGTTACTTCAGACTATACAAAATGTATCTTTTTAGGTAAAATTAAAGTGGTTGGCACTCTCTTGGTAAGGAGAGATGTAAAATCTTAAATTTGGTATTCCCTATTGCTTTCAATCCCGATTTTCCAGCTGCCCTGAAAAACACTGGTCTCTTGGCCTGGTTAAAAATAGAGATTTCTCATATATCTTGCTTTTTTTCTAGGAAATACCTAGATCTTTCCAGCAGATATCAGATCAATACAACATCCCAAGAACCCATATCTTCAAATACCTTTAGATGCGTCATTTTATACAGTCCCTGTCTGATAAGGGCAAACTGAGACTTGAATTGACTGGAACTGAATAGATTTTAACCAGTTTACTAGAGGGTAAATATCTGAAATAAATAGATACATATGCTTCTTCTTTAGAGAGTTAGACCTAGGTCATGACATCGATACTGGTTTGCTGTATGAAATAACTTAAATTCTAAGTGTACTTCGCTAGGGATTTATGAACTCAATTATAAATTTATTAACAGAATTTGTCTCACGCTACTGCACTTAAAAAAGATTCTCCCGGTCTTTGTTTCAAATGTGAAAAAATAAAAGTGAACTGTTCTCCACTGCTTTTGCTATTGTGATAAAATCAGAAGGCTTTCTAAAGTTGCAATTTTGTTTGTATGGTCGTTGATTGTTTATCTTTGTAAGGCTGAATCTGTTTGTCTTTGGACAAAGAAAAAAACAACAAATAAATTATTATAAATTATTATAAAAATTATTTTAAAAAATTAAAGCGATTCAACCTGCAAGTTCATTACACTTTTTACCACTTTGAATTGAATTACTGATGACAAAAAAACTCATAAAACTGAATAAAAATAACAGAAATGATTATGAGAAGTTAAAAAGAAGGAAATCAAGACGTCAAAATATAATAATGAACAAAATTACTGAGTAAAGTACTTCTAATAACACTAACTGTTCAAAAATAATATGGTATTACCATAGTATATGTCTAAAAACCCATAGTAGTACCACTGTATATTTTTTTGGGGTAACACTTTACAATTTAGATCCTATTAGTTAACGCAAAACATTTTTTACAATATTTATTAATGTCTTTTTTTAACAATAGATAATGAAAATACAACTGTTCGTTATTAGTTCATGTTAACTCGGTTCCATTAAACAATATTAATAGAATTATTGATTTTAATAATGCTGAAATCAACATTAACCAAGATTAATAAATGTCTTCTATGTATTTTGCATTGTTAGTTGCATGTTAATAAATGTATACTTCTAACAAATAGAACATTATTGTAAATTTTTGCTAGTTTAGGTCTAGGACTTTCTAACACTAAAACACAGAATAAAGCTTCTGTTCTTGCACACAATCTTCCTACGACCAGCTTGACAAAAAAAAAACGTCACAATTTTAGATGTCTCTTCATCAGCCTTTAAACAAAACAAGTACTATCTAAATAAGAATGTTTTACTTAAAGTGAACGGCACACAAGAGGTGACTGATTGTGGATCAGCACTAGCGGCTGACTTAAATCTATTAATACTAGGGGGAATATGGGGCAGAACTGAATTATGAATGTAAGGGGAGGCTGAAGAAGAGACAGAGAGGTGAGATCAAGAGAGAAATATGATCTGAGAAATATGAAATATGAACTGTTGAAACTTGATATGGAATATATAGTGTTTCACTGACCTGATGTCACCGCTTGTGCACGATGCAGCTGTTTTCAAAATAGTGTGCTGTCGCTTTTCCAGCAGCAAGGTACTAGCTGCCCTATTCACTCCCAAACCAAAAACAAAACAACTCAAAACAAAAACTAAACCCAACAAAATAAAAATCAAAAGAACTCACTGATGTAGATTTAGTTAAATGGTGATGTAATAATTTATATAAATAAAAATTTATAGTTGTTTTATTTCCTTTTACTTGAATTGATATTGATAAATAATTCAAAAACTCATTATTTTGAGCTAGAAATAACATCTTTGATTAAATTATAAATCGTCAGTAGCATACTTTTTTTTTTTTAAAGAGAAGCTTAACTGTAGTTTACCTACTTTGAAACTTGTCAAACTACAAGCTGCTCTTAATTTAAAGCAGTTTCTCCAAAACTGGCGTATAGAACAGGTCTTGTGTGTTTCTCTGTCAGATTGTTTTTTTCTTCTTCTTCTCATCATCACTGAACTACAAGAGCAGCTCTGTTGAACCCTCTGGCTGTTGGTATTGTGAAGAAGCTCATTTATTTTCCCTTAATTTTGTGTACATCTTTTTAGTTTCTTACAGAGAGGGAGAGAGGGAGTCTTCGTCAGCTTCTGGCTGACTGGTGCATGTTTAATGTTGACTTTATACAGTGACATTAAATAACAAGAGGAAATGAAGCGAAAAAGAGAATAAAGTAGAATGTGAATGTAGAGAGAAAGGCCTAGAAGAAGAAGGAGAATTATAGCGATTACCGCCTTTTCCCCATATCATTTTAACAGCCTTTTGACATTTAAGTCTGATACACTTCCACAAAGAACACATACTTCTGCTCCTTGAGCAGAGGCTGATCTTTAAGTATGACCAACGGAAGAAAGAGATGATTTTTCCATTCATGGTTCAGTGACGTTCACTGCATTCTACTGTTTAGAGCTGAAAGCGAGCACTTACCGCTCTTTTTCAAAGGTCACTTTCAGGTTGGCCACTTTGAGATATGTGATTAAAATGCCCAGCTGCTTAGTGGCCTTGCGATACAGAAATCACCGGACAGCTAATTAGAATTGATCCGATCTGCATGAGCTTCACTGATCTGTATTCCACTCACAGACTCAAATCAAACACGCACCATCTTCAATTTAAAAAAGAAGATGAAAAAGTTAAATTAAGATTTTCAGTGACTAACAGACAAAATTTCAATCTGTTGCCAGAGTATAGTAAATAAGTAATATAGACTACTTTTATGATGTGTGTGTTTTGTTTGTTTGTTTTAATTTAGCACTTTCTTTAAAGATTATCAAAAATATTATGGTGTTTTACAGAAGAAAAAAAAATAAAAACAGTTTTTTTAAACAATTCTTATAAATTTCGGTACTGAACTATGAGCAGTATTAGGGCCAGATTTACCGCTTGCGCCAGCGCAAACCGTCTTTTGGCGTTAAAACAGTACTGTCAGGAGTCACACAGTGAAGAATTAGTGCTGAACAGACGTGGACACAGTTATTTTTGCACCTGACCTTACTGAATATGGATTTGTTGGAGTTTCCCTTTCAGACGCAAAATTTATGGGAGAAGTGTATCAAAATAAATCACGCAATGCGATTTACTAACATTTTCGCTCATCAAATTACTGGTATTTACGCCATTATTTAACGGCCAAAAAAAGCATGCCTTAAAGCAGGCTCTAATTTGCGTTGCTCATGGTAGATTGCGCTGGTCATTATGGAAATTATCTGACTGTGTCTGTGTTCTTTAATGTGTGCATTGTCAGTAAATCACATGCAGAATTTTCCCCTCCCATCTGCGCTTTTATGGAATTGCACTCTAATGCTAATTTGCCCTGTTTAGTAAATCTGGCCCTTAGACTCCAAAAAATTTAATCATGTTTTCAAAAGATTTATGCATTTCAATTGGATTTATGTTATCTTCAAAGGGTGCACAAATGTTAAATATTTGGGTTTAAAATTAAGTATGAACTTTGAAAACAGCATTCATACATTGTAAACAATACTTAATAATACTGTATTTGTTCAGTTATTTTTTTTTAATAAATTTTATACAATGTTAAGCATATTTAAATCAGTCCAATTTAAACCTTTTGTTTAAATACTATTTTTTGCCAGGAATTTTTTAGTACTTTTTCCTAGGGATAGGCATCATGATGGTTTGTTTGGGTAGAATAATAGATGACTAAAGTTTAATCAGTTTTATATGATGTGAAAAGAAGCAAGATACAATCTGAGAAAACATTGCACGGAAATTCCATGTGCATCATTTTTCTTTTTCTCCTGCATGTAAACATGAAAAATTAAAGCAATTAGTAGAGAAGGTCACATGTATGTACACACACATGTCCACATGGTACAATGGCATCAGACACAGCTGTTGAGCTCAACCCTAAAGGTGTTTTAGTGATTTGTCTCTCTCAGGGGTAAATCTCAGCACCTGAGCTGAGTTTAGCTGTAGTCCTGAGGTCAGATATTGGGATCAACACACCTGCTAACTGCTCTACCTGAAGCCGGTAGTGAATCTACCATGGATCCTGTAAGAAACAGTTTTATAGAACCCAAAGTGTGCGGACTTTTGTTATTCTTAATACAAAAACAGTATATACTTCAAAGAGCATTCGAGAGTTACTGTCAAGAGTATGGCTTTATGGATTCACTCGGCTTGTTCTCCACACACTGTGCCTTTCATTTGTATGTTGTGCAAAAAATGAGGTTGTTTTTTAGCCTGCAGGATGTTCAGAGACAGAGAGAAAACAACATGAGCTCTCATTCATAAACCCTTATTATAACAGCTTCTCTCAAATATCATGGTGAGATCAAACACATACTCAAACACACTGCATTGCTTTTTGCTGAAGCAAGGGAGATTTTGTTTTCGATGTGTATATCCTTGTGTTTTTTGTTGTATAGGACAACAAAGACAAAAGCCTGCTGATTCAGATGATACCAGATGTGAAATTGTACTTGCAAAATAGTTTTTGTCCTGTGAATCCTTTATATTTGTACACAGAATTACAATTTCTACTGTTATCTTGGAAGGATGGTATTCATATACGCAACTGTTCAAAAGTTTGGGGTCAGTAAGATTTTTAATGCTTTTGATATTCTCTTATTCTCACCAAGGCCGCATTTATTTGATAAAAAAAGGAAAATTGTGAAATATTATTACAAAGTAAAACAACTGTTTACTATTTTAATATCTTTTAAAATATAATTTATTCCTACGATGGCAAAGCTGACTTTTCCACAGCCATTACTCCAGTCTTGAGTGTCATATGATCCTTCAGAAATTATAAGAAGTATTAATTTCTTTAAAAAAAAAAAATCTTACTGGCCCCAAACTTTTGAATAGTAGTATATAAAAAGGATTTCAACTCATTTATAATTGCTTCAACTGATGGTGCGACGAGGAAAGGATGGTACATGGAAAAATGAAAATCATATGGGTTTTGATCTACATAACATTTCCATTTTGGAGGAAAAAAATCTAATTATAAAAAATTTTAAATTTCAAAAAAGGACTTCAAAGGTCACAGAACAGGCACGGTTTATAAAGCTGCAAGCCAGTGACCCACTTGCCCCCATACAAAGTCTCAGCTATACAGTCATACTTTCTCTTCTCCAGAAAAAGTGCTTTGAAGAAGTGAATGAGTCAGGAGAAAAAGTCTTTCAAGGGTTGCTGAGAATCTCAAGGAGCATTATTGAGGGTTTAGAGGAGAGAACTGGAGCTCTGAAAAGTTACAGCGTCAATATTTCAGGAGAGAGTTTTATTTAGGAGGAATAAAGAAGAGAATCATGAAAGATTCACTCAGGGGATGATGTTCTCTCGTCTCGTGTGTGTGTGTGCGTGAGCATGCATTTAAATCGCCACTGGATTCTCCTGTGAATAGACCACTATCTCTGCCTGTGGGCACTGACAAACAACCCGTTGTCCCTGAACGTCTGTTAATTTACAACAAAACAGACTGTCATAGCGTTTCATATCAGGTGTGTTGATGAAAGTGTTTGTTCTCTGATGTTAGATCAGTGTGAGCAGCCCAACTGTGTGAATGGGCTGTGTGTTTGTCTGTTGATGACTGGGCTGAATATAAATGAGAGATGAGTTTAAAAAAACCAAAGCAAGAAGACAAGAGAGGGTGATTTCTTTTGTCTCTTATTACTCTTTCATTATGTCTCTCAGAGGCTTGTTTTCTGCATATTGTACATCATGTTTTTGGTGAACTCTGTTTTTGGCCTTATGTCCTCCAGCAGATTCATACTCTCTCTCTCTTTATTCTGTCAAGGTGTGGTTGTTTGGTTCTAGATTTAAATTAAAGTTTTATACTATCTATATTCACTTTTTAACCCAGTTCATTGAACAATTGGTATTACATTTGTTATGTTTCTCAAACTTAAAGAAATGTTTCAGTTTCTACTTAAACTCAAACAACAAGTTTCTCATTGCTAATTTTTTTATTTAATTTTTTAAAATGAAACTTTTAAAATAAAACAGATAATTAAAAAAAAAATTAAATAACATTTTTGTGGTAATTGATATTGTTGTAACTTGAAACATTTCTTGTTAATTGATACACTGACAGAGTGTGTCAAAACCTCTCCAAGACATTACTTTTTGCATGTTTCATGACACATTCAAAGTGAAATTTTCAGTGAGTGGTGCTAAAATCGTATTTAGTTTTATCCAAAACAGATGAACGTGAACCTGTCAACATTTTATTGCATTGCTTGTTGTATGTATCACAGAATTTCAACAATACAATGTCCAGTGACGTGGTGAAAGGTTAATATTCTATCGCATTTGAAAATAATGTACCACCTACACTAAACTTAAACCTATCTGAAAGTCTTAACAAAAGCAAAAATTAGATCTTTGTCTTTGATCTCTTTTATTGTGACTTGTGTTTCACAGAACTCGTACCGGTTCTCCACATCACAAGTGCAATGCTGTACCAGGTGAGCTACTGAGCAAATTTACTATTTCAGAAAAGCCATACATATGGAGCTATTTATGTGATGCAAATGTCAAAATGTATTTGTTTTCTCTTTTTGAATCTATAATCAGCCCCTGCGATCATAATTTCTCTGAAGAAGAATAAAATGTGTTGGTGCATTTTATGTTGGTGGAAACTGTAGTGAATGAGCCTATATTGGTACAAAAACTAAATTACCTGAGTTACCAAAAACTGAGCTACTTAGAGAGAGACTGAGAGCTGTCATGATTTAAACAAGCAAGTTTTCCACTATAACTACACCTAACAAGAAAAATACCTGTCTCTACCTCTTGCTCCCTCGTTGTCTCTTTCTATCTGTCCCCATTTTGTCTTTTTAACAGACTCCGATATATTAGAGTTCCTCTAGTTTCTTTGACCATGACTGAGGTGGTGCCGCTCGCATGGGACTTTTCCCACAATGCCGTGTAAGTTTGGATGTCACAGACAACCCACCGTGTTGTCAGACGTCTTGACAAGACACAGAGGCATCATTATCTTGACGTTACTATGGGAACTGAAAAAAAACAAGCCCTCATTAAGTGAGAAAATGACAGACGCACACACAAAGAAGCTCGCGCGCACACCGAGACTGAAAAAATAACATTAGTTGATGGCAGTTAAGTAGACAGAGGATGCAGCCAATCATACACACATGCACAGACAAACACACAATTGCAAAGTCAATAAGAGAGAGAAATAGAGAGAGAGAAGAGATGACAAATGATAAACACGGGATCTTTTTGTTGATAGAGGACACAACAGAGCTGATGGGGGTTTAGAACATTGAAATAATATTTGAGTTTCTGCACAGTCATCTCAGCTGTAGATTATTTTGCATGTTGCATATGTAACAGTTTATGCTGTGATTAATGGCTGATGTTTCTCAGACTGAGAATCTGATAGATATATCTAATAAATATTTAAATACAACATCAGTAAAATCTGATTTGGCTTGCCAAGAAGAGCTAAAGAGACTGTAATTCAATTTGACTGACAGACCCTGAAGAGTAAAAGTGCTGTGTGGGTCCAATGTCACGTTGAACATCCAACCATGGTAGATACTCTGTTAAATCACCTCAAGACAAATGACCTTGGAGGTAACTGTCAAGAAGAATTTCTATGAATCAATCCATTTTAAATTCTAAAAATGATAAAACTGACAGTTCTAATACTGAATTCTAGTTCTAAAATAGTTCCAAAAGAAGCTAAAGCTTCAAGCATTGTGTGCAATAAGCATCAAGCAACACACAAACTGAAAGAAAGGCTTATCAGTAGTAAGAGAAACCCCTGATCTGAAACGTAAAAATTTGATTGTACGAATTCAATTCACAACCAGTTCACCATGCTGCAAAATACTTAAAAATTGTGACAATACTGTGTTATAAGACCCTTAGCTATGGTAAAATCACTGTAACATGTAAAATGGGTAAGAACATCTAACCAGATCTCATGAGTATTCATAAATATCGTAAAATCTGGCGACTTTGGATGAATTTTCTCCAATGTAAAAAAATTGATTTTTCAAAGTTGTATGCAAGGATTATTGGATTATGTTTTACAGGAAAAAACTATTTCAGTCTTTCTACTTAAAATGTTCATGTATAATACAACGCTCTACTTGCCATTTCTTTCTAACTATTTGTAAATTTGTAACTATTTGTAACTATTTTCCTTTTCGGAGAGAACAGTTAACAATTAAAAAGCTGTTTATTCTTGTGCAGTATCAGACCAAACCATCAATGAATAAAAACACTAAAGTAAAAAAGATCTTTAGAACCAAGAAAATGCACTTACTACTACTGACTGATATTTTTTAAAGTTTAAAAATGTGCTGCCAGACAGTCAGTATCGAGTTACTGCTGCGTTGCTGCAGCATTACAGAGCGGTGGAAAGATGGCACAGTCTGTCTGGTGGAAAAGAGGAAATGTGAGATGCACACAAACAAAACACTCTGCAGGGCTAAGACATCATATTGAGAGTGAGATTGAGAGATATGTGCGTCCCATTGTGTCGTTTATATACTGTATTGTGTATCTGTGCTGTCTACCCAGGGCTCTGCTGGATGATCACAGTTACACACTCTGTTGGAGCAGCAGGAGTCTACACACACACAAACACACACAGCTCAGCAACACCAGGGATCTGCTGGTACCCATAAAAAGACATTCGCACCCCGTTGAGCCAACAAATGCTCCCCAGAGACCTGCTGCTCCCGGATCTCACTCCAAAGACAGCAGGAGACCATGAGCATCAGGTATGTCCAAACACAGCTGTAGATTTCTGTATATTTTCAAATTGGGGATGCAAAAGTCTGAGACTTTTTTTAATTGATAATTTAAACTGGGAATAAATAAACAGAATTTTTTAGGATTTCGAAGAAATATTCTGGATTCTAAGGATATTTGTGGCATTGATATGAACAGCTCTGTTGAGAAGATACTTTTCGAGATGCTTTTCATCATGCTGAAGAGCATGATCATCAGGTTTCAGTTTCACACAAACTTGTGGAGTTCATGCAGTTTAAGTGCTGCTGTCATTAACGCAAAAAAGGGACAAACCAAATACTGAGACATTTTGTAATTCATTAAAAAACATTTTCACTTCAATTTTTCATTCAAACGGTCATTCTGATAATATAATTTGTACATGTTGTATTAAATTAGAAAAGATTGTAACAGAGAAGCATTTTCACTAGTTCTCTCAGACTTTTATATGTCCGTCTGGTCTTTAGTAATGGGCTTAGATTCTTTAAAGAAGATTTCTACGCAAATCTTATTTGATTTAGTGTGAATATAAAGCAATACACTATTGTTAGAGGAAAGAATGGAGGAAGAAAAACCCTGTCATACACACACATACACCAATCAGACCACTTGCTACCAAGAAATAAATGTGCATCAGGGCGGACAGTGAGCCTGCAGGCTGAACGGCTTCAAAGCCTGCTCACAGTGTGTGTGTGTGTGTGTGTGTGTGTGTGTGTGTGAGTGCTTCCGCCCCCACACTGTCATTTTCACACCTGTTTTTATGTGATAAGACTCTTCTGCTTTATTTTACTCTCATGATAAGGGCTTGTGCCTCCCAAAACTGCACACGGGCATTTACATAAATTAGGACATAGCTTCTATTGTTTTTATATAAAGCTAACTATAATGACTAGAGAAAAATTCTGACTTTTTATTAATTTTAAAAAAAAAAATTTTTGTTTGTTTTAGAATTTTTTAACATTTTGGACCTGTGGTACAGTGGGTTGTACACATTCTTAAAACATATAACAAAAAAGCTGTTGGCTCACAGGGATTCAGATTTGAATCCAGTGGGCCGTGACCCAATCCTGTTCCTCCCCTCTCTCCCTACTTCCCTGTGTATTCATTGTCCTTTAAATAAATAAAATTACTTTTTAATGATGCACAATATCATTTTATTCATGAATAAACATTTTATACAAATGTAAAAAAAATTTTAGAATTAGAGAATATAATTTTTTTATTATTATTACTACTTAATGACACATTAAACTGATCAAAAGTGATAGTAAAGACATTTATAATGCTACAATACATTCATATTTCAAATAAATGCTGTTGTTTTAAACTTTCTGTTAATCAGAGAATCCTGGAGAAAAAAATGTATCAAACTTTCCACAAAAAATATTAGCAGCACTGTTCTCAACATTGATAATAATAAGAAATGTTTCTTGAGCAGCAAATCAGTATATTAGAATGATTTCAGAAGGATCATGTGACACAAGACTGGAATAATGTCTGGAGTAATGTCTGTTAAAAATTCAGCTTTGCATCACAGGAATAAATTACATTTTAAAATATATTAACATAGGCAACAATTATTTAAAATTGTAATAATATTACTATTTGTACTGTATTTTTGTAATAATACTATATCTTGATGATTAATGCAGCCCAAGTTTAAAAAATATTTTTAAAAAATTTAACAACCACAAACATTTTTGATATTATTTATTATATGAATAATTTTTCCAGTTCAGGACATACCTGGATGTCCACAAAGGGAGGTTTTAGGAAGTTCTGATGGCAAATTTATTCCTGAAGTAGCTGCACACATAAACACACACATATACAGTGAGGTACCTGTGCACATCTACTGTTAAAAAAAAATAAATAAAAAAAATCATAGTTCCTCGAGCTACATACTCTTACTCAGTCCACATGCTGGTGCACACATATTCATAGAAAAAAACCCGCAAAAGGCTACAAGTGCCAAAACCACCAATTTTGTTTCCTCAGGGTCCAAAAAAAAAAAAAAAAAGAAACAGAGATATTCTCAGAAACATAAACAGAGTCAAATAGACACAGTTAAATGACAAACCAATTACACTCACACACACAGAGACATACAGACTCTCTTATCCCTCTGCCTGGTTATGATACTTCCTGCTTTAATCTAACATCCGCTTCAACAGAATGGACAGCACATGAGGTTTTGTGTGTGTGTGTGTCAAAAAGATTAAGAGTGAATCAATATGAGTGATTGGTTGAACTTCTCGCTCCGTTAGCCAGAATTAATCTCTGTGATTTATGAGTGTCTTACACACATGCACACACACATTCATGATTGTGTGTTTTGTCAACATCGCTCTCTGATTAACGCATATGTGCCGCTGCTGTCCTACATTAAGCTCATTTACGGATCACACAAGTGAATCACACATAAGAAGCAATACCAATAAATGACAGAATGCAGAGATGGATGAGGTCAGCTCTTCAGAGGACACCCAAATACTTGTCTAGGTGATTAAGCAAATCCATCTCAGTCCATTCCTGCAAATAAAAAACCAACACACTCTGAGGAGACGTCAGTGTAACCAAATTCCACATGCATTGCAGCTCCCAAATGGAAATGATTCATTGAGCAGACAGAAACGGATCTACAAGGCAGTTTAGAATCCAAACAATAATGAAAGATTTAAAGAAAAAATATGAATGGAAGATGCTGAATTTATGACTTAAACACCCAGAATAAAAGGAACTATGCTACAGCTTTAGGGGCAACAATATATTACGTTTCAAACATTTGGTGTATGAGAAAACTCTCTTATGCTCACCAAGGCTTGGTTTATTTTGTGATATTGTGAAATAAAACAATTTAAAATCACTTTTTAGTTTTATATTTAAAAATGTAATTTTTCCCTGTGATGGCAAAACTGAATTCTCAGCATCATTACTCCAGTCTTCAGTGTCACATGATCCTTCAGAAATAATTCTAATATGCTGAATTAGTGCTCAAGAAACATTCAACAAATGCCAAAAACAGTTGTGCTGTTCAATATTTTTGTGGAAACCACATTTTTTTCAGGATTCTATAATGAATATAAAGTTAAAAAAGAATAGCATTTATTTAAAATAGAAATCTGAAAACACTTAAGAAATACTTCTTTACTGTCACTTTTGATCAATTAATTACATCCTTGTTGAATAAAAGTATAGTATTCAATGTATTTCATGTACACATGAACACTGATGATTTTCTTACCCACAATGCAGTGGAGGGCATGGGATAGTGTGTTCAGTTACAGCAGGACCTCAAGGACAAAGGTCAGAAAGAGAGGGAATTCCAATCAATCAGTACAGTGGATGGAGACTGACCATGGGGAGCACCGGTGTACCGACGAAACATGCTACCTATCAGATTGTGCTACCAATAATATATTTGCATTCTTTTAATGGTAAGTTTAGGGTAAGGGTAGGTGTGGACTGGTAGGTTTAGGGTAGGGGTAGGTATGGACATTAAAAAAAAAGCCTTAAACCACATGAATAAGATGCTGGTAGCACAATCTGATAGGTAGTATTTTTCGCTATCGATATATGCTACCTATCTTTTTAATGGGAGGCAGCACAATCTGAGCGGGTAGCACAAATCGTCAGAACACTGGGACTTTTCCCATGTGGGCTGGCCAACTTGCGGTTCAGGTGTCGTGAGTAAATTTAGGTACAAGATAAACAAGGAACACAATGATTTTAAAGGGAAAATGTTTAAAGGGAAGCATTGTCACACCAGCCCATTTAAAAGAGTGTGGCCACATCTGTTGGATTTTAAAACAAGTTGCTATGATCACATTGCATTATGTATTTCTCAGCCTAGACATTTATTGTTTGTCTTTTTCTAAATCAAATAAATGCAGACTTGGTGAACATAAGAGTGAAAATATAAAAAAAAATCTTACCAATCCTTTGTACGGTAGTGCAAAAATATTATTTCAGACATATCAAAACATTGCCAAAATCAATATACCTGTAAATGAAGTAAATAATAGAGCAGTCGTGGTTTGTATTTGGCTGGTAAGTTTCGTAGTCCCAGTCCATCCCTGGATAACATCAAACTCAAAATGTTCCTTTTTCACAAACAGAAATGACCTTTGACTCAGCAAGCCACCATCCTTCTCACTCTCTCTACTCAGAATCTACACACACACCCACAGACACAAGTGTAATCTTTGAAAAAGGCTGAAGATGCAGATCTCAATCTTTAAAAGGACTATGGGATGCCACTCCATTCAGACTTGAGTGGCAGACGAGAGTAAAGCAGAGGCTCAAAAAACTTTCAGCATTTTAACACTTCAACATGGTCCAGCACTGACACATTGAAAATTGATTATTGGACAATTTGAACCAATTCAAATACACATGAAACAGCTGTGATTAAAATTATTGTTAACTGAAACTAAAGCTATTTAAAAAAAAAAAAAAAAGACTTTTTTTTGTTCCTGGAAACATAATAGTTTCATTTTATATATATGTGACCGTGGACCACAAAACCAGTCTTAAGTAGCACGGATATATTTGTAGTAATAGCCAAAAATACATTGTATGGGTCAAAATTATCGATTTGTCTTTTATGCCACAAATCATTAGGATATTAAAAATTGACCCTTATGACTGGTTTTGTGGTCCAGGGTCACACACACACACACACACACATATATATATATATATATATAAAATGAAACATTATTTTAAGATGCTGAGGTAACATTTTTCATTTTTGTTTAGTTTAACTTAAAGTTCTAAAAATCTAAAACTAAACAAGGCAATAATAAATATACTACTAACTAATAAATAATGCTAATTTACTTGCTAGCATATTAGTAAAAACTAATAAAGAGATGAATAAAATTGACAAAATAAAATAAAAACACTTAAAAATGATAAAAACAACAAATGTACTAAAAATGTAAAATTATTGTGAAAATATAAAAATTAAATATAATATTAAAATATTAACAAAAACTACAATATATCAATATATTTCATTATATCAATGATATAATGAAATAACACTGGCTGTGATATAGATATGATTATTGCTTTTAACCATCACAACACATACAAAAAAGGTGAATCTACCATATATTACATGACTCCAAAAACCAATTAAAAGCCATTAAACCAGCACTCAGAATCAGTGACAACTGAAATAACAACTGAACTGAACAAAGGTTCATTTTATCTAAATATTTTCTCACTCTAAAACCTATTTTTATTGTATTTCTTGCTTAAAATGAACCAAAAAATAGGTTGTAAATTAAAAATCAGACACATAATTACTAGAGGCATCAGCAATAAGCAATTAAAAAAGGTTGGGTTAAACATTTAACCCAACTGCTGGGTCAAAACAACTCAATTGCTGGATTTCTTCATATTTCACCCAGCATTTTTTAGAGTGTGGCAGTCTAAGGAATAATTAAAGGTCCTGCTGGTAGGTTACGAGTGCAGAAACACTCTGCATGTGCATTATGTGCTTGTGCACACTTAAAATGAGGACTCTGTTAGACTGTATTGATCATCATGGATTAACGGTTCCCAGTGTGAAAACTGTAAGAGACAGACACATGCAGGAAAAAGAGCGATTATGTACATAACTGCATCAATCAGCCTTGAACATTTCTAAACAAGACAACTATACGTTATTATCATTGACAGATACGGCCCATCCACCTTCCCACTCCTGCTAAGCCCCGCCTACTGTTTGTGTTTCCGAAACCAGCAAAGCTCAGCATCTCTGTGGCTGTGTTCGTATCGAAAGCTGCACGCTATTTTTTGCTATTTAGTTGTTGCTCTGCCAAGTCTAGGCAGTTCATAAGACACCTGCATGCTGTTCAAAAGTTATCACTGATCTCAATGTGATTCTTCTGTCTTGTTTGCCCTTTTTCTATGGCTCAGGAATCCACAGTCAGGACAAGATGCTAGTGGAGTATGTTATCATTATTTCACCATTGTCTCTTCTTGTCATCTGGGTACCGAAGCAAGTAATCACACTGTCCTCGGGACCAATTAAATGCAACTTCCCTTCATTTCCCCAACAGTCTCACTTCCTGCACCACTATACAGGTTAATTGAAATGAGCAGTTATTCATTGTTCTGTCCATCTGTGTAACATTCTCTCTCTCCTGCTCCTCTTGTTCTAAAGATACCAGATTAAATTTAGATAAATAATGAATTGCTGTTTTTTCATCAGTCTTCTGTTGCTCGCTCTCCAGGCTGTGTCAACAAACACCAACATTATTCTTTGTCTGTCTGTCCAGGAATCAGTCAATAAATCCATGAGTTAAACCTCCTGACTGTTTTTCTCTCACAGCCCACACACACTCACATCTATCTTGCCATCTAGCATGTTTTTGGTTCTCTCTGCTACACACAAACACGCACATTCTATCATAGTGCACGGGGACTTTTCTTTGGCTTCCAACTGTTTTAACCTGAGCTTTTTATATTTTCTATTCCTTAACCTTTAATCTAACCCTTGTAGAAATATTTTTGGATTTTAAAATAAATGTTTTAATATTAAAGTTGCCATGTAACAGAAGTAGTGATAGATCCTTTCACTGAAAGGATCTAAGTGAAGCAGATTATCGAAAAAAGAAAAAAAAAATGTAGGGTGGGAATTTGGTTCAATTCATTGGTTGTTGTTTAAATGGAAGCAGATCTGAATGTGAGGTTGTAGTCGATTGTACAAAAGGGTCGGGTTTATGTGGACAAAATGATAGGAGAAATTACTGAAAAATCTGTCATTTAATCGGAAAATCCAGTTATGACATTCTGATCAAAAACTACAGCGTGAAAATAAAAATGACATAAATACATGATTGAATTGTTTACAATAAGATCAATAATGTGCATTTGGAAAATAGTGTGAATTTCTCATTCATGATGACTTTAATAGTTTAATCATATATGTAATTTTAATAGTTTGAATAAAAACAACTACAAAATATAATAATATAAATTACTATTAAAAATGTAATTACTTCAATAATTATTGCAATTAATTGTTTAGAATGTTTGAAGAAAATAATTATTCATATTAAACTTATCAATATTTAATATAACAACAAAAACAACTATAATATATTCTATTAATATTAAAGTTTAAATTAATAGTTTCATTCTTCCATGGAACACAAAAGCATACCATAGTGAAAAAATTATATACTAAAATGTATTTGAAATACATTTATTTAATGTGCTTAATTAAAAAAAATACCCTGCAATTAACATACTCAACTGGTTTACTTAAAGTCTGATAAATTGGAACAACTAATTTTGCGCTTAATGCACTTTAATTATGTGGAAGTATTGGTGAGGTCCAACTAAATATATACTGATGTATATTTGATTGTGCAAAAGTGGAACTATTGCAAGTATACTTGGACCGATATTATTCAAAGATCATCCTCATCAATAGTGACATTAAAACACATTTTAATCTTAATATTAAGAAATGTGCATTGTGCATAGGTACTCCAAATAAAGTTTAATTATAATTTTTATATCAGTAAGTCTCAAAACTTGGAATGTAGTGTACATGACATACAGACCTCTTTTTGTCGCTCTTGGGCTTTGACAGCCCCTCGTCACTATTCACTTTCATTGTACGGAAAAGATTTGAAATTAATGTCCTGCCTTTACCTTTTGTGGTGTACAGAAGGTAAAAAATAATTCTAAAAGATATGAGGGTGAGTAAATGATGGTAGATGACAGAATTTTTGGGTCTTTTTTGGGTGAACTATCCCTTTAAGGCATTTTAAAATATGCTTTATTAAAGCCATTTTTGCTGATAGGGACCATTAGCTGTTCCCTGCCATGTAGGTAATTACAGGTTGTACTATCCTTGTGGGCACAATTTGATCCCAACAATGATGGCAAAAGCTGACCCCACACACATCCTCCATACTGATAGACACAACGCTGAGGAAGTTTATAATGATGATACCCATAATGCCCATGTGGAGTACCTTTTGCCCTCTCTCCAGGGCACACATCTGAAACACCATAGAAATACTATAGAAAGAACATAGCTGAAACAGGAATCATTCAAAAAGGGTTTCATCCATCTAGCTTTTCCTCTATTCGTCTAATCATTTCCTTAATGGGTAAGGTGGTTAGGAGCACAATGTGAAAAAGCAGTTTTTTTCTGTCTCATAAAAGACAATCATTACTCGTTTCTCTCTGGCGCTCTTTGAAGTAAAAGGTCAAGTTGTTCTGTCTGTGTGAAGGACTGCGCTGTGTTTGAGTAATTATCTCAAACTGGAATTGCCAGAGTGTTGGACTAATTATTTTTGCTGTTAGAACCCTAACGAGCAGCAGAACTGTAGGAGTGAGCTGGCGGCTGCCGACAGAACATGATCACTGCTTACAAATGATCACTAACAATCAGACAGTCTCCTAAATCTTGCACTAAAACACACACATTCAGCCAAGCTCTAAATCACAAAACACCCAGCTGTGCTCCTAATGTCACCTTTGCTGCGAGAACAAGCTAAGTGAACCAAAGTCTGGTCACTCAAACCTTTCACATCTGATTGCTGTCTGAAGATGGAGGTAAAAGAAATCTCATTTGTGATTATTCTTTCATGAAACTGAAGACATTGAGTAAAAATTATGAAGAATGAATGGATGAATGATTTCACCCAAGACCCTTTTACCTTTCTTAGCAAAAGCAGACTTTTTATTATCACAGAATTCCGAGAATCAGTTCCTACTTACTAGACATCTCCATTTATACTGGAAGGTTTTTACTTTATGCAGCATAATTCCAAAACAATTTTATTTTTAGCAAAACATTAAATGCCATTAAGTGCTTGAGAGTACACAGAATTGGATGTTTAAATGTCAACAAACACTTGAGTCACATAATGGCAGTTACGCACCCGGAGGATAACGGAATGGATGGAATGAATAAATTGCATAGATAAATGAGTGAGAAATGGTTCAGATTCTTTCAGCAAGGGAATGCCACTTTTAGCAGTGCATTATTCTCTTACAGCCTTTGTCAAAAACACTTATTCTCTGCTGTGAGTGAACAAAATATATCAGTTGAGCTGAAGTTCAAGTAACATGACTAAAAGTACCAATACTAATATTTCGTGAGCAAAAGTTACAAAATATTAAAAATGATAAAAAATATTAATTTAAAACATACCTTTAAATAGCCATCCATTGCTCAAGTTGCAAAACAGCTCAGGTCATTGCTGTCATCGGCCTGTAGAGTAAATCTAGCTGTTCTCTTTCTGCCTCTCACAAATATACTTCACGTTTCTAAACTGTATGCATGAGGACAAAAAACTTTTTGGTTAAAATATACTCAGCTGTGAACAGGCAAGCACACTCTCAAACTATTTCACACAGCTGTAATCATGTTAGCACTAACTAGAAAGTGTAATCTTCAGCTATAAAGCATGCAGTCACTCTCACTATGAGGATGATGTGTGAATGCTCTCGTGTCTGCAGGGATACAGCACAAGAATGGTTACTCAATCTCACGGTCCAGTGCATAAGTGATACATGCAATGCACATGCACTCACATGTACAAAACTTTAGCCATATGCATACTTGCAAATATATTGACACTGTAGACAGAATCTCACTCATTTAACTGCACTGTAATTCACACATACACTGTAAAATCTGAGAAGCAAAATGGTTTAAATGTAAATGTCTTTAAATCCTGAAGATATATTTTTCTTACTCCATTGACAAAGCATAAACATTTGATTAAGCATAAACAGTAGTTTAAGGACAGTTGAAGTTGTCAGTGGGGTACGAAAAATAATATGATGTATCATATTATAGATGATATAGGTATTAAAAAGGTGTAAAGTGTATTCTCAGAAAATTATGTCATAATATATATTTACGTTTACATTTATTCATTTAGCAGACGCTTTTATCCAAAGTGACTTACAAATGAGGACAATAGAATAGAAGCAATCAAACCAACAAAAGAGGAACATAAGTAAGTGCCGTGACAAATCCTGGTTAGTCTAACTCAGTACATGTAGCAGATGTAGTACATGTAGTAGATAAAAAGAATAAAAAGTAGACAGAATAGAAATAGAATAGAGATAGCTAGTGTTAAAGAGTCAAGTTATTATTTTTTTATAATAAATAAAAAGAAAACAAGCAAATAGAATAGAAATAGAATAGAGAGTGCTAGTGTTTGAGGGATATATATATATATATATACAGTGGGTACGGAAAGTATTCAGACCCCCTTAAATTTTTCACTCTTTGTTATATTGCAGCCATTTGCTAAAATCATTTAAGTTAATTTTTTTTCCTCATTAATGTACACACAGCACCCCATTGTTTGAGATGGGAGAAACTTGTAGAAAGTCAATAATCACTGCAGCCCTCCACCAGTCGGGGCTTTATGGGAGAGTGGCCCGACGGAAGCCTCTCCTCAGTGCAAGACACATGAAAGCCCGCATGAAGGACTCCAAGATGGTGAGAAATAAGATTCTCTGGTCTGATGAGACCAAGATAGAACTTTTTGGCCTTAATTCTAAGCGGTATGTGTGGATAAAACCAGGCACTGCTCATCACCTGTCCAATACAGTCCCAACAGTGAAGCATGGTGGTGGCAGCATCATGCTGTGGGGGTGTTTTTCAGCTGCAGGGACAGGACGACTGGTTGCAATCGAGGGAAAGATGAATGCGGCCAAGTACAGGGATATCCTGGACGAAAACCTTCTCCAGAGTGCTCAGGACCTCAGACTGGGCCGAAGGTTTACCTTCCAACAAGACAATGACCCTAAGCACACAGCTAAAATAACGAAGGAGTGGCTTCACAACAAATCCATGACTGTTCTTGAATGACCCAGCCAGAGCCCTGACTTAAACCCAATTGAGCATCTCTGGAGAGACCTAAAAATGGCTGTCCACCAACGTTTACCATCCAACCTGACAGAACTGGAGAGGATCTGCAAGGAGGAATGGCAGAGGATCCCCAAATCCAGGTGTGAAAAACTTGTTGCATCTTTCCCAAAAAGACTCATGGCTGTATTAGATCAAAAGGGTGCTTCTACTAAATACTGAGCAAAGGGTCTGAATACTTAGGACCATGTGATATTTCAGTTTTTCTTTTTTAATAAATCTGCAAAAATGTCAACAATTCTGTGTTTTTCTGTCAATATGGGGTGCTGTGTGTACATTAATGAGGAAAAAAATTAACTTTTAGCAAATGGCTGCAATATAACAAAGAGTGAAAAATTTAAGGGGGTCTGAATACTTTCCGTACCCACTGTATATACACACACACACACATATGTATATATACACACACACACACACACACATACATACATACATCTATATATATCATACAGCACTAATATATATATATATATATATGAGATGCTGACAGTGTTGCCAATTTAGCAACTTTTTTTTTTTTTTTTTTTTCAAAAAGCGTCTATAGCGACCAATCTTTATAGGGTTTGCCCAAACCTTATTTAGTTTCTGAGACTCGCCAGTACTGCCGTGCTAGCGCGAGGTCTCTCTTTCCCGCTGCGCACACACCCCTCTCTCTCTCTCTGCGTCTGCTCTGTTCATAAATCAGGATTTTTGTGCAGATTAACATCTAGAAGGAAGAGCTGGTTATTTAGTCCTATGGGTCGCGTTTCAGTCACTATTTCATATTCATTCCTTTGTCTGACAACAGAAACAGTAAAATATATCAATGAAAACAGTTTTATTGAGAATTTAGCTGCATCAAAATACAGTATGTGGGCACAGAAAGGCAAACAAATGTAATAAAAAATAATAAATGTACATTTTGCATGTTCAGAAGAAGTGAGATGCCCTGTCATGCGGAAATGTAAACAGGTTTGTGTAAGTAAATTGCTCAGTGCAAAGAAAGAGAAGTTATGGGAACCTGGTATTTCTTTTTTCATGTGTTTAATAGACATGAGCAAGTTCTTTGAAACACATCTATGATCTTTGAAATATGTCTAGTCTTCAGACCCTGTTAACTATGGTTTCACTAATAATACACATATATTGCATAAAGCATCCATATTTGTCATTGCCCATGTTGATTAGAGTATTTAAACCATGAAAAGTATTCATTTAAGGTACATTTAGAACAGATAAAAATGTGTGATTAAATTGTGATTAATCGCGAGTTAACTCATGACAATCATGCGATTAATCGCGATTAAATATTTTAATTGACTGACAGCCCTAATATATATATATATATATATATATATATACATACATACAGATATATATACATACATACAGATATATATATACATATATACAGATATATATATACATATATACAGATATATATATACATATATACAGATATATATATACATATATACAGATATATATATACATATATATATATATATATATATATATATACATATATATATATATATGTATACATATATATATATATACGTATACATATATATATATATACATGTATATATATATATATATATATACGTATATATATATATATATATATACGTATATATATATATATATATATATATATATATATATATATATATATATATATATATATATATATATACATACATATATATATATATATATACATACATATATATATATATATATATATATATATACATACATATATATATATATATATATATATATATATATATACATGTATATATATATATATATATATATATATATATATATATACATATATATATATATACATATATATATATATATATATATATATATATATATATATACATACATATATATATATATATATATATATATATATATATATATATATATATATATATACATATATATATATACACATATATATATACATACATATATATATATATATATATATATATATATATATATATACATATATATATATACACATATATATATATATATATATATATATATATATATATATACATATATATATATATATATATATATACAGGTGCATCTCAATAAATTAGAATGTCGTGGAAAAGTTCATTTATTTCAGTAATTCAACTCAAATTGTGAAACTGGTGTATTAAATAAATTCAATGCACACAGACTGAAGTAGTTTAAGTCTTTGATTCTTTTAATTGTGATTATTTTGGCTCACATTTAACAAAAACCCACCAATTCACTATCTCAACAAATTAGAATATGGTGACATGCCAATCAGCTAATCAACTCAAAACACCTGCAAAGGTTTCCTGAGCCTTCAAAATGGTCTCTCAGTTTGATTCACTATGCTACACAATCATGGGGAAGACTGCTGATCTGACAGTTGTCCAGAAGACAATCATTGACACCCTTCACAAGGAGGGTAAGCCACAAACATTCATTGCCAAAGAAGCTGGCTGTTCACAGAGTGCTGTATCCAAGCATGTTAACAGAAAGTTGAGTGGAAGGAAAAAGTGTGGAAGAAAAAGATGCACAACCAACTGAGAGAACCACAGACTTATGAGGATCGTCAAGCAAAATCGATTCAAGAATTTGGGTGAACTTCACAAGGAATGGACTGAGGCTGGGGTCAAGGCATCAAGAGCCACCACACACAGACGTGTCAAGGAATTTGGTTACAGTTGTCGTATTCCTCTTGTTAAGCCACTCCTGAACCACAGACAATGTCAGAGGTGTCTTACCTGGGCTAAGGAGAAGAAGAACTGGACTGTGGCCCAGTGGTCCAAAGTCCTCTTTTCAGATGAGAGCAAGTTTTGTATTTCATTTGGAAACCAAGGTCCTAGAGTCTGGAGGAAGGGTGGAGAAGCTCATAGCCCAAGTTGCTTGAAGTCCAGTGTTAAGTTTCCACAGTCTGTGATGATTTGGGGTGCAATGTCATCTGCTGGTGTTGGTCCATTGTGTTTTTTGAAAACCAAAGTCACTGCACCCGTTTACCAAGAAATTTTGGAGCACTTCATGCTTCCTTCTGCTCACCAGCTTTTTAAAGATGCTGATTTCATTTTCCAGCAGGATTTGGCACCTGCCCACACTGCCAAAAGCACCAAAAGTTGGTTAAATGACCATGGTGTTGGTGTGCTTGACTGGCCAGCAAACTCACCAGACCTGAACCCCACAGAGAATCTATGGGGTATTGTCAAGAGGAAAATGAGAAAAAAGAGACCAAAAAATGCAGATGAGCTGAAGGCCACTGTCAAAGAAACCTGGGCTTCCATACCACCTCAGCAGTGCCACAAACTGATCACCTCCATGCCACGCCGAACTGAGGCAGTAATTAAAGCAAAAGGAGCCCCTACCAAGTATTGAGTACATATACAGTAAATGAACATACTTTCCAGAAGGCCAACAATTCACTAAAAATGTTTTTTTTTTTTAATTGGTCTTATGAAGTATTCTAATTTGTTGAGATTTTTGTTAAATGTGAGCCAAAATCATCACAATTAAAAGAACCAAAGACTTAAACTACTTCAGTCTGTGTGCATTAAATTGATTTAATACACGAGTTTCACAATTTGAGTTGAATTACTGAAATAAATAAACTTTTCCACAACATTCTAATTTATTGAGATGCACCTGTACATATATAAAAAAACGAAATAAGTCATTGTTAAATTTATAAACTTGTTTGATTTTGCCACTTGTAATTTTTTGAGAATACACCTTTTAATACCTTTATCATCTACAGCTAATGGTTTCTATAAATTTCAATAAAACACTTTTATTTTTTTTTTGATATTCCGATATTCCTGGGTTTCCTAGCCATGTGTCCTACATAAATAATCAGAGTTTAGGGAACAGACTTAGGTAAACACACTCTTATTCTCAATCAGAACATCAGAACATCACACACAACAGTTCCAGATGGAAACAAAATTTGATTGCATCATTACGCCTGAACTTTGTTTAGATCCTGTTAATTGGCATAGATATTCTCTAACCATAGCCCTCAGTGTTCCCATGGTGATGGGGGCCCATGAGAGCTGATTGGTGGACTGGAATACTAGGAGAACATCGAATCAGAGGACACCACAGGTGAGCTCAAGTCACTGTGCAAGAATCAAAGTACATGTACAGAAATCACATCAACAATATTCAATATAAACTTTCAGAAACACTAAAACTCTTATACAAAAGAAGTACACATTGGAGAGAACAAGAAACGTACACCCTGAAAGAAACCTTTAAACTATTCACACAAGCCCACACAGAAGCACACCCATACTCCTCACGCTGTGAATCTAAACCATGTCAGTTATCTCATTACGCTTGTAGGTGCCAGGGCAGCCATCTTGTCAGAGCATTTCGAGGGTGTATGTGAGAACCCCCTGCCGTGCAGACATGTTCAAATGCTTCTCTACAACCAGACACACATTCCCTCCGTAAATGCTCAGTATCGGTTCTCATGACTGACACCAGCCCACATCATGCTGGGGGTCCTTTTCTTAGCCTCCAGTGGCTCTTCGCTGAACTCTGGCATGTTTGGGTGGATTCTGTGACTCATTTGTTTTTATCTCTGTGCTGGAATGTTGAGTCAGGAATTGAACATCAGGAAATGGCAACATAAGGATGAGAGCTAAACCCTCTCAAGATGTAAAGCATAATGGTGAAAAAGCAACATTTCAGAATCTCAGCTCACGTTTTTCAGACACCTGTTGTGCTGACCGCTTGCACAGGAGCAGTGCACTTTTAAGCAAACTTGAGCAAATAGTGCACTTGTGAACAACACTACAATCCAAGGACAAATACAACTAATTTGCACTATAAATACAATGTGGTATGAGTACCTCCAAATGTGCTGCAAGTAATCACAAATTGTTTTAGACCCCATTAACAGCTGTATTTAACACTGACCACTCGTAATTGGATCACTGTGTAGAGGTTAGGAGACAGATAGAAATGAACAGAGAGAGCGAGAAAGTTAGAGACTGTGCAAATTATTTCATTTGAAGTTTCACTGCTTAAAAGGCAAGACTCACCTGTAGCTCCACCAACACCTGAGTTGCACACTCTTTCTTCCAGAAAGGAATGTCTGAGGATATCTCTCTCATGTGTACATGCTTTTAAGTCCTTATAATACTGAGAATGCAAAAAAACCACCAGTATCATAAAAATAGACAGACGGTTGGTGTTTGTCATCAGACAGTTGCTTCCTAGCAACCAATAAAATCTGCATTTGAGGAAAAAAAAAAATAAATAAATAAATAATAAAAAATTATAACAAATAAATAAATAATAAAATGAATGAATGAATGAATGAATGAATGAATGAATAAATAAATAAATAAATAACAATAGAAATTAATGTCAAGTACAGGGAGTGATGTTCTTAAAATCTACACCACTACTGAGAGGAGTGGTAACACTAATACTAATACAACTACTACTACTACTAATAAACGAAATAAGTAAATAAATAAATAGATAAAACACATGTACAAAAACATATTTTGCTTATGATTTTTTATGCTGCCCTCGTCACAATTTTGCCTTCACATGAAATTAAACCTGCCAATTCACAATATCAATTTAATAATTTCACCATCCTTTAGCATGATCAAAAATCAAATAAAAAAAGTTAAATCATACTCTCTAACCTCAAATTTGGTTTGAGTCCTGTAAATCCTTCATATTTTTACACTTAAAACGTCTACAGTCACCTCAGGAGGATGTGGTCATATATGATGCTGATTTCCCACTTGTAGCTCATTGTATGAGTGTGCTTGTGAAATATGATTCTTGTGATGTTGATATAAATATTTTTTGAGCCATAATTATCTAAAACACATACGCGTAAAGTTTGACATGCACTTTATTTAATTAAGACAAAATAACACTTTTGGAGATGAACTGATTTTTGATGTCCAGTGAAAACACCACAAGCAGCTTGACGGTCACACTGCAGCACAGCAGTTTATAGCGCACAATGACCAAAACAACACAAGCTCTCGTGAAACTTAAAGTGCTTTGCAAGTTTCTGTCACTTTTGGCCTAAGTCAGGCTTTTCTTCTTCACGGGCTCCCTCTCAGTTCTGTGCGCTCCCGAAAGGAGCGGGATGAATGTATCGCTACGCGACGCGCGCATGGCACCTTCCCACGCGTTCCCGGGCGCGTCAGACCTGCGCGAGGAGCTTTTCACTGCGAGTTCGAGCGCGCGCAGCTCCATGAGTTCCAACTCGTGCTTGGCGGCGGTTTCGAGCACCTTCTGCTTGTTGTAATAGATGACGAAATTATTGATGATGGGGTGGATGGGCAGCGCTATGGCGATCACCCCGCACAGGAAGCTGATGGCCGCGTTGCACCGGCCTAGGGTGGTTTTGGGGTAGATGTCCCCATAGCCAACGGTGGTCATGGTGATGATGGCCCACCAGAAGGACTGCGGGATGCTTCTGAACAGCGTCTCCGGGTGGCTCTGCTCCATGGTGTACCCGAGCGCGGAGAACACGAAGATGCCCACTCCCATGTACATGAGGAGCAGCCCCAGCTCCTTGAAGCTCCGTTTGAGCGCATACGTGAGCGTCTGCAGGCCAGAAGAATGGCGCGCCAGCTTGAAGATCCGCGCAATGCGCATGATGCGGAGCGCCTGCACCGCCTGCTGCACGTTGGCCAGCTCCATCATGGCCGTGCCGAGGTACGTGAGAACCAGCACCACGTAGAACGGCAGGATGGCCAAGAAGTCTATCATGTTCATGAAGGAGAGCACGAAGCGCACCTTGTTTGGGGATGATGCGAGGCGCAGCACGTACTCCACCGTGAACCAGCCGATGCACGCCGTCTCGATAGCATCCAGGGTCGGGTGCTCAACGCGGTTCCCTTCGGAATCCTCCTCCTGGAGGTCCGGTATGGTCCCGAGACACATCACCACAGATGACACTAGAACGAACAGGAAGGACACGACGGCAATTACGCGTGCGGGGAGCGAGGACTCTGGTTTCTCCATGAACTTCCAGAGGAACTTCTGCCACCTTTCAGTGCGGCTCACGTTAGGGTCACAGTCCAGATCATCCAGGATCAGTTTCACCTTGTCTGCAATCTCTGCCAACTCTTCCTCCTTCTCAGTCAAGTTACTCTTGCAGCATTCGTCCAAGTAGCTCAAGTCGATCTTCCAAAACTCCATCTCTTTGATAAAACAAATAGGGCAGATTCCGCGCTTCATATGGATCTCTCCAAAGTAGTACACTTCTACGATGCATTTAAACGAGTCGGGATCTCTGTCGAAGTAGAATTCCCGTTTTCCAGGGTCGTAATCATCGCAGAGCGAGGAAATGACATCAAAACTCCGAGTTGAGCAGTTCACAAGTTCGGCGAGTCTGCTGTCCGGATAGCGGTTCAGAATGTCCCCGCACAGCACCAACCGCACGCCGCCGATGTTTACGGCGATTTCTTTCTCATCGCTGCTCGACGAGCCGTTACAGTGCGCGAACCGGGTCCTCGGTAGCGTCCACATCCTCGCTGCCCAAGTCTCAAAACATTTAAATAGCGTTAAATGTTAGAAACGGTGAGTTCTAGGAAAAGGCGCATGGAAACGCAGGATCATCTTATGTCAAAAGAGGATGCTGATTGACTGGGTAAATACTAAAGACATGCTAAGAGAGTAAAATTAATGCATTTTATTAAAAAAATAATAAAAAAGCTTTGATAAGAAAAAGAATCAAGAGAATGATATCTTGATTCGAGCAGATAACATTTCAGTGCGCTTTTGCGCAGTGAAAGCGCGCAGTTGGCACAGCAGTAACAGGTCTCCCCCCTCCTCCTCCCTGTGCACCTCGCTCTCTTTCTCTCTCTCTCTTTCTCTGTAACCCCCAGTCCTTTATTAATATATCTCGCCTGGTGTTTCCTGCCATTTCCAACCTGTTTTTAACAACTCTTTTGTCCATCTTACGAAAGACCAATAGTGAGTAGAGAGCGAATTTAAAGAAGGGAGAGGGGTCGACTTTTTCAAAGTATTTATATCTTGTTTCGGGCTCACTTCTGTTATTATTATTACTGATACTTTTTAAAAGCTTTTTTTTTTTTTCTCGCGTAACGCTAATTGTAATTTGGCATCAATGGTGCAGTAACCTTAACATCGATTATAAACAGATTTTAAAGAAAACGATAAACCGTGCTGATAAACAATGGCAGAACACGTAATTTTTTACCTCTGTTCTCAACGAAGAGCCCGCGAGTAACGCTGTGTACTGAGTAACGTGCTGTGGTTACCTCTGGAAAACCCGAGAGTCGCGGCTTCTGTTCGCTGCAGTCTGGCGACAGGTGAAAATATGGGCTCTGTTTTGTTGTCTTAAACTTTTGTGACAACTGTCGTGAAAATATATACACGTAAAATCTTTTTTTCTCTATTCACAGCCAATTGTTGTGAAGCTCTGAGTTAAACATTTCATAACAACAGTACGAAAATCACATTCTGCTTGTGAAAAGACGGTTGTTCACTCACCTGTTATTTGTTACTTGCACAGCCCACAAGAAACTGGATATTTCCATCAAGTCCAAGGTGATTTATACATCACAGGCCTTTTTCACAGGAAGAACGTATGTGCTAAATAAAAACACTGAATAGAGCGTTTCTGAATTAGCATTAGTCACTCAACATTTAGTTCTGTTTGTCGGGGAGAGGCACCCACCGGCATCCCTGAGTGATTGCGCCACCCTTAGAAATTTCACTAGAATTACAATGGGTCATTCTTCATTTGTGGTGGCAAGTGGTGTCCCTCCCTCTACTTTACAACAGTTGAAACAAACTTTAAATACCAATAAATCATAAAATGTTTGCATGTTTGTATTCTGTAGGGTAACTACAATTTGTGCACTGTTAATAGTTACATTTTTTTGTTTTAAAATACATATTTAATAGAGTTTTAGTGATTGCATTTGTAACAAAATATGGATGTTCCCGCCATAACTCAGAGGTATCATAGAATGTAACTGCAACAATACAGCATTTTTAACACAAATAAAGTGGTTATATTGTGAATATAGATTTTATTTAACATGCACAATTTTATTAAATTGTTTTTTTTTTTTTTTTTTTTTTTTTAAAAACATATATTTAAGAAAAAAAAAAAAAAAAGAGTTGTGTCCCCCAAATTCATGTCTGTGGTGTTACAGTGGATGTTACCCCTTTAAGAAAAGGGAGAATTCTATTTGAACTACTTCCTGTGTGTAAATGTCATTGCAGGTGCTGGTTGATCTGATCCGGGAGTACATTCTTTCTTATTAGTTTTCTTAAAGTTAGCTAAATTTCTGACAATTTCATGTGTCACACTTTATTAGTGTCTGTGGTGTTATGTTGATAACTTGCAGATCTGACATATTTTAATCAAAACTTTGATAAATACATACTTATTAATATTTACAAAATGCCCCCATATCTTGAAATCATCATGATGGCAGCCTCCATTTTAGAAAAGTCTGGATTTAGGCTGATTTGTCTGTGGTGTTACTGTCTTTTCTGGTAACAGCACAGAGCCTATAGTAACTTGCAAAATAAAGTCTGTGGTGTTATATTACATCTGTGGCGTTACTTCAAAATGACATAGACTAAGTGGCTGTGTCACCAGTGTCTGATTGAAATTATTTAAAAATCAAAATGTTCTTAAGCTTTCATTTTAATGGATATAGCATATTAAACTAATTTTAAATGCATAGCAATATATTTTATTAGAAAAAAAAAACAAACAAGCATTTTTACAAATTCTGCCTCTCATTTGCCACCCCAATTGAAGAATGACCCCGATATAGACAGCATAGATGTGTTTTGATAGCTTTTTTTTAGACAAGTGACTGAAAATTGAACATTTCCATCATTACCTAGGGAACTTACACAGACACACTGAATTTTTATTTGTCACTGCTATTGCATACTTTATATAGCTGCTATTTAATGTAGTTTAAGCAAAATTTAAAAAATAAATAAATAAAAAAATAAGGACAAAATTAATGGAATTGCAAGATTAAAAAGATAATGTACAGTTTCTGTTGGGCAAAAAAAAAAAAAAAAAAAAAAATCTATTTTTTAACTTGTAAACTGTATAAAACAAACGTTATATTTATGAAAATTTCTTTGTCCAAAAAACAAAATAAGAGAAAAAGTACTTTTTTTGTAATTTGACCTTCGACTCAAAATCTAGTTACCCTGTGACCACTGGCCCTAGTCTCCCCAATTCGTTGGTGAATACATAAGAAGCACTGATCTGTTTAACATTAACCATCAAGTCATAAAAAAACATTATATAATGTTACTTGTTTTCAGCGACTTCAGTGGTCAGCAATGATTTAGATCTGAGAATTATAAAAGCAACAGTAGTGGTTCTAGTTTAGAAAATCAGACATTTTAATATTTCAAAGTCAAATCAATCACCATGGAAACAAACCTTCAGATGAGCTGGTATGTGCAAAATACACCACATTCAAAACCACTGCCGCAAACCCAGACAAACCTGGAGAAAATCCCAAATCTCCACAGGTATGGCTTCGTTCAGCTTGTTTACAGTGACATATTTAATCCTTATTCAAACATTATTTTTTTATATAATAATACAGCACACACACACAAAAAAAAATCATACTTTCCTGTAAGGAAGGGAAGTGGTGTGTGGCCAAGTATGGTGACCCATACTCAGAATTTGTGCTCTGCATTTAACCCATCCAAGTGCACACACAGTAGTGAACATACACCTGAAGCAGTGGGCAGCCAATGCTGCGGCACCTAGGGAGCAGTTGGGGGTTCGGTGCCTTGCTCAAGGGTCTCACCTCAGTCATGGTATTGAGGGTGGAGAGAGTGCTGGTTATTCACTCCCCCCACCTACAATCCCTGCTGGACCCGAGACTCGAACCCACGACCTTCGGGTTACAAGTCAGTCCAACTCTCTATCCATTAGGCCACGACTGCCTAATGGGCAGGTAGACAGTAAAACCCAACTGAGTTCACTCAAATAATAAAAGGAAAAAATGTATGCTGATTTAAATTGGTTGTGCTAAAAATTGGAGACTGAAAAGAATTAAATAAAATCTACATTTAAGTCAACTGGAAAACAGCCAGCCAAACTAGACTCCCCATTTAATCTGGGCATGAAAGAAGCTTTCGACTTTTACACGTTTTGGCAATGCAGTCAGACCAACTGGCACAAGCCTATTATACACACACATATCAGTGTGCACTTGCACACACATTCACACACTCATTCACACCAGTAGCTGTGCAGTTAATCCTCTGGAGTATATAGGAAGAGTTGAAGTGCATCAGTCTGTGGTGTTCATCCACCATACTTTAATTTAAAGGCTCTAAAAGCAGGAGAGCGAAGCCAGATTCACTTCATCCTCTCTCCTGCTTGTTTCAATCACTCTCAGTTCATGTTATTTCACCAGGCCGATTTTCTTGGCCTCTGTTTCGTAGATCAGAAGTCTCCACATTTTCACTATAAACACTTCTGCTTCCTCATCCAGTACCTGTAGGAAACACACCCATGATTATCCACACAGTAAAGGGGTGAATCTAACAAAAGCATGTCCATAATTCACCCCAAAATTCAAAGAAAAAAAAAGTTACAGGATGTGGCAAGCTTTATGCGTGCACTTGAGTGCTTATTAGGCTATGTAGGCAATTTAAGGCTCATTATTATGATTTAAATGGTTTATTAATAAACGTGCGACTAATAGTCGACTAATCACTTAAAATGAACGACTACTAGTCGACCAGAAAAATCTTTAGTCGAGGGCAGTCCTATAAATGATTTTATTTAAATCATTGTAAATGCTATACAGTTTAAAAACCAAAAACAAAGTATAAAACTGAAATTTTTTGGCATTGCGGTAATGAGAAATTCTCTTTTGTTGGTTTTGATTGCGTCTATTGTACTCATTTGTAAGTCGTTTTGGATAAAAGCGTCTGCTAAATGACTAAATATAAACATAAAAATGTGCTTAATTGTCATGAAAAGAAATATTACATTTTACTTATATAATATATTCTAAATATTATATTCTACTATTATATAATACAATAATATAAAAAGGGTGAAAAATGAGACTGACATAAGAGGTTTTGTGAGATTCACCCAATTATATTTATTGGGAGTATGTGCAAATATCAAACCATTTTTAAATGTGCTATTTACCATGGCAACATCATCCAGAATTCCCTCTGGCGTGCTGTGAGCCATGACCTGCAACAAGACAAAACACATTAATACAGAGAATGGAATACAGACAATATTCCCACTAAGATACAGACACAAACACACACCTTTGAACAGACAAAGTCGACTAGTGTGGCTTCCTCTTCTCCAATATATTCTATGATTTTCTTATTGATCCAGGGGCGGATCCTCCTGTCCATCAATGTCTGTGAGGGCAAAAGAGTCATCAATACATTGCATGCACACGTATCTACATAAACAGTTCTATGATGAGCAATTACAAGCCACAATATACAAATAAACAGCCATTTAAAGCAGTCACACTAATAGCTTGTCTAATAGCTTTTACTCTCACCGTGTCCACCATGTTCCAGTCCAGTGGATAATTAAACAGCTCTTGTTTGACTGTGGGAATTTTCTCAATCAGACTCTTAATATGTTTTCGTTTCTCTTCTGTGTTTATACCAGGCCGTGACCCTGTGACCTCTGCTCCATCTAGGCTAAGGCCTCCCCTCTCATCCTCAGTGTAGTCGAGAGGTACCAGCTTCCTCTTTTTGGGTGCTTCCTCTGCCTCCTCCTCATCAAACTTATTAAAGACGCTGTCCACTGCAGCAAGAGCCTTTCGTCTTCCTGCCTGGGGCAATTTAGGACTGCCTGCAGCACCTGAGAGACAAAAAGCAGTTTAAAGCCATTTGATGTAAAGGAGAAGAAAAACTTTCTGAAAAAATCTGAATACTGAATATCTTATCAATGTACACTACTATTCAAAAGTCTGACAGTAAAAACAGAATTATTGTGAAATATTACAATTTCATCTGTTTTCTATTTTAAAATGTGATTTTTTTTCAGGATTTTTTGACAAAGAGAGGTCAAAAGAACAGCATTTATTTGAAATAGAAACCTTTTTGTAACATTATAAATGTTTTTACTGTCACTTTTGATCAATAATGCATCCTTGCTTGAATTAATGTTTTTGAAAAAAATCAAAGATGCCAAACCTTTGAACAGCAGTGTAAATAGATAGATAGATAGATAGATAAATTGATAGATAGATAGATAGATAGATAGATAGATAGATAGACAGATAGATAGATAGACAGATAGATAGATAGAATTGTAAAAAAAAAAAAAAAAAAAAAAAGTCAGAATCAAGTTGTTCAGTGGTTCAGGCTGAGGGTTAGTTGTTTTAAACAAGGGTTAGGGGACAAGCTCAATTATAATAATAACGTAATTCCTATATTCCTATTCCTATATAAGAAATGTCTCACTAAATCTGCATTTGTTGTACGTCAGCTACAATGCTTTTGTCAGTTCCTTACAGAAAGAGCTAAAAATTGTTTAAGTAACACACAGACCTAGTTTGAGACTGAGGCCTATTTTAGGCCTGAGCTCTTCTGTGGGCGGGGCCTCATGTGAAGAGTCCTCATGCAACGTGACGCCATGTGGTGATTCGCTGGCAGGTGTGAGGGGTGTGGCATTGCCACTGGCTGAAGAGATAGAGGGCGCCGTGGGAACAGGTCTGAGTGTGGGCTTCAAGCATGGTTTGACCTCTCGGTCATCATCATCCTCCTCTTCGTCTTCCTCTCGGTCTGTGATGTTATTGTCTGAGGAGTACGCCTCCTGCTCTGTACTTCCTTTTCTCTGATTCTCCTCATGGGAGATGTGCAGCACCTCCTCGCTCTGCTCTTGCTTTGGAGGAGGCTGCCGCTGTTTCTCGGCCTCCTGCTCTATCTTTAAGGCAAAAAAAGCTAAGTTAGACGCACAGACACAGACGAATGCAGACATAAAAACGCACACACACATGCGTACCCTCTGAAGTTCAGCATCAGGGTCTGGGTGTCCTTCTGCTAGAAGTCTCTGTCTGATCTCCTCCAACTCATCTTTCTCTCTTTTTCTGTCCCTCTCATCTAATTCCAGCTCTTTCTCTCTATCTCTCAAACGCTTCTGCAACGCACTGCCCCTGAGAGAGACAAGAGAGCCAGACAAGAATTATAGACAGGGTAGAATATGTATTTGAACACAACAGACAACTATGGTTACCTACTGTATAATGTTAAATTAAAAATATTTCAATATTTTGAGACTTTTTTCATAACCTTACAAACCTGCTTAAGTGTAAATGATGCAGGGTAAAAACTGCATTACTGTTATTCAGTTACCTGACATATAAGCATTTGCATCATTTCTGTGGGTTTGTACCTGTAGTATTTGGGATCATCTCTGTCATCATCATAATCCTCCAGGAACTCTTTCAGACGCTTGGCTTCTTTAGTCTGCAGAAAGAAAAAAAGAAAAAAAAAAAATTTTCTCTTGGAACTAATTAGGGCCAAGACATATATTGATGATTTTGTGGCCATTAAGTTTCCTACATTAGACTAATTTCCTTCCTTGTGCTACGACTCAAAAAGATGGCAAAAATATTTTAGTAAAAAATATATGTACACTACCATTCAATGGTTTTACTTTTTTAAAAGAATTTAATATTTTTATCCAGCAAGAATGCGTTAAATTGATCAAAAGTGACAGTAAAGACATTTCTGATCATATATATTACTTCTTGCATTAAACAGTTTAAATCTATGTGGCTACAATGGATGATTGCTTGAAATTATGGTTCATCCAACTGAGGAGAAAATAATTTTTTTTTTAAACCATTTCAGCAAAAATACATAGCAAAGAAAAAAAAAAGGTTTTACCTATATAATAATGTGTATAAATACACTTGGATAGTTTTTATCAATTTATTCTTACCATCTCTCTGTGTCTTTCCTCTTCTCTCTCTGTTTCTTTACTGTAATCCCTTGCTTTTTTCCTCTCTCTGATCTCCCAGTTCTTCAGGCGCTGTAAAAGACAAACATGACATTATTTTACTGTGTTCGGTTACGAGCACAGATCTGTTTGTCCTGCATTTTAGAATAAAGGAGGGCAGATGATCTAGAAGCAAGACACTACAGAGCAGTGCTTCTGTCTCTCACCAGCCTTTCTGCACTTTTATGGACTTTTCTGCACCAAAAACCTCATATTTTAGTTTAACGTGACCATTTAGAGTAGATGAAATTCTTAATGTGCGAAGAGCAAGGAAATCCATAATGTTCCATTATAATCATCTAAAACAGTGAATTTTAGATTCCAAACCTCCTGATAGGCTCCCTCCTTTTCACGTAGCTTCCTCTCCAGCTTCCGTCGTTCATACGCCTCCTCCTCATCTTCCTCACGCTCTCTTTTCTTCTCTTCTCGACTCTTCTCCCTTCAAAACACAACACGCCCACACACAACATTTATTCTGTACATTAGAAACTAGCAATTATACTACTTGCACAACATAAACAACACTTACAAAGGATAGCGAGACAAAGATTCTAGCTGAACCTTTTAGATGGTTCCAGAAATGTTCTAAGTATTCTACTTTAGAAGACTAAACTCCATGAAATTTTTTCTATATTTTATACTCTTATTTATTTTTATGTAAAATACATTATATTAATATTTTATGATGGACAGTGTTTTTATTTAATCTTTTCATTTTTAGTTTTAGTTACTTGTTACTTTTAAAATTGTTGTATTTCTTTTAATTATTTATAAACTACTGTTTTGTATGTTCTGTGTGTTATTACATATGAAGCACTGTGAGAAACGCTACTTGAAAGGTGCTATACAAATAAAGTTATTTTCATTTGTTTGTTTTTCCCAGAAGACAAATGTGTATATAGCTGAACCTTCAGGAGTACACTAGCAAGTAGTCAACTTCTTTGATATAGATAGACATGCACTAAAAGCCACAAAATAATTTCATGGCATCTTTTAAAATAACGGTTTTCGCTATTAATTAATCAGGTAATGTGATTTATTTTCAAGTGAAACAGGAAATAATTTCAAAATAAAATAAGTGAATAAAATCATGCACAGTGTCATAGTTTCCAAAACTTCATTAAGCAATATTTTGGTCAAAGTTTTTGGTTAGGCAAAAAATACAGATGTTTGTAAAGATTCTATAGTCATACACACCTTGATCTGCTTCTGTCTTTACTGCGATCACGACTTCTCTCTTTCTCCCGCTCTTTCTCCTTTGTTCGTTCACGTTCACGGTCTCGCTCTCTCTCTCGCTCCTTTTCTCTCTCCTTCTGTCTCTCTCTCTCCCGCTCCTTCTCTCTCTCCCGATCACGTCGCTCTTTCTCTCGCTCTCTCTCTTTGTCTCTTTCCCTCCTTTCTTTCTCAATCTGCTGCCGTTCTCTCTCCTTCTCCTCCTCTAGTTTCTGCAGGGTTCCGATGGGGAAAGAGAGATATTAGTTCATGTAAGTGTGAGAACACACATATAGAACAAGGGCAAAGTTCCAGAATCTCCCTGGAAACAGAAAGAGGTTTAAATAATGAAGCCAGTGTCTCAGTATGATGAAAATCTCATGATTTCAACACTTACACTCAAACAGATGCACACACAGTATTCCTCTCCCACATAAAGTTTCATCCTTCTACACATGATTTTGGAAAAACCATGAAAAAAATATTTGAGTAAAAATGTAATTCATCATACATGATTACGGTCCATTTAAAACATCTGAAATATTTAAAATGAAGCGAGTAATAATTTTCATGGCAGACAAAGAGGCCACACTGCACTAAAGATGCTTTCTATATGAATGACTTGAAGAGATTACACAGTTGTCTGTAGCAGACATATCTCTTTGTGTTCAGAGATGGTTTCATAGCCAGAAATTACCTGGGCCTTTTAAAGAGGCAGGGTGGGTCAGTTCACATCCATATAAATATATTTAAATATACTCCCTACTAGAGTTGCTGTGATACCAAAAAAATAAATAAATAAATGTTTGTGTTGTTTACGTAATATATGTGTGTGTACTGTGTACGTATATATAAATACACACACATACATGTTTATATTTAGGAAATACATGTAAAATATTAATATTTATGTATAATATAAATCATACATAAATATGAATATATACATTTCTAATATATACAAGTATGTGTGTATATTTATATACATATAAATATACACAGTACACGCATATATATTATGTAAACAAACTTTTATTTTAGGATGCGATTAATCACGATTAATCATTTGACAGCACTAATATATACTTTATATTGACATATACACAAATTAATTTAGACAGTAAAAATATTAATATAAATATTAACAAAACTAAAACAAAGTAGCATTTTTAGCCTAATTATTTGAGCAAACAGCAGCGTTTGATTAATAATAATAACATAATGCTCAGCAACAGATCTATTTGGCTGCATTTACACTTCAAAGGTATTTTTGGTCCATTCCTTTAAGACAAACTGACCCTTTACATGAATACCTCTTCAAGATGGCCATTTTGACCAAGACGTGACCGTTCTGACACAGAAATACGCACCTGTCAGTCAGACAGTCCTCGGGCACCAAATTGACTGATTTTACACTTTTATGTTAGTATCGAACTTGTACATCCTTACTCCAAACAAACCCTGTGTTTTTCTCCCATAATTCAATATCAAGTTTTAAAGCGATGTTCATTATTTCCCATCACTGATTTATTTTTAAATCAATTTTGCAGAGATCTGTAATACACTGTATCATCCAAATACATTCACTTTGGCAAAATGAATGAAATCAGAGAGGTGGAATCTCACCCAAGTGATGTCTTCTGTTATCCCTCAGGCCTCAGTCGCCCAACAAATATAAACAAATAGAAATACAGACGCTGACCATGCAGAGACAGAGAGGCTACAGAAAAACCAAAAGTTTCAAATAGCTATGGGAACAAAAGGAACATTGTCTGCTTTACTGAATGATTGCTGAGGACAAGAACTCTCTGCTCCGAATGGTGAACGCTGACAAAAGAGAGGAAATGCAAGGAGAAACAGAAAGAAATGAGGAGCATGACCAAAAGATGTGCACAAAAGAAGTGGGATTGTGCGGGACTGACTTTCCTGTCGCTGAATTTTAGTGATCCAAAAGTTTAATATGCAAAGTTTAATTTTGGTGAACTTACCTCTCAATAAACAATGACAACTGGTTTAGACAGTAGCTTTTATTTTATATGGGGGGGGGGTAATACCTTTTATTAATCATTTTTTCCACTTATACATTTAAATAATCTGTCCATGCCCATTTTCTACCCTCGCACTGACCCTTAGGGCTATTTTTACTTCTGTCCCTTTAAGTTATAGGTTTGCTGTCAGGCTCAATATAGCTGGCATTACATTATAAAAGACCTTTTTAATCAGTCTGTTTCCATCATACAATTACCTTGTATCTCAAGAGATCAAGGAAAATTTGATTCCTCATAATATGACTCTTAAATACAGAGATAAGGGCAAATTCTATTCAGATAACATATCACAGTTGTACTGTATAAAATGTAATGTAACAACAGAAAGAAAAAATAAAAACAACAGATAGAAAGAAGAAATGCGACAAGAAAGAAATATGACTTCTTACCTGAAAAATCTTCAGCTTTGTGCGTGCTGTGAAAGGGCGCCCCCCTCAGACTGCAGTGAAAAATACTGCAGTGGTTATTCAGTACTGCATTTCTCACCAAAACCACACTTTTACACAGAGGACTCACAAAGGTTCACTGAGCTCTGCCCACACAACACCTTCCAAAAATATGGTTTATTGAGCAACTTCCGCTGAACACACACACTCAGGATTGCAGTTTGTCTCCTGAGGTCAATACATCAAAGTGTGTTACATTTCAGTTGGTCTTTTTAACAGTACAGCATCCTCAGTGCCACATTTCTGAGACTGAGAGCCAGTTGCACCTTTGTGGGTCCTCCAGAAGGAGGCGCCCAAGATATGAAGAATAGAAAAGGAAGCTCATACTTACATCCTCTATTCCAGCAACTTTTTCCAAAGCTCTGAGATTCATCTTGCTTTAGTCACCATATGACCTCTACCGTAATGGTGGGGTTTAATGAACAGATTAGCTTTAGAGGGAGGTTTACAGTTCGTTCATGCACTTTTTGTGTGGTAAATCTAGCCTGAACTGGTCCTGCCCATCTGCTGCCATTGTTGCCACTCAGGGAAACAATCTAAGAGGCTTCAGCCATCTCTTTTCTATAATCATTCTTTCAGAGAACAGCTTCTAAAGTTGTAATTTGACAAATTTCAAAGCATCCATTTTGTTAGATCTTTTGCTTAGATGCTGCTAGATGAAAAAAACACAACAAAAGAGGCATTATTTAAAATAAACGTGAATAATGATGTTTCTTGGATTTAAAAAAATTGCCTCGCAGCTGTCTAAAATGGGCAGGATATCTCAAATTCCTACAGATTTATTTGTGTGAATGTACTCTACTGAGGTGTAGTTATAATAATGTGGGTTTAGAGTACTCTAGATGTGGCCGTCTTCAGTCCACAGACTAGGCTAAGAAAAGGAGAGAGAGAAAAAAAGACTAAAGTAGAGTGTTACCTTGTGTGTGTCTCTGAATTTGCTAATCTCTCTGGAAATCAGGTCTCGCTTGTCATCTTCCAGCTCCATGGCATTTATATCATCCTGGTGGAAAAAAAATAGTAAAACTAATTAGACCATGTGAGCAGATAAATCCAATCTTAAAAATGACCTTTAAAAGCAATAATAAGAGTTAGTGGTCCACAAATACCCAAATACATCTTGAAAGGAACAGTTCAACCAAAAATCAAAAATTCTGTCACCATTTACTCATTCTTATGTTGTTCAAAACTGAATTCCATTTGTGGAACACAAAATGAGAATTTTTAATAAAGTATCAGTTGATAATTTCAATACAATTACAATAAATGGAGCTTTCAAGCTACAAAAAATACACCATAACAAAACACCATAAAATTATGACTTCATGACTATATGACTTAAATGCTATATTACATGTATTCCGAAGTCATATGACAACTTACTGTCATATGAAATCTTTTTAAAAAGTAAGCAAATAAGTAATACGGGTTTGGAACAACATGAAGGTGAGTAAATGATGAGTATTTCTAAAGTAAAACTTTCTGAAAAATGTCCCAGTATTTTAGTTAAGCCATTATGACAGAGCTGCTAGGTCAGTATGGTTACCATGGTGAGAGTAAAAGTACCTCCTTCTTCTCTTTCCGTTTCTTGCGTTGATGGGCTTCAGCATCCTGTGAGGAGGCTGAGAGCTCGCTGGAGTATTCCCGGATCAGACTGTCTATGGCACCTTTCACCATCTGATCACGCCGCTTCGTCTCCTCATCCAGAACCTCTTCCTCTTCTTCATCTTTAGCCTCTTCTCCAGTCTGAGGAGCCTGTATAGGGAAATATGTATTTTTATGTGACAATTATCATGGTTTACAAACTCCTTTTAAACTGGGACATTCTCAGGACAACCTGAGACTGACGTGCACCAATAAGCTCTTTCAATCCATGAAACAGGTAATGAGTGTTTATATGAATTACATTAATATTAATGTAGAGCACACTACTGTTAAAGCGTTTGGAGTCTGTAAGAATGTATTATGTTTTTGAAATTCTCTAATGTTTGAAAGTATCTTATGCTCTACAACACTTCATTTATTTAATCAAAAAAACAACAAAAACAGTAATACAGTGAAATATTATTTCAACTGTTTTCTGTTTAAATATATTTTAAAATATAATTTACTTCTGTGATGTCAGCAGCCATTACTCAAGTCTTCAGTGTCAAATGATCCTTCAGACATCATTCTAATATGATGATTTGGTGCACAATCATGCTTGTTGTTTTAATTTAATGTATCCTTGCTGAATAAAAGTTTTTTTTTTTTTTTTGGTTTACCCCATTTCGTCTCCTCTGACTGGCTTTCCAGGTATCCAGCTGAGCTTTGGTCTTTGCGTCCACCTTCACAAGTAACTTCTTATCACCCACTTGCAGCTCATGAAGCAGTCGAAGAGCTCTCAGTGTGGACTCTGGCTCTTTGTACTCACAGAAACCAAAAGCTACATATACAAACACACACATAAAAACGTATCAAGTTCACAACATTTGGTCAGACAGGGTGGACAGATGACACAAATTTAGAAAACTGAAGGTCTGATCTTTTTAAATCTTGATTTTTTATTCCTGTTTGTTCTTTTTTAGGAGAGGAAAACAAAGTAGAGGACATATATCTAAGACAGCTCATGTTTACAATTACTAGCACAATCCTGGATAGAGATCCTTCAGAAAAATCTAAGTTGCTGGGCCTGAAGTAGACAAACTAAAATACCAAGTCTGTATATATATAAAAAAAAGTATAGCTAGAATTTACCAGTAAGATCTTTGTCAAAAATGGTGGGCTACAAAAGACTGACACACTATGCACTGATGATTATAGTCTGACTTTATACCTTGCAGTTTTCCAGAAGCCCCCTGGACTCTTTTCCAGCTGAGGACTAAACCACATTTCTGCATGAGAGAGGAAAAATATGTTGTGACAAGCTGACTATGAAATCATCCTGAGCTAAATGCTACATAACACAAGACATTCCCATGAACATCAGGCCAAATAATGAATGTGTTAATCAACTTTAAAAGAACATGTGTCTATGAGATTTAATATTACGGAGTAGATAAAAGTTGTAGAATAAATTCCCAACACTTACTGCCAACAGCTGCCGCACCAACATGTCAGACGCCTTTTCTGAGATGTTTCCCACAAACACAGTGGTGGTCGGTCCTGTGTTGTTACCCGTACCTTCCTCTGAGTCCTTGTTACGGGTGCCAATGGAGTCCTTAGTCAGCTTCTGAACAACTGGCACTGCGGTTTGTACCAAAACCTGCAGCATATTTCAGGAACAAACAGTAAAGTCCAACTGCATAGAGTATAATAAACACAGGTCCATGCATCTGAATTTGGATGCATAACAGGCTTTTATGCTTGTTATTTTAAATGGTCAGGAGTAAAGCACCATAAGTATGGTATATGGCCTAGAGACATTATGCATACATGGCACGTTGTAAAACCTGATTTTCTTGGAAATATTCCAGGGAATGATTCTCAGCCTGGTAACAGCACAGGTAACATTCAAAACAAACGTTTCAGCTGTTTCTTTACATACCGCTGGAGAGGGAGTCATCATTCCCACAGGGACTGGGATTATTGGACTTGCTGAGCAAAAATAAAAATAAACAAAGATTAAAAATTCAATGTCAATATATATGAATATACATATCTTTTATCTTCATGACGTACCTGTAGGAACAGTGGTGGGAAACCCAGTAAACTGTGTGGGGGAAATGCCAGGGGGCAACTGTGCTATCTGGTTGAGATGAGGGAATGACATGTCTGCTGATCAAACACCAATCTGTCAGAGAGATTTTATGTCAGTTCCAGAAAGCGTTTGGCCAGAGAAAGTCATTTTAACTGTGATTTTACTCTACGAATCAACACCCATTGCATCCACAAAAAATCTTTACACTTCATTATACCCTACTTGAACTAGGAGGCCGGCTGGAAAATAATTTATTTCCTCTGTATTTACTATATTATTGATTAAGACTCACCCAATTCGGTTTTAGTATCAACACCGCTGAAAATAACAAAACCTCCTATCCGCCGCAGGAATGAATATATAACGCCACGTTCAGTGAAATAATTACTGTTTCTCTTTTGATTTGGTCATGCGTTCCTCTGATAATAAAGAGCATCCATAGAATAAAAAAATATTAAATATCGTCAGCGACAAGAATGGCAATTCAGCATGAAATGTTGGTATATATGGGCGGGGCTTAGTGACCTAGAGGGTTACATTTCTAAATCTCATGCTTTCTTAAGTGTTCGCTGAGAATTTTCTCTTTATCGATTATTAAAAGTTGTAAGTGTGATTGTTCGGGTTTAAAATATTGTCAAGAACGCTGCTGAAACAGCAGGTTGACGGCTTTTCTCACGTGTACCTGATACTTTTCTCAGCGCAAATCAGGACGGACCAATCACATTTGTTTAGTATTTATTCTTTTTTTTTTCTTTTTTTTTTGATAGATGAGACGGATGGTGCTTTTTCTATGTCAGACACAAAAATCGTTTAAATTAATTAGTTTATTTTAATACAGTTTTTAGATTGATAATGTGCTCAGCAGGACAAAAACATAACGAGAATTCTGCTTTTTGAGCCCGCAAGCGCCCCTTAGAGGAAATAAACTTTTGTGCATAGGCAAAAAAACTAAAATATTCCGCCCAATGAGAAAATATCCCGGAAATGCTTTGATATACAGCACACAACATCACATTAATGCTACAGCGCCACCAAACGTCCAGCTGACTTTCTTTTTGCAGAAATAGTAAACTATTTAAAATACAATAATATCACCCAAATAATTGCATTACCAAGGCAGTCTGACATAAACACAAATTCAATATGACATTAAATGCAAAATGTGGCTATGTAACTCTGCCATATGATAGCAGCAAAATACGTGTCTAAATTATGAACTGTAAAAAATACACCAGATGGAGCCAAAATGCAGAGAATATGGACTCCATTTACTGATCACTCTCTATTCTTTATTACAGAAGAGTGATTTGCTAAACTAAACTGATCAATCAATAAATCTCAATGAATTATATATGAATATGTAGTTATGTATATGAGTCAATCTCTGTGTATTTGCTAGTAGTGCATATAAACACTGAAATTAGGCCAAAGTTGTCAATAACTTGCCACTCCTCGTCATACTGGTATTCCAGACATTTCTATAGAACATAAATATTCAGTCATGCAGCCATGCTATGGACACTGGATCTGTTTTGATCCACTGCATCTGTAAGAAGGGAATTTGTTGACCAGACATTAGGCAAGCCAAAAAACATATGCAGTTGGCAGTGCAGAGATGGAAATTTCCTACACCACAAAAAAGGCACCCATCTCTCACGCCACTCATTCGCCCAAAGCCACGCTCGTCGAAACAAACCCACGCAGGCGGAGCTTCTGATTGGCTGAGAGGGAGGTGTGTCATCGGGTGTGACGTAGGTCTGACCGCTCTATGAATAGAAAAACGTGGTTCACGCCGCACTGAGCGGACGTATAAAGAAGCTGTGTAACAAACAATTGGATGCTGGAGGACTGTTAGATTTTGGGGGCGGTCTTGAGATTTCATCCAAAGCGTGTAGTTAAGCTTTACCTTCCGCTATTCACCAACTCATGAATATGAATTAAGTGGAAGACTTAAAGAAAAACGTCGTGGCAGTGCTTTGAGATTCAACAGCCAGTCTTGAGCCAGAAGAGTAAAAAGCCACATCGGGCGACAGACTATTCGTTTGAGACAACTTTCCGCTGCGTTATTGTATTTTATTTTATAACTCTCCGCTTGAGTCAGCATGGCCTTGAGAGGACCACTGTCTAGATTATTGAGATCCTCGTTGAGTTCCTGCCAGCAGAACCGACCGCAATCTGTTGCTATTTTGGGAGCTCCGTTTTCCAAAGGACAGGTAAGAAATTTAGATTTATTTCATTAGAACAAACATAAACTCGCCGATGTATAACACAGTGATATGACGGTATTTTCACGATTTTCATTTAGAAAAGGAGAGGGGTGGAAATGGGACCCAAAGCCATCCGGGATGCGGGTTTGGTGGAGAGACTTTCAAATCTGGGTAAGTACATCATTAGTATTATCTATGTATCTCTCTATCTAGATAGATATAGGTAGATAGATTTATAGATGATTTTTAAGACTCAAAAGATTTGGGGAATATGTGTGTGTGTGTATATCATATATATATACACACATATATCATATATATATATACACACACACACACACACACACACACACACACACACACACACACACGCATTGGAACTTAAAGGGATAATTCACCCAAATATGAAAATTCTGTCATCATGTATGTAACGTTACCCTCCATAGGATGGGGACTGACAGTTTAAGTAACCATTCACTTTATTGCATCATTTTTCGGTGCTTTGAAGGTTGCATGATGACCGAGCGAAGTTGTCATTCTGCTTATCAAATAATTCTGTAAAGAAGGCATGCAGATTTGAAAATTAAGGCAGAAGGTAAAAATCGAGTTTAACTGAGCGTGCACAATTGTCGTTTTTGGGGTGAACTATCTCTTTAAATAAATTCGTGGCGGGCTCACCGCTGAGACTCAGAAAGAGGGCGCTGGATTAACTCTTACATCATCCAGAGGCCCGAATTTGAATGAATTTACAATGAAACTTTACAGTCTGTTTTATGTAATAATAATAGTTTGGCGATAGTATTTCATGACTGGAATACTGTAAGTGAAACCGTTTCGGTCAGTTAAGAAGTTTTAGATGTTGTCTGGCGCAGTGAGAGAGAAAAGGAGGGGTAGATTTACAGTAAATTACGTACTTTACGTGACTCAATGCAGTTCCTCCACACATTCAGAGATCCTGTGAGACGACCTGCCGCAGCTCATAACAATAGGGTATTATCATTCACAATAGACTTTAGTAGGGATGGCGCAGTAGGGAACTTGCATGTAATGTAGCGCATCTATTCAAAGCAGAGTTTTAATTCAGGAACGATATACAGGTCCATTCGCACAAAACACGTTTTTGCATTCCACTGCGCTGCATTTCCATTGTCTTTTTGTGGGTAAAAACGCAGCTTTCAGCTTTTAAATAATGTGTCTCTGGAACTATTAAGTCATTTCCCTGCCCTGCGTCTTGCGATCTGTGAATGACACTGAACAAAAGCGATTAATCACAGAGGGACAGCAATTCGAAGTGAAACAAAAGGTTCTAGAATTCCTCAGAAAGAGTGGTGGGTCCAGAGATGTAGGCGATAAATCAGAGAGATTAGAGAGGAGGTCATACTCTAATGGACTAATGTTTGTGCCATTAGGGTTGTAGTGAGGATAAGGTTTCAGATGAGCAGACTCAGGCTGCAGACTCGTGTAAAAAAAGATGTGGACCTGAATACAGCAGATGTTATTTTGGGTCGCCCCGACTGGTCAGAAATGAACCTGATGAAGTCATGGGATTTCTGTCGTGGATTAAGCTCTGCCAGTAAATGAGAAAGCAGCTCCCTCCAGGACTCTGTAACAAAAGCCCTGGGACGGGTGGCTTCAAATTACTGGAGAACATTCGTGGTTTTTAATTACAAGTTTCCACAATAAATTATTCCTTATGAACTAAATAAACAATGAATGTGGCATGCATTATTTTTTTCTCTCTGGAAATGAGGTGGAAAGGAAAATCTTCCACTGTCTACAGTAGTTACGACAGCAATACCAGCGAAATTATTGACACATTTTCAATAAACCTAAGCAAAGGTCTTGCTTCAATACAAGAAGCAGAACACAAAACAGTGCTTAATTCTTTCAGTTATAAACATTCATGCACTGAAAGTCATGTTTTTATTCCAAAAAGACTACTGTATTTTTCCTCACTACTACTACTAAACTTATTATTATTATTATTATTATTATTATTATTATACATAATCTACCATGTTTACATAGATAGATATACAAAAAAAGACGAGAATTTTTAATTACTTTTGAAGTGTAAGTTACAGTCATGGCCAAAAATATCGGCACCCTTGGTAAATATGATCAAAAAAGGCTGTGAAAATTAATCTGCATTGTTAATTCTTTTGATCTTTTATTTAAAAAAATTCACAAAAATCTAACATTTCATTGGATAATAAGAATTTAAAATGTTTTTCTCTAATACACGTTGGACACAATTATTGGTACCCCTAGAAATTCTTATGAGTAAAATATCTCTGAAGTATATTCCCATTCATATTCACAATTTTGAGCACTGAACAATTATGAACATGAAATTATCCAGCCATGGCTTCCTGTTTCACAGATATATAAATAGGAGGGAAAACAAAGCCCAAATTCCCTTAATCATCCATCACAATGAGAAAAACCAAAGAATATATTTCTGATGTCCAGCAAAAGATAATTGAGCTTCACAAATTAGTGAAATGGCTTTAAGAAAATAGCTAGAGCAGTGAAAATTCCCATTTCCACCATCAGGGCAATAATTAAGCATTTCCAATCAACATAAAATATTACGAAATTGCCTGGAAGAGGACGTGTGTCTATATCGTCCTAATGCACGATGAGAAGGAGAGTTTGAGTGGCTAAAGACTCTCCAAGGACCACATCTGGAGAATTGCAGAAAATAGTTGAGTCTCGGGGTCAGAAAACCTTAAAAAAAAATTGTCAAACAGCACCTACATCACCACCTGTTGTTTGGGAGGGTTTCAAGAAAAATTCTCCTAGCTCATCCAAAAACAAACTCCAGCATATTCAGTTATCAGACACGACTGGAACTTCAAATGGGACTGGCTTCTATGGTCAGATGAAACTAAAAAAAATTAGCTTTTTAGCAGCAAACACTCAAGATGGGTTTGGTGAACACAGGGATAAAAAGTACCCCATGTGTACAATGAAATATACTGCTGTATTTTTGATGTAGTGGGTCTATATTTCTGCTGGAGGTCCTGGACATCTTGTTTAGACACATGGCATCATGGAGTCTATCAAATACCAACAGATAAAAAAATCAATAAGTGACTGACTCTGTTAGAAATCTTATAATGGGCCATGTTTGGATCTTCCAACCGTACAATAATCCAAACACAAACCTCAAAAACAACACAAAAATGGGTCACTGAGCACAAAACCAAGCTTCTGCTATGGCCATTCCAGTCCTCTGACCTGAACCCTATAGAAAATGAGTGAAGTGAACTGAACAGAAGAAGCACCAACATGGAGCTGGGAATCTAAAGGGTCTGGAGTGATTCTGGATGAAGGTATGGTCTCTGATCTCTCGTCAGGTGTTCTCTAACCTCATCAGGCATTATAGGAGAAAATTTAGAGCTGTTAAACTGGCAAATGGAGGTTTCAAAAAGTATTGAATAAAAGGGTGCTGTTAAATGTGGCCAATGTGTATTAGAGAAAAACATATATTTCATAATGATATTTCCCCCCATTTTAAATTCACATTATCCAATGAAAGTTTAGATTTTTGTGAATTTTTTAAATAAAAGATCAAAAGGATTAACAATGCAGATTAATTTTCACAGCCTTCTTTGATCATATTTACCAAGGGTGCCGATATTTTTGGCCATGACTGTATCTGTCCGTGCCATAGACAGTAAAAAAGCACGCGAGCATCCACATTACCGCTAAGCTCGCCGCTACTGGTACTGTAAAGAGAGTGATACCATTACATCTTTTTAATTTTAGTATCGACTTGCTACCAGAGTATTACTTTTTACATGCCTAACAGCTACTGCTATTACAAATGAAGATAATAATATTATTAATTAACAAAAGAGAAAGCGTAATTGGTCTTTAAAGTCAAATACTTCAGAGTCATGACATTCCAGAGTTACTAGTCGGAATGTGCAAGTCACTTCTTCAGTCTCGCCTGCAGTCAGTCAGCTGGTAATCACATAAACATCGTGCCGTGTCGCTTTATGTAACTCCATGTTCTCCGTGTAATGCGATAGTTCCTGCTATCTTAAGCCTGAGATTTTTTCCGTTGGCGGTTATGAACAAATGACTTATGACACAGCGTCGAAGACCCCGTTTCACCTTAGCTGTGGATGATTTTTGCTTATTATCGCTGAAAATGGAGCGGAGTATATGTTTTTTTTTGTCTCATTAGCTTTTTTACAGACTTATTTCTCTTGGACATTTTATTGGGATTTTTCTTGGGACACTTTAGGACGTTGGATTGCTTGAGGAAAAAACCTTAATATAAGAAATTACGGAAAACTATCGAAAAAAAAAATTATATATATATATATATATATATATATATATATATATATATATGCACGCACGCACGCACACACACACACGCACACACACACGCACACACATACAGCCTAATGATGCAATGATTTGTTGCATCACTTTAACAGACGCTTGGCATCACCTGTTTGGAGTTGTGAAAATAACCATAGCACCCTATATGGCAAGCATTCTTGACTAAACTATATCAGAGCTTACCTCATCCAATGCAACAAATATAGATGTCTTGCTCTCTTTACCAACTGTTGGTTGTAAATGTCTTGCATATGGCAAGGTGTTACATTAATTACACACACACACAAAAAGCTGTAATTTAATATGCTCACTCTCAAAATTAAAAAATTTGGTCGAGCAAGAACTGCAAATGAACCTGTATTCTTCAAATGCAGTTAAGTCAACACAAGCTTAACCCTTACCTCTGTCTTAGGTTATGACAACCATCATGGCCAACTCCTTAATTCCCTCATAGTTTGCTTGTATTCAATCAAAAAACATCTAGTATTTTAAATACACTTATACAAACTTTAACTGGGCCACAGTGTTCACGTCTATTCCTGTTAAGAGGCCACTTGATGGTATGCAAGTCCATCATTGGTCATTTAAAATCTGATGAGTAATTCAACACCGTCACGAAGTCACCGCGGCTGGTCTGGTTCTGTCATCCTGGGCCCCATCAGCTGTTTAGACCTTCATCAGTGTCCACCTATGGGGGTTTCTACCTACATTTCTATAGGACACTACACACTACATGGTCAGATTCATGCTGGGATTGAGTGACAGAACTGTGACCTGTCAATCAAAGAGTCAGCATGTGCTTGGTCAGAGTAGGCTGAAAGTGTGGAAACTTTAACACCAATGTTTATTGTAATGGTCATGTCATTAGTTCTGTTATATGTCCTGTCATGTTGTAGACTACGCTGTGCATGATTTTGGAGACCTGACCTTCAAGCATCTGGAAAAAGATGAGCACTTCATGCACGTGCCGTTTCCACGCACAGTTGGACGTGCCAGTCAGCTGCTGTCGGGAGCTGTGAGAGGTGCAGTGGGGGCAGGACACACCTGCATCATGCTGGGGGGAGACCATAGGTACACAATTTTTTTCTTTATCTAAAGTCTTAACGTTTTTTAATGTAAAGTCTTGGCCAAAAAATACACATTTATCTACAAAGCCTTTTATCATGGTATATAGTTATGAGTGCTTATAATTAGTTATTTATTCCACTAGTCTTTCCATTTATGTCTTTTTGGCACAAGCACAAATTAATGTTGTGGCACTCTGGCTAAACTGAGACCAGCGTTATCACTTAATTTCAGAAAGGTCAAGGATTGTCTTTTAGATTCAAGAAGCTGTTTGTATTTCCAGCTAGCGTAATCCAAAATTTTCTAATCAAAACTAGTGACAAATGAAAAAAATGACTGTTGAATTTGTTCTATTAAAGACCAAAATCATCAATCATTACATTTATAATGCTTTCATCCCTGCAGCTTGGCGATTGGTTCAGTGGAAGGTCACGCTCAGCAGTGCCCTGATCTGTGTTTGATATGGGTGGACGCTCACGCAGATATCAACACTCCTCTGACTTCACCTTCTGGAAACCTCCACGGCCAGTCGGTAGCATTCTTACTCAAGGACCTGCAGAACAAGGTGATTAGCATTCATGCACAAAACTAGAAATATTGATGTCATGCAATCTCTGACGTGACTCTTAATTCCTTTATCTCAGAGGTAACACTTGTACATGAATTTTCCACTTACATGTAATTTGTCTCCAGAAAACTCTAAGCTTTGTCCTTTAGAACATCTAAATCCATTATCCTCTGCTTTCTTACATGCAGATGCCAGAAGTTCCTGGATTTTCCTGGATGAAGCCTTTCCTGTCTGCCAGAGATCTGGTCTACATTGGCCTCAGAGATGTGGATCCAGGCGAGCAGTAAGCACACTATGTTCTGTCATCCAATAATTGGCACCTGTTCCATGTTCTCTAAAGCCTATGCTACTAAATCACCAATTGTGACAATCCATAGGCTAATTATATAATTGACATTACCTGTAACCGCCAACAGGGCACAAAATAAAATGTTTATGATGAAGCCAACATGAGCTTGTGACTAAATCAGACACAATTCAGTCGTGAATCCACTATAATACATAAACTATGTGTGTACAGCATATATAAAGAGAAAGAGAAAAAATTATCACTACTTTTATTTTACTAACCATTTTGATTTTATTGCGCTCTCTCAGTATAATCCTGAAGACCCTGGGAATCCAATATTTCTCCATGCGGGATATTGACAGATTGGGCATTCAGAGGGTAATGGAGGTCACTTTGGATCACCTCTTGGCAAGGTATAGTGATATTGCGAAAAACATACATACTTATTTAACTTGTAGTGGTGCTTCTGTAAACAGCCAGCGGCAAATTGCATGTTGCTGTTTATTCTCCACGTAGTCCTCCTGTGTGCTATTGAACTCTGTAAATTGGGGCAGAGTAAGAGTAGTTTTCTGGAGAGCTCACAAGTGGCCTTATTTAACCTGACTTGCATGTTTAATGTAACCTTTAAATACAATGTAGAACTTTATCTCAGTTTAACCTGTGTACACTACATCACAATCAAACAACCTATGTAATGGCACTGATATTTGTTTTTATATCAGGAAACAAAGGCCGATCCATCTGAGCTTTGACATCGATGCATTTGACCCATCCCTGGCTCCCGCCACTGGAACTCCCGTTAATGGAGGATTGACCTATAGAGAGGGCATCTACGTAACAGAGGAGATCCATAACACAGGTACAGACCTAGCATTCACATAACTGATGTGTTTAAAATCAAATAAATCCTTTGATGCTAATATGTTTTGTTTCTGATTCCACAGGTTTGCTCTCTGTAATGGATGTGGTTGAAGTGAACCCCACACTAGGAGCGACACCTGAGGCTGTGCAGGCCACAACTAGCCTAGCCGTTGACGTCATCGCATCTGCTCTCGGCCAGACGCGTGAAGGTGCACATGTCGCCTTCCCAAAGATTCCAGAACCAAAAGAGGACACCGAGCTGCGGCTTTAGAGCACCAGATATTCATGGAGGACTTTGACAAACCAACCACTTTGCATTCCAAAGTCTAAAAGAACGACACTGAAGGATTTGCAGAGACTAAGCAATAGACTAAAGATTTAATTCGAAGGTTATTGTAGTCTTGGTCAAAAAAAACTGTCACCTCACTGGTGAAGTGCTGCTATAAGCACATGGGTGAGATGTATTTTATTATCCCTACCACTAATTTTACTTTGGCTAAAAAAGAGCTGAGATCTGGATTCTCTATGTTTAAGGACTAATCTAGCAGAAAGATAAATATTTTTAATTTTTGTCAGCTGTTACGGGATTAGTGGGTAACCCTGATCATGCTCTGGGACTTACTGCAGGAAAAAGTGATTTAAAAGCAAATGTGCGTTACATATTTTTACAGACTGAGGTGACTCTTTATTTTGGTGGACTGATTGATTTTCCTTTAATTTGGAACATGTTTGCACTTTTGGACCAGAACTGGTTTTTATTGTATTTCTATGTTTGTTTGTTTTTGTATAGTAGGAGTGCTTTTAATGGCCAATTTAATCCTACAGGTTTAGTTAGGTTGAAACTGAGTGATCTTTTTAAATAGTGCATTTGAAGTAAGTTATTTTAGTAATTTTCATATCTATTTAAATAAACCTTTGAAAAAAATTATGTATGAATGCATTTTGTATACCCTTTCAGATCTGAATTCACCACCAGTACCAGTATCTTCTTAGGGAAGGGTAGTTTGATTTGTCGCATTTTTCTGTTTCAGTAAAAATATTTTGTTGCAATAAACAAATGTACTGGAGACAGACTGTGACTCATCTTCGATTCATTAGATTGAAAAGCCTGATGACCACATCAAATGAAAATATTCAAGAATAGTCTTAAGCCTAAAATAATATTTCATTATAATCTGGAACTTTCTTTGTTTGTGTTAATTGGATATAAACACAGCAAAAAAAGAAAAGTCCTCACACTTTTAACTGCTTTTCTTTTCTTTCTTTTTTTCTCAAATTTCTTATGTGCAAATATTTGTATGAAAAAAGAAAGATTCAATAACAGACATACACGGAACAAATTTCACAGACATTTGATGAACAGAAATGGAATAATGAGTCCCTGAACAGAGCGGGGTTCAATATCAAAAGCAGCAGTCAGTATAAGGTATGTCCACTAGCTGCTTTATGTACAGTGAAGATCAAAATTAGAGAACAATAAACATTTGATTTTTTCAGAAAAAATTTAATTTTCATCGTTCAAAATTTGAAGGAATTTTAGTTATGGTTATACCATGCTAGTAGAACAGTGTTTTATAAAATAACCAAGGCATTTCAACTAAAGCCCTACACCACTGAAAACAGTAACCACTGATTACAACTAAAATTTCTAAAGGTTACAGCACATGACTTCAGCACATCTGTGGCCGCAGGACATCACTAGTTTCTCACACTGCGCTGGCGTGATCTTCCACTCTTCTTCAGCTCTCTTCCACAGTTTGGTGACTGTAGTGGGTTTCTTAGTCATAACTTTGTCACCAAGGATTTTCCAGAGATTTTCAGTTGAGTTTAGATCAGGACTCTGGGCAGGCCATTTCATTTTTTCAATGTTTTCAGCTTCAAGAAATTGCTTTACCCGTTTTACAGTGTAATGGGGGCACTGTCCTGCATGAAAATTGCAGGCTGATTGGCCGATGAACACAGGAAAGTAACCGCGTGTTGCTGAAGGAGGTTCTGATAAACTTTCACTCTGCCATGTAGCTGCATAAAAGGCCCAACTCTTACTACAGAAAACATCCCCAAACCATGACGCTTCCTCCTCCACCTTTCACTGACTTCTTTACACACATTTTGGGTTCAGTCTTTCCCCAGTTTGACGACAAACAATGTTTCACAATGGACCCAAATAAATTAAACTTGCTTTCATCACTTAAGTGAACTTTGGACCAGTTCTCCTCTGTCCACACAACATGCTCTTCAACAAAGGTGAGCTTAGCCTTTTGATTCTTTCTGCTGATGAGAGGCTTGGTCACTGCAGAGTGGGCTTTCAGTCCAAATTCTCTTAAACATCATGACACTATAGACAGATCCATACACTGTTCAGTGCTGAACTAGCAAGCAATTCCAGCTGCAGTGTTGAACCCATTGAGATTATCTGCATTATCCTGTCCTCTCATGCATTTGTCTTTTGTGGAGTACCAGCCTTTTTTAGGGACTTGAATGAGTTAGTGACATTGTAAAGATGCAATATTCAAGAAATCACAGATTTAGAACCACCAACTTCTCTTGCTATGGCTGCTATTGGCCTTCATCTGGACAACCTGCTACCAGAGAGTTTGAGTCACTTTAGAACAGCTCACCATCTTGCAAAGTCAGTGAAAACTGGAAAGTTAGGCTTCCAGTTAAATAGCGTTTGTCAGATAATTAAAGAAATTAGCACAAGGTGCCAGATTAACACCAATAACTGGGAGGTATCTGAAAGTGTTCTCTAATTTTGATGAGTGTTCTTTTTCAAATATCTCATTTAAGGTTTTTATGCTGTGCTTCAGAATATATTTTACCCTGTTAGGATAACCTCAAACAGAACTAAGCAGTGACCTTGAAATTTAGGAAATTGTAGGTTGTTCTGTAATTTTGATCTCCACTGTACTACAGAGCATCTCATCTTAATGGACTCAGAAAGATCTGCCCGTTCTTGCTGGACTGTTACTTCACTCGTCCACCAAGGCACTTGCAAGTTCTCAAACACATCTGGGGGTACATATGGTCACTTGTGGTCCGGCATTACAAGGGCGATCAGCTGTCCTTCCTGTCTCCCTGTAGCACTGTCTTAGGCCTCTTACATTATAGAGATTGCAGTTTATTGCTCTGGCCACATTTGCAGTCCTCATGCCTCCCTGCAGCAGGACAATGGCATTTTCACAGAGGCAATCAAGAACCCTAAACATCTTTCTTCTGGTGTTTTTCCAGAGTCAGTAGAACGGCCCTGTGGCACTGTGGAATTTTCTTGAATTGTACAAAATTATCTTTAAAATACAGCATTCAGAAAAAGGTATGTTTCTTTTTCTGCTAAGTTTATGAGGACACATATCTCCTAATAGGCCCATTAAATAACCTCAACCAGAGAAAAGACAGTTATATAGAAACTGCAGCTTTTCGTAAGACAAGATATACAGACAGGCAGGGATGTCCATAGGGATTAAGTTGAAATCGCGCTCCTGGCCCCCCACTACCCTAGGCTTGTAACTATGTTCCCCCATTAATCCCTGCAGACAAATTTAAGGAACCACAATAAAATTAAAGCAGCCTTCAGTTTAGAATGACGAGTTATATTTGATAATTTTTTGGTGGATATGAAAATTGTCAAATATTAAAACTGTAATCCATAACTGGCTAGTTTGATCAGCAGTCCTTAGTTAGGCTAGGTAATCATTCATTAATGTTTAATAAAAAGTATTTACATTTAAACAAAGTATTTAGAAGATATGCAGACCTTATAATTGTACTCTGGACTTTTTTTTATGTTTCGCAATTTTTTTCATGTTTAATTAATCATTTAATTTTGTAATTTTATGACAAAACATGAGCATTTAAATTAGACCTAAATCTTAATTTAATACTCACGTCATTGGAAGGCTATTCAGACACCTATAAAACAATGTGGAAACTTAGATTTAGACACACCTAGGTTTACGTATTTGATTAGTAAACTAATTTAGTATTACTAAAATTGCTCAAATCATTCAAACTAAGTATTAGTAACAGTAATGTTCTTTTTTATTAGTAAGAGGCACAAATAAACAATAAAAATAAATTAATAACTGTCAACAACTGATGCTACTCCCCACATATAATCCCATAATGACAATAGAATGTGATGGGGATTATAAACAATGTATAGCAGGTGAATGACCTGCTCACACCTCAAATCAATCACAAACACACAACTGCGTATGACTGCTCTCCACTGATACTTATGCTATTTTGCCCTAACACGACTAGAAATACCACCAGTCAGCTGGCAAAAAGTCAGTATGTCAAGGTGACCTGATAGCCCTGGACGCTGGTATTTCCACTATAGCAGGTGTTCGTGTCACTTTATTCTCAGTCATGTTTACAGTAATGTCTACCCCCATATCTGACAGGCACCCCTAAACACACCCCTTTCTCTTCCAACCAGGGCTTGTGAAGCAAGTGACGTGCATGTTTATAGCTGTCATTCTCTCGGCCTGGAGTACACTCAGCTCTGTTTTGACTGATTGGAGGAAAAGCTAAGGAAAACACCCATTTTCTAGAATGAAGCCCAAGAGCTGTTACCTTTAATGCCATGTTAACACTTATCACAAAAAAGTCGAATACACAATGTATTTCTAAAGAGATCATTTCGTTAAAAATCCAGTATTAGTTAAAGGGACAGTTCACACAGAAATAAAATTCTGTCATGATTTACTCACCCTCATGTCATTCCCAACCTGTGAGAAAAGAGATTTTGAAGAATGAATTTTTGTTCATACAATGAAAGTCAGTAGGGTCCAGTGCTGTTTTGGACCCCATTGACTTTCAGCGTATGAACAATGAAAGGTTTGGAAAGGCATTAGGGTGAGTAAATGATGACAGAATTATCATTTTTGTGTGATCCATCACTTTAAAATGATTGAGGTTTGTAAAAATGCAGACAGGTTGCATATATATTATTTGTCACTCCTTTCGCTGGATCCTTCCGTTTACACTGTCCATCCATACATCTACTAGACATGGCAGCTTGTTCAAGACAGCTAAGAAGGGGTAACCCCATCACGCCATCTTTGTACAAGTCCTTATCTTCCAGCAGTCTCAATGTGACATGAACACCATCTTCTTTTCACCCTGAGAGCAGTACTTATGCTAATACAGTTTAGCGCTTAAAATAACCACCTGTACACGTCCATGTGACACTCACAGTCACAAAAGCATCCAGCACACTGTCATTGGGCCAGACACCCGTGAACATCAGAAATAAGAAGAGGGAAAGGTGAAGTCTTATAAAGTCTTGTGTGTCTCATTGCCTACTTGCGGAAGAACTTCAAGTAAACTACCCCTGCCAAGATGACCAGCTCCATGATGATAATGACTGAAAGTAGCAGTTTGTTCGTCACAACTCTGTAATGACAGGAAAGGAAGAGGTTTGACACAGTGTATTCTCAGAAAGAGATTTGGAAACAATTCTAATGATGTAAAATGTTCTGTAATAGTGTAAGTCTCACCGTCTCGACATTGCGCGCAGGATTTTCCTGCTGCGGCTCAGGTTCTCGCCAGTGTGAACCAACTGATGATAGGGTAAGAGAACAGAAACCGGGGGGTAAGAGCAGAGAAAGAGAAGAAGTGTAGACATTTTGCTTGTGCAGTTTATTATCTGCTTGTTCAACAACAATAACAATGGGCGATGGTCTAGATATCGCTCTCTTACTCTGTCTCTGGTGCGGTCCAATTGTTCTCTCTGTTCTCCAAGCTCCTCAATGATGTCCGTGCCAATCTGGTCTGTCTCTGCCGCAATCCGTTGACTTCGCTCAATACTCTTTGACGCATTATTTAGAGACTCTGTCCCCTGGATAAGCAAAGCACGCTGAGACTGCAGATGAGTCTGCAAAAACAAACAATTCAAAAATTAGTAACTGTTTAACTAAGACCAGCAGCATACTCCGTTATAATACCAGTGTAAACTGTATTCACTCATAATTAGTGACATGAAATACAGACATTACTACAACAAAGCACAACTTTTAGTTTTTTGTTCACATTTTTTATTGAACAGAAAGCGAAATTCATAATCATAAGAATCAAAAAAAATATTCAGCAGGCAAGGGAGTGAGAATATGTTATGAAGTGTTGGCATTTATCATGGAAAGAACCAGAGCTGGTGGACTTTCATAGAAATAAGATCTATTTAGCTAATAATGAAGAGAAGGCTAGTACATCTAACTGACATCTAAGTCCAAACTTCTAAAATTCTAAAGATTGCTGTAATAGGGAAGACATTAGCCTTGACTTTAAATATTTTCGACAGTCTTAAAATAGTTATTCCAATAGTTCTGAAGCATTGGAAGTAAACATTTTAAAGGGATAGTTCACCCAAAAATGACAATTCTGTCATTAATTAAGTGAATTAATGTAAATTAAGATATTTTTGATGAAATCCGAGAGCTTTCTGATCTTCCATAGACAGCAATGTAACTTAAATGTTCCCAGGCCCAGAAATGTAGTAAGGAAATGTCAAAATAGTCCATGTGACATCAGTGGTTTAGCTGTAATTTTATGAAGCTAAGAGAATACTTTTTGTGCACAAAAAATAAATAAAAATAAAAATAGGGACTTTTTTTCAACAATTCATAAGAGAACCATGAGTGCGGTTCAGCTGACTGTCATGAATGCTGGCGGACGGTGAGACAGAGGAGAAGAATCGTTGAATAAAGTTGTTATTTTTGTTTTCTTTGTGCACAAAAAGTATTCTGGTAGCTTCATAAAATTATGGTTGAACCACTGATGTCACATGGACTATTTTAATGATGTCCCTGCTACGTTTCTCAGCCTACGAACATTTCCGTTACATTGCTGTCTATGCAGGGTCAGAAAACTCTCGGATTTCATTAAAAATGTTTTAATTTGTGTTCCGAAAATGAAAAAAAGATCTTACGGGTTTGGAACGACATAAGCATGAGGAATTAATGACAGAATTTTCATTTTTGGGTGAACTATCCCTTTAAGACAGACCTACTATAAGATAATATATATTGATAGATTACAGTCAGTTAAATAGTATAATTTTATGTGTGGCCATGTGTCTGTCTACACTGACATATAGATGGACGTTTGAAATTATAATATACTTATACAGTGTAATTAAAAATATTATATAATATATAGAGTAATATTAAGTAATAGTTATATAATGTATCCTTGTTCTTGGTTCATTTACTTCATTCGCAATACATCATGGGATGAGTCTTTGTATTTTTGTTTGATTTTCAAATACTTTTTTGGCTTGGACTCAAATTATGTAATGCTCTCATTTATCTCAGTACTACGGAGCCCCTTACAGGACATGGTGATGGGAAAAAATCGGGGTGGGAGAAAAACATATTTTTCAAATATTTTGCGTTCTCTCGCAAAGATGTTTGCGTTCCCTCGCAAAACCAGTTGAGCTCGGACAAACGCTTACTTTACAGCAATTCATACAGCTGCCGTGGTTCATAAAACGCGTAACGCGGCTTAATAAAGAGGAGAAAAGAGCAAATATGCTATACAAAGTATTAAAAATATGTGTGTACATGCAAGCAGATGAGCCCAAATATGAGCTGACTTGCATGATAAGCCATAGAAAAGCGGGCCAACGTGGCTTAATATAATAAAAAGCTCAAATTTTATATTTTAATAAAAATACACACTATGTACAGGAAAGCAACGCGCTAATCCATTAAGCCACGTTAAGAGTTTTAATAATTTGTCTAAGGGGAGAAAACACGTGAAACTGCGCGTTCGACATTCTAAAACTCTTAATGTGGCTTAATGCATGAAAACAGCCGGTGTTTTTAAAAGACCAAACTCAGTAAACACATTATTAATAAAGCATTCTATTTACAGACAAGCAAATGAGTCCACAATAAAAAACGCAACGAGTTTAAGCATTTTCCTCCCATAGAAAACCGTTATAAGGAAAACGCTTAACGTGGCTAATGCTTTAAAACGGTGCGTTGCTTTCTTATTCTGGACTCATCTGCTTGTCTGTAAATAGAATGCTTTATTAATAATGTGTTTACTGAGTCTTTTTAAAACACTGTTTTAATGCATTAAGCCGCGTTAAGCGTTTCTCACGTTAAGCGTTTTAGAATGTCCCGTTCCGTTCATATTCTGGGCATATTCTCATACTCTGCTTTTCTGTGCGTAATATATTTTTAATAAACAGATTTGGTCTTTTTAAATCCGTCTCTGTCCATTAGCCTATAGGCTAAGCGTTTCTATGGAAGCATGACGTGCAGCGCGTTGCGTTCATATTCTGGGCTATTCTGCTTTATTAATAGTAATATTATTAATAAGGTTATTATTAATAATGTTATTAGTATTGATAGTAATTATTCACAGCCCTCCAATGTCACTGTTTTAAAACATTAAGCCACATTAAGCGTTTTAGAATGTCCCAAAACCTTGCCTTGAACTAGCACTGACTGTATTTCTTTATACTTTAGTCCAAGTTCAAGCTAAAACTCTATGAACCGCTGCATTGTGAACCACGGACCTGTATGAACCACTACAAGCAGGAAGCGTCTGTCCGAACTCAACTGGTTTTGCGAGAGAACGCAAAATATTTGAAAAATATATTTTTCTCCCACCCCGATTTTTTCCACCAACATGTCCTATAAGGGGCTCCGTACAGTGCTGATTGGTCTTGTCTAGAATGTCTTACAGAAGAAAGAAGACAAAAAAAAAAATAAAATAAATAATTAATTAATGGGAAAAATATGTATCGAACTGAAGGCAGATGAGAAAGTGAGCAGTAACTGTTGCTGACTATTGCTCTTTTGACTGTCATTGAATCAAACAAGTGCTCAAAACACACAAAATTCCTCATAAAAGTCCACTCAAAATGAAGCATATGCTTTTCTTTTCAGGTCTTTCTGATGACCTTCACTTCCTCAGTTTCAGAGAGTTTAGAAACAGGACACTTGGGACATTATACATGACCTTGCTAAAGGCAACCTTGTGTGTACGCAATAGAGAAATCACTCTTTCAGTGCAACAGGCATCTTTGTTTGTAGAGTGGTGTTTTGCGTGTTTATGCCAAACAGGGTGGATCTGTGTTAGATCCTAGGTAACCAGTTTTATTTTTTACAATTACATAACAATGACACCAACTTTGGATCAATATACAAAATTGTCAAATATTACCCTTATATTGTAATCATAAGCATAAGTTGTAATCTTTGAAATACGTTTGCTGTGTCTGCTTAACTCGATACATGAAACAATATATACTGTAAAAAGCACTACATAAAAAAAACAAATTGAATTTAATAATAAATAGACTGACTTAAATAGAGTTAATTTGAATGCATATTTAAGACTCCTCTCAATCAACCAATCAAACGAAACAAAAATCTAGCTACCACGAAGAATGAGCACATTCTTTAAAGTACACACTCTACACTCTATGTCTGATATCAGTTTGCATCATATTACAACCCCTCAAGGTGTAGCAGCCTGTTATTAAACAAAGCTCGGCATGTTAGCAGCCAGATTCACTCACAACATACTTCATAACAGCATTAACTGTAGCCTGAGGTGAGCAGGCTGATACTGTGAATCACTTAACTTGAGTAATGCAAGCAACTTTAAGGTGTGTCATTAAAAAAACACACAGGGAAGATAGAGATCTAAAGAGGTCAACACGTCTACGTACTTCCTGTAGGAATACCCATTTGTGGTGGTGCAAAGGGGAGTTGGTTTGTAGCCAGTTCTAGCTGGATGAGTACTAGATCCAACTGGAAAGATGTAGAAATTTTCTAGAAATCATCATTGTGCAATTGAGCAAGTCATGTTTGTAACCAAGGAAGAGTACATTTACCTTGAAATCAAACACAACAGCTGCTTTAAGTACAAAGCAGTATGTTTTCTGTGTATATCAAATCAAACATGGTAAAATGTGTCTTTTCTCAGTAACATAACATGAGTTCACAATTATATAAATGTGTTCTCTGCTGTCTTTAAAGGGTCAGTATGACCAAAACAGAAAACTGTCATCATTTGCTTACCCTCAATGTATGACCTGCTTCTTCCTACCATGAAACATTGTGTTCCACAGAAAACGGAAAGTCATCATCTTCTAACCCTAACCTTTTCAACTGCACCCAAGTGTGTGTCATTCCTGACAGAGTTTTCATTATTATGTGAACTGATAAATACATAAATACTACTCCTCTTAGTAAAGGACTGGTAAAACTCTACTCACACTCTGGTCATTCTGAGTGGCATAAATCCCTTGTCTGCCATCTCCAATGTGACTAGAAAACCCCGGTGTTGCTGAGAGGCGTATGTCTCTCTGTAGTTTGGCCAGATCTTGCCGGTACAGTCGAATCTTTGTTGACATGGGGGTTCGGAAGGATGATGGAGCACCAAACAGCTCCTGTTCCATGCCCTGAAGCTGGGAGAGACATCGCATATTCACTGATAAACTCACAAGAGGTGGTCAGTGTATTTACATACACTATCATTCAGTTGTCTGGGGTCAATAAGTTTATGTTTTTGAAAGAAGTCTCATGTTCACCAAGTCAGCATTTATTTGATAAAAAATATATAAATAGAAATTCTTTATTAGATTATGTCTTTACTGTTCGTTTTTAATCAATTAAAGCATCCTTGCTGAATAAAAGCATTTAATTCTTTAAAAAAATTCTTAATGACCCCAGAATTTTGAACAGTATAGTGCAAGAAATAATAATATGTATGAGCTAATGTACTGTGTGATAGTTTTGTAGAGTTTTTTTTTTTCTTTTCTTTTCTTTTCTTTTCTTTTGTAGAGAGATGTCATATACAATATTAACAGCAGTACAATGCAACAATTGTAGCTTGTTTACAGACAATGCAATTGATTCAAAACTTAACACTGATTTGTATGTCCTAACAAGGCAGACTGTCACTGGTTGTCTGAAGCACTACTGACACCTGGTGTCTACAACTGATTCAAACACAAATTATTTTAATGCAAATCATCAAAAACCTTCACCTTCTGCTCCTCTCTCTGGTTGAATGAGCTTCCAACCTACACCCAATCTGCTGAGACCATCACAATTTAGTTTCCTCATCTAGATTTCTAATAAACTTGGCATGGTATACTACAAATACAGTTGGCTTTGTGATCAACTGCTTGTTATGTTTCCTATTTGAATTTGAATAATACTATTCCTATATGTATTTGAATAATACTATGTTCCTGCAATACCGGAGGCTGCAGTTTCAGGATCGCATTTCTAGGACCCTATTTTCTGTGACAACGACATCACAAGTCGACACAAGTCCTTCTTTCCAAGAAAACTAAATTTAAAACTAGAATATATATCTAAAATATATTGAAATAAATTAGGTTAAATATTTCAAGAGGGTTACCAATGGGTATGTTTAGGGTTAGGAGTCGGTAAGGACAATAATTTAGTGTATACAATCAAACAACTACATAATTCCTTAAAAATAATAATATACAGAACTGAATAGCAAGTGCTATAAAATAGCATGAGCTGTTAATACATACATACAAAAAAATAAACAAATAAAATAAAATAACAATAAAAAACTATAGGTTCCTAGAAATGCGTTCCTGAAACTGCAGCCTCTGGTATTGCAGGAATACCCTACTCCATTTGAATGTTGCATTGGATAAAAGCGCCTGCAAATATAATGCAAATGTCGTCAAGGATCTCACTATTTTAAAGTATATTTTTTATACAACAGTACTGTGGCAATGCCAAAATATTTAAATATCAGTATATCATGTAACTTTCCCATCTATTGCTTAAAGCTAATGACAGCTGGCAAATAAAATGTCATTTAAAAGAGAGAGAGAGAGAGATTTCACTACCAAATAGCAATTCTTAGCTAATTATTTATATAATATTTCAGAAGTTTAAAAAATACTACAGAAATTTACACTTGACTTTTCTTGGCATAATAATCATAATTTTAAGACTGTGTCCAAACTTTCAACTAGTAGTGTCAGTCCAGACCCAGACCGACCACTAACTTACCACTTCTTCAGCCTCTGAAACACGCTCATCAAAGTCCCTGACAATCCTCTTCCTTTCCTCTGGGCAACAAAAAGAGTAAATTAATCTCATTAATGTGTTAATATTTATAAAACAATATATCACTAATACCATAATAACACAATGCAGATGCACTGAGACACCTGACATTGAATCTGTAGCCTTTTAATACAGAATAATAATGATGATAATTTTGAGTGAAATAAATTTTAAAAGCAAAAACTCATGGTTAAAAAAAAATACCAAAACTGTGTTTCTGTCCTACACTCTTATATACACACCAGTATGTGCATTCAGCTGCCTGAATCCTCTCTGTAAATCCACACAGCGAACAATTTAAACAGCTGAAATGTTAAATCCTACTGTCATGATTCAGTTATAGATATAAAGAGTTTATTTACCTCCTTGACACCTCTGCGCCCGTTCAGGCATCAATTTCACTTCGCCATATAGAGATCTGTACATCTCATGCAGCTTTTCAAACTCCTCAGAAGACATATTGGAGCGATTATATCGAAGCCTAACGCAAAGAAACGTTAGTTCTTGAAACCAATGAGACGATAATAAAAGAAAAGCAATTTGGCGTTTGTTGTTGTCTGTAAATAATGTGAATAATCGGCTTTTCAAGCACTAACAAGATACTCGGGACAGCAGCCGATGCTTCCTTGTCGGACCTCGTGATTATAGGTGGTTTTGTTTTTGCCTGAAAACAAAAAGGGGGATAAAGACCCAAAACGTTATTTTAAAAATATAAACACCTACAACGCAGTTATATAATAATATTTATTTGTACTACTTATACTGTAAGATACCTCATATTGCAAAATTTAACAAACGTGTGCGGCACTTCGTAAAGGCAAGCATGTGGACAGCTTGCTTCATAAATACTTTGTGGGATCTGTAGTTTACTTTTTCAGTAAATCTAATTAAACTGGTTTTGGGAATATTATCGGCCAGTCTGAACTTCAGATGAGTGACAGAGGGAAAAGCGATTACATATCTGTAATTAACTTGCACGACTAATTAAGATAATACCATGACTTTACCCAAATACTAAATAAATAAATATTAAATGTTCAATCTTCGTTTTTACAATTTTAGTTTCTGGAAAAATATTTAGTTTCATATTCAAGACACTTCATTGGCATGTTTTGTTTGTTTGTTTGTTTGTTCTCACACACAAAAGTAATGTATAAAATAAATATGTAATAAACATTAATGCTAGTAAATGTAACTAAAATAATAGTTTTAAAATAAAAGAAATGTTCAACAAGAATGGCATCCATGACATGAACAGTCATACTATATAGTTGTCCACATAGATATGTGTACATATCTATGGTTGTCCAGACCATGGAAACTACAATTCCCATAATTCCGTGGGATCACAGCTGTAGATGTGAGTGGGAGGCTGAACACATTCACACCGACAGAGACAGGAGTAAAGCAGGCAGTTTCATGATGCTTGTGCTCGTGGTTATTGCGGCTGGTTTAGGGGTGGTCGCGCTGATTGTAAGGTTGTTTTCTTCTCAAATCAGGTAAGCAATTCTGTCTTTTTTTGTCGAGAAAGATTTGAAAATGCTATTCAGCCTTATTCATTTAAAAAGACTCTGCGCAGTTTTTTAATAAAAACAAGAGCATGATGTGCAGAAGGGATGAAAACATTATGATTTGTAAGACTAAGACAGAAATCCCAGTCTACGGATGTAAAGAAAGCATTGCAGCCACTGAAGCGTGCAGCCCAGTGCAGTATAATTACAGTAAAATCAGGTTAAATAGTCACAACGGTTAATCGAACCTAACACGACCTTTAAACAACAGATAACACATTATTCATTTAACACGATTTTATTTATCGGGTGTAAAATGCACGGTTGTCCCGTGGCGGAGCCGCCTCCACTTGACATGATCTGCTCCAGAAACCGACCAATAGAATGATAGCATGGGCGGAGTCGCCCCGCCCCTCCGCGTTACGGCGCTGCGTCATTGGCTCCAGTGGTTTGGTGAAAGCTTTCAGCGTGGGATGGATCCCTTAACAGCTATAAGTGTTGGCTGAATGCATATATCATTGTTTAGGACTGCCTGTTCTGGAAAAAAAAATCAAATTGATTACAAAATTATTTTTTTTCTATGACTATGCTACAATTAATTATATAACTGTACTATATATAAACACACACATCACAAATAGTACAGTTATACAGTTATTTATAGCACAGTTCTCATTATACATAGAACTGTAGAGAATATGGAATGACAGAACAGATTCCTGGATGAGCTGTTAGTTAGGTTCAGATATTTGACTGCTTCAAATGACCAATCAGACAGCCATGAATAAATGTATCATTTCCCCCTGTTTTCAGCCTTTCTGTGATGCTCTTTGTAAAATATTTTAATGTTTGTGTAGAAAATATGCAGGAGGAGGAGTGTGTCAATCCACAGCACGGTTAGATGGAAAAGTTGCCTTGATCACAGGAGCAAACTCAGGAATCGGGAAGGAAACAGCTTTGGATTTGGCCTCTCGAGGTCTGACTCTTCAACATCTTTATTATATAACTTAAATCATTTTAATAATTTTAAGTTTATTCACTTTAAATAAACATTAACACTTCAGTCCTGTTTGCTGACAGGTGCACGTGTGATTCTGGCGTGTCGTGATGTGGAGAAGGGCGAAGAGGTGGCGACAGAGATCCGGACACGAGTGGGTGGAGCTAAAGTGGAGGTGAGGGAGCTGGACCTGGCTGACACCTGCTCCATCCGGGCCTTCGCTCAGAGATTCCTGCGAGGTATTGCCTTATGACAGTGTTTCCCGACCCTGTTCCTGGAGGCACACCAACACTACACTTTTTCCAACTTTTCCTAATCAAACACACCTGAATCAACTCATCAGCTCGTTAATAGAGACTCCAGGATGAGAAATATATTGGTCAGATAAGGGAGACATCCAAAATGTGCACTGTTGGTGTGCCTCCAGGAGCAGGGTTGGGAAACACTGCCTTATGATATCCAACGCAATGCAACAACCAAGATCAGAAAAGCCCCAGATATTTGAGTTTACACTTAATGACTTTTGTTTCTTCATTCAGAGGTTGATCACCTGCACATACTCGTCAATAATGCCGGTATCATGATGTGTCCTTATATGAAGACAGTCGATGGCTTTGAGATGCATATTGGGGTCAATCATCTGGGTAGGTGCGACTAATACTTGTATTTATATTAATACATGTCAGCAAACTGGAACCTGAAATTTTTCACAAGCAGGTAACGCTTTTCTTACTGTCAAAAACAAAAAAGCACAGGCCACACACCTGCTAGGAAATGATTTCAGGACACATTATAGTAATATCTGTCATTAATTAGAACTTTTTATGCATGGCATTAAGAAAATCAGGAGATATGATAAAAACAAAGTTTACCTATATTATCTTTTTACTCATGTTTTCACCTAAAATAGATGTTATGCAGTGTTCTTACTGTTAAAACTAAAATGATTATGAAACAAAATTGTTTTTGTTTATTGAAACAAACATGAAATTAGATTACACTTGGAGATTAGTTGCGTTTTATGCACGGTATAATTAATATGTCTGGAGAAATAAAAAGTTTAGAAGTTTAAAAATTTCCAGTGTTATTAATGTTAACTAAAACAATTAAAAATTGAAAATTTTATATAAAGCTGAAATAAAATAAAATATAAATATTAGATGAAAAACTTGCCTTGGCAACTAGCTGAAATAAAATAACTTTAAGATTATTTACTGAAACTAAAGCTGAAATAAAAATAAAGCTTATTAGAAATATTTTTAAATATTAAAACGGAAAATGTAAATAAAGTTTAATTCAAAATATGAATAAATATACTAAAATAACAGCTAATTTCTGGACCTCTTTTCATTCAGGGCACTTCCTGCTCACATACCTCCTCATTGGCCTGCTGAAGCGTAGCTCTCCTTCACGAATCGTGGTCGTTTCTTCCCTGGCACATAATTTCGGCTGGATTCGATTCCACGACCTGCACAGTCAGGGCAGCTACAACAGCGGCCTTGCCTACTGCCAGAGCAAGCTGGCTAATGTGCTTTTCACACGCGAGCTAGCGCGCAGGCTCCACGGTGAGTACTGCTGTACATCAAACAATAATCTAAAAAGAAAAATGGAGTCCCGCCTTATAAAAGATGTCAATTTGACTTGTATTTCATCAGGGTCAAACGTGACAGTGAACTCTGTGCACCCTGGGACGGTGAGGTCAGAGCTGGTGCGTCATTCTACTGCGATGTCGCTGCTGTTTGTGGTCTTCTCCATGTTCCTGAAGACCCCGAAGGAAGGAGCTCAGACATCTGTCTACTGCGCCGTCGCTGAGGAGCTCCAGTCAATCTCAGGCAAACATTTCAGGTACAGCACACTTTAGACTGGGTTATAGTTTACGTTGAAGTACTGAGCTTACTGACATTAAAAATTGAATACTGTAAGCGAAATAGAAATAATTAAAAATACAATTGAAAATATTAAAAGTAAATTCAAATTCTAAATAATAAATACTAAAATAGGTTAAGATCCTCGCCATTGTTTTTATATAAAAAATGTATGGGGACAGGTACGGTCAAGCTCCAAAAAACACCATAAAAGTATTATTGAAGGAAATAGTTCACCCAAAAATAAAAATTCTGTCATTTCAAACATGTATGATTTTCTTTCTTTGGAATGCAAAAGAAGATACTGTGAAGAACAGTTTTGGTTACCAGTGACGTATTATCTGTCATACAGGTTTGGAACAACATGAGGATGAGAAAATTATGACAGAATTTTCATTTTTGGGTGAACAATGTGATTACATTCACTATATTCCAAGACTTCTGAAATCACATAATAGCTTTGTATGTTAAAAACGACTAAAATTATTTAATAAAAATCATAAATCTTCTATAGTTTCTTAGGTATTGCAATGTTGTTAAACCTCTCTCTCGGTCTCTCCCACACAGTGATTGTGCCCCTGCTTTTGTGGCCCCTCAGGGACGGAATGAGGAGACGGCACGGAAACTGTGGGATGTAAGCTGTGAATTACTAGGGATTGAGTGGGACTGAAATATTCATTTGACCCGCTTTATTTCTCTTCTGTTTTTTCCACTCTTCCATATTTTCAGTAATCAGACTTTTGTCTCTTCTTTGGTTTTGTTTAAAACGCTTATGTACATTTTCTCAAATCTATGCTTTCAGTAGCACAAACCACTTTGTTCTTTCTGCCAATTTTCTTCTATTATGCCCTTGTGACAAGCAAGTATGAGTTTCTTTGACTCTAGAACAAATCTGTGAAGCATTTTCAATTCACTGTTTTATTCTGTTTGTATTTTGAACGCTGCTTTAACTCCCATCTCAGTATTGTCATATGAAGCTGCATATTGAAGTCTTTTATACAGATGTGCTTTTAAATACTGTGGTACATTCATGACCAGAGATGAATATTTAAATATATACAGTAAAAAAGTATAATTTTTGCATTTTCCTTTCTTTATTTGCTAAAATATACAAATACACAAGGATGTGTTGCAAATAATATTAACAGACAACTGATAGATCAGTAAGTTCATTATTAAAACAATTTAAAAAAAAAAAATTACTCAAACAAAATAAAAAAAAAAAAGAGAATTCATCGTTAGACCGAAGTCAGTATTGTTTTTTTTTGTAAAGATTTTTGTTTGTTTTTTGTACAGATAATTATATTTCTATAACTTTTAATTACGATGTAATAACTTTAATAATATCGCCCTTCAGGATTGGACTCTAATTGGATTCAGACAAGTATATCCATTTCTTTGGGAACATCGCTGTAACAGTCTTATTGATTTTAGTACATGCATAGGCCTTGTAAACAGACATAGTTCCTAAAAATCCACCTAAAAATTTTAATTCTGTCATCATTTACTCACCCTCATTCCAAACCAGTGTGACTTACTTTTGTCTGTGGAACATAAAATAACATTCATTTTGTGTTACATTATTTTAAGATGAAATGAAGTCATGCAGGTTTGGAATAGTATGAAGATGAGTAAATGACAATTTTCATTTTTAGGTCAAATATCCCTTTAACATTTTCCTAAAAAAAGCAGGAAAAATCTCCCTTTTTACACAATAAAATTTAAACACATTCACAGAGTTCACATTATGAAACATTACAGGAGGGTCAGAGACAGTTTAATCTGATTAACATACTGTAAATATATACACACCCTCTCTCACACACACACATTCATAAACAGTGCATATAATTTCGGGGCGTTAATTGTAGGGTAATCTGTATTATAGACAAACATATAAGCAACATTTCACTGATACAGTATATTTCAAAAATTGCAACGTTATACCCAGAATCCCTTACTTTCCAATTGTAACTGTTAGTTTAGAGATTTTTAGACACTACGTATGTTTGTTCTCAGCGCTCACTCATAATTGTATTCCAACCACATCTGATTGCAATCTCTCACTGAGGACCAAAATAAATGGCCTTTTTTTTTTTGAGAACTGAAGTGACACTAAATTTATAGTGGTACCATTGTAAACTTGCCATGAACTCCGATAAGAATTAATTTAATGGCAGACTCCAGATAACTTCACTACCGTATGACCTCGTTCCATCAGGATGAGATTTAGTCACAGTGATTAGTCTTTTTGACATAGATGAGAAGAAAAATCCCTTTTCCTGAGGTAAGAGAATAAGCTCAGTCAAATACTAAAGAACACAGATGTAAATGTTGTGTTATTTGTAAAATGTTTTGTAAAGTTAAGCTGGGACAGTTTTCTTTCTGATTGCGACCGGTAAATTGAGAGGCCTTCTTCTCATTTCATCAGATCCTCAGTGGATGAGGTTTGGGATATTGACTGGTCCCAAACTGAGCTAGATTTTGAATCGACATGATGTAGCAAAAGTGGCACAATAGTGATTCATTTCCTGGCATATCATTTTTTTAACTCCATGCAATCAAAGCAGAGCAGAATACCTCAGTGGCCAATAGGAATCAGAGTTCACAATATGGATTGGTAATCAGTTACTGCCGTGTCGTTTGCCGTGATGATCGGTCCTGATGCTCTGAGAGCCACTGGCGGCAGATGTCGTGCATGACAGAGTCACCTGAGCTTTCAGCGGCCCGCATCACATCCTGTACAAATGCAGCCGCCTTCACAAGCTCAAGCTTCACAGCCTGGAGATACGCTGCCCGCAGCTTACTGCACTGAAGATATGCCTTTATCTACAGAGAGAGAGAAAGAAAAGAGTGTGAATGAGAGTAAAAAAGTGTGAGAGAAAAAAAAAACAGACTGAGAAAGAGAGAAACCGCACCTTGTTTTCTGGACTCTTAGACTCCAGAATCAGGCCCTCTAGCTCTTTAGCCTAAACAAAAGAAAAACAGAAATTTTCAGGCATATACACATTTATTTTTATTTATTTATTTACATTAAATATTAATTATATAATATAAATATACTTGCATATCTAATTATATATTTATATAAAACATATGGTCACACTTTATTACCAATTCTCGCTATTAACAAACCATTAACTATGAGGTAAGGTTAGTAAGGTAGTTGTTAAGTTTAGGTATGGGGTAGGATTTAGCGATGTAGAATATGGTCATGCAGAATATGTGCTTTATAAGTAATAATAAACAGCCAATATGTTAATAATAGGCATGCTTATAAAGCAACTAGTTAATAATGAGAATTGGTCCCTATAATAAAGTGTTACCAAATATATATTATACAAATGCAGCAATGCGAATCCAGAAAGAGATCATTATGTTTGGAACTCACATCGGCTGGGCTCTTATCAGCCACTGAGACACAGCTAAGCACAATAGCGTCACAGTCATGTTTCGAGGCTGTCCCAGACTCCCCCACGCACTTCAGGAGCTGCCGCACAGATGAGTACTGACGCTTCCGGACAAGGCGCTGTCCGACCCGTATGTACACAGCCAGTGCCTCCAGCTGGAAGTCCTACATCACATTAAAGAAAAAGAGAATCAGAGTCAAATGTGAATGAGACGAAGATTCAGTCTGTAATGACAGTGTTGTAACTGCTTACCTGTATTACTCGATATGCAATGCCAAAACCTTCCTCAATGTTCTTGCCTCCTAGCATCACCTGTGCAAAGTGCAGCCAGAGGTTACAGTGTTTGTGAGATGTGTTTGTATCTGTTTCATTTAGATTTCATCCTTAGTCTCTGTTAGATTTATGCCACAATGCACTGTCAACCAGTTTTGACTTATATACACTACCATTTAAAATTTGGTCAAAAGTGACAGTAAAGACATTCATGTTACAAAAGATATCACAGTTTCCACAAAAATACTACGCAACTTTTTTTCAACATTGACAAGTATAACAAGCATAACAGAATGATTTCTGAAGGATCATGTGACACTGAAGACTGGAGTAATGACTGCTGAAAATTCAGCTTTGCCATTATGAGAATAAATTACATTTTAAAATATATTAAAATAGAAAAGTTATTTTAAATTGTAATAATATTTCACAATATTACTGTTTTTACTGTATTTTCAATCCACTAAACAGTCTTAGTGAGCATAAGAGACTTCTTTCAAAGAAGTCCTCTTAAATCATCCCCAAACCTTTGAATGGTAGTGTAGATATTTGGCACAGACCAGATCTTGTTGCATGCATGTAAACAGCCAAAGCATCTGATTTGGGCCACTTTCAAATGTGGTTTTAAAATCTATTATATTACTTTACACATTAGTGTAATGAAAAATACAAATCTGCATTAGGCCATGCAGTGTAAATGCAGCCTTTTTTAAGCATAATGTGCAGTCTGAATGTTATGAAATAGGATCATTTTTGTGTTTATAACACTGCTTCTGTTTCAGTATTCTGTGAGGTTAATGCTGTTAAGCACATCCATACAGTATCTCTTTTCCTATATTATGCATTACTCATACACTTTTAGTCTTGAGGAATTCAAATCAGCTCACACAATCAGCTCAAACTTAAATGTGTGAAATCCATTCAGGGAAATACTTACAGTTAAACACTTACAAACATAATATACACAACACAGACCGGAAAAGAGCAGAAGTGTATTGATTTATTTTAGACATCCATTTTAAATAGTTCATCAAAATATTTCTTACATATTTTTATTTGAATAGATATGCAACATTTCCACTCTCCCCTCACCATAATATATTCTAATTTATCCTATAAATGCAAGACTTCAAGAACTGTCTTAAATGCAACCTACAAAACGATAGTGTGGTTACATTTACTATTGTTCTGTAAATTTTCACAAGTGAACTCCAGTAATTTTACTAGAAATCCATGTAATTGAGAATTCTGTGTGAAAGCTTCTCTCACACAGATTTCGCACTGGGTTCCAGTTGGACACGCAGATTCAGCATGTTGATGAGCAGACAGACTTCTGCGTGAGCTGTGCTTCATACACCTCTAAACTATTAGAGGTTTTACCTTTTTTGTCCTCAAAATATTGCCAACATTTCGCTTATGCAACCACACCTTTAGAAACAGAGGTATGGAAGGGGATGCAGCAAAAGGACTAGATTGTGTTTATACAGAAGAGCATGTTTTCTCAGCTCACCTTGCAAGCCACGTCCACCTTCATGGGGCTGTTTCCAAACAGAGTGGGTGGGGCACTGTTCCCTGTGAGGGTGGGGCCTACAGCTGTCTTGGATGGTGAGCTTTCACAGCGGTGTAAGAAGCGTGTCACCTCCAGCTGCAGCTCAATTGTGTGTATGTGTCTGCAACATTTATGTTCCATTACCACATTAAAACAATGCCAAAATACTGAGGAACGTAATGGAAACTCTTATCAGTTCTGACTGTATAATATTTTAATTCAGTGTATGTTATTATACATAATTCAAATAGTAGTAAATTATATTAACTACAAGTTGGCAATCAGTTTGCATCTGGCTGTGTTTCATTTCTCCCCAATAAATTTAATTTTAAAATCAATTTGACTAAATAATTTAAACCTTTTAAATACCTGGAGACATCAGTGGAGCTCATTTTCTTCCTGAAAGAGGAGCTGTGAGATTTCCTGCGGCTCTGTTGTTCCTGCAGGTAAGTTCTCAGGTGCTCTTTGGCTCGGATCAGCCAGCGCTGCTGTTCTCCCAGCTGCAGATATGACTGAGCACCGTGAGAAAAGAAGCGGATACAGGTCATAGCGGCACGAATGTGATCCTACAAAGAGAGAGGAGAAAGTTACAGCAGCATGCTATAGAGAAAGGGAGAATATGTGCGTGTGTTTTTAAGTACCATCATGAACTGCTGGAGTTGATACAGAGAGTGGTAGTGTCCCCTGCGCTGGAGTAACTGACAGGCTGAAAGAAGGTAACGGCCCCAGGCCTCCAAGGTGGAGTCCAGAGTTTCTAACAGACCCTGCAAAGCCCCAAGCCGCCCAAGTTCAAGACAGGGCTGAAAGATGCCCTCCAGAAACGCATCCTCTGAGCATTCCTAAAAACAGACAGAGATAAAAAAAAAAAAAAAGAGAGAAACTTAAAAAATAAACATACATGTTCCTTGTATGTTATATGCAATAAAATCAGAAAAAATCAGATTACATATACATAGCTGTTCATTAGCTTGGGATTCGAAAATTGTTTAAGGGCCAGATTTACTAAACAGGGCAAATTAGCGTTTAAGCGCAATTCCATAAAAGCGCCGATGGGAGGAGAAAATTCTGCATGTGATTTACTGACAATGCGCACATTAAACAACACAAACACAGCCAGATCATGTCCATAATGACCAGCGCAATCTACCAAGAGCAGCACAAATTACAGCCTGCTTTAAAACATGCTTTTTTGGCCGTTAAATAATGGCGCAAATACCAGTAATTTGACGAGCGCAAACGTTAGTAAATCGGATTGCGTGATTGATTTTAATACTCTCCTCCCATAAATTTTACGTCTGAAAGGGAAACAAATGCATATTCAATAAAGTCAGGTACAAAAATAACTGTTTCCAAGCCTTTTCAGTGCCAGTTCTTCACTGCGCGTCTTTATTTAATCCTGGAAGTACTATTTTAACGCCAAAAGACGGTTTGCGCTGGCGCAAGCTGTTAGTAAATCTGGCCCTAAGTGTTTTGAAAGAAGTCTCTTATGTTCACCAAGGCTGCATTTATTTGATCAAAAATACAGTAAAATCAGCAAAATTGTGAAATATTATTACAATTTTAAAGAATTTTTTTCTATTTTAATACATTTTAAAATGCAGTTTATTCCAGTGATGGCAAAGAGGCCATTAATCCAGTTTTCATAGTCAAAGACACTTCAGAATTCATTCTAATATCCTGATGTATAATCAATGTTGTGCTCCTTAATATTTTTGTGGAAACTATTAAAGATTTATTTTTCACTATTTATTGATGAATATAAAGTTCAAACAACAGCATTTATTTGAAATAGGCATTTTTAAAATGTCTTTACTATCACCTTTTTACTATCAGATTAATACATCCTTGCTGAAAAAAATACATTAATTTCTTTCTTTCTTTGGAATGGTAGTGTAGTTCTAATAATGAATCTGTGAGGTGTAATGTGCTCTGTAACTTTGCAGAACCTTGTTCTGTAAGTAGGTGAGTGCGTCTCTCAGGCAGTCGTGGCGCAGGTAAAAGCTGATGAGGCTTAGGTGTGTGCCGTAAGTGAGCAGGTAAAACAGACACTCCTGATAGTAGCTGCACCGCTGAACGCTGCCCTCTGCTCCATCTAGAGGAGCAGAATCAGAGAGAGCCTCCTCCAGCTCATGCAAAGAGGCCAGGATGTCCTCATCCACAATCTATATCAAAATAAAAAAAGAAAAAAAAAAGAAAGAAACACCCTGTAAGGAAAGTCAAGGATCTTATCAAATCAAGTTTCTGTCTTCTGAGCCTGGGTGTAGTATTACCGTGCTCAGAGTGGGTTTGACTGTGGACTCCAGGTGCTGAACAATCTCCTGCAGAAGTCTCACTCCATGATTTAGCTGGTTCCGATCTACTGGTGCTTTCAGACAGCGGGCAAATTTTTCCCTGGCCCCGCTCAGATTTCCAGCCTTCAAAGACGCCATACCCCACGCCTGCCAAACCCCGTTCGGGTCTAGTCCACTCTTAGTTGACACCTGAGCATTATAAACAAAAACTAATTGTAAAAAAACAGCTGAACCCTAAATCAAGACAGGTTACTAGATTTAAAACCCACATTCACTTTTATTGTATAAAAAAATAGCATTCTGAACATTCTGCATAAAATCTCCTTTTGTGCTCATTCGTGAGTAAATGATGACATGACAGTCATCCTTTACTTTAAATCTTGAGTACTCTCACCTCCACAGCTAGCTGGTAGTGTTCGGCCTCTAGCAGCTGGTTGCGCAGACGTGTCACTGCAGTCATTTCCTGAATATCATCCAGAGATGGAATGTATTTGTAGTTTGCACTGACTAGGATCTTCAACACATCCACCTTACTGATGTAGCTGTGGATGGAGAGAGAAGAATTAAAAACAAGTGAAAAAAAAGATACATTTTTCAAAAGTTTGGTGTCAGTAAGATTTTGTAAAAATAAATGTATACTTTTATTCAGTAAGGACGCATTAAACTAATCAAAACTGACAGTAAAGACATTTATAATTTTACAAAAAATATTACACAAGCAGCTATTTTCAATACTGATAATAATAAGAAAAATCTGTGACAAATAAGTGACAAATCAGCATATTAGAATGATTTCCGAAGGATCATGTGACACTGAAGACTGGAGTAATGACTCCTGAAAATTCAGCTTTACCATCACAGGAATAAATTACATTTTAAAATCTATTAAAACAGGGTGAGCAGAGGAGACTTCTGGAACATAACAGAATCAATTTAATTCTGGTCTCACTCACAGTTTATGCTCTTAAAATTAAAATACAGAAGAAAAAGATACTACATTCAGATTACACACGTAAAGGTGTGTTTCTCACCTGTCGCAGAGTGCCGGCTCGTGGGTGCATCCTGCGTTTACGAACATGAGTTTGGCACTGAACAGCAGCTGACGCATTACATCTGTCAGCAGACGTGCATCCACCTCAGGATTGGTCAGTTTGCGGGAGAGTGAGCGGCACTGGCCAATCAGCTGTTGCCCGCAGGCTGCGTGATCACTGTGTAGTGTCAGTATAGAGACACACAGGGATGCGCTGGGTGCCTTTAACATAAAGAGAGAGAAATATAAATGAGACAATATAAAAGAGATCTCATTTAAACCAATCACTGTCAAAACAAGCAATCCTTCAGCTCCATTGTGAGTAGAGCATCACACCTGTTCATAATAGAACTCGCTCTTCAGCTGCTGGTTCTCTGCTGGGTTTGGACTCAGGCGGTACTGCTTTCGTGGGACTTCAGGCAGACTGAGAACCCCATTTAGGACTCCATCAACAGATGCAGGGCTGCCAGCTACTGAGAAAAGTTTAGTTTATAATCTTGTAATCATCATTCAAGTAAAGGCACCAACATTTTCGCATACAACCAAAACAAAGAGATTTGTAAACCTCATGAGATGAGAATGAAAAATAGCTTGTGTATGTGACATGAACCAAACAGAGACAAGTTTACCTTCCCCCTGTTCAAGCTCCTCATCTGAGCTGCAATAATAAACACAACATAAGAGATCAAGGTACATAAGAAACCTAGATTAGGGTGAGAAGCATCAAATTTCCAGCTGTGCTACAACTAGGAATCAATTATATAGAATCCAGATCCTATTCTGATTTCTCTTAATGGTTCTGGTTCCTTAATGGTTTGTTTAGTAATTTTTACTAGAAGAAATATACTACTGTTCAAAAGTTCGGAGCCAATAAGATTTCAAATGTTTTTGAATGTCTATTATGTTCACCAAGACTGCATTAATTTGACCATAAATACAGAAAAAAATATTTACATTTAAATTACATTAAGCCATTTAGCAGACGCTTTTATCCAAAGCGACTTACAAATGAGGACAATACAAGCAATCAAAACCAACAAAAGAGCAACAACATGCAAGTGCTATGACAAGTCTCAGTTAGCCTAACGCAGTACACATAGCAAGGTTTTTTTTTTTTTTAAGAAAACAAGTAGATAGAACATAGAAAAAAGAAACCTAGTGTTTTTTTTGTTTGTTTGTTTTTGGTTTTGTTTTTTAAAGAAACAAGTAGATAGAATAGAAAAAAGAAAGCTAGTGTTAGTTTTTCAAGAAAAGCTAGCAGTTAGAGAATAAATATGCAATTGATAGAGGGTCAAGTGTGTGTGTGTGTGTGTTTTGTTTTAAATAACAAGAAGACAGATAGATACAATAGAATTAGAATAGATAGTGCTGGAGTTAGAGGGTCAAATAAAGATGGAAGAGATGTGTTTTTAGCCGTTTCTTGAAGATGGCTAAGGATTCAGCTGCTCGGATTGAGTTGGGCAGGTCATTCCACCAGGTGGGAACAGTGAATGAAAAAGTCAGTGAAAGTGATTTTGTGCCTTTTTGGGATGGCACAGTAATGCGTCGTTCACTTGCAGAACGCAAGCTTCTAGAGGCCACATAGGTCTGAAGTATTGAATTTATTATTATATTTATTAACTGCAGGATAAATGGCTTGAAGGAGATGAGATGGAATAGGATCAAGCGGACAAGTAGTAGGATGACTGGAAAGGATGAGTTTAGAGACTTCTGCTTCAGAGTGGAGAGAATGATGTGAACGAGTGTATGTTTGCTGGTAAGATGTGTTTGACAGTTTGAGGTGTGGAGAATTGTGCAGTGAGGTTTGTAATTTTATTAATGAAGAATGTGGCAAAGTCGTCAGCTGTTAGAGTTGATGAAGGAGACGGAGGAGAAGGACAAAGCAGGGAGGAAAATGTTTTAAAGAGCATGTGATAATTAGCCGAATAGTTAATTTTGTCATGATAGTAGGCTATGTCCTTTTAGCAGTGGAGACATTAGCAGAGAATTCAGAGAGGAGTGATCAATATAAATTAAGGTCAGTAGGATTTTGTGATTTGCGCCATACCCTTTCTGCAGCCCTGAGCTTAGAACAATGCTCGCGGAGAACATCAGATAGCCAAGGGGCAGAAGGGGTGGTACGGGCTGGCCTGGAAAATAAGGGACAGAAAGTATCTAAACAAGACGTCAGAATGGAACAGAAAGTATCAGTAGCACTGTTAGCATCAAGAAATGATAACTGTTTAAGGGAGGAAGCGAAGATGAAACCATAGCAGATAGCCAGGAGGGTGAGAGTGAGCATAAGTTACGTCGAAAAGTGACATGTGGAGGGGTATGTGTTGTGTCAGGAATCATGTTGAGGTTAAGAGTGAGGAGGAAGTGATCCGATTTGTGCAGTGCAGTAACCAGCACATGATCAGTGGAGCAGGGTCCAGTTGGTTGCCTGATTTGAGTAGCCGTAGTTAACACTCTTGGGATCAAAAGAGGCAAGTAGAGTGTGGAAGTCTGCATCTTGAGGTTTATCTAGGGGGATGCTGAAGTCTCCAAGTACAACTAAAGGAGTACCATCCTCAGGAAAGATTGAGAGCAACACATCTAATTCTTCCACAAAGTTACCTAGTGGTCCTGGAGGTTAGGGTTAGGGTTATGCTTCACACGACGGCTGCCGCAACCGTGGTAAAATAACCTTTTTTTATACCCGTTTAACAAATCACTAATTGAATTCAGCTGAACACACTTTCCTGTTTATCACAACAAATGGCCAAGCAAGTGCAGACACTGACAACATACGCAATACAGTACGAGACCAAACGTGATTTCAGCAAGTCATTATTTGGATTATTTGGAAATATTATTACAATTTACAGTAACTGTTTTCTAGATTTTTCTAGTTTTCTAATATATTTTAAAATGTAATTTATTTTTGTGATGGCAAAGCTGAATTTTCAGCAGTCATGACGTCTTCAGTGTCACAAGATCTTTCAGAAATTATTCTAATATGCTGATTTGCTGCTCAGAAAACGTCTTATTATTGTCCATTTTTAAAACTTACAGTTTAATATTTCTGTGGAAACTGATTCTTTTTCCAGATTCTTTGATGAACAACTTAATGCATCCTTGCTGAATAAAGGTATTCATTTCTTAATTTTTGCTGACCCCAAAATTTAAAAAAAAGAAAAAAAAAGAAAAAGAAAAGAAAACGTAACTTCAATTCCATTTTCTCAAATGATGAGATAATTTAGATAATAAACATTTTAAAACAATTCTTTTACAATGGCTTTTTAGTGTGTTCAAATGTGGCATAAATACAATCCAATAATTCGCCTTAATTAACTATTATATAGAAATATCAAATGAACAAAAAATGTGATAACATGTTTTATTTGATCTACTCCTATAAAATTAGCTGCTGTTCAGTACCTTTAAATTAAACAGCTGGTACAGTAACTAAACTGATTTAAAGGGATACTCCACCCCAAAATTAAAATTTTGTCATTAATCACTTACCCCCATGTCGTTCCAAACCCGTAAAAGCTTTGTTCGTCCTTGGAACACAATTTAAGATATTTTGGATGAAAACCGGGAGGCTTGTGACTGTCCCATTGACTGCCAAATAAATTACACTGTCAAGGCACAGAAAAATACGCGGTTTCCATTCATATCAAAGCGTATATAAACGTACAATACGTATCCATGCGTTACTGATGACAGAGAATAGCGTACGCACTTTGCGTCCATCGGATGCTCTCCAAAATGGCGCTACGCTGGCACAGAGAGACAGAGAGGAGACGAATTGTTGAATGAATGTTATTTTTATTTTCTTTGCATACAAAAAGTATTCTCGTCGCTTCATAAAATTCAGACTGAACCACTGATGGCAGATGGACTATTTTGACGATGTTTTTTATACTTTTCTGTGCATTGACAGTGTAATTTACTTGGCAGTCAATGGGACAGTCACAAGCCTCCCGGTTTTCATCCAAAATATCTTAAATTGTGTTCCGAAGACAAACGAAGCTTTTACGGGTTTGGAACGACATGGAGGTAAGTGATTAATGACAAAATTTTCATTTTGGGTGGAGTATCCCTTTAAGTCTCACAACATGAGTCAATTTTAAGCTGTATGTGTTTGATTCACTAAAACAAATCAGCTCATAAGGGTCATTCATCTGAGAAACATAGTACTCTTGTACAATTGGTTCTTAGTTAACAACCCTATTAAAACAACAAGTTCTATGACACAAAAACCCTATGACCACTTGTGCACTTATAAAGTGTGCTTTCAAAAGTTGTGTGTGCATGTGTCTTACTCCATGTGGAAGAAGTTGTAGCACTGGTCACAGACTCTGACAGGCTCTTCAGAGCCCTCTACAACCATCTTCCTGCTGGAGCAGGAATGACACACCAGCCTGCCACAGCGTCTGCAGTGGTGCCGTCTGTTAAACTGACACAGGAGAAGGTTTACGTTAAGACTCAAATTCTTACAGAGAGGCCTAATACAGAGCAGAACAGGAAATCACAACAGGAGCACATCCTATCACATAAGCTTATTCACAGCCCATCTCACTCATACACTCCGCCTCTCTCACCATGGTGAATCTCTCCCTCTGGCAGACCATGCAGATGTGCTGTTTGTGGTCTGGGATCCAGTCCTTGCGGTCAGGGGTTTTCTCTGGAGGGGTGAAAGGTGTGGCCAGCAGCCGGATCCTCTTCCCACTGTGACGTCTCTCACTAGAAGGTGTATGCATGGGTGTGCTGCCTGAAGAAAGTGTGCAAACATGACTTATAAGCTATAAGGTCTTTTTACCTTACGGGTTGCATGCTAAATAGGGTGTGACTAAGAAAAAAAAAGAGGTGTGGCTTATACCTGCTGATGGAGGAGGGGTGTGACTTGGAGAAGAGGGGCCACTCTCCTGGGCTGGACACTGCATAAATGCATCCTGCAGACTAATGACAGAGTCTGAGACAGAAAGAGAGAGAAAGAGAAATAGATTAGTGAAAAGAAGCAATTGCAATATAATGATCTCAGACCTCTAATAACACTAACATTGACAGGAACGTTTTAGCAATTCAGCTAAAGGACAAATCCACTTTTCCAACTCACCAGAACGTGACCACTCTCTGGGTGCATAAGGAAAATCAAGAGCCTTCCGGGCGTAATCTGCCAGTAGGGTGTCAATGTGTTGGTTGGTGATGCCGGCGTCCTGAGTCGGCAGAAGGCTCCGTAGAGTGTTGATGGCAACTGTAGCCCAGTCTACCTTCAGATTCATCAGCAGCTGCTCCAGCATGAGAAGCGGATCAGACAGCAGGGAAAAATAGTCCTGACGAGATGCTTCCGGCAGAGTGAGCAGAACCTGCGACAGGTACACACACACCGCAATTCTCTGTAACAAGCATTGCAGCTGAATTCAGTGTGCTATTTGGTTAGGTCAAACATTGTTACCTTGGATCCAAGGTGAAGGGCATTGATGTGGCGTCTTCGCGCTGGGGTCATCTGACTCTGGAAGTGCAGGGTGAGGTAGTCTGACAGGAAGTGGCAGGCAGCTAATCCAGGTCTTCGATCCAGGGCTTGCTCACTAACCTCCAAACCCACTGAGTCAGAGAGAGCCTCCAAGAGCTGCATACAGAAAGACATGGAGTCAAGTTTTTTTTTTTTTTTCCTTCTTATAGCACTCTTCACAATCCCTTTTGTTTAGAATAAGATTTACAGAGCATATCACAAAGCTAGTGGATATCCTTTCATATGCATAATATGGAAGGCCTAATTTGGGTTCAAGTCATTGACAGCATAAAACTAGATACAGATACAGTAAACTCAAGTGTTTATATACAATGGAAGGCAACAGAAATCATAAAAACACACATACACACCTGGAAAGCATCTTCTGTGTGATTCTGTTCTAGGAGGTGTAGTAGGTGTTCAGTCTGCAGCTGCATTCGAGACTGATCAGAGACTGAATACAGCTGCACCCACTGGGTACACAATTCAAACTCCTGAAAACACAAATTTATCCTTCATAATATAATTTTATAATTTTACACTACAACTGAATTTTTTTTCTCTATAATACAAAATGTTTTATATAAATTCATTCTGGTAATGTCTAATCTTGCAGGTTTCATACTCTAGAAAGCATTTTGGTCTGCTGTGATCTGCTGCAGATATAGAGCAGGCTCACTGAATCAAGGCAGCATAACAGGTTACCAAAATCTGTTACCACTCACTATTTCACACAGAATGGCTTTAATGTTACCCGAGTTCTCTTTTGTGATGTCTAAGCATTTGTCCAGAAAATGCTTACTAGAAAGCACTTTGCTCATATATGAACAGACACAAATATACAGTCACAGAAGGTACCCACAGAGGTTATAGAAACCCATTATCTCTCTATGTCATAAAAAATGTTCTCCAAATTCACTCTGGTGATGTTTCAACTCGTGTTTCATAGACATTTTGGTCTGATGTGGACAGCTGCAGATATACAGCAGCGTCACTCAATCTGACATGTTACCGAAATCTGTTACCCCTCTCTATTTCACACAGAATGGCTTTAATGCTACCCAAAGTCATGCTGGTGATGTCTAAATGTTTTTATTTTATATCCTTGAAAATATTGTGGTGTGATGTGAATGGCCAAATAGATGTAGCGGGTTACAGAATTGGACAAGTTAGCATAACAGGTAACAGAAATCTGTTACCCCTCTATTTCACGCAGAGTGGCTTTAACGCTCCTCAAATTCACTCTGGTGATGTCTAAACTTTTCTGTTTCATGCTCTAGAAAGCCTTTTGGTCTGATGTGAACAGATGCAGAAACATAGAAGTGTGAAAAGGCTAATTGTTCCCATAATACTGGCATAGTCAAGTCAATACTACAAAATAATTCAGCACCAACTGGGCATTACAGACACAGTAATACAGCATCAACACATCCATTCAATTTATTCAATCATCATCATAGGAGATGGCCATATTTCAACAACTGTTTACAGTAGGTTTACACAAAACTCACTTGTACTATCCAGTGATTGTTTTTCAAATGTTTCCATAGACTCACCCTGGCCTCCAGCATTAGACTTAATACAGATTCAGGATTCTTTGTAGACTCCTCCCTCAACTCCTGCCACGTCTCCCATGGCAATGGTGATTGCAAACTCAGCATCTAAATAACAAAATTATGTCAACAGCCAATTTCTACAATATGGACATTACAGTTTATATGTGCACAAACTTGCACTGATTGCAATCCAAAAACAGAACAGTAATTTCAGCCTCTGTCTGGAGCTTATAAAAACCAGACAGAAGATGACATGGTACAACAGTTTTTTTTTCCTGTTAATACTTTCTGGCATGTATATGCACATTATAGTGTCTTAACATGAAGATATTATTTTAATTATGGGAATACAGTAATACATGGTTAAAAATACAAGCACATTGCAAAACACAGAATTCCTTTTGCCAGTCTAATACTGATAGTGTAAATAAGTTGAGCATTGCTTTGTCAGACTGACCCGCTGGTACATGTCCAGCTCATGTTTCCTCTGCTGAAGCTGCTCTCGGAGTGGATCCTGGGTGTTCTGGTCACTGAGACTGAATTGCAGCAGCTCTAAACACTGTTGTAAAGGCCAGCGGTCCAAACCCTGCAGAACCACACGTGCACGTAGCTCCCAGTCCCTTACACGAAACAACTGCTCCGCACTGCTGCATTCTTTACAAAGAGACATAGACAAAGATATCTGTTCAATTTCATTACCTATAGTCTTGTCAAGGACTGTCTGAACTCAATTATGATTATTTATGGGATAATTCCCCCCAGAAATGTATTTATTTTGTATTTTTCAAGGTTTTTTTTTTTTTAATTTACACATGTTGCACATGATACCAATATAACCCCAGTTTTAAATAAATGACCAGTGCCTATGTGAAATTGTACATCTCTTAACAGTAAAGGCATAATCACTGTTTCAAATTTGAGATGTTTATTTTTTCCCAGTCAAAAACACTTCATATTAACTACACATTAAAAGGCGACATAAAATGGAGAGTCATCTATTTGCATTCTAATTGCATATTACAGATCTTACTGTGAACAATTCATCCGTTTGTTTGTTTTTTTTTTGGACCTCAATGTTTAATCAAAATGTAATAACTGGATCCTCTGATGAAAATGTCAGACTTCTCTCTGGTGACATATGCATGACTTCTCCAATCATTTAGTCTTCTTAAACCCCACCCCTCGAAGTGTCACACCCATATTTTACCATCCAATGAACAACTGATGCATAGAGTCTATATTTTCCTTTTTTCAATAATCTATTTCACTCGAATATACGTCACAGTACATAGAAGAAAAGAAGGAAAAGAAAACGCACATTTCATTGCAACTTTACAAGACAGTGAATACACTGTTTTACATCATTAAAATGTCTGCAGAGGCACAAAACCCAGAATAGAACAAAACAAAACAGAACAGGGGGCGTTTTTTGCCTTGAAATTTCACATATCCAAGATATTTTTGTCAATTCTGATGGCAAAAGATGTAAATCTAAGAAGAACTGTAACAGACACTGTGTCACCTAGGTAAATCTTACCTTGCAGTGCAGTGCATGCCAGTAGTTTGTCCCGGAGTGCCCCCTCCTGACTGCAGGGTTGTGCATACAGCTCTAGGAGGTCTAAGGCTCTGTTCAGATCCCCCATGTTTAGGGCTTGCTGGAAAGCCTCAGCAGCCATTGCTTGTCCCACATTGCTCTGCAAGCCAGAAAACAACATTCCCACCACAGGCTTCCCACAGAGAGCTGCCCCAAGACCCTCATCTGATTCCAGCGAGACCCCTAGAACTGGCTCTGCCATGGTCCGTAGGTACATTCTCAGGATAGGGAAGTTTTTAAGCAGGGATTCCCCTTCCTTTGAGATCTGGTCTCCATCCAAAACCACCTCTTTACGCCCAGATCCGCGAAAATACCCTGACCAGCCAGAGGAGGTTGCTCGGGTCACACCACCCCGACAGGCACTGAGGCAAGCCAGGGCGGCAACAAGAGGGGAACGGGATTTCAGGAAAGACAGAGCAGATTGAGTGAGGAGAAAGGCAGAAGGAGGGCATGAAGATGGTGAGGGTGGAGAGGTCGAGAGATTGGTGAATGTAGCAGACATGTCCTCCACTGAGACCTCAGACTCAGAACTGGGGTCAGAGGTTGTGGCAGGGTCAGAGAGGTTAAGGGAAGGGGCGCACTCCTGAGCATACTGCTGGAGAATTGAGGCAATGCTGGCTGGGCAGAACACCCCACTGTTGAGCCCTGCAATCCTTGGCTGCCAATGAGAAAAAGTCTCAGCCCTAGAATCCCAGAGAGGGAGAGTTTCACAGCAGCGCTGAACTACAACCTGTTGCACACTCAAACGCAGCCGCACCTGCTGCAGGAGAGACAGAACCCTGCAAAAAGAGACATATATAACTTCTTATAAACATTTGTACATTTGTAAAATGCAGCACTTTAAGAAAAACAGATCCTTATTTACCTGTCAGGTGACACCTGTCTGTCAAACAGAAGAAGAGAGAGAAGCTGGGTAGGCGATTGAAGCAACAGTAAAAGAGGATTTCCAAGTTTCACTTCCGTGGACTGATCTAAAATCAGATCACAAATATCAGACCCAGCGCTCTTAATACTTTATAGACATGCCATTTCAATGATTCTGTTGACTGGAATCTTTAGTCTTACCTTCTGACCACAGACTGCGCACCAGTACTGAAGCCAACACATTGACGTAATCAAGGAAGTTGCGTATGTAATCTGGCCTGTCAGGGGCGCTGTCAGGCTCAAACGAGCAGAGCTGGTCCAGATACTGTAGGAGTTGTTTCATAGCAGTCCGTACAGGGTGGGAATCTAGTTCAGACGGCTTAAGACCAGCCTGGTCAGCCAGTGCTGTCAGGAGAGAGCTCCCCGCCAGACCATCTACTACAGGAGAACAAAAGAAGCCAAAATTAATAACATAAATTATATTTTAAAGGGGCCAGGCCACAGAAAACGGAAAAGCCTTGGAATGAGAGTTGATATTATGACATGTTACCGCATCAAGAATTAAAAAAGTCCCTCCCCAGTCAATCCAAACCATTTAATGAATATAAGCTGCAAAAACATCTAATTTCTCAATGAATTATAATTATGACAAGGTCTGAAGAATTGAAATTATGACATCAAAAATAAAATATGAAATTAGCCATAACTGATTCCTTTATTCTATCTCAGTTTTGACTGTTAATTTTTTATTTCAGAATTTCAGCTTTTCGTAATGATTATGATTTTTTATGCTGTGTTGACTGTTTATCTCATAATTTCGACTTTGTCAGTTTCACCTTTTATGTCAAAATTCCTACATTTTAAACAATTTCTTTTGTAATTTCTTTTTTTGTAATAACTATAACTTTTTATCTCATAATTTTATTATTTCATAATTGTTTTATAATTGAGCTTCCACTAAAAAGAGACAGACAAAGAGAATCAACAAAAGAGAATAAAAAAAAAAAAAAAATATATATATATATATATATATATATATATGTGTGTGTGTGTGTGTGTGTGTGTGTGTGTGAATTTGTAAGTGGATTTAAAATTTGGCCCCTTATAATTTATAAGGCCCCCTTATAGACCACAAAAAAAAAAAAATAATAATAATAATAAATAAAACAATGACATAATCTACTTTTCACCAACGTTTTAGACAAGAATAAATTCTGTAAGGTGCTTAACTACAACACACTGTGCACAAATTTTAACAATTCTAAATGAGCACAAAGATAATCAAGCTAACTTTGCTAATACCTGAGGTGTTGGTGGCAGAGGTCAGAGTTTGAAGTGTGACCTCTAGGCGCTGATTCAGGTTTAGCCGGGAGGCAATACTCTCCTCTGTTAATGTTGAATGACAAGACAGCAGCACTTCCTGGGCACTACAGCCAAAGGGGCTGTAGACAGCATTCTCCTCTCCATTACAGTCTAGAGAAGAAAGATGTTAAAATAAAGAGGTTATGTAAGGTAAAACTAAAATATAAGTATGCATGCAAGTGTCAAAAATTCTTCAAATTTGTTTTACTTGTTCCTTTGCTGGCGGAGGATCTATTAAGGATCTTGCTGATTTGTTGCAGTACTAAAGCGAAGCCTCTAATACCACTGGCGTGAGCAACCTTTGGATCTACCCGCATACCTGCAGTAGGCAAAATAAGTCAGGACTCAGAAATAAAGATGGCCCAAATAAAGTTGCTTGATGTAGACTCACCTCTGGCCTCCAGAAAGCTACTGAGTCTTCTTTCGGCAGTCTCAAGCAGCTGCCTTGAAGTTTTCAACAGCGTGCATTGACAGCAGGAGAGGTCAAAGGCCGCCATAGCTGCAGGGCTCAACTCTTCCAGCAGGGGTCGCACGAAGTCTGGGGAGTCTATAGAGCACTGGGAGAACCAGTAATTGTCCTCTAGACAGGGTATCAGCCGGCTCGAGGTACTGAGTAAACGTTCAGCCACATCAGAGATAGAATAAAAGGCCATGCCTGAAAAAAGAAACACAGCAAGTAGGTCTTTAGATATCAGTAATTCACAAAAACGTGACTCATTTTATTCTTTTAGGGTTTAGCCTTAGGTAATTATGCCACCACCCTGGATAATATTTGCTAAATTAAATCCAATACTTTCTTAATAATTTTAGGGTGCTAATTCCTGCATTTTGAAATATTTGTTCTATTCTCATCTGGTTTTTACATGCAGGTCTAAAGACATCATTTTATGCCAAATCCAGGGCTATTATAGTTAACAAGAACTGAAACTAAAATTAAAACCATTAAAAAAAAAGGTCATTACTTGAAATAAAATAAACATTAACTAAAAAAAAAAAAAAAGATTCTTATTTTGTAGGAAAAAACTATGCAATGTAAACTTTTATTGACATTTTTGGACTCAGCATCATCAAATCAAAAATCAATTTTATTTTGTTTGCTTTTTTGTTTTTGCAAATCAGCAGAATTTTTTTTAAGCTGTTGGGCTGCACTTAGTGCTATATAAAAACAATCCAAGTCTATGGCATGTCTATTTTAGATATTAGTTTAATGTGTTTGTGCAATACCTGCGGCTGCTGCACTCCCAATGCTTTGAAGTGTTAATCTGCTGCTGCTGCCCATTCTGGTCCTGCCCGCTGGAGCCACACCCACTGTGCCCAGACCCTCTGAAGACGAGGACGATGAAGAAAGTGACTGGCTCTCTATCTTCTGCTCCACGTGAGCCAGCTCGGTCAGGACCTCCCGGTACTGGTCCATAAAGACCAGTTCACCTGCACACTCAGAGTTCTCCAAACTGTACATCGCAATCACCTAATAAACACACATAACACAAACACATGCCATTAAAGAAGTCCAAACGCCTGGATCTGAACCAGCAATGACTACTGATGTCCATACAGAATAAATCAGTACAGAAAATGCTAAAAATGTTTCTAAGAATCCTTTTAGACCTACTAATATGCTATATGTACCCTTAAATGATTTGTGTTATGGTAAAAAAAATCACATCATATCTCACCTGCTGGGCCTCTATATAATTGCCTCTGCGTATGCAAGCAATGAGGAGAGACTCGGGTGGGGAGAGCATCGCAGGAACCAGCCAGCTGTGGGGTCCACCACACGGACACACTTCACTCTCACGGCACACAGCCCCAACACACACCCCACCATCTGCAAGGCAGCACGAGCAATTATCAATGTTAGCTTTTAGTCAGGATGTGGGAAGGAAGTTTTAGTAAGTGTGTGAACTGACCTGAGGTGCTGGTGCTGACCTCCCCATTCTGTTGTTCAGATGAGGCGTGACGTTCAGAGCGATGCCGATGGTTTCTTCTCTTCCTCCGAACACCTGAACTGCTGCTGCTGCTGCTGCCCTGGCGTTTCAGAGGAAGTGCCGGACTGGGCAGTGGAGATGGGAGGTACAAGCCATCTATAAACACAAACACACACACATTAATACATAGTTTTACTGTTCAAAAGTTTGGGGTTAATGATTTGGTTTTGATGCTCAACCAGGCAGCATTTATTTGAACAAAAATACTGTAAAATATTATTGTTATTATTATTACAATTTAAAATAACAAATTTTAATATCTTTTACAATGTAATTTATTCTTGCAATGGCAAAGCTGAATTTACAGCAGCCATTACTGCAGTCTTCAGTGTCACATGATCCTTCAAAAATCATTCTAATATACTGAGAGTGCTTAAGAAACATTTCTTATTACTGACAGTTGTGCTGCTTAATATTTTAGTGAAAGCTGTCATACATTTTTTAGGATCTTTGATAAACAAAAAGTTCAAAAGAACTGCATTTATTTGTAATGTTTTGTAACATTATAAATATCTTTACTGTCACTTTTGATTAATTTAATGTATCCTTCCTAAAAAAAAAAAAAAAAAAGACCCCAATGTATTAAACCCTTGCAACATGAATATCAAAATACTACATAACATTTCTCACCATTCCCATGACCATGGTTACTGGTAACAATCTGCAATCTCCACTGGGCTTCTGCTGTGTATTTAGACAATCTCTGTAACCGGGCACTGAACGTTTCTGCAGCAACAGAACATCCTAGACTTTCTGCCAACTCCACATCGGCCGCAAGCGCCCTGCCGTCCTCCTGCCCGACCCCACACACTCCCTCCAAGCCCTCCTTCACCAGCCGCAGAATCCCCTCCATTACACACAAATCCACTAGAAACCCCCGAAACCCTGACGTCAGGTGGCCCAACTCAGGGTTTATCTGATCAGACTCTATACTTTGGATCTCTTCTTTCAATCCCTCCATCTTTCCACCTTCCTTCTCTGCTCTTAAGATGCTCTCAGCTGTGCTCATACTTTTAGCACTGTTTGGTTTCCTTTTCTCTGTGTTTGTTTCTGGTTGGGTTTCTGTGCCAGTGCTGATTTGATCTGATTGTGGCCTGAAGTCAGAGTCAGAAAGAAAGAGGAGGGAAAAAATGTTCTCCAAGAGTTCCAAACGGAATAATGCCGGAACAGCTTCCAGGTACAGTTGACATTCTGATAGGTAGTGCTGGAATAGATCAGAGCATCCTGGGAAGAGTAAAGGAGGAAAGGTAAACAATGTCATCAAATTTACTTAAACTGTGCCATACACATTTACAGGAAAAAGTTCCCTTGCAAAAAGGGGTACCATTAATAATTACCAAATTCATGGCATCACTATGACAAATTAGCAAATTATCAAAAACATTAACAAAACAGAATGCCATTGTACTTTTTTGTTACTGTATTAAAGAAGAAAATGTACTTTAAATAAAAAATAAAAAATAAAATAAAAGTATAAAAAGGAATTATACACAACAAGTTTGGACACACCAATATTTTCACTATTTCCCATATTTTAGAATAACGAATTAATCAAAACTATGAAATAGGAATGGTAAATATTAAGTTATGATATTTTTGCTCACTTACTGTGACAATTAAATGAAGCGATCATGTTAAATTCACTCAAAAAGCTTTTAACTGGTTTATTATCAAGATCAGTAGAACTGTTACCTTCGGGTGGCTCCTCCGCCTGACCTGCCTCTGTCTGCTGCTGATGTAGTGGCTCACAGTCCAGGCAGCCTGTGTGCATGTGTGCATTCACACAGATGGCGTAGAGGGCATACTTCATGGCACAGAAGCCTTGAAACAGAGTGATGTTCCGCTGAACAGTTCCACTGGGTGAGTCCACTAATGAAGAATCTCCTACAAACATAGAACAAAGATTTAAAGTTTTTGCAGATCTGTGTGAATTCAGATGTGCCCCCTGTGTCTCATACCTGTTCTTTGCAGCAGTTCCAGAACTCTGTGCTCCTCGCATTTGGCAAGGGGTGTCAGAGAGTGCAGCACATGCAGGGCAGAGTGCTGGTCCAGCATGTGTAAGTGACTCAGCAAGGCATCATGGGATATCCCTCTGTACAAATATGCATACCAGTAAATAAACAAACATATGCACTACTGTTCAAAATTTTGTGGATAGTAAGATTTTTTTTTTTGCAAGAAATTAACACTTATTTAACAAGGATTCATTAAATTGACCAAAAGTGACAGTAAAGATAATTATAGAGTTACAAAAATGTAATGAAAAAATGTATCACATTTTCCAGAAAAATAATAAGTAGCACAATAATTTTTAATATTGATAAGAAAAGTTTCTTGAGCACCAATTCAATGATTTCTGAAGGATCACGTGACAGTGAAGACTGGAGTAATGGCTGCTGAAAATTCAGCTTTGCCTTCAAAGGAATAAATTATTTTAAAACAGAAAACGATTATTTCAAATTTTAATAATATTTCACATTGTTGCTTTTTACTGTATTTTTGATCAAATAAATGCAGCTTTGGTGAGCGCAAGACTTCATTCAAAACTTCTGAATGGTGGTGTAGATGAACAAATAGCTATTAATCCATGAAAAGAAGTAATTTACATAATTTCCAACAATTTGACATACATAGGTGTGGTTAAATCAACAATTTCACAAAAAAGAAAGTGTACAACAGTGTTTTAACTCACGGGTTGTTCTGGTCGCACCATTCCAACACACCAAGTTGAGAGGACAGAGTGCAAGCTAACTCACTCAATACTGAATCATTTGTCTGGGGCTACAGAGAGCAAGAAAAAACTCATTCATTCATTTACATTCACACACACCAATGTGGAATTATTACATATATATTATTACATATATATATATATATATATATATATCAGACACAAAAAGACGGTCCACAAAAATTGGATCATCTCCAGCCCACAGTTTTCAAATGGAGACAAAATATCAATAACATTTCTTTGGAATGTCTTCTAATATATCTAATAGACTCATCAAACTAATTAAGGTCTACACCTCATGAGTATTGCATAAGCAAACATGACACATTTTAGAAATGCTCAAGTCAAGATCACACCTTAGCTGGAGGGGATTTTTGAAGTAAATATGGACTTCAAAAATTAGACAGTTCACACTGAACATTAACTTTACTGAGCATGTGCGGCCCCTATCAGACAACACAAAACTTTTTTGTAACATTAGGTGAATTATATAAATCCTTACAGAAATTTAAAGTCTTTAAAGGCTATTATTTAAAATTATTTAAAACTATCATGTTCTATCAACCCTTAAGCACCTAAACTACAAAATAAATAAATAAATCTGTAGAGGGTCATTCTTGACCAGAATAAGCTACAGAGGGGATGAGACTTTGTACTGACAGTCATATCATAGATGCAAACCGCTCACCTTTTGGTGAAAACTCACCTTTTTGAGATCAAAATAGGTCACTTATGAGATTCGTGCAGATCAGATGAGAAAGTGTTTTGATGGGGGGGGAACCATAGTACCATTAATACCAATTCAATTCTATACCCGCTTATAGTTAACCGCTTTTAAACGCTCCTGTGTGTTTTTGTGTGCGTGCTCTGGTTACAAAACCACACGTTTATTTACAACATGCTTTTGCAGTGTTGAGTATTGTAGCCAATCACAGGCATCTCTGTTGAAAGCAATGGCCAGTCAGAGGTGTTTTCTGTAGGTTAGTCAGAATCCACTCTGAGCTCATTTTTGTTTTCTATACACTCGCTGATCTACCTTATTAGAACGGGAGAGAGAGAAAAGCATACACACGGTGTAAATAAGAGATTGACTGTGTAATTAGTCATTGATTATATCATTGAGTTTTTGCGTGATAAAACTCAGTCAGTTGCGCTATAACAGGAGCCCTTTGCTCGATTTCTCTACATAATCCATTGATAATTTGAAGAAAAGTTTTGTTTGTCTAATAGGACCGAACATCCACGTATACTGTTTCAGGAGTGACAAACGCAAGTGTAAAAAATTATGTGCTTGAATCCTCTAAATTGTTCCACCAGTCATTTCTATGATTGACAGTGATAACCGTAGCAACGGACAGAAAGAACTATCTGACAGACCAATGTCAAAAATAGACCTGTGCATTAAGTGACGCAGAGTAACATAACTACAGCAGTAACAAGTCTATGTTGGCTGAATATATTAAGGATAGTTAAGATAACTTAAAACACTCTTTTTGATGTGACCTTTTTAAGGCAATGTTTAAAAAATTAAGATTTTAAATTAAACCTAAAAATATTTCAAAATATTTAATGCATTATTATTTAATTGTACTTGCTATACTACTTAAGTACAGTACTAAAATTTGTTATAATAGTCATTTTATAATAAATCCAAAAGCAAGAAGTGAAAACTAGGGAGTGGAAATGGCAACTGAGCAAATGAGTGATCCTCTGCTGCCATCTACTGGATATAATGGTAAATTGATGTAATTGTCATCTTAAAGGGGTCATAGGATGCTACATGCACTTTTACAAGTTGTTTGAACTGAAATGTGTGTTGGCAGTGTGTGTACACAGCCACCCTATAATGATAAAAATCCACTCGGTGTTTTTTTTTTTTAATCTATTAAAATCTTTACCCCTTTCTCAAATCGAGCCGATCTCAGATGCCTGTCTGTGTGACGGCACACGGACAGGCCCCTCCCATGATAGTTTGATTGACAGTAGCGATTGAGGTGCTTTGTTGTTGGATGTAATAATGAACATAACAGTCGTCATTTACTCCCGACATCTGAGCCTCTGAAGACACAGAGGACATTTGTTTCTGAAGGGAATGCTCCCCCGATCTACCTAAATGCGTTTATGTTCGCGCGAATCATTCGTGATCCAGTTTCACCTACAGAAGCAGTGAGTATAAGGTTTTTTAATGAATCTTTGCAAATCGCCTTTCCTAATAATGTGCTAATTAGCAAGTTTCACGATGAATGCGGCTAAAGTAAACAGTCTCTCTGGGAGCGGCTCAGAAGCGAGGGGCGGGGTCAGCAGAGCTCATTAACATTTAAAGGAAAATGCTACAAAAACGGCTTGCTCTGAAAAGAGCTGTTTTTTACACTACCATTGAGAAATTTTAAACAAACTATGTTACAGACATTTCATTAAGACCCTAAAGAATCATATCAACTTGTGGAAAATGGGCATCATCTGACCCCTTTAAAAGTCTTTGTTTTCCTCCAGGATTTTTGGCACTTTTTTTTTCATGTCATCTCCATGAATGAAAAGTGAATCTTTAAAGAGAATTTTACAGCACAATTGTAGAGTTAAAAAATAATAATAAAGGTTTTAAAATAATGTATAAGTATTTAAAAAAAATGTATGCATGTCTTTGTCACCTTTTTCACCCATGATGAGTTTGCATCCCTGTCATATATTTGACTACTGACCTGTTGGTTATGTAGGACGCTTAGAAGGGTTTTGGCAGAATCCAGGCTTTGACAATGCATCCAGCCCAACAACAACAAGAGGCGGGACAAAGGCTGAAACTCAGCCTGCAATAGTGTTTCCAGTTTGGCAAACTCCTCCCGCTTTATGAGATCTAAACCAGTAAGCTGCAAACAACAACGATGGATCACTGCAATTATAAAACTAGAGGAAACATTGTGTTGCTTTCATCTATACACTTTTATAAATGTTGTTTTTCAATGAATGAAACTTGATTAACTTGAAAAAGTCTCATTGACTAACTTCAGGAATTAAGACTTGCAGAAAAAGACTGACAAATTCGATTTTACACATTCACTTATTTCTAGGCCTCTGTTCGCCTGATGGTACACCTACCAAGACCTGCTCCAGAAAGTGCTTTCCAGTGCTCAAACACTCAAAGTAAATGGCCTTCCACACCAAACGCTTGTCACCATGACAACACAAGCCAAGCATGACCTTTTCCAGATCAGGCAAGTCAACTAGAAGGAAATAGAGATGAGTTTTTGAAAAGCATCAATACAATGTCTGCTTAAAAAAAAAAAAAAAAAAGATCACATGCAAATGGTGTGACAACTGAAAATGGTTTGGGAGGGAACTATGACCACATCAGCAGAAGTGTGAAAAGTCAAAGTCAAAGTAAAGAGGTGGCACACACACCAGTAACAACGTCCTTCACTTCCTTAAGACACAACACATACACTGGAATCAATACCACTATTTATGGTGGCTCAGACCATTAAGACATTTATAATGTCACAAAATTTATTTCAAATAAATGTTGTTCTTCTGAACTTTCTATTCATCAAAGAATCATGAAAAATGCATCACGGTTTCCACTAAAATATTACGCAACACACTGATCTTTAACAAAACAGACAAATCTATTACTAGTGTTTCATTGTCAGAATTTGGCTACAAGATCCATAGAAAAAAAATTACATTACAGAAAAAAAAAATATGATTCTGCACCTGTATGTTGTCTGTATGATCACAGTAAACTTGACTCACCCTGTGTGTGTGAAGCTTCTTTCAGCAGTTTCTCTTTGAGCAGTCTAAGCGCTGTGGAGCTGTATGCCATCAACAAAGCCTGACTCTGTGGCCTCAGCAGACATCCCAGAATTCTCTCCTCTGTCATGGGCCCTTCTCTAGCTGACCACAAACCCTTGCACAGGGTCTCTAGCTGAGCATTTGACCTCTCTGGCCCCCATGGTGCTAACGCCAGTGCTGAACACACCTCCTCCACCCATTTCTCATTCCTCTCTTCTACAGGCACGTTCACTCGCTCGGTGAGGTGCTGGATGAAAACGTCCTGTAAGACGTGGTCTCTGGAGTGGCCTGAGTGCTGAAGGAAGCTGATGAGAGAGTGGCAGAGCCGTGGCTGCTGGCGGGTTAAAAGAGAACGGAGGCAGGATAGAACAGCAGCACTCAGAGGAGGGGTGGAATCACCTGGAATCTTTCCCTTTACTTTCTCAGAGTACAGGAACGCTTCATGCAGCTCCTATAGAAGATATAGAGCAAAGTAAAGACGGCATGAAACACAAGTTGCAATCATTGTTTCTTCTTTATTGTGACATATATTTGAGTGAAATGACTTCTCAAATGTGAAAAAATGAAATACGGTGCTTGATTTTGTAGAATTGACTGGATCGTTGGATTGCTTTCATTTGTTAATTGCTGCGATTGTTTACAGAGAAGAGATGTCGTTGTGAGGAGCAGCACATTAAAGTTTTTGATTAAAGATTATGAGGGCACATTTTGGATATTAAAAAACAAAACAAAAATGTGCACTGAAATAATTTAAAACAAACACGACTTTTAGTGATAGTGTATAAATCTTTCAGGACGCACACATCATGTCTATAGACGCTGTCAAAGAGATGATATACATCTTGGTAAAAGTAATAATTGATATTTCCACAAAGCATACAAGCAATTTTGCCTTAAGGTGCAGTTACATTTACCACTGTTTTGTGAATTTTCAAGGGCAAAATAATTTCGATAGGATTCCATACAATTTGGAATTTTGCATAAGGAAAAAGATTTCGCAAATGTTGGTTGCAAGGTCTTGCCACACTGACCAACAGAAAACTGCTTGGTTTGAAATTGACTTCCGTGTAAGCTGCACTTCATACATCGCTTACACTAATGACAATAGAAACCTTTTTTTTTCGCAATATTTTGCTGAAAATTTGCTGATGTGACCGCACAGTATTTGTTCTGTTATATCATTTTTAATTTGGTACAAGTGAGATGAGTAGCTCATTGCCTCATCAATTAGACCTTTTTCCAAAAAGTTGGTGGTTGGTTTGGGTCAAGGATTAGAGCTTATAACGGAGTAATTTTTACTACCTATGAAGAAAATAAACTGGAGAAAAAAAACCTTGTAAACACTGTCACTTAAAAAGTTTCTATTGCAAAATTAAGATTTTTTTTAACATGGAAAGGGAATGCAATATTTGTCAGAATGGGGAAAAAAGAGTGCAAAAGAAAAAACTTGTCATTATACTGTATGTCTTGCTCAACTGTGCACACGTGCATAACAGCAACTGATAGAGTAGAACCTTATCAGAGTTGAAAGCAAAGGAAATAATCTAAAGTTTGTCAATAAAAAGCCATAAAATTGTTACAACAGTGTCAGAACTACTTTATACGCTACGCATTTGGAATCAACATACTGGAATTTGTCATACCTTAAGTACAGACAGTGGCACATCTCCAAGTTCCTCTAGAAGCAACATGAACTCCAGTTCTCTCTTCACAGACCCGCTCACCTGCAGAAAAGGAAACCATAATCTGCATCAGAAAAAAAGAGGTTCTGATAAGTGATGAATGCTTCCTCCTTGAAGCATCTATAAGAAATTATATCCAGCGGAAAACACACACCTTTATTTTAGTCTGTTTTTCCAGAACTTGAAGCCAATACCAGGCCAGTCTGTGAGGGCTGCCCACTGTTTCCCACCTAGGTATAAACAAAAGAAAAACAGACGTGTTTCTTAAAATATCTTAACTTTATCCTCTTGAACCCTTTCCATAATGAAATGTTAAGCACCTCTCATAATGGTAACCACAGTTTCCGCCAAAAGTAAACTATTGTAACCACCATCCACAGAAAGAGGAAATGGATTTGTTTATATTATTGTTCTCGACATTGGTTCATGACTTTAATGAGCATTCCTGTTGTTTATTCTTGTCAGGGTCACTCACCTGAGCGGGTATGGGTGGGTAACGATGGCTTTAAGGATGTTGTGTGGGCCATGGGGATCATCTCCGCTCGCGTCGCCGAGCTGACCCACGCAGGCAGCCGCGAGCTCCCACTCACCGCGCTTCAAACACCGCGTGAAGAAGCCGAAGAGCTCGCGTCTGGAGGTCTCTTCTTCACGGCCAAACGGATGCATGATAGACTGGCCGCTTTGATTCAGCAGTCCGTTGAGGTCCACGGAAAGATGACTGGCCTCAGATGTGTTATGAAGTATTCCACATCTAAGATTAATAAGAGGGGATGGAAAATGAAAGAAAAAACCATAAGTGGTTTTGTAACCATCTCATAAATTAGATCAAATCAGCTTCAGAATATATGCACACACTTTTTGATAAAGGTCCGGAAAAGCATTTACTTTGAATAAAATAATAATGATAATATATAGTGGTAAAAAAAAAAAACTAAATTGTACAGACTTCATGTGAGAAGAGCAGAACCGGTTAATAAGGATAAAAACTATTCTGAAGCAGAAAAAGTTACAGAATTAATGTCAGCATTTCTCGGATTTAGGCTGTTAACGACTTCCATAACGTGTTTACATTGCGATTAGTGTGATTTAAACTTTAGTTTATGTAACAGCTCTTAAAAGTGAAATGATGACAGCAAAACAACAGACACTGCCCACCTACAATAGTTTGGAAGAGAGCAAACTGACTACACTGTCAGACTTCAGTACATCGTTTTACGCTGACATACAAGAATAAACAAGTTATTAAATTAGCACTCACGATCTGAGTTTGTCCTTTATTTATATCTCAGACTAGAGAACAGCTTGTTGAAACGCGCTTGCCATCAGCTGTATGTGTCCATGAGAGAGTCATGTGACTCAATCAGCTGATCCAGGAGCTTCAAGACTCAAAAACAATGGAAATTAAACAGCAAATGCAATGAAACCGTGGATCACAATGGGCTGGGCTTCTAATTAAATAACAATTCTCCTTTCTGGTGACAATTAAATTGCTAATCATTATTCGGGTGGAAATAACTTTACTGCGATTGCTGATGTAGTCAAGTGATACTTGATACTTTTCTCAGCGCTGGATAGATGAGCCAATCACAGTCGTTTGTGATAAAGTATGTTAAAAAACATTTTATTCACATTCCTGTAGTTAATTTCAACTGAAATTTAGGTGCTAATCCTTTGGATTTGTAGATTAAACAATTACATTTTATCATGTTCAAAAGAAACAATAAGATAAGGCCTAAGATTTGAATGCGACTCGAATGAGGATTTCACCTTTCTGCTCGACTATAACAAGCGACCCCTGGCGGAAGACATTAAGGGTATTTCTCGTGTAATATTTGCCTCCCATAGGTCCAAATAAACCATTTCTCCCGCAGTACAGTATCTGCAGTGAATTTTTTAGTGGATGGTTGTTGTGACCTGAAATCTTATGGTTTTATTGTGAAAATGTTTTTGATAGAGTGACGCTTTAGCAGATGTAAAGTCATTCATTCAGTCATTCTGTAGCCTAATTTTAATTATTTTAAACAATGAATGTCTTAACAGTCAGGTCATGTGTTTGTTTAAACATTACAGACTGCTCTCGTGGATTTTATATTAGATTTGATGTCACATTTAAATTTTTTGTAGTTGCTAACTGTTGTCTATATTTTCTTGTTTCTGTTGCTGCACTCTAATACAGATTATTTGGATCGATGCCACAATTGTTCGTATTTGGCTAGATTGCATTATTTCAGTTTGAACTGAGAAATGTAATGAGAAATTGTAATGACAGCCAGAATGAAATATGCTGACCTGCTGCTCTTGTGTACAAACAGCACTGAGATTGACACTAGGAAACCTGATCAGTAGTTTGGAGTTTATAAGCCTTGGAAACTCTCTCTGGGTGGTAAAAACATATTGCAGAAACAAAGTGCCGGACTGGTTAGATGGGAATGTGAAACAATACACCTGTTGGGACTTGGGAGCTAATTATGTCTCTTGAGTGTTTGCGATTCCACCATTATATGAACTTATTCCCAAGTGAATTACTGTTGCCTTTAAAGTATAAGAATGAGCATAGTAATTATTCAAATAAAGAATTTAAATAAAACTTACCTGGTTTTGCATAATTTGTAGGCTAGTGTATATATCTGGAATCACGAGACTCATTTTGAAATGTGCTGAAGTCACGACTGTATTTTTGTCATCATCACTCCCTGCCGGTGATGGTTACTATGGAAACGCAGCGGCGCGAGGCGGGGTTCGCGGATTCGACGCCGGTCTCGCGCACTGCGATGATCAATTCCGTTCATGACAGCTATTGTCCTCGCGCTTGAAACGCAACACCTGCACGACTAAACTAAGGCCATTTGCGACAGAGGAAAGCATGACAGATAAGAGAAACATCCGAAACGTAAGTATAATGATTATGATTTTAGAGTTTATCCGCTACTGAGACTGATTAATTGTGTTGGCACAGTGGCGTACTCACTGGACTGGTATATTTGACTGATAAATATGTCATATAGAGACTGCTACATTTATAAATGATACGACTCGGTAATTTGCATATTAAAATATAATTTGCATATTAAAATAAACTGTGAAAAGGATGTCTCGCAGTGATGGGTTTAAGATATCGCGATGGTTTTAAATCAGTAGGCTACAAATAATAAATAATTATTATTATGTTGCCTGACTATAGCATTAGATATTTGAATGACAGTAAAACACTATTCCTGCAGGAGGAGGACTATGTTGGGGAGATCAAAGGGGGTCTACGGCCGACCATGAGGCTGGTAGTGATGGGTATTGTTCACAAGCAGCCCAAAAGGTTCGTATCAGACACACCTGTCTATGCCTTCGCCAGCACTTGCGTTCATTTGTCCACTGGCGCATCCGCACAGAATGACTCGGTTCATTGAGGATGAGACGCGCCTTCACTGCGGTAACACAATGAGCCAGATGTATCGGGGATTAAACCGTTTTAACGTCTCCAGTTCACACAGGAGCAAAAGAAAACATGGGTGCCAACAGAGAACACTAGACATAGAACTCATTTAAATGCATGTGGAGAAACACCCATTTAACTGCAATACCACGTATGTGTATGTGTGTGTATAGTTAACATTAGTATATGTATATATAGTATAGGGTATATTTTTATGTGAATATATTTATATGATGTAGCTTATTACTGTATACATGTAACCACATGCACAGAAAAAAAATGTAAACAGCGAAATTATTTTATTCAAGTCAAAAATATTATTTAACATCACTGAAACAACCTTTATACCAACAAATCTAATAGGTTAAATCAGGTAGAAATTGCAGGTTACCATTTAGTGTAAAAGCATAGTGTAAAATTGTATTGTCTGGTAACTTTATAGGTTTTTACTGTAACATTTTAACATTTGTTTTCGATTAAAATGATTATGCTTTTTTACAGTGCAATAGCCTACATTTGGTTTTCCAGCTGTTGTTGTCAACTTCTGTTTTGCCAGTGTGGGAAAAAGGTCAATTCCCATGAAGGCTGAGCCAGCCAGATCTGGAAAAAACATGCTGGACAATTCTGGCCATATTTGGCAACCAGAAACTGCTGGTTCATAATGTGATTTAATCTGGAGCATCACAGATCAAAAAGCCGAACTCAAATTCCATGAAATTGACTCAGTGTGTTAAAATGATGTTTGTTTTTAAACTGATGTTAATTTTTTTTTTTCTGTCTGTCTCTTTAGTATGGTAGTGTTAGTGGCATGCCAGTCTAAAGGAGAGGGGGATGAGGAAATCGAGGGTGATGTGGGTCTAGAGTTGAAGGTGAACTTTTCAGAAAAGTCTGTGCTTCGTAACGCTCGTCTGTCAGGAAAGTGGGGCGCTTCAGAAACCGCCCTGTCTTTTTTCCCCTTTGCTCCAGGAGAGCCCTTTAAGGTAAAGAGTCAAAGTGTGTGTTTGGAGGGTGTAATGTCCCACCTTTCTGTCACAATAATGTTGTTTCTATCTGCTGTCTCTCTCAGATGGAGATTGTGTGTGAGCACCAACAGTTCCGTATTCTGGTGGATGGGCAGCCGTTGTGTGGTTTCACTCACAGACTGACTCAGCTTGCATCTCTCACTGCTCTTAGAGTCCATGGAGACCTACAGCTCACCAAAGTGGCTTGACCAAGTGAAGAATTGTCTGCCTTGATAACACAGACTATTCATAGAAGCAACTTAGCTGAGGTTTTAGAATCCTGAGCGTACTGTACACAATTGTCTTAAAGTTCCAGAACTCCCTCAGTTCATTTAAAACATCTAGAACTTATTTCAGTTGGGTCTGTGTTTGTTTTGGTAGGCTAATTGGCCATTTTGTATAGTTTCACCAGTGATTTTTATTTGTAGTGGTAAATGAGGCTGTTCATTTTAAAATGGTTTGGCATTTGTTTGGACACATTTGTAGAAGAAAATCTCTGAAGGAGCTGTGTTACCTCGTGTGCAACCAGCTTTAATCAATCCAGATAGCATAAAAATTAAAATTAAGAATGATTTGCCATAAACTAGCTCAGATAGAAGATTTCTTTCATATAGTTTTTATAATACATAATGTACTACCTAACTTTTTTGTTTGCATTTGATTAGATATTTAGTTTCTTTGGCTCTTTGATACAGAAGCAAAAGTGCCTTCATTTGTTCCATTAGATGCACTTATACATTAGAGGACTTTTGGTGTGTTGTAGCAGTAATTGTTGTAGTTCAAATTCACTTGCATTTACACATTTGGCTGGTGCTTTTGTCCAAAGCAACTTACATTGCATTCAAGGTATGCATTTGATCAGTTCCTGCATTCCCTGAGAATCAAACCCATAATCTTGGTGTTCTTAGTGACATTCTCTACAGTTTAAGCTACAGGAATGTTTTTTGTTTGCCTGTCTGAAAAATTAGTTAAATCATTTCAACAGAACAGAATAACTCAGAATCATGAGAGAAACATTTTTTGTTCATTCTTCATTCATTTGAATGTACCACAGAACAGTTTTGATGGCATTAGGAACGTAAAGATTCATAACTGACACCAGAATGTTCACTTTAAAATGCAATTCCCTGTGATTGTATTGGTTTTAAGAAAAAGGACTCAAAGTCCATCTGAAGCCTGTACTTGGTGCTGTCAATCTACACACTTAATGCTGCAAATGAAGCATGTATTAAAAGCAAGGTTTACTTGAATGTCTTTTAAAATCTAATAATTGCAATATGTACTGAAAACAGTAAACTTTTCTTAAAGAATTTGTAAGAAAATCTGATTATTTAGGTTATTTAATGTGTGTGTGTGTGTGTGTGTGTGTGTGTGTGTGTAAAAGTGTGTATTTGGGCATGTTTGAAAGAGAGCGAGCGAGAAATATGCTCACAGATGTAGTGTGTGTTTTTAAACCATAGCAACAAACCAACAGATTTGTGCAAGACATGAAGTCAGTTCTGTTACCTGACAAAACAGAAGGCAGGTAAAAACATGCTAATGGTCCATAACAAAACTGCAGGTATGCACATCAAAGATACGTTTGCCAGATGACAATTACACAAATATAACTTTATTTTACAAAGTTTGACAAAATACATTCACTGAATGTATAAGCTTTACCACCTGTATATTATATCAAACATAAGATACAGACTTTATCAGAGACATTAAAACTTTGGACTTTGAGGAAATCTGAATTTTATTTGGAAATATTCTATATGTCAACTTGAATGAGGCCTCACGCTGGCCCTATGTGTACTACCTATTTTATTATTATAAATTTTTCATATTAATATTTTTTATTTGTTATTAGCTGTATAACACTGTATATCCGTTTTCTTTCCATATACACAAATACCACATACAACTATTAAAACAGCACAAGATTTCTAAATAGATGTGTGACAGACAGAATTTTTAGCAATAACAATAAAATTAACACTATCAACAATGACCTAATCAAGTCAGTTGTCTAATAGCTTGGATCCAGTCCATCCTCTCTTCGTGTGTTGGGGCCTGGATGTAATAGTGTGTGTCCGTCTGAGTGATGATTTTAAAGAGGTTCCCCTGGACTTTACCTTTAACACCTGAAGATTACAGGAAATTGACCATTAGCTTCTGTGTTTACAGTAACATTACTGCTATCCTGACAACAAGACCCAAATCATTGCTGTTCAGTGTTTTCAGTCTGTGGCAAAGTCTTTACTTAATTTTAATTCATATCTGGAATTGCTTTGTAAATATTCATTGTGAAACAGGTAGTCATCAGACTTCAGACACTTCCACAGAAGAGGTGTAAGTCTGACTCACCTGACGGTATGCCGTTATCATCCAGAGCAGACACCAGACAGCCACGCAAAGATATACTGCCAACCGGAGTGATGTCATCCTGAGAAAGGTGGCCAGGAAGTAGACAAGTCAGCACAAAAATGAACATCACATGATTTCTTTAGACTTTAGCATAAAATGTACTTATACAGTCTGTGAATTGCAAGTCAGCGCTCTCACCTTGCTGGGGTCATAATAGTGCAGGAAAACAGGCTCCGCCCTCAGAACAAACAATCTCACCTTCCAGTTTTTGACCTTGTGCCCCTGACACAGAAAAAAAGACTGTTACCATCACAGATAAGCACTTTTCAGTTCAAAACTTCTAATTACAGTAAAGTGCTCACTTGTTTGAGCAGGTAACCTCTTTTCACCACTTTTCCACTGAGTTCCACCGCAGACCGAGACTTCTCTGCTTTCACACTGCCTCGCTTCTGGAAGCTTTGGGACTGTTTGAGAAATCATATCCATTCGGTTTAGGACATCTTGTATCTAGTCTACATAATTACAAAAGAACTGAGTAGTGAATAAAACAACAAGAAAGAGATTTGAAACTTACAAAGCAGTAGAGTGCAGTGGAGTCATCGAGGAACTGTTCTCCAAGAGCTGCGTTACGGAGAGCATCTGCGCTCCTGATCCCGATGGGCCGCAGGGAGGCCTCGTCCAGCAGTGCAGAGGCTAATGTTACTGCCTCCACACGGGTCAGAGCCAGCTTATTAAACACAAGCCAATCCACAACTGCTGAGCCTACATACACGCAAACAAAAAACAGTTTGATTGTCTGTGTTCACAAGTTCCAGACAGGCTGTCAGTCTGTATGCTGTATCACTTATACATAGTTTACATAGTAACACCATTAGGTGGCGACAACAAGTCACTGTCTTTATGAGTGAATCATTCACTCAACAGATTGGTTCAAATACAAGGAATCAAACAAGAACAAAACAAGCAATTCCTTGGAATGAAAAAAACAGACAAACTAACTAGTGATATTGTGTCTTAAAGGTAAGGAATCACTTTATATAGTCAAATATACAGTTGAACATCATACACATATTGTCCACATAAAAAAAAGTTTGGGGCTAGAAAATGACTTAGGCCCTGTTTACACTAGTGCGTTTCATTTTAAAACGGCATAACCGTAGCAAAAGTTATGCGTTTTCATTTTAGTGTAAACGGGGCCTTAGATGACAAAAAAAAAAATCAATTTCAAATAAATGCTGTACTTTTGAACTTTCTATCCAACAAAGATTTCTGAAAAGTCATAATTTTATCAAATCAGCATATTAGAGTGAATTTGATCAAATAAATGGAGCCTTGGTAAGCACAAGAGACTTCTTTCAAAAACACTTTAAAATCCTAAACTTTTGAACAGGTTTGTATAAAAATTAAGATTATCAGGAGAGAATGTAATGTCTTTGATAATCCACATTCATGCTTTATTGTGTTAGATCAATGTGTTTTTGAGTATCTGACCTGAGAAACAATTGGTGTAAGAGCTGCCCTGCTCAAGATGACAGCACAGCCGGATACCAGTGTGTACGTCATACATGGAGTCCACCACCTGACTGATATACAGACACACATTTTAGATATGATGTCGCAAACACATATTCACATATGTTGACAAACTACACACATAGCTACCTGAGGTTGACATTGTGAAGCTGGAGTGATGTGGAACCTTTAACGTGTGATAGGGAGGTGGTCTGTGCATCATGTGGGTTCAGGTTCTGTACCGCTGCACCAACCGCTGCAGCCCAATCGTCACGTTCCTCTCTCGTGCAAGCCTCAAGGAAGTGCTCCTCTGAAGTGCTGGTCTGCAGCTTCATCACCAACTGCAGGGTGTAAAATTTGGTTACTATGACACAAGCCTTCAGCCACATCATTAAATAAACATTTGTTGACGATAAGTGCAGCACTGTCTTTTGTATGAAAAAAAGTGTAAATGAAACTGGCACAAACATTAAATAATACGTCACAGAAAACTCCATCACTCTGGGTTTAATTACAGCTTTTACACAACATGGAATATAAATCACACTGCAAAGATTTACCGGGGGGAAATAAGTTCATTCCTGACATGCTAGTGCATGTGAACAGTGCAAAACAAAATAATGAAAGGTTAATTTATATGAAGCATAACCAGAGGCTGTGAACATTTAAAGCACTTACTAAGACACTCCCAGTGTTGGGTTTAGTGTGCAGGTTGTAATCTGAACTAAACCACTGATAAGCCACTTCTCAGTACTATCTGATTGTAGACTGCAGAAATAACCAACTGACCTTACATTATATTGAGATATGCAGTTACTTTGTTTTAAATTCCTTTACAGAGGATTATAAAACTGCACTACATTATTATATGATAATTTATAAAGAATACACAATAAACAGTGTTGGGGAGTATCTAGTTACATGTAACAGAGTTACATAATTTAATTACAAAATAAATGTAACTGTAATCTGTCACAGTTACTGAGAAAAAAAATGTGTAATTAAATTACAGTTACTTATGAAAATGTTAACGATTACAAAGGGGGTTACATCGGAATATTTTCACACACGCACACACACACACACACACACACACTTGTTTCGCTATTCTTGTGGGGACTTCCATAGGCGTAATGGTTTTTCTACTGTACAGACTGCATATTCTATTGCCCTACTACACCAACTCTACACCTAAACTTAGCCCTCACAGGAGACTTTTTGCATTTTTAGATTTTCAAAAAACTTCATTCTGTGTGATTTATAAGCTTCTTTACCCGTGGGGACCTCAATTTAGGTCCCCACCATGACACAAGTCCCCATGAGTCTGTGTGTATTCAGGTTTAAGTCCCCACCTGAATAGAAAAACAGGTACACACACACACACACACACACACACACACACACTTAATTGATTTCTTTCCCAAACTGCATTGACTGCTCTAAAATATGAGACACCAATGTTTCAGGAGTTTAGGACACAGAATAGGTCACATGCTTATTCAATAACTGTTTAATTTCCAATTTGGGTTTATGTATATGCTTTATTTTTTTTTTTAAGATTAACTGTTTTTTGTTGTTGTTGTTGTTGTTGTTGTTGTTGTTTTGTGACAGTGTTTCCTGTCATATCTTTGCACAGATTTGATTTCAAAAACAGTATCATAGCTATGAAACTATTTCTTGTTATGATTTTAAATCAGTATTTAACCTCAGAATGATCTCAAAGTAAAAAAAAGGTGCTAAAGTCAGATTTTGTGGTGGCTGTGCTTTAAAATATAACTTTTATAATCTTAATTCAAGTGATGAAGGATTTTGAAAGTCTGACAATGATCAGTGTTGAATACTATACTGTAAGGTTAACCCCGCTTGGTTTAAATGTTTGAAAATTAATGAGAAATTTAGAAAAGTAATCAAATGTAATCAGTTACATTACTTAAATATAGTAATTGAAATGTTTACCCTACTTATTACATTTCAAACAGGTAACTTGTAATAACCTAGGCTATTACATTTCCAAAGTAACCTTCCCAAATTACAATAAATAAAATTCAAGTTATTAACATGTAGGCCTAACTATAACATTAACATGTTCATTTGTTATATGTCCATCTATAATAAACTGAGTAAGACATTAGCCTACTTTTTTGTTTATGTCGACGTACCGCTCTTGGTCCAAACAAAATGCGCGCAACCAGTGTAATGTTGCAATGGTTACCTCCTCAGGCGAGCTGTACTTTTATGTTCTATTTAGCGCATTCTGAGTAACTTGCAATGTAGTTCACAAATATATAACATAAAACATCACTTACCGGTCTGTTCTCGTACTCCAGGTAAGGGCATATGATTTTGCAGTTCCTCAATGGTATCGTCCCTCGATGGCAGGAATCCCGTTTGCCGCCCTCATATTTATAATACAGAAGTCTGTCCGATTTAAGTACAAACCAGCGAACTTTCCAGTTTTGAACCACATGACCCTAAAAATGAACACCATTTGTTAATAATGCAATAACAATTAGGAATTCATTTGTCAGTATGGGTATGGATAAAAAAGTTCAAAATTCTCTCACCCTTTTCACCAAAAAGCCCTCTTTAAGGACGCCGTTATTTTCTGACTCAGTGCCCATGTCTAACTGTAGTCTCAATGAGCAGGTAAGCGCTTCATCAGGTGTTTTATAGCTGCTGCGGAATTCCTCTGAATGTGCGTCATTGCGCGCACCTCCTGTCGGCGCCCCAGGTTTTAAGGTACACAATCAACGCTGAGCAAGAAAACTTTGTCTGGGCGTGAGTTTGATGAGAAAATAATAATAAAAAAAAATAAATTAAAAAAACTAAATTATTAGAACTCGTAATGTTTAATTAAGCAACGATAGAATCAAATGAATATGATTCTATTAAATCTTACAATAAACACAACTCTCTGTTGGGACATTCCTGTAGGGGGCTGCTTTCATGAGTCACCAAGACGCAGTCAGATTGAGTCACTGATCGAGTTCAGGTGAGATTCAGCAATTCAGTGACTGGATGTTTGTTGCTATGGCAGTGCAGATTAGCTATGAAAATATACAAATACAAATAGTCAAAACTGTAAGCTACAATAACCGTAACAACTCACATTAACAAGTCGGCTATTTGTTACATTAATGTTCCATGTTTAGATTAAATTCAGATCATTAGAAATGTTATGAATAGTAATTGTTTTTTTAGTTTACATATACAGAGGAGACCAAAGTTAGTTGTTGTTTTTTTCTATTTTATTTTGTTTGCAATTGTCAGCATATTAACAGTTATTGTATAGCCTAGTTCTGAATGTTTCTTCAGAATATTACAGAATTCTAAATATTACTGTAAACAAGTTTGTATACGGACTGTTAGGAAAAGTATCAGACTAAAATTCTAAATTATATAGCATACCAATCAGACGCACACACAAATTTGGACATAAAACTGGAATTTGCCAAAAGGCATGAATAGCTGTGCCGAGACATTCTTACACAATCTGTGTGGATCATATGCTCAGAAACTAGCAGCCATGTTACTACATGAACTGCTTGAAGATGGTAAATTATGAGTTACCAAAAAACAAACGCTCTTTCATTGTTCATTCACTTCTTCTGTAGTGCACTAGATGGTGCTCTCGCGCAGCAATTGAGTATTTGGGAACTGACGACTCAAAACTGTTATATACTGTTGTGTTTGCACAACTTACTTTTGTTTTCTGTTATTTGGGGTGGAACGATGCCACTTCATAACATAAACAAGATATCCATAAAAAAAATCCCCTGATTGCAGTTCATGTTTTATGTGCTTGTAAAACATTTGGAAAGTTTGAAAACTTAGGTCAGGCTGGGGAAGGTGTAATTGGTGTAATGATGCAAATGAGCAAATTCTCAGTTTGAGCAAGTTTGTGAGGATAGCAGATCCTGGACACAAAGCTAAAATCCCGGACCTGCTGATACACTTTTAATTGAAACACATTGGACAGACTAAGTACACAGCCCCTCTGGTCACAGCTGTTTGTGTGTGTGTGTGTGTGTGTGTGTGTGTGAGAGAGAGAGAGAGAGAGACTGAAAAACATATTAACTTTAATGATTACCATATTGACTTTTTTAAATGCTATTATTATTATTTTGTGTCACTTGACACTTGACTTTTGCCTTTTTTTTTTCTTTTTTGTCTTTTATATAACCATTTTTAGTATTTGATTTTTACGGTTGCTATGGATATGACAAATTACACAAATACTTTCACACACAAAGATCAGCTGTTTTACTGGGATTTGCTGCAGCTGGGGGTGTGTCATCAGAAATAACCATTAACACTGTTCAAACAGCGATCCTGAAAGTTCTGACGTAAATTAAAACAAACCGGATGTAGAATTACCTTTGACAGGCCTTTAAAAGAGCAGCACAATCAGAGGGGTTAAGGAACACAAACATTCAGACCCACACAAACATCCTTTGTCTGTTTATAGTGTTTCCTCTGGGTTTGGAGAATGGTGGTAATAAATCACCATATACGGTTATCAAGCCATAGTACAGTTGTCAAATCATATAAATCATAAATGAAAGTGTCTTTTATGAACCTACACACACAAAATCCCATTAAAATTTAACACAACTGATTCTTTTACAAGTAATGTAATCTTTTTTATTTCTATAACATCAGGATGCCAGACTGGGATCTAACCATCTTTATGTGTATGCATACATAATACAGTCAATATGAACAAAATATTAGCTTTTTAAATATCTGTCTTACATAATATCACGTCCACTGAACTACTTAACACAATGTACTTAAACATGAATACAATGAACACTTAGACAAGCTACTGTGACCTGTGCAAAAAGAAATTCTTAGAAATGACAAGGCCTAGAAAGTTAGGTCACGCTGAATTAAGGTAGCACAAAGGATGCAGAGAAGTGAAATGTGTTAACAAAAGTCTCTTTGTTGCACTTTCTAGCGGCCTTTCCCTTTTTCTTGTGTTTGTGAAAGGAAATAGGCTACAATTTGAAGGATTGAATTCCATGGACAGGAATGTAACCCAAACCCTTCTGAACTTCTAAAAATAAAAGCTTTTTAAATAGTGTTCACCCCCCAACACCAACACAGTTTTTACTGTACTTAAAAACAGGTTTATCTTCTTCCAAAAGCTAGCGAAAGTGCAACAACCATCATCAAATTGCTCAGAAAATGCAGATATCTGTTTCTACAGAGAACAGATTCACATTAACTCAGCAGCACTGAAGTTGTATGGAGAAGATAGAGAAAAATACTGAACATAATACTTCATTTACAAATTCTGTAAGGTAATTAGCTGACTGTCTGCTCTTTATTTGGCCATGTTGCTATACTGACAGTTATAGAGCTCTGTTTAATACATTTTATTGCACGTGTCCACGTATCCTGTTCCTGTGCTAAGTTGTAGATAGTTGCATGTTTTTAAAGTTACCCCAATGAAGAACATAGAATGTTAAATCTACAAACAGCGGAATACACGATTAGCTACACTAGGATCTGCAGAGGGTTTGTGACTCAGTTGGACCTGTAATCAATTTAGACCTGTAAATGAGTCATTTCTACCAAAGAGTTTTATACAAACACTTTTTTTTTTTACCCTACAATAACTATAACTGAAATGAAATAACCATCCAATCCTTAATTATTCAAAGATACAAAAAGGGCTTTTTTGGAAGTTGCATTTAAAATCTCTTTTCTTCATCTTCTCACTTTAGAGTCGACTAAGTCTGTGCCAAGACGTCACCACTTTTTCAGGATTAGCCATGGAATCCCTCCATTGTTCCACTGCCTCAGGAGAACTGCTGTCAAAACCCAAGAAGACCTGGAAATGGAGGAACACACATAAAGGCTGAAACTTACGGAATATACACTGCCATTCAAAAGTTAAGGGTTAGAAAGATTTATGAAAGAAATTAATACTTTTATACAACAAAGATGCATTAAATCAGTCTAATGTGACAGTAAAGTCATGTATAACGTTACAAAAAATATATATATCAAATAAATTGTTCTTTTGAACTTTCTGTTCATCAAAGAGTCATGGTTTCTACAAAGATTTTAAGCAGCACAACTGTTTTCAACATAATAATAATAATATTAAATGTTTCTTAAGCACCAAATCACCATATTATAGAATGATTTCTGAAGGATCATGTGACAATATTGCTGTTTTTTCATCAAATAAATTACTTTAAATGCATTCTATACTAAATGTACTGAATTATAGTACTGTATGTATTTTGCTCAAACTTGCCTGTCCAAGCAGGTGTTTTCTCCGAACAGACCCACGGCTGTAGAGTTTGACTGCCAACTGCAGATTCTGGTCCTGATTGGTGATGGGCAAGTGAAGCACTTCCCCCCATTGGATCTGCCCCCCTGTTAACTTCATCACCTTCGTCTTCCTCTTCAGTAAGACCTTACCCTCACTCAACAACTCAACCTTCACAAAGAAACCTAAAGAGAACGTCCATTTGCACAGTGTATTTTATTAACATTGTCACATCTGTCATTATCACTCTTCCACAACAATGAACAAAAGAGGAAAATTAATAAGAAACAAGAAGGATTTCAGGAGGAGAACTTAACTTATATCGAAAATACATTTAGATTGGACTAGGATGTAAAGTTATGTTATTGAGAGTGTGCGAGATGATGATGATGCTGAAAGACTCACTCTGTGTGAGTGGTGAGGAAGATGATGGAAGGTTTTGAGCACTGAGAATCTGGAGTTGCATTCGACTGTTCACTGGCTGAAAGCACAAGGCCAGCTGAAGCTCAGCATGACACACCTAAAGAAACACACAGACACACACAATATAATCCCCAATAGGGTTAGGTGTTATGTTGCATATGTGTATATGTTTGTGTTTGTGTGTGTGTGTGTGTTTTTATGGCTGACTACCTGCTGCGACTGAGTCACTGATTTATAGTTGAGACCCAAAACAATTTCTGACCCAGTAACAAACACACACATAAAAAATGAAAAACTTGAAAAAAAAAACGTCCTCCAGACCAGATTCCATTGACTTTCATTCTGGAATACAGTTCTGTCAATTTCAAACACCTCATTACTGAAAAGACTTTCTTTTCAAAAAAGCAATTTTCCCTGTTAAGTGTTTGATTTCAGTCACATGCACACACAAGCAAAACACACTGAGCCATCAGTTTCCAAATGTTCACAAAAAGTTATAGCTGGCAAAATCAGCAAATAGTGCCAAATTTGATCACCTATATAGATGTAAAATATTTATAAAATATTTTTATTTATGAAATAGAAATAATTTACAAATTTTAATGTTTTGAGTCTCTTATGCTCACTAGGGCTGCATTTAATTAATCAAAAATACAGTAAAAACAGTAATATTCTGAAATATTACAATTTAACATAACTATTTTCTATTTTAATATATTTTTAAAATGTAAATTATTCCAGTGATGGCAAAGCTGAATTTTCAGCAGTCATTACTCCAGTCTTCAGTGTCACATGATTCTTCAGAAATCATTCTAATATGCGGATTTAGTGCTCAAGAAACATTTTTTCTTATTATTTTCAATGTTGAAAGCAGACGTCCTTCATTTTTCTGTGGAAACTATGAAACAGTTTTTTCAGGATTCCTTAATGAATAGAAAGGTAAAACAAGGTAAATAACATTTATTAATTAATTTTAAATTATTAATTGAAATCTTTTGTAACATTATATAAGCTTCAGACAGATAATTATTTTAAGGGTCAATTTAATTCCTTCAAGAATTGCTTTCAGCAATATTGAAATGGCTGGTTTCAGTATATTGATTTCTTCCTCTCTCTCTGTCTGTCTGTTTCAGCCCCAATGACCTAAATATCACAACAGAGACCTGAGCATAACTAGTGCAGCTGTGTAATTTGTGATGCAAGTAAAAAATGTAGTCCAGTGGGTAAGTGCAGCACTGTGGGTAATTGCAGGTGGAAGCTTACATTTTTTTTTTAAAGAACCTTACTTTCAAAACCAGGAAGAATCTGTAGAGGGAGAGACATTTGTGATCAGACATGCAGTCACAAAGAGATAGAGCAGGTGAGGACTCACATGTGTTTTAGAGTGAGGCTTGAACTCCAGCCAGTGCTTTGTTTCCTCCGGTCCGAGGGTTCGGAGAGATAATACACACTCTCCCAGCGTACGCTTGCGTGGTGTGTGAGCCTGCAGGCGCAGCACCAGCGCAGATCTGCGTATCTGCTCTAAGTTAAGAGTGAACACGAATGTCTCCATGAAGACAGTGTCCTGAAAGCGAGACAGAGAGAGACAATATACTGAGAGGAATAATTAGCAACAAACTTAAACTGCGAAGCAAAGTTAACAAAACAATACTACAAGCTCTACATGTGTTTTTGCTTATCTGAGGAAGTATGTTTTTTATGTAGTTTTGGTTATGTGGGACTTTTCAGTCCAGCTGGAACAGACATTATTCAAGAAACACAGGAGAGACTGAAGGGAGGGCTGAATAATTCATCACAATTAATTTGAATAATGACAGAACAGCCTTAATAAGCATTTCTTGTAATATCAATCAACGAGGTCTATGATTCCTGGGAAATATTATTCTCATTCACCGTAATGGGAAAAATATTGATATATAGTTCGTAAGTTTGGGTTCAGTATGATTTTTTTTTTTAATTAAGACTCTTAAGCTCACCAAGCCTGCATTTATTTGACCAAAAAAAAAAAAAGACTATATAAAATCATTTTCAATTATTATTTACTATCTATATTTTAAAATGTAATTTATTCCTGTGATGGCAAAGCTGAATTTTCAGCAGCCATCACTCAAGTCTTCAGTGTCACATGATCATTTAGAAATCACTCTAATATGCTTAAAGGTGCTTAAACATTTCTTATTATTATGTTTAAATGTTGAAAACAGTGGAAACGTGATACATCTATAATGATTAGAAGGTTAAAATTTTTTCAAAACGTTTATTTGAAACTAAAATCTTTTGATAAATTTATCAGCATCCTTTCTGAATAAAGTAATTAATTTCTTTAAAACAAAAATCTTATAAATGATAGTGTGTTACTTGCAAAATATTTTACTTCATCAGAGTACATGCTTAATTTTGAATGGCTGCCAAAGCAGAAAGGCACCTTTTAGAAGCAGATGGTATAATTCTGGCATCTACCAGCAGGAGATAATGCTAATCACTTTAACCCCTTGATATCACCAGTGCTGAAGCTTGAATTGAATCTTGGGTGTTGTATGTTTTATGACGGCTGGTTTTAACTCACTGCTGATGCTTCCTTGAGGGTGCTCTTAAATCGCACTGGCTTGGTCATGGTGATGACCCCCTTGACCCCAATCTTCTGCACCTCCACCCCATCACTATACACACTCAAATCCGTACACTAAAAGAGAGGGAGTACCAAAATGAGAGAATAAATGAGAAACAGTGAGAAAAGACAAAAGCAACATGTCCAGTTTATGAGCTTTTACAACCACTAAAAGCACTGTATGTCAACAAAAAAGGAGGAGAAAGGAGAAAAGGAGGCAGGGCCTTGTTTGTATTAGAAAATAATTGACAGAAATAAAACAAAACAAATATTATGTTAATATTATAAACAACTCACACTCTAAGATACAACCCCATTCGGTCACATTCAAATATAAAGTCAATAATGTTGATATAAATTATTAATATATTATGTATACTATATATTATGTGTAAAATAAAGAGGCAAAGACAGACCGATATACACATAGATATAACACATAGAGTTATTTTTCAATTATTTGAAAATGAGAGATTAAAAATAGGTGGTTGGAAATGTGATCACTTGTTAAAGGTCTCTCAGAGCAACACAGAGGCTCCATTCAGCTGTACTCTAGATGGGATACAATGGCCTGTTGTAGACTAGCAAAGGCTCTCCTGGATGAAATCATACCTTCACTAAGGTGATCCACACCTGCTCCACCGCCTCTTCATACTTCAGGTGCACACACACTTTTCCCGGCTCACAATCCCGCTCATCGCCAGACAGCGTAATGGACTCTACGCACACACATAAATGTTTTATATATAATATTCTGTTTAATATTCAATATTCAGCTTAAGTGCTGTTCTTAATAAAGAAAACTTTTTGCTCAGTGTTAATTAGAAACATTTTCAATTAAATTAGAAAAATGCTAAATAGAAGCATTTCACTAGTGGTCTCAGATGTTTGAACTCCACCATATAAAACATGTTATGGTAGACAGAAAATGCAATATATTTTGAGTTTATTTTTTGTGTTATGTGTGTACAGATCCACAGACCTACATTCTGAAAGTTATCTGAGGACTTGTGTACTGGACCTCAGGGAAAACATTTGGAAGTAATTACTGTGTCTGCCCTTTACAATTTCACAATCTGCAGTGATCTGAGTCTGTCTTCTTTGTGTGTGTGTGTGTGTGTGTGTGTGTGTGTGTGAGTTTGTTTGACAGTCTGTGTTTATGTGTGTACAGGGTGAGGAGAGAGGGGGTAAGATTGTAGGGAAATAAAGGGTCTAAAAAAACAAAAGGAAAACCAAACGAATGAAACTGTAGTGGAAATTCCAGGTAACACTGGAGCGGAAACCTTTCCAGAGAGTTCTATTGGAAGGGAGTTTTGAGGGTTTTTTGGAATGCGTTTATCTGCGACTTCAGTGTTCCGTCATGAATGGTTACCTAGACTACGGCTGCTCCCAAAGGAATCCTGAATGGAGGATGTGCTGCTCTGGACGCTGGATACAGAATCATAACGCTTGGAGGAACAAGAGAGGAATAAATGTTACTGAACAACAGCACTGCTAATCATTAAACAGCAAAGTATTAATGGATATACACCACACTTCAATCAGGAATTTCATCTGATCTGATTGATAAAAGACCACAAATACTTTTTATTTAACTTGAAAAAAAAGAAACCCTTTATAGAAATAGAGTTCCCAATGGTGATAATGATTTCTGACATAATAACAATGCATGGAAGTAGTATGATAAAGTTATTAAGTTATTAACCAAGATTAACACTGAGCTAATTATTCCAGTAACAAATGCAAATGTTTTTCTATTAATCAAGGAATCCTAAAAAAAAATGTATCATGTTTACGCAAATATATTAAGCAATACAATCATTTTCAGCATTGATAATAATAAGAAAAGTCTCTTGAGCACCAAATGAGCATATTAGAATGATTTCTGAAGGATCATGTGACATTGAAGACTGGAGTAATGGCTGCTGAAATTTCAGCTTTACCATCATAGAAATAAATTACATTTCTTTATATACATCATATAAAAATAGCTCACGTGTGAACAGGTGTATGGGATCTCAGCGGCATGTGAATGATGTAGTTTTAATTGCAATATAGTTTTATGGATTGGGTTGTTAAGTGTGTTAAGTGTTTGTGTGAACTCACCTGTACGTGGCTCTGAGGGTTTGACAAATCATACATGGAGAGACTGAGTCTCTGTTTGCCACTTTGTTCCAAACCTGTAAAACAAACAGACACAAACCATTTTTTTCATTTTACACTTAGAAAGTCTTAAATACTTGCACTTGTGCAGTTAATTCAGTACATCACATTATGTAACAAAAGTGACACCATTTAAAATGTCTTCATCAGTTTGACATTTACAAATGCGCGTTCAGCTACTGTAAAGCATTAGAATGATCTGAATATGACCTCTCAACAATATGATCTGGGACATTGTCAGTGCAAATCTGCCATGAACAATTGGGGATTTAGGAGCAGGACTAAAACAGAAGGATTGCGCACAGGTGGGTAGGAACGTAAATATTTGAGGTTACATGCTGAGAAGTTACGTGCTGCTATGTGATGATATGAGGAAGTGAAATTGCACTCTTTAAACAACACACACAGGTAATAAACAGGCTTGGTGTTTTAGGAAGATCTAAAAGTATCTCACCAGTGCCAGAACTGTTGTTGGGTCTGTTTTTCAGAGTGGGGCGTCTCAGTGAGCCTGGTGACACGTAGCTGATCATATGACTGCTGTTTAAGGTCAAATCAGGGTCATACATCATTTGACCAGCTCCTGCAAGCTCTGCCTTCCTTGCTGCATAAGTGGTCCTTGTGGCACCTAAAATCATTCGTATCAAATTTGTACTTAACAATGTACTTGAAAATATATATATATAATTTAATAAAATAAAAATATAATTAAGTAACTAAATAAATAATAACAGTCATATTGCTTACTCTGTTGCCCAGTGTTGTAGCCAGAGTACTGTGCTCCTCTCGGCTGGATGTAGGAGGGTTTGAAGGTTGGGATGATGAATGGAACCTCCCGGCCATCCGGAGGCAGTTTAGAGAGCAGATAATCCTCTGATACTCCAACATTCCTCTTCACATTAGACTCAGCAGTTAATTTACCAGGAGGTCGAACCTTAATCACTATACAACATTTAAATGTATATATAAAAAAAACACTTTTCATAATTCATATATGTAGTTATATACAGTATATTGTGTGTATGCACAATGAAAAAACAATCATGAGGAGGTAAAGGGAAGAGAAAGAGTAACTTACTCTGAATCTCTGGTTCATTCTTCTTGGACATAAATGTCCTGCAGCAGTTTTTGATACATTCTGTCATGTTGGGGATCTGCACAAAAATCACAACCCAATCACGTAAAAAGACTGAAAATAAGATATTTAGATGAATTTACATGAAACTGTCCAACAGTAGACATAATTCTCTCATTTCTAGTCACGAACATTTATAACAAAGTGTCAAATATCATCACGTCAACTTATGTTTTGTGTGTAGCAGAATTTTGTGGTGGAAATAAATTAATTTTTTAAAAGAGAAAAAAATGGCAACATTAGTTGCTGTAGTGGAAATGACGCCACAACTAAGGCACATTCAAAATGACTGAAAATATGAGGTAAAAAAAATTTACACAATAAATCTCACTAAATAATTACGTCATTCTATCTTTAGATTATCAACGTTTTAATCATAATAATATGATTAAAAGTAATTCAAAGTTTTATAAAGGATTTTCGTGGTAAGTGTCTGGGATAACGGTAAAACATTACACATCAAAGACATCTAAAAATGAGCAAAAATAAATGATTAAGGCATTAACAACAGAAATAAAGCTGAGGCATAAATGTGCCCGCAGTAGCCCAAAGCTGCAGAGATACATATAGCCTAAATATATAGGATACATAACGGTATAATTATTTCAACAATCAAAATTTACCGGGTTTTTTTTTTTCTCTCTTTTTGACAAAGAACATCATGTTTGTGTATAAAGTTGTACGTACCTGTGCTGCTGTCCGCGAGGAGCTGAAATCTCTGAGCTCGTGAATGCTGCAGGTGCGTCTCTGAAGCCTCCAGTGAGCTGCTAAACTTCTGCCTACGGTTGGGTCCTAGTGTCCGCCGGGCCCTAATAACGCTGCTGAGGAAAAATACCATTGTCTCTTTGATCACTGTGACGCGAACAAAGTTTACACTCCCACACCGTCACACGCATATTATGTATATATTCTTTAAATCTTCACACATTCAAAACCTCGTTGTTACTGACCCCTTGTGATAACTCATAGGCCTACATCAAAAACTCAGGTCCTTATTATAATAATTGTCTCATTTTATTAAACACCTTACTGTTAATTATAATCACTAATGCCCAACTTTCTAGGCATGAGTCTAAATTTGCTAAAAGTAAACACAAACCAACAAATGTTCAGGTCATCAAATTTGTGTTTATTGACTGACCAGGCTCTCTTTACCTGTCAAATAAAAACAGATACACAGAGGAAATTCTGCACAGATGCAGTGAGCAGTGTTGGGGGGTAACTAGTTACATGTAACAGAATTACGTATTTTAATTACAAAATAAAATGTAATTGTAATTAGTTTCAGTTACTGAGAAAAAATGTGCAATTAAATTACAGTTACTTTTGAAAATGTTAATGATTACAAAGTGGGTTACATCTGAATTTTCTCACACACACACACACACACCCACATACAGATTGAACTGACTTCAATTGACTGCTCTAAAATGTTTCAGGGTTTCAGGAGTTTAGGACACATGCTTATTCAATAACTGTTTTATTTCTTATTTGGGTTTATGCATATGCTTTATTTTTTAAGAGTCCAAGGCATTGTTAGATGCCAGCGTTTCCTGTCATAACTATGCAAACATTTGATTTCAAAACCAGTATCATAGCTATTAAACTTTTTCTTATTATGATTTTAAATCTGTATTTAACCTCAGAATGATCTCAAAGTAAATACGAGGTGTTAAGTCTGATTTTGTGGTGGCTGTGCTTTAAATTAAATTATTACACGGCTCTGTGGAATGCTTGATTCTGATTGGTCAGTCGTGACATTCCAAGGTATGTTATTCCTCGATAACAACTGGTAAAAGCTAATAACACAGACTTATCCAGGTAACTTAAGTCGGTGCTATACACTTGCTAGGAACAGTTTTTCTTGGTGGAAGCCTGGTGGAATTAAATATTAAAACTCAATTCAATATTATGTATGTATACAATTTCTTAATTCTGTCAACCTGGTATTGAGGACTTGCTCTCTCGTTTCATACAAACGCAACTGCTGCCATTTTGTTTTGTACACAGTAATGGATTATAAGACAACTAACAAACTAGTACTGTATACTAGTACTTAATTATTCATGTGGTGAAATGTGTAATAAAATTGGTATGACTGCACTGTATCCCTTAAATGTCCATCTAGTTTGAACTTGCCACTTACTAGCAACTGCTTTCTTCATGGAAGCTTTGCATTCAAATATTTCAACTCAGATCAGCATTTCATGACTAATTATTTACTTTTGTGGCAAGCAGCCATGTAATGAGCGGGATAATGTACATTCAGCCAGTTGTTATTGCAAAAATAACGATGTACATTATCCCTTACTTGTTATAATCATGAAGGATGTTGAGCACTACTGTAAGGTTAACCCTGCCTGGTTTAAATGTTTCAAAATGATTAACAGTTGAAAATATTAGCAATTTAGAAAAGTAATCAAAAAGTAATCAAATGTAATAAGTTACATTAATAAAGTAATTGAAAAGTTACACTACTTATTGCATTTTAAACAGGGTAACTTGTAAGCTGTAACCTATTACATTTCCAAAGTAACCTTCCCAACACTGGCAGTAAGACATACTGTGCCGAAACAAAGATTTTTTTTGAGACTTCCCTGGGAAACGGGTGCTGAAGGTGCGCTGCAGACTCCTGTCAGAGTTATTTAGAACATTTTCAAAAACGTGACTTTGTAGCAAGTGCAAGCCTGGCAGCTCTCTCGCTGCTTGGGGTCATCAAAGGTCAAGAACAAATGAAAGCGGTGCTCAAATACTCACATTCACAGTGAGAAAATGTGACACAGGTGCCACTAAAAGTAGAAAAACAAATCCAGCTTTACAAAAAAAAAAAAAAATTGAATTGAAACAGAATTGTGACAAGAAAAAAACACAATGGGAAATGTAAAACAAACAAGAAAAAACACAACATAAATATTCTTCTGTGTACGGGTACATGCGTGTGACTGCAGATGGCAATGACAGCCAGGCAGCCTAATCAAAAACCTGCATTATGAAATATCAAACATCAGCACGAGCTCCGCCCACTAGAGAGCAGACAGAGAGGGTGATGTCCAGATCCACAGAACAAACAAAATGAAGAAATGCAGCTGCCTGATGGGTAGTGCAGTAACAGGAAGTCCAAAATAGAGGTATGGGGCCATGAAGAGGTGAGAGGTCAGAGGTTCATTTGTAAAGCCTCAGAATGGATGTTCAGAGACAAATATTGTGAGGCGGATGATTGAACTGCCTCGGAAGTTGATGACGTTGTTAACGGTAACCATCTCTAGATCTAGAACGATGGTCTTCGGTCCTTTAATGGGCCGGGCCAGAACCAAAGTTGCACTGATATTACTGGTTTGCTGTGGGAATAAAGGGAAAGAATGTTTTCATATTTTATTAATTAATCCTGAGTCACTCTTTCTCTTCAGAGTTGAAATACTGGTTACCCACACTTGGACAAATTATATGAAAACAAACTCTTTCAACAATTTCAACTGGTATTTGATTAGCTAAGTCTAGGGACTCCTAGGACCAATAAAGATTTTGTGGTTTGGCTCCAGAGTAATTTTGAAGGAAAGTCTCACAGAAATCCTACAGCTCCCTCTAGTGGTCATATTTATATATAAACTAACATTCACAAGGATGCTGTCTGTAAGACATTTTTATTGTTTTTAAAGAAGTCTCTTATACTCACCATGGCTGCATTTATTTGATCAAAAATACAGTAATATTGTAAAATATTATTAAAATTTAAAATAAGTGTTTTCTATTTGAATATATTTTAAAATGTCATCTGTTCCTGTGATGTCAAAACTGAATTTTCAGCAGCCATTATTCCAGTCTTCAGTGTCACATGATGTTTCAGAAATCATTCTAATATTCTGATTTGGTGCTCAAGAAACATTTCTTATTATTTCAATCAAAACAGTTGCTGTTTAATATTTTTGTGGAAAGCGTGATACATATTTTTTCAAGATTCTTTAATGAATAGCAAGTTCAAAAGAACAGCACTGATTTAAAATAGAAATATTTTGTAACATTATAAATGTCTTTACTGTAACTTTTGATCAAATAAATGCATCCCTGCTGGATAAAAGTATTAATTTCTTTAAAAAATAATGGCTGACCGCAAACTTTTGAACAGTGTTTTACAACAGGCATCAGTTATACAAACAGAAGCCCATTTACCCGCATGTAAAACTCTCGCCCCTCATTGCCAGACTTGATCTGAAAGATGTAAAATGCTCCAGGGTAACGTGTGGTAGCCTGCATTTGAAATATATCGGCAGGAACACTGCGGCCAGAAGACAGATCCATATGCCTGTACAGGACAGTGAAGGGTCTTTCCCGACACGCGGGATTCTCCGCAGAACACATGCACTGACTGAGAGACAAAGAGAGAAATATATTCAGAACATGCTGCAACTGTTCAACAGAAACAATAATTCAAATGACTGAATAAAGCAAACAGGTTTTCTTTTGCCATCATTCATGAACTCACTTGTCACTGAGCTCTACGTAAGGTGGATCACATCTAAGAGGGTCCAGACATGTGTAACCTCCCTGGAAATTGAAACACACTTGTGCTGTTGTACAGGTGTTGTTACCAGACTCACATTCATTGAGGTCTTGAAAATCAAACACACGACAGACAGAAGTAGGGTTATCATCATCATCATAATTATTAACAGCAGCAACAATAACAACAACATCAATGTAAAGGAAGCTAAATGGTGCAGCAGATATGAAATATTCTTGTGTTTAAGGTCCAAAAATTCTGCAAATGGCTAAGGTATATATATATTTGTCCCTGCAACAATTAAATTATTTATCATTATTACTATAATTATAATGCATAGTATGTATACCGAAGGCAAATGATGCAAGTCATTGCTACTGACATCATATACAGTTTAAACCAGAAGTTTACATACGCCTTACAGAATCTGCAAAATGTTAATTATTTTACCAAAATAAGAGGGATCATACAAAATGCATGTTGTTTTTTATTTAGTTTTATTTAGCACTGACCTGAATAAGATATTTCACATAAAAGATGTTTATATATAGTCCACAATAGAAAATAATAGCTGAATTTATAAAAATGACCCCATTCAAAAGTTTACATCCACTTGATTCTTAATACTGTGTTGTTACCTGAATGATCCACGGCTGTGTTTTTTTTTTTTTTTGTTTGTTTAGTGATAGTTGTTCATGAGTCCCTCGTTTGTCCCGAACAGTTAAACTGCCCGCTGTTTTTCAGAAAAATCCTTCAGGTCCCACAAATTCTTTGGTTTTTCAGCAAAGTTTTCACCCCTCTGCTCTTAATGCATTGTGTTTCTTTCTGGAGCATCAGTGAGTGTTTGAATCTTCTGTAATAGTTGAATATGAGTCCCTCAGTTGTCCTCAGTGTGAAAAGATGGATCTCAAAATCACATAGTCATTGTTGGAAAGGGTTCAAATACACAAAAATGCTGAAAACCACAGAATTTATGGGACCTGAAGGATTTTTGCAAGGTGTATGTAAACTTCTGGTTTCAACTGTACAACACAAAACTGTCTCTCTGTAAAACTACACTTGTCACAAAAGTCTGAAGACATATTTTTGTTTTATTGGTTTAATTTGAGAAATATTCCACATTCGTGTCACAACAAGGAGAAATGCACCTAGGAACATTTAGAAAAACATTTATAACAAAATGATTCAATCAACAAAATAACACTGAAAGAAGCACATTAAATAAAAATGTACAGATACCTTCACAGCTCCTTCCATCTTCGTACACGTAATACCCAGGCGGACAAATGCAGGAGAATGATCCTGGTGTGTTCACACACGTGTGCTGACAAAGAAAGTCTGAGAAACTGCACTCGTCCAGATCTAAGAATGGGTATTGATAAAGACAGACACATTACACACTATCAGTGCACACAGTCACTCATAAAAATTCAAGTAACAAACATCTAAAACCTCTAAACTGTGACCTTCCTGTTGTCTGTCCCCTATCTTTCTCTATTCTAATCATCTCTTCTCCTCCCCTGATTACCATTGCAGGTGGTCCCATCAGAGGCGAGCTCAAAGCCCTCGTCACAGGTGCACATGAATGAGCCGTACGTGTTCAAACAGCCGTGAGTGCATGGGTTTGTCTCACACTCGTCCACATCTGGCGAGACAGGAAGACGAAGAAGATGGCAGATGTCAAGATTTTTAGTAAACTATCAAACTAAACAATAATGATGTTTCTGTGTATGCGTGCACCTTGGCATGTCCTGCTATCTGCATTAAGAAGGAATCCAGGGCTACAGGAGCAGGAATATGAGCCAGGGATGTTAGCGCACAGCTGCTGGCAGTAACCATAGCGACACTCATCAATGTCTAAAGAAAGGTGAGTTAGAGAGCACTAAATACGCAAACAGTAGTCAGCTGAATTAAGACATTGTTTGGCGTCAAATAAGACTGGATTATTTTATTATTTAAACATCAAACAAACAAAACTAGATTACTGCATCATTTAACTGTGAAGTAACAATTTGAATTGTCATATCATTTAACTGTTGAACAAACAGTAACTGGATTTTAATTTACACTACTGTTCAAAAGTTTGGGGTCAGTAAGAATTTTAATGTTTGTGAAAGAAGTCTCTTACGCTCACCAAGGCTGCATTTATTTGATTAAAAATACAGTAAATAATATTATTAAAATTTAAAATAAATTTTTCTATTTTAGTGTACTTATGTAATAATTTAATTTATTCCTGTGATGGCAAAGCTGAATTTTCAGGAGCCATTACTCTAGTCCTCAGTGTCACACGATCCTTCAGAAATCATTCTGATATGCTGATTTAGTCCTCATGAAACATTTCTAATTATTATTAATGTTGAAAACAATTGTGCTGTTTAATATTTTTGTAGAAATCATGAAACAGTTTTTTCAGGATTCTGTGATGAAAAAGAAAGATCAAAAGAACAACATTAATTTGAAATAGAAATCTTTTGTAAATTTACTGTCACTGATTAGTTTTATATATGCTTGCTGAATAAGGGCCAGATTTACTAAACAGGGCAAATTAACGTTAAGAGTGCAATTCCATAAAAGTGCAGATGGGAGGGGAAAATTCTGCGTGTGATTTACTGACAATGCACACATTAAAGAACACAGATGCAGCCAGATCATTTCTATAATGACCAGCACAATCTACCAAGGGCAGGGCAAATTTGCACCTGCTTTAAGGCATGGTTTTTTTGGGCGTTAAATAATGGTGCAAATACCAGTAATTTGACAAGCGCAAACGTTGAAAAATCACGTTGCGTGATTCATTTTAATACTCTCCATCCATAAATTTTGCATCTCAAAGGGAAACTCCTACAAATGCATATTCAATAAGGTCAGGCACAAAAATAACTGTGTCCACGCCTTTTCAGCGTAATTCTTCACTGCGTGTCTTTAGTAAATCCTGACAATGCTATTTTAATGCCAAAAGACAGTTTGTGCTGCAAGCTGTTAGTAAATCTGGCCCTAAGAGTATGTTATTTTTAAAAAAATCTTACCTACCCCAATGTTTTAAACAGAAGAGCACTTTAACACTAACATAATGAAAACTGGTTTATTAAAGGATTTACTGTATACATATTGTGTCACTTGTAGACATCACAAATTAAAACATACAACATCAAATTAGTCATTTGTAATGTCTTTAAATCTTACCTTGGCACTGTCCACCCACCAGCCAGTAACCCTCAGTACATGAGCAGGTATATCCACCGGCTGTATTTATACACACCTGAGTCGGGTTACACTGGTGTGACTCTGTCTCACATTCATCGACATCTAAAAAAAAAAAGGAAATAAAGGCACAGTCAGCTCCCACTTGTGCTTTTTTCCACCACTAATACACTTTAGAAACTCGTCTGAAACAATTCATCTTGGTGTATGTAACTTCACAACATATAATGTTTAATTATTATCAGAATCCTGAAACAGAATATTTAATCTATCCCACTGATAGCTTGCCCTCTGTGGACAGATGTTCTTTACTTCATGCTTAGCAGGTCGAACTCAATCTCCGACCTCATAAATCTTACCTTACTATAACATCTTACACAAATAGCTAGTCTTACACAACACATTTCCAAAACTGGAGTTCATATCTCTCTGTTCCACTCTCGCTCGCACATTATCAGCACAATTCCTTATGAGGCCATCATATGCTTTAAAAATACCCGAAAAGCACCCTTGGTTCTCAGACCATGAGGTCACATGTTTTAAAAGTAAGCAAATGTTACTATGAAAGTGATGAGGGCATGATGGATTTAGGGGATTGGGGACCGTGTGAAAGCCAGATAATTAGTTTCTTTTGGTCAAAGCTGCCAACAGTCCCACTGTTACTATATGGGTAGAGTGATGCAATAGGTCCTGGCAAGCCAAGCTGAAATTCCATAATAAGTTACTTGTGCACTTTTAAATTACCCATTCACTTGCATTTGGCATTTCAATGAAAGTATCTGACTGTACAGTATAATCGCAAAGGTAGTCACCTGTTTTTCAGTACACCTACCTGGAATTGAACTTTTGTGTTAGCAGCTCCTTAACTATTATAGACATCACACAGCATTATTATTATTATGAGGTGGAATCATTACAGCCATGTCTGATAGCAGAGATGCGACCACATGAGACATGAGGCCCAGCTGGGCCCCAGAGAGTGAAGGAGAGCATCTGGATTACATGTGTACTATCACACACGTCTGATCTGAGGTGAAAAGATCTGGAGCATTCTGGGAATGCCAGCATTTTAGAGATCAGATCTGATCCAGAGATTGTGCAGTAAATTTTGCACAAGATTTAAAAGAGGGTCAGAGGAAAGACATTGTGTGTAAATGAAAGAGAGGGAAACGTGTCTGCATGTAAAAGAGGAAGAGAGATCAATGATATAAAATGTTGACGGGTGATATCATTCATGTGGTCAGAATCATGACTTTTACTAGACTTTTAACAAGTTTACTATGGTACAATTCATTAAATTTAACAAGGGGCTCAAATACCAGATGTTGCTGAGGTCATTAAATCTAATCTTCACATCAGAGATGTTCAATCCCTTAAAAGTAAGCCCAGATGAAATCTGAAGACTTTACTCATATTTGGAAAATCTGCAACTCTGTGAAATGGATTTACACATGGTAAATGTGTTAAACTGCACTCATAACGGTTCTAATTGCTAGCTGAAAGCAAAACCAATAAACAAATATCCAAGAGGTTGTGGAATTTATATGAATGACGGGTATTACAATTCATACTCACACAACATGCTTGTCTTATTAAAGCAAAACAATTCATCAAACAAAAAAAGACACATGCAAGACTAAACTTTTCAGTCATGGAAAACTTGTAGATGATTAATACGAACAAACAGGTTGAGGTCAATCCAGGACCCAAGAATCTGGAACCAACTCAAAATTCTTGCTTCTATACGCACATCTTCATTCCAGAGATTTAATGTTGCCACACACCGATTGTTTAAATTATATCAAAGGCATTTACAGTCCACCACTGCAATAGTTCAAGCAGGCTGGTCAAGCAACACTTCACACAGCCTATGTGAATTAGCTGGAATCATTATACTAATGTGAGGTGTACAGTGAGCCAGGGTAATAATTAAGTTTAGTGTGGAATGTCTAGTGCAGCCACAAGGATAGTCTTATTTGAAAGTGAAATACAGTAAAATAATAGCGAAAAGTACAATTAGAGGGTGAAATTTTAAAAGCAACCAGGCAGATCACAAATTCCTTACTTGTAGAATCAGAAATATCTCCAGCAACTCTTAACAGCTGCTCAACTCTTTCAGCTTGATGCACACCATCCTACACTGACTTTGCACAGAAAATACAAAATGCATAGTTGATACTTAAAAAAAAAAAAGAGAGATTAGTAGATTTTTTTGCAAGAAATTAATACATCTTTTTAATAAGGATGACTTGAATTGATCAAAAGTGACAAAGACATTTAAAATGATTTCATTTTTTATAAAGATTTGTATTTCAAATGAATGCATTCATTATACAATCCCGGGGAAAAAATGTTTTCCATAAAAATATTAAGTAGCACAGCTGTTTTCAGAGTAACAGCTACTGAGAATTCAGCTTTGCCACCATAGGAATAAATTACATTTTAAAATCTGTAAAAATACTGAAAACAAAATTTAAAAATATTACTGTTTTTACTGTATTTTGATCATGTAAATTGCATGAGACTTCTTTCAAAAACATACAAAAACTTACCAACCCCAAACTGCTAGTGTATTTTTTTTTTTAAATAGCATTGCATATAAAGTTCAGTAATTCAGAAATAATACTGACATCATACCTCAATTTCCAGACGTCCCACTAAGCTAAAACACATTAATTAGTCTGCGGTACTAGAGCCACTCCACATTTGCTGACAGACACCGGTTACAGTCCTACAGCCTGAGTAGGCAAGTTTCAACATGACAAATCAAATCATTTTGGACATTTTTCAAGTTCCCACCCAGAATAAGATGATTTAAGCTCTTGAATTTTGGATTTTATGCAAAGCATCCACATTCCTGAATCACAAGTGAGCTTTAGATCTTTCCTCAAGTTTCACCTGAACTGAACTGTCTTTCAGAGGTTTGCATGGATTTTAGAAGTGCCTATAAGCTTTACTGAGGCTAAACACAGGATTGATGGGATTTATGATGGCACATTTCAGGCACTGACTGGGTTGACTGTTTTAGTCCTTCAAGCCTTAGTGCCACTGGCAAAAAAGGGCTTTTACAAACACACACATGCACTAACATTACAGCAATACCTGTAAGATGAATGATAGAATGGTTTAACACACACGCATCCCTTAACATACATAACAAACACACTGTACAAAGAACGCTCACAAATTGCACAGCTGGTCAATGACAGATCTCATTCAACAACCACTGACCTCATGTTTGGCACGAGCAACCACAAATGCTGAGATCGCAATGGTTTGTCCTTATGACTTTTTCAAGGTTTGTCCAAACAAAAAAAAAAAAAAAAACTAAAAAAACTGTTGTACTGAATGTCTCAGTGGCTCTATAAGACCATTATCTGTGTCCAAAATGTAGCACAGGACATAACATTCATCTTTATTACTCATTCCGAGTTTTTCCCAGGTCAGGACATGCATGTACGCATAAGTGCATTCGTGAGCGTATCCGTGCATGTATCTTCTTTATAACATGACTGTCTTGGGCTTAAAAGGTAACAAATCTATCATTTTGTGATTCTGCAGAGGAGCAAGAGAGGACTGGAGAATGCATTAACTGCAAAGACTGGCACCAATTCGAGACAAATCCGCAGACCATATCAAAAAATACAGCAAGTCATTTGTGCTACCATTTTTCATACGGCATGTGAAATAGGTCACCACGCTGACATGCATAAAGACTCCGACAGCACAATATATAACACCTATCTAGATCAAAGCAATAAAACCCAAGAGATATCACCGACATCACATTCAGCTCAACAGCTTCAACAGGAGCAGACCACATAGAGTCAGTTACAAACTGATGATTTACGACAGTGAATAAGACACTCTAAAACCGTCTCGTTGAATTGTAAAGTTGGATCCCAGTAAGCAGGGCTAAATGCCAGTTCCTGTGTCTTCCTGCCTCTTCACAAGATGTAGTTTGTTCTGAGGTTCCACAGTATTTTGTGGTTCCACACTAATGACTGATCCAGTCCAAATTACGAGATTCATTCTGCTGAAGTCTTTAAGATGCCACTCAGCCCACCGCAGCCATTACTAAATTACAGTCCAGCACAGAACTGGGTCTTTGCCTCATTTCAGAACGAGAAGACCCATGGACCATTGCAGAAAATGAAGTAAACATAAGACCGCAACCTGATGTGACCCAGAGTGAGTATCAACCACGTCTCAAAGAGTCTTATTCTTAGCTTGTGGTATTTATTAAAAAGAAATGGCTTTACATATGCCAGGATGTATGAAGTTATTCTTGTGCACTACACTTGGATTTGGTACTTTATCATGTGCAAATAACTGGTTCACATATTCTTTGAAAGCACTATGACAAGGCATGATAATGTTTAAAACTGCTGAGTATCTGTTTTGTTATTATATTTAGTTAATCCAATAGTGACTAATGTCTATTCAAACTGTCACTAGTAGGGTCTTCTAGGGTATTCAGTGACTCGTTTCTATTCTTAGTCACTAATGCATATTGATTAGATACTAGCTCTTATTACTATTCACCATCTCAATACACTAAACTTGGACTTAAATTTAACTTGATCTCAAACTCATTCTGACATACTGTATAAGCACAAAAAAGTTGCTGAATAAACATCTACAACTAAAGTTAATCTAATAAGCAAATTTGCCATTTGTTGACATATATTGTTACAGTGTCTGTAGTAATACAGGTGCATCTCAATAAATTAGAATGTCGTGGAAAAGTTCATTTATTTCAGTAATTCAACTCAAATTGTGAAACTCGTGTATTAAATAAATTCAGTGCACACAGACTGAAGTAGTTTAAGTCTTTGGTTCTTTTAATTGTGATGATTTTGGCTCACATTTAACAAAAACCCACCAATTCACAAATCTCAACAAATTAGAATACTTCATAAGACCAATAAAAAAACATTTTTAGTGAATTGTTGGCCTTCTGGAAAGTATGTTCATTTACTGTATATGTACTCAATACTTGGTAGGGGCTCCTTTTGCTTTAATTACTGCCTCAATTCGGCGTGGCATGGAGGTGATCAGTTTGTGGCACTTCTGAGGTGGTATGGAAGCCCTGGTTTCTTTGACAGTGGCCTTCAGCTCATCTGAATTTTTTGGTCTCTTGTTTGGTCTCTTGTTTCTCATTTTCCTCTTGACAATACTGGCCAGTCAAGCACACCAACACCATCGTCATTTAACCAACTTTTGGTGCTTTTGGCAGTGTGGGCAGGTGCCAAATCCTGCTGGAAAATGAAATCAGCATCTTTAAAAAGCTGGTCAGCAGAAGGAAGCATGAAGTGGTCCAAAATTTCTTGGTAAACGGGTGCAGTGACTTTGGTTTTCAAAAAGCACAATGGACCAACACCAGCAGATGACATTGCACCCCAAATCATCACAGACTGTGGAAACTTAACACTGGACTTCTAGCAACTTGGGCTATGAGCTTCTCCACCCTTCCTCCAGACTCTAGGACCTTGGTTTCCAAATGAAATACAAAACTTGCTCTCTTCTGAAAAGAGGACTTTGGACTACTGGGCAACAGTCCAGTTCTTCTTCTCCTTAGCCCAGGTAAGACGCCTCTGACGTTGTCTGTGGTTCAGGAGTGGCTTAACAAGAGGAATACGACAACTGTAGCCAAATTCCTTGACACGTCTGTGTGTGGTGGCTCTTGATGCCTTGACCCCAGCCTCAGTCCATTCCTTGTGAAGTTCACCCAAATTCTTGAATCGATTTTGCTTGACAATCCTCATAAGGCTGCGGTTCTCTCGGTTGGTTGTGCATCTTTTTCTTCCACACTTTTTCCGTCCACTCAACTTTCTGTTAACATGCTTGGATACAGCACTCTGTGAACAACCAGCTTCTTTGACAATGAATGTTTGTGGCTTACCCTCCTATTGAAGGGTGTCAATGATTGTCTTCTGGACAACTGTCAGATCAGCAGTCTTCCCCATGATTGTGTAGCCTAGTGAACCAAACTGAGAGACCATTTTGAAGGCTCAGGAAACCTTTGCAGGTGTTTTGAGTTGATTAGCTGATTGGCATGTCACCATATTCTAATTTGTTGAGATAGTGAATTGGTGGGTTTTTGTTAAATGTGAGCCAAAATCATCACAATTAAAAGAACCAAAGACTTAAACTACTTCAGTCTGTGTGCATTGAATTTATTTAATACACGAGTTTCACAATTTGAGTTGAATTACTGAAATGAACTTTTCCACGACATTCTAATTTATTAAGATGCACCTGTATATAGTAAAATATTATCATATATGGTCATTTACAACACCAGCCAAAGGCCTGCAAACACTTGACTGACTTAATTTGTTTCTCAAGACTTCAAAAGCCTTTTGATTGTAAATGAAATTAAGTCTTATATTACATTTTTGACAATGGTAATTGTGCATGCATATATATTTCTTTACAAAACTAGAATTTAATGTAAATATTTTTTAAATGGTTGACCTGGTCTGGATGGTAAAATAAAAGCAGCCAAGATCATTATTTGGTGGGCTAGGCCAACTAAGACCACCTGACAAGCCAGGAATGTGTATCAAATCTTATGGGTTTGAACCTACAACCTTTCAGGTGCCATCTTTAAATAACATGATCAACAAGGTTAGTGGAATGTATAGGACCATGAGGCAAACTTACCAACACAAGTGCCATCGGCACCAAGTGTATATCCAAGGATGCAGGGAGTGGACCGGCTCACTATTGGGTAGCTTGGACCGGGGCCTGGACCAGGACCTGCTCCAACAGGAGGAACGTTAGGAATTAATGGTTCAGAATATCCCAACGATCTGTCAGGGTAGGACTCTTCAGGATAGGATGACTCAGGGTAGGAGCGTGGACTGTTTCGGGCATAGGATTGAGAGTAGAGTCCGCGGGGGATGCACAGGTATCCACCGTTCTGATTTACACACTGCATGTCACCCCGACATGGGTCTGGCAGTGTCCGGCACTCATCAATGTCTGAAAGCATATGTGAGAGGTGGCATTAACAGCTGTATTTGAAACACAAGTTTCAATGAACATTTTAATAACATGGCAGAAGTGCCACTAACCAATACACTGTCTGGCACGGCGGTCATAAGTAAATCCATCTGTGCAAGTCTGGAGAGAAACAGGCATTTTATAGTCAATCCAACAGATAAACAACAGTTTATGGAGTTCTTTATGTGCAAGTAGTTATGCTGAAGTAGTTTGATATTGATATTGTATGTTAAAGTTAATGTTTATGTTAAAGATGTACAACAAAACTGGAAAAGAAAAAAACAAAACAAAAACAAGGCACTCTTATTACGACACACGTTGAGTCAAAACAAAATTCACTTACCTGACTTTTCCCGGAGGGAATGCAGCATATGATACATATTAAAACGGACAACATTCTATAAATAAAGAACAAAATACCTTGGTAAATCATTCTGAAATCAAAAAACACATGAAAATGTTTAAGTTTCATTCACTGGAAAAAGCACTATGAATACCCATTCAGAACCAAGAATATCAACAAACACTCTTCAGTAAATTGGATGATTTTTGCAAACTTATTTTAATATGGTTTACATATTCTTTTGAAGCACTATGACAATTACAACATTTAATCCTTAAAATCATCTCTTATTTTCTAGTAAGTAATCCATTAGTGACTAACATCTGTTAAATATGTCACTAGTAGGGTCTTCTTGTTTTTTGTTTTTTTTAGGTAAGTACTTATTCCAATAGTGGCTAGTATCAATTCAGTTAGTCACTATTACATATTCATCACATACTAGCACTTATTAATTTGGTACATGTTACCATCCCAACAGTGACAAGTAACTATTCCATTGCTGCTGGTAACAAAAAAGAAATATCTTGCCACTAAATTCTTTTCGGATCTGTGGTTCAGATATCAACTGTTCACTTCTGACTAGTATGTAGTCAGTTTTACTATAGTAACTATGCACTGGTATTAGTATTCTATATGTTCTTTTCCAGTTTTTCTAGTAGAATTCGAAGACAGCTATTTATTGGACAGTAGTATGAATATGAATTTTTCAGACTACTTAGTACAGAATATGACAAGCTATTAGATAAGCAAAACTAAATAACTAGTAACTACTGGAACAGTTACTAGTGTCAGGAATTGAATCAATGGCAGTTAGCAACTTGTCACTTATGACAATGAATAAGTTACTTGTCACTACTGGAATGGTAGCTAATAGCAAATGAATAAGTTATATTGACTAAATGAATAGATAGTCACTATTGAAATAAGTACTAGTATCTAATCAGTAGTCAGTTGAAAGGTATAGAAGTACTTAGTAGCAAGTTAGAAATAAGCACTATGGCATAAAATAGATACAAGTTAGTTAGTAAGCTAAAACGGCTTGCCGTGAATCACCAGCTGGCTAATTAAACTCACCTTTTGTTGGTCGACCAACTCAAGCCACGTAGTTCAAATAACATGTTTATGTGGATCCTTGTGGTTCTCTTGGAAAGAACGTCACACCGCCGACCCGTAAACTCCTCGCAATAGGAAACGAGTTGATCTTTGTGGTTTTACTACCTTTACGGGCTCGCAGGACCCAAAGCGCAAAACGAAGTGCCCAAAGCGCCCCCTCCGCGTACGCGCGTTCACTTGAATGTCGAGACACTCGGCTTTGGTCACCCGATGCGGCCGCCCTGTCGACCGATGGCAAGAACGTGTGAGAACATTGACCAATAGTAAGAGGAAGGTCTTACTATATAAAAAAGAGAAAACGTGCTGTATTTCTCCGTACTCGGCCCACTCCACGGATTGTTTAGCAATGCAAATAAACGGGCCCCCAGAGCACTTGGCCAACAGCTGGATCCCATCAAAGACAGACAGCCCCCTTTGGAACGAAAGCGCGCACAGGGAGCTGCCACAGACCCAAACGAGGAGAAGGAAGAAGGCAGTGAGGAAAACCGAGCAAAGAATCTATAAAATGACGCATAATTAAATTGTAAGGCTCACCAGCCTGCTTAAATTTAGAGGGGGCTACTGTACGTTATGCTGTCGAGTCCTCAAATCAGACCCCATCAACCATCATCACTACGAAATAATATCAAGTCGTTCGGGCTATTAGCAAGTTAAAAATAGTTACTTTAAGGACATAAATCTCTTGACTAGGTGTCTAACTCGACTAGGTGTGTAAAAGACAGACAGAACATATATTTATATAAAACAAACGCTAGCTAGTTTACGTTAGGCAACCAACGGGCTGCTCTCCAGTAAGACAAGTATTGTCGAAAGTTTATGTTTCACTTTTGAATATAAAAAATGTGCATATCACATATAGCCTTAATTACAAAAATAGTTTATTTGATAAAAGGTTACTTAATTAAATTAAATGAATATTAATCTGTTATTGACATGAGTAACTGTGACAATTACAATTTGTGTCACAATTTCTGGAACCTTAATTTAGCTGTTTTTCTATTAACCTAAAAATTGGAACCTTAATACATTCCTTGTCAATAAATACCTATATAAATTTATTTAAAAAGTTGACTTCCATCCACTGATTGGACAGCAGACCAGTGTTACCCTGACCTGCATCTTATTAGCTATTGGCCAGTGTAAATATGCTGAAAAGCCTTGTACCGCTAACCTTTGAGCTGTTGACACTCGGCCCACACACTTGACTGGAAGGCTGCACATACACAGGCAGAATTTGTTTTTATTGTATCCTTTTATGTCTACTAGCTTCGCTTTTGCTTTTGTCTATTGATTAATTGGGTTTAGAACAGGTTTGGCAGCATAGCAGTCCAGATGTGGACTGAATTCAGCAGGGAAGACTGTGCTGAGAGACTGAGACAGTTTATCAGAGATTTTTGGCACGGATTAGGCTAGATGATGGAGTCAGTGGTCACATCATCAGACAACATACTGTCACACTCCCTCTCTGCTGCTCACTTGAAATAACTCAACCATTTAGTGGCAACTGTATGAACTCAAGCACCAGGCTTACTACAGTGTGGCAAAAGAGCAAGTTTTTTTGAGAGTTGCATCAGTTACGAGTACAGTGAGCCACTGAATGCATCAGTGATACATTACAGAACTTTTTTATGTCGCTCAGACATTAATTAGACTCTTAAATACAAATATTTTGAGGTTCGGGGTGATCAAAGTCTGCCAGATTAACACACCCTCTAGGCAAAAGCCCATTTGGATTGAGATCTTGAGATATAAAAAAGGTTTAGACTTGATCTGACGCTGATAAAACAGACAGCAGAGTTATGATAGTTCAAATGTACACAATCTAACAGCAGGAAAAATGGCAGCGAGGAATGTGGGAGGCTGAAGCAGGTGTTCCCTGGTGAGGGCAGGGTTATTTTGTCTGGCTTTGTGAGTGCTGTGTGAGGAGAGTTCGCATTAAAATCTGACACCTGCTTACATTCACTATATAACACCCTCAAAGTGTTTCCACCATCTAACGCAATGCATTTGCTTCAAAGCAGCACAAATACCTGCTAGGACACATGCCACTGCACCATAATAACTGAAATGTTTGTTTGTATTTGAAGAATTAACAAGAAAAATAATACACCTTGATAATAATGTCGAGTCAATACTTGCCCTACCATTCAAAAGTTTGGGGTCTTTTTCTTTTTTTTTAAAGTCTCTTATGCTCACTGAGGATGCACTTATTTGATCCAAAATGCAGTAAAATAGTAATGTTATTACAATTCAAAATAACATTACTACTTTAATATATTTTAAAATGCAATTTATTCCTGTGATGGCAAAGGTGAATTATCAGCAGCCTCTACTGCTTTCTAATATATCGATTTGGTGGATGATTTACATTTCTTCTTATTTTATCACAGTTAACAGTTGGCTGATTAATATTTTTGTGAAAACCATATATATATATATTTTTTGGTAACAGTTTGTAAGTCTTTAAAGTCACTTTTGATCAATTTAATCATCCTTGCTGAATGAAAGTATTAATTTCTTTGGGGGGAAAAAATCTTACTGACCCCAAACTTTTGAAGGTAGTGTATGTATATCCACAACTGGACGTCAAAATATCAATATAGATTTAAACTGGTTCAGTGTTCTAAGAATTTCCGCACCAGATTACAGACGGCTGTATTAGACATGGTTACACTACAATTGGAATTCCAGACAGGGTTTTCCCTAGAGACATATTGGGAAAGACGGACATTCCCTTTTGAGGTTAATCTGGTCTGATAATGCTCTAGACCACTGCCTCCATAAGCACTTTTAAATTATAGCCTTGCGATTACATAGTCTGCAGGAAAAAAAAGAAAACACAGATGCAAAAGATCAACAAATGCACTGTTTCCTTATTTAGGTCTTGTATAATATATGGAAAAGAACTGTACAATTTAAGGATTAGATTTACTTATTAATTACTGAGCACCAGGAGTTCCTTTTGCATAGTTATCATGAAGAGAAGTATTTCTAAATAAAAACACTAACTATTAGAATGGAACTGTAACTTCATATTAAAAGGGAAAATGCAAATATACATAGAAGAGGATAGTTTATTCGGCAGAAAAGATAAACACTGTTTTTGACTATCACTTTCATGAGCAGTCTTTCAAACTTCAAAAAGATTGATCAACTTTAAATAAACACCAGCGCAAACTATGTACCCTAAAATGTATAAATGTATCCTAAATCTATATAATCAAGTGCACCCAACTTTTATGAAAAATATTGTAACCAAAAAGAGAATTACTAAGGCCATTTTCTCTAAAAAAAACAAAACAAAACAAACGAAAAACAATTCTTCATTTTAGGCCTCAAGGAAATGGCATTTTTAAATACTTGGTTGGAACTCATTGAATTAAGAATTCTGTTATAATAAACTAATGTTTATTACAACAGAGGTTTATTATTTGTTTCCTAAACAATTTTAAAATATACAGGTCATTTTTACACTGAATTTTCACTTTTATTTTCCTTTATGTGTGCATGTTTTCCAAATTGTATATACATAATGTTTCTTTCTACCTTAGAAAGGTCTGAATATTGCAGATACATTTTAGCTTATGCCCACTGCATAAACAGTGAAAAATATGATTGATGTACAAATAAATAACATAACTGCACGCTTGTACTGCATGGGAGCATAAGCAGCAGTCTAAATCCAAGATCAAATGTCACTTCTTGATTAACTGCTATTGTACCTGCCATACCATATGGCCAACCATTCATAGCACTCAAAACGGGAGGATTTTGAAAGACTATCTGTAGCATTTTTGCAGAAGTGGAAAAGGTTTAATAAATCCATTTGTGTAGTGGATGCCAGACAGCATCAGACAGTCTCTCAACACACTAGAAAAACATTAAACACCTCTCTTTGTCTAAAATGACAAGCTGAATGTTTGCACGACATTAAATAAACGTTGGGAGAAGGTCACAAGAATATTCGATATTGTAATCTTCCCCAGCTTGCAAACAGAATTCAATTCTGTCAAACGTAGGCCTCAGTTTAGTCAAATTTAACAAGCACAGGCAGCCCTTAGATGCTTTATCTTTCTTTTATTCCGATGGCAATCAGCCATTTTAGTAAATATTTGAATCCATGACATGGCCCAGTTTTCTGTTTCCATCTGCCGGAACGTAGTGTCCTAAAGTGCTTTGAGTGGTAGTACAGGTGGCTGATATCACTGCTTGAGCAAATCTTTCAGCACAGCTCCACCGCTGGCCTCAGCCGACACAGGTACAGGTGTAAAGGTGGGCAGGGCTTCTGAGATGGGCTTCATAAGCAGGTGGCCCCCAGCACCTGCAGTGCTGCCTGCACCTGCGGGATTGAGGAGGGGTACGGCTGCAGACCGGGGTGCCAGGAAGGGGTTTGAATCCCCAGTGCGCTTACCTGGGCCTGAAACACCTGAAAGAACACAAGCAGTGTTAGAAGTGATCAGAGATATACAGGCCGGTTTGTACCAAGAAAGACAGTTATGATAATAGTTATATTAGTGTTCAGACCAACAAGCGATAAAGCACTGTTTGTACTAAGCAGGCACTGCAGTTATGTTGTCTGCCGCTTTAAATGCTGGAGCTTTCTAAAATCAGATGGATGCTATTTGATTGTCAATGTTTGTATCGGTTATCAGGAGGAAAACAACTGTTCTGAAAGTCATTTCAATGATATTGTTCCTCTGTGTCATTATTGTTATAGCTGTGGTGTGGACTTCCACGTTTTCAAAGAATAAATACAATTATTAAAACTTTATAGTTAACTTCCTTGGTGTGACCAGGCCGAGCCTATGAAGTGTAACTTTTTTTAAATCATGGACGCACCAATATTAAAATTCTGGCCAGTAACGGTAAGCTGAAAATTATTTTCATGTTATGGCCAATAATTGACAAACATTTGATATTAAATTCCATACTATTTTGTCAAAATAAATTAAAAAGAAAAAATATTTACAAAATAATATTTTAAATAACATATTTGCATAATATTATAAATAATAATATAAATGTTTGAATTAAATTTTAAACCTTTTTCTAAATCGCAAACTATTTACCTTGCAAGGCACTATTTATTACATTAAATAGTGTTATAAATAAACTTAGAAAAAAGTAATCAATCTTAAATTTTTATAAACTAAAAATTCTAAAACTAGCATTTTTAAAGTTCAGTAAAAATAGTGTAAATTATCATGCATATTTAAAAACCCAGTATGGGCATATATTGAAACGTAAAAAAAAAGGAAAAAAAAAAGAAAAGAAAAAAAACTAATATGGGCTAATAACAATAAATAACAAATAAAAATAACAAATATGGTAACAATATATTGTGCATCCCTAGTTTTTGTGTGACATTATACCTGATGCAGGTGCGCTTGCATAACTCCGGCCAGGTGGGGGTGCACTCAGAGACTTGATGTCATAAACAGGTAATTTAGGGGCAGGAAGTGCAGGAGTAGACTCCACCTCCAGGAACTTCACAAACATCTCAGAGAAGGACTTTAAGACACAGAGACTAGTGTAAGAGAAAGATGCTTGTGGATAATAATGTGTGTGTGCATTCGTATGTGCGCCTACCGAATTGAGGTTCTGTGTATGTGTAGGCCTTTGGGGAGTGTTAGGTACACTCTGAACAGCTCTGCCTCCCAGCCAACTCGAGACCCATCCGGTCACCCCACTTTTGCCCTCTTCCTGTAACAACTGCAGAAAGAGAAAACATTAAGTCAGTAGGACAGTAGGTCAGAGGGAATGTTTATGTGTGTGCTCTTTGGTTGTGTGTAAAAAAAAATAAAAAAAAAGTAAAGTAAAATTTTCTCTCTCTTACTCAAACAAGATAACTGTGTAAAGTTCAAAAAGATACTGATACAAAAATGCCCCTGTCCTCAAAGCACTCAGACCAAAGCAAATGAAAGCAACCTTTGAAATAAAACCACTTAATCAGACTTTTAACCAAAAAAGCAGACTGGGATTATTTTTAGTCTTTAGAGTTGTAAACAAAGAGATCTTGAGTGGAAAACTTAATGTGTAGCATAAAAAAATGTGAGAAAGGTGTGGAGAGGAGTGGAGAAAGAAAATATGAGTTGAAATGAAAAGTGGATTGTGTGACCCAGAAACACACACACACACTCGTATTTACTTTTCTTCTCTCCCTCTTTCTTCTCTGGGGGCTGTTGGGTAATTCTGCTCACAACTTGCTGAATAGTTGGAGTCTCTCCTGCCAGACCCCAACCTACTTCTATGGGATTGTGGGTAAGGAAATGCTTTTGGTATAAGATTGGCATGAGCCTGTCATCTAATTCAGTCTCTGTCTGTCTCACAGTCTCTCTCGTTCCTCCTCTGAGTCTCTAACTCCTAATTTCTGCCTGCTGTCTGTCTCTCATATTGTTTGCTTGCTTTATCAGTCTCATATTTTTATGTCATCTGTAATAAGAACCATGAGGATTGGACTTAAAACATGTTTTTATGACAACGTTTTAATATATTAACAGCATACTCAGTATATTAAAAAAACACTATTATTGGTAGAAATAACTGCCATTTAGGTGAGTTTCATCTAGAAAATAACACCTTAATTCAGATTCTTTAAGTTGTGCTATGTTATGTAAATTACTATTTGTATTCTTAATGCATTTTTCTGGTCCTAAAACAAAAAATAATAATAACTCTCTCTTCCTCTGAAATAAATTTCCAAGTCACTTAGGCTGCACAAGATATTAAATAATGTTATCCGATAGCCAAATAGCTAATTAAGGTTTGAGCAAACTTGCATTCCCATTCTGGTATGTAATGCCCACGTTTCACAATTCAATTAATTTCCATTTTTCCCTCACTGAATATCCAGCTTCACTTGGAAATAAAACACATTATGGAAGTAAAATGGGTTGCGAACAACTGCAGCACAATTTGTTGAAAGGAAAAACCCCATGCTGATTTTGACCCTTCAAGGACAATAGCTAAAAGATAATGGCTTTTCCAAGGAAAAAAAAAAATTAAGCCACATCCTGCTTTATCATCAGAACTGATCTGTTCCTGTTATTAAGAAAATCAGCCCCACCAGGATCAAAACGGAAAAACAGCAATTCGAACAGAAAACATATCAGCTCTATTAGCAGTCAGCCAAATTAATGCAGTCATATGCATGCAGAGTTTCTGGGGATGCTGACGTTACATTTAGTACAGGCTGTCCTAACAAGACCAGAAACCTCTATACCCAGATTACCAGCGAGGACCGAACGCAACTTGAACTCATCTGTCAGAAGACTCAAAACAAGGACCTTTTTCAACAAGACCAGCGTGGGCAGCTTGAGGTTTGTGCCAAATTAAACGCATGAGGTAAGATGAGTGGAAAAATCTTTTTAACATCTGATAAAAACCTTCACGCTGTCATCAAACAAGAGATAATTGGAAAAAAAATGTAATTAGAGGCTGGGCGGAGAACCGAACATAAGGAGTCAGGAGGTCAAATATTAAATCCATACATGTTTAACAGTCACGTTTCAAGGGTGAGACAAGGACTGGAGCAGAGCCACATTTGAGAGTGATGAAAAGTAAGAGGAATTTCACAAAACGGGTCAGATAGAGTGGTGAATGGCTGCTGCTCGTCTTTAAAAAATTGGATTTGATATATATGCAGACACGTGCACATTTGTATTTGTGAAGAGGAATACTTGCATTTAAAAAAGTGAATTCAAAAGGGAGGATAAAGAGAAATCTACAGTATGAGAAGCAGAGAGCGCTGACCCACCTCGGACACCTCATCTCGGTCCAACCCAAGCACATTACCCATAAGCCTCAGCACCTCAGAGCGCTTGTTTCGGGGGGTATGAAAATAGCCCAGGTAAAGATTCTTCATCAAAACTCTGTGTGAGAAGTTAATCATGTTAGATGATATTTCACAGGAACACCCTCTTGAAAATATTTGGATCTACATATATATATGAAATATGTTTCCAGTGCAGATGTGTTTTGGACTCACTTATCCACTTTGCCTTCGGTGCTGTTCAGGAGGGTCATCAGTTTTCTCTGAGCCTCTTCCAACATCTCCTGTCTCACATCCACTGCAAAACAAACACAGGTACAAGTTTGAGTATTTTGTGGTATTTTCCCATACATTGGTGTCACAGTTAGGCTCATGAGTTATGGGCTAATTCATAAAACCAACACATTAATATAAAAATAATTTACTTTGCTAATGCCTGGCTTCTGCCAGATATGGCTGTGTGTCCAAAAAGGGTCCAAAAAGTTTATTTTTCCTGCACACACAATTCTTATTCATTTCTGACCATGAAATTGAATAATGAAATTTTATGCATACACACACTACCAATCAAAAGTATGGTGTCAGTAAAACTTTTTTTTTTTTTTAAAGCAAGCAAGCAAGAAAGAAATTATTACTTCTATAAAGCAAAGACATTAAATTGTACAAAAGAGACAGTAAAAATATTTGTTACAAAATATTTCTTTTTCAAATAAATGCTGTTCTTTTAAACTTTCTATTTAACCAAGTCCTGAAAATGTATCATGGTTTCCGTGAAAATGTAAAGCAGCACAAATGCTTTTCAATAATAAGAAATGTTTCTTGAGCACCAAATCAGCATTTTAGAGTGATTTCTGAAGGATCGTGTGACACTGAAGACTGGAGTAATAGCTGGTGAAAATTCAGCTTTGCCATCACAAAAATAAATGACATTTTAAAAGATATTCAAATAGAATGCAGTTATTTTAAGTTGTAATATTTATACATTTATTATTAATATTTCACAATATTACTGTATTTACTGTAATTTTTTATTAAATAAATGCAGCCTTGTGGAGAACAAGAGACTTCTTTCAAAAAAAAAAATTCTTTACTTACATTTATGCCACATTATTATGCTGAAGTTCCTTATAAAGTCACAAGCCACTGGCAAGTAAGTTTTATTTCTAGACAAAGCCAATTTTACTTGCACTTGGTGAGTGTTAAATTTGAATGCTGTGTTTGTAAGATGCAGACAGAGCTTTCTGGTGGTATATGACTTTATTATGCATTAATGCAAACAGTAGAGAACAAGTGTTTGCACTGAACCAGTAAGTATGTGTGTGTGCACCTTAAAATAAACAGTAATAACAGCGGTATTGGGTTCAGTGTGTCTGGGAATGTCTCGTGGAGTAAAAACAAAGAAGTGTGAGAATATGACGTGGTCTAAATGTCTTTATCACAAATGCCCCTCGCTGGTCCAGACCATTTGGCTCTTGAGAACCCTTTTCCTCTGAGCCTTTACCTCCTGAGACCACACGAACTGAGCGATAAGAAAGGGTGAGAGAGTTCCTGTCTGTGCTAAACACCCTGGAATGTCTGTCGGCTGCACGTGTGCTTTGCTAAGCAAAAATGAACCATTCTTGATTATTCTGTCTACGGTCTCCTCAGTCGTTTTTTGACAGATGCAGTAAAAATCCCAGCGCTCATCCCTCAACCTCCTCTCCCTCTCAGAACGACAGCACCGTATTGTTGATTTGGGGCTTGATACGGACAGAGAAGAAAGGGATAGGTGGATGTAAAAAGAGAATCTGTCTACACAATTTGGCTACTGACATGCCATAAATATTATCTCTCTGACAGAGAGGAGATGCGAAGGAATGCTAAACATCTGTACCATCTATACACTTGGCTGCTCTCTGCATCTCTCTTACCAACACAAACGTGTGTTTCTTGGTCTGCACTGATCTGAATCAAAATTAAACCACTACATAAAGCACAGTCTCAAAGAGTCAAGCATAATTTAATGGTTCCTGATGTTCCTAGTCCTGTTGACGTTCGCGAGTCTCTTCAGAAAAATGGTTTACAGTGCTACATATCTGAGAAAATCTCAGATAATGTGCCATAAGTTGTGTGTCAACTCAGCTTGAGAGCTAGTCTTTTCACAAATATTTTTGTGGTGTATTTTAGTGTTTTATGGGATTGTGTCTGCTGTAATGGATATGATATAAGTGCCGTGCAACACAGGTTCATAAGGGTAATTAAATTAGCAAAGTCGCAAATTAAATGCTTCTTATTAATAATAACTACTATTTTTATTAACCAATAACCACAACATGAACTCAGTCACAATGCACATTATGCACAATCTGAATTCAGTTAAATCAAATAAATTACTGAAATCTGAATCAAACTAAATTGGGATATTCTGAATCACTTTCTGTGGGCTGCCACTAACGACTATTTTTATTTCGATTAATCTATCGACTAATTTATCGATTAGTCGATTAATCTAAACGATTAATTTCCCGCCAAAAAAAATCAACAATTTTACTTAAGAATATTTTATTAAAACAAATGAAACCCAAATTTCTATGAAATCCTTTTTTAAAGCAAAAGTAAAGTGCAACATAGAGTGCAAGAAGCAAGTGTCCATCTCATAGTCCAAATCACTGAAATCAAAGTTCAGTATTACAGTGCAAGAATGACAACATATCCACGTGTTCTAGTCTAATAATAATAAAATTATAATCAAAAAACACTTTTTAAAGGAGTATTTACCAGAAATATTATTTACCAGAATTTATTTAGGTGAAAAATGTAAATGTGCAGTATTTCTGAAAAAAAAAATAAAATAAAAATTTAAATATAAAATCAATTAATTGGAGATGCTTTTGATTATTAAAATTTAATGGAACCATTAAAATGGAATCCAGAAAATAATGGAAAACAGAATTTGGTACAGATAAAGCTGTAAAACTCAATTAATTAGACAGGCTTTTTGATTAATAAAATTTAATTTAACCATTAAAACAGAGTATAGAAGAATGAAAATGGAAAAAACTGAATATGGAAATAAAACGGATTTCATAGGGCCCTATAATTATAATACATTTTTTTTTTGTTATAATGAAAATAGATGTAAGTGAACAATAGCTTTTAAAATGACTTAAAATACATATATAATAGCAATGATGCAATAATAATTAGTTCAAATAAAGTATTAAAAGCAAGAAATCATATGGTTTTATTGATCAAAACTGTTAAAATACATAATGTATTATAAACAAAAGAGCTAATGTAGATTACGCATTACAACAAAAGCCTGCAGGGGGCGCTGACGGCCTGATGATTGTTTTTACACATTACGTTGCGATCTAATCCTTGTTTAATATTGACCAAGCACCATTTAATTCAAATGTCCACTTAATCTTTAATATTTGTCCATTTCTTTAGGACAGAAATGCTATAGCCACTGTAATTAAATGAATATGTGGACATCAAAACGTGTAAACTCAGAGTGAGGGTTTGAGCTTTTATTTTGATGTATTCTCCTGTGTTTGTGCATGTGTAGATTTATAAATGATTTACCTTACAAATCTGATGAAATGTCGCACGTTGCGTTCCCAGGTTAACGTTAATAAACCCAAACTCAACAACATGAAGAGATGGAGTTTGAGACGCTCCACACATGTAAATGATAACAGTTTCTGTGGAACTACTGTGAACGGAGCCGCTGTGTGATGCACGGATGTAACCTACACGCATGTATATAATTAAAGCGCATTTACTGTATTAGAACTGCATCGCATATAATTATTTAATTAAATCATAGCGTTTGTGAATTCACAATTATGCTTAATTATGATTTTTAAATGGGTTTAATATGTCATGCAGCCTTGGAAAATAGTCTAATAATGTGTTTATGGATTCTCGTCAGTGAAATGCGCCACTTCCGGTATTTTGCCGGTTAGTCGACGCGAGCAAAATGAAGTCGACGATTTTTAAAAATCGACTAATCGACAAAAAAACGACGAATCGCGACAGCCCTAGAATTGGGTTTCTGTATTCGGTTTCTGCATACTTCTTTACCAAAATAAACAGGGACATTCTGAATCAGGAAATAAATGTTGATACCCAGCCTTAGTTTTTATTATGGTTGATTTATTTTAATTGTGCTTCTGTATTCTTCCTTGATCCTAGTTCAGTGGTTCTCAGCCAAGGGGCCAGGGCCTCAGCAAGCGTCCAATGGGACAAAACCTTATTAAAATGCTAACAACACAAAAATGAAGATGAAATGAATAATTTCCCCTTAAATAACTTTAATCTTTATTGAAATCAAACAGACTCTTATAAAATCACAAAACAAATTGTTTAATTAATTCAATATATCAACACTCCAAGTTTCTGTTACGAAAGTTGGAAAACAACCAACTCATCAACTTAATTTAGTCAGATTTTCATGCTCTCTCAATCATGTAAATTGTGCATTTTCATTCCATCTCCGTTATCATGAAACCCACTACACACAACAAAAACAGCAACGAAAACGGCGTTCTCCATTCACTGGTTATTGACGTTTGTAAATGCCGTGAATAAAGACGTCGCTGTCAGTTGTTTCAGAGTTCCTGCTGTTGGTGAAAATGCAACCAGGAAAACGGATTGAGGGGGAAATTGGTTCTCTAGGAACCACCATGCTGGCTAGTTCCTAGAACTGAGTTCCTAGAACTACGCAGAGCAAAAGCCCCTAATGTTGTCATAATAACAGCAGAAATACCAGAGGAATTATCTTAGCCAATATGCGAGGCTTTCAAGTCAAAAGGTTGAGAACCACTGTCCTTGTTAAACAATGAGTTGAAATGCTGAGATGATTTCTAGGAAAATTCTCATGCTCTGATTTCAACAGAATCATTCACTTGGTGACATTTGGTCTCACCTTGTTTCTTCAGATCTTCTATCTCTTCCTCTTTGAGGTCCAGCTGGTCAGTGAGGCGGGACGCAGATTCTAGAGCTGCGTTTGCTTCATCCAGGTTTATCTAAGATTACACACAGACATAGAATAATAACAAATCAAACAGTGCAGAAAGGACAGAGGTTTGTACATATTTCTGTTTGAACGGACTTGCAGAGCAGCCGCCTGATCTTGAAGATTTTCTGCTTTAGTTTTCCACTCTTCTTTCTCCCTCTTGTGTTTTTCCAGTTCTGCTGAGTACATGGCTTTTTCTTCTGTAAAGAGATACAAATGTCAACACTGTTCAAGACTGAAGATTTATTGCAGATTCCTCTCTTAATCCAAACATTTTTAAAAAGAAACATCTGAATATTACACTCCAATCCACATTTGTAATTACTTTAATAGTCATCATTCCATACAAGAAAGACTATTTTCTTCATAAATAACAATAAAAAATGGAATAGCAAAAATAATGTGCGCGCTTGCCTTGTTGAAACTGTTCTAGCACCATCTGCAGGTTAGAGAGTGACACTGCATACTGGTTGACCTGATCCTGAGCAGCACGGAGCTGAATAAGTGCTTCATCTCTCTGTCTGACCGCACCATTCAGCTGCTCCTGAAGAGACTCGACCTGCAGGCTAGCCTGCTGACTACACACACACAGTTAGAGACATTAGTGAGGCTAAACCAAAATGGTTGAAAACCCATAGATACAATCACTAGTAATATGATATAATTGCTGATGAGGTGAGCAGGAGAAGGAAGAGAAAAATAAGGAAAAGGAGGAGGAGGAGAAGAAGAATAAAAAAAAAAAGAAGACTCATGGATACAATAGGTGCCTTTGCATCTTCGGTGCTTGGCCTCTAATTATATAAGCATATATGAGATGGAAAAAAATAAAAGTATAGAAAGAGACTAGTAAGGCCAGGAGAAAGACGCTGGAAGCAAATTCTAGTTTTAAGAAAGCAATCACACCAACAGACTAAAACAGGCCCACCTTGCGCTCTCCACGGCATTGGAGGAAGATGTTAACCGCTCTTCCAGGAGTGCCACTCTGCGTCTCAGCTCTCCCTCTCTGTCCTCAGCTGCCAAAGCCTCACGTGTATATGAATCCTCAATCTCTAACAGGTGATTGCGCAAACGCTCCACTTCCTGCTTCAGACGCTGCTCTTTATCTCGTGTGTGCTGCAGCTACATATAGAAAGAACATGAAAGTACAGTAATTCCCCCCATTAATATATTTTTAAACAGATAATATATTTTTAATGAATGCAATCGGATATTAAAATGAACAGGGAGATGGTAATAGTTAATGTTTTCAACATTTTAGTAAGGGGATAAAGCATAGTAATAATATGCAATGTAATATTGGCCTTTGCTACCTCACTCTGAAGAGCTGTCGTCTCCATTTGTTTTTGTTTGAGGGCCATCATCACTTGATCTCTTTCCTGCTGAAACAACACTGCCTTCTCCTGCATGGACTTAACTTCATTCAACAACTGGTTCAGCTCACCAGATTTACCCTGCAGTACAGACAAAAGCAGAACAGATCAACTTCACAACACATATAGAACTAGAACAGTCCAGAACAAGTTGTATGCCTTCATTGGCATTAACATTATTAAAGTTGTTTCCACTGCAATTATTTTGGAGGGTGAGTGAACAGGAGAAAATTAAATACTACTACTAATAATAATGAAATAAAATTTAAAGTTACTATTGTTTAAAACTGTAGGATGAGCAATATTTTTATGTTTTTGAAAGAAGTCTCACTAAGGCTATATTTATTTGATCAAAATTACAGTAAAAACAGTAAAATTGTGAAACATTACTAAAATTTAAAATAACTTTTAATATAAAATTTTAATATACTTTAAAATGTTATTTCGTCCTTTGATGGCAAAGTAGAATTCTTTGATTAATAATTTTTACGATTTTAAAAAGGATTTTTTTTTTTGTTTACACGTTTTTGTATTTAAAAATACAAACAGACAAACCTGCTCTTTATCTTTCAGCATCTTCTCCATGGCAGCGGCCTTCTCATTCACAGCACTGAACTGAAACTCTCGTTCCCGAAGCAGCAGTGACACCTGCATGTTGGTTTCCTGCAGGGCACGGAACTCTGTTTCTTTCTCTCGAGCTTTTGCTGCTATCGCTTCATTCTCCTCCTTTAGCTTCTTCACATCGAGTTCCAGGATCAGGGCACGCTCCTTCAGGTTTGTCACAGCCTGCTTCAAGACCTCGTTGTCATTTTCACGATTACGTAAACTTTCACTAACCTAGTTTGTACAGAAAAAAAATGTCACACAAGGTTAGGATTAACATAATTATTCAGATATTTTTAAGTGCATCTAAAACTTCACATGCAAACTTTGGAATATAAACAAAATCTCTATGGTATTCCACATCTTAAGTTACAACTTTCCCTTCCAGCCATTCAACACATCAGAATTGTAAGTCACCTGACTGAGTTGGTCTCCCTTGGTCTTAATGAGCAGATCTTTCTCTCTGAGGGAGCGCTGTAGCGATTCTTGCTTCTCTCGGGCCTGCTTCAGCTCCTCTGCATGGCTTCTCTGCTCGCTTTCAGACAGAGATGCAGAATTTGACAAGCGATGATTGTTTTCCTGCAGAGTTCTTATCATGCTCTCCTTCTCTGCTAAAATTCTCTGCATTGACTGCAACTCCTGATGTAGGCTCTCATCTTGGCCTGATGGTGCTGCTCCCTTCAGGTTTGGAGGGGCAAAAGCCTGGGTAGCCATCGTAGCAGAAGTTTCTGGAGGTTGCTTGACACTTCCAAGCTTCCCAAGCAGGACGTCTTTGGTACTACTCAGCTGGCTGATGGTCTGCTGCACCTGTGCCAGCTCTTGACTCAACAATCCCAGCTTGTTCTCTTTCTGCTCATAGCTCTGAATAAGTCTGGCGTAATCCACTGATAGCTTTGAGCTGCAATCGCTGTCTGCAGAAACCTGCCCCTGCAGCTTGAGCAGCTCCTCTTGTAGCTGAGCAGATTCATGCTGCATGTTCCTCACAGTCGTGATCACCTGCTGCTTCCACTCCTCCATCTTCTTCACTTGCTGTTTGAGAGTGTCACGTTCTTGAAGGAGCTCCTCAAACTGGTTGCTGCTAACACCCCCTGAGCCACCACTAACAGAATCGCCTCCACCAGATGTCTGGAGGACAGAGACCAGGGTCTGACATTTCTGAGTCAAGGCATCAATCTCAATATCCTTCTCACGAATGATGCGGGAGAGGTTCTGAATGGTCTCTCGAAACATCTCTTGACTGCCTGAAGGGTCGCTCATAGTGGAGAGCCGCTGATTTTCTTGCTGGAGTTTCAACAAGGCGGCTTCCTTGGCTGCAACAATGTCCATAATGCGATGGTAGTCTGAACGCAGCTGGCTGTTTTCTCTGGTTTTCTCGTTGAGCACGGCCAACACCTGTTCACGTTCCACCGCATACGCCTGCAACTGCTGCTGCAAGAACACCACATCTTGACCATGGCCACCAGACACTCGAGCATGGAGCGCCTGGATTTCTAGATCTTTTTGAAGCACCATCTGTGAGAGTTTTCCAAGCTCATTTTGAGAGACTACAAGTTGGTCGAGCTGCTTGGTTAGAGACAGGTTCTTCTCATTTAGCTGGTTAATCTCAGTCTCTTTCTCCTTGATGCCTTTCACAAGCTTCTCAATCTCCACCTTCGAAAGGTCATGTTTTTCATTACCGTTTTCGCCATTTAGCGACTGGGTCTTGTCCTCCTGTAGGATTTCTATGGACTGTATTTGACTCTGTCCTTGTGTGCTCAGGCCCTCCACTTCTGCCTGAAGCTGGACAATCTCCTCATCCTTAGCACTGATGAGTCTTTCGTAATTGAGTGAGCTTTGTTCATGTCTTGTTCGTGCTTGCTCTAGTTCACTCTGTAGCACCTGCAGAGAACGCTGGGACTGCAGTGCTATGGTCTGCTGCTCCTCTGATACCTTCCTCAAAGATTGGACCTCTTCATCGAGTTGATCTCTGGCAGCTTTGAGCTGGGCCACCTCAGTCTCAAGCTCTGTGATGATGTCCAGTGTCCGCGGCTCTGACAATAACTGCGGTCTGCTTTGCTGGTCCCTCAGACGGTCAATCTCTTCTTTTAGATGGCTGTTTTCTTCCTTCATGGCTCCAAGTTGTTTGTCCTTCTCCTCCACTGACTTTCTTAGAGAGTCACACTCTTGAGTTGCTCCCAAGAACTTGCGCTCTAATTCCTGTTGTGTTTCTGCAGCTTGAGCTTTTAGGGTTTTGGCAAAGGCGTCCTTCTCTTGCAGAAGCTCGGTGAGTTGATTTTGGCCTGCCACAGTGATGTCCAGCATCTCACTGGTGTCTTTGTGGTCAGAGACCATTTGCTTCATCTCTCGCTTGAGCTCTGCAATTGTGAGATCTTTTTCCTGATTCAGTTTCACCATTCGCTCGTGTTCGGTCTGCAGTGCAGAAGCATCCAGAGAGCGTGCTCTGGTCAGTTCGTCCATGGTTTGTTGATACTGTTTGGCCTGATCTGATAGTTGCTTCTCAGTCTGGCTTAGCTCAGATTCTAACTGGCTCTTCTCTAGTTTCAAGGCTTCAATGCGGGTATCTTTCTCCAGGGACATCCTGCTTAGAGAGGCTTGACCATCTTGGATCTGTTTTTCCAAACTGTCAGTTTTTTCTAAAGCCTGAGTGCTCTCTTCTTTCAACTTCCTATTTTCAATTTTCAATTCAAAGTCCTCTGAAACGGCCCTCTCGTAGGAGGTCTTCACTTCTGCTAACTCTATTCTCAAGTCTTGGATCTCTTTATCCTTTGTTTCAAGTACCTTCCTGTGTTCCTCTAACTCGTTCTCTTGCTCCCCAGAATAATTTAACTTCTCATGAAGAGTAGTAAGTTCTGTATCTCTCTCCTGAAGAGCCCTCTTGAGGTCAGAGGACTCCTGCCGCAGTTCTTTGCCCAGATCCTGTGACTTGCACAACTTTTCCCTCAACTCTTTTACTGTGGATTCCAGTTGCTGCTTTGTCATGTGCAGTTCATTCAAAGAGAAGGCACTTTGACTTAGCTTCTCCCCCTGAGCTTCCAGCTCTAGTTGAAGAGTCTGTCTCTGGTCAAGAGAGGAGTTGAGATCTGACTGAAGATGGGCTTTTTCCGCATCAGCCTGGGTTTTCTGCAGGGACAGCTGTTCCTTCACTGCAATAAGATGCTGGAGAAAGAAAACTGAGTAAGTATGTAGTATATTAATTCAAGTTCTAAACACATTCAACAGATCCAATAATTGTTTTTTAAGATTCTGTCTAATAAACTTGAAACATACATTGGCTCAAAAAGAGTACCTTGGTGGCCTCCTGGTTCTGCTTGTCCAGTTCTTCCAGTTCAACACTGAGTGTCTCTATATCAAGATGGGCTTGCTTTAGAGCTTGCTCCCGCTGGTCTAGCTCTCTCTTTAGGTCTGTAACTTCCTGTGACAGTTCCACAGTACTTTCTGACTCTCCCGCCTTGTGTCTCTCCTCAGCCAGAGTCAGTCTCTCAACTAATGCAAGCTGATAAAGAAAAAAAAAAAAAAGTGTATGAAACTAATGTCAGTTAAGCAAAAATTACCATTTGCCTAATAACATGCAAGTGTCCTTTCAAAAAGCTATTGAAATATTGATCACCCCACCTTCAAAGATTTTTGATTTGACAGATATTGAACTTCAGCTCAAAAACAAGAAGAAATAGGTGTTATTGTGTACCATAATTTTGTCAACATACACACACACACCTTTTCTCTCTCCACCTCTTCCTTCTCTTTCCTGAGGGTATCAATGATGGTGTTGAGCTCCAGGATGTCAGCATGTTCTACTTCTTCTGTAGGACTGCTCTGAATTAAATAAATAAAAAAGTAAAAAGTATTGACACTAATGCCGCACTTACATTATTCGCAGAGGCAACCAGAAAGTGTCCAAATACTTTATCTTAATTTTTAAACATTTATATCAATTGTTTTATATCTGAATCCTCAGCATGACTAAAAACAGGTAAATATTATTGGGCTACAAACTTCTAAACTGTGCAATGGAAGGTTTTAACAAATTTACCTCACTGAGAGTCCTCAATCTAGCCATCTCTTTCTCTGCACCTAAAAATAAAATACAAAAATAATATATAGATAATATATAAAATATAACAAATATGAGAGAGAAGTTTATGAATTTTCCCATTCAAGAATATACGATTTGACATGATCATACACAATCTCTTGTGTTCTCTATACCTGCCAGAGCTTTTTTCAGGGTTTGTATCTCACTGTCATGCTGGGCTTTCAGCATAGACTTCCCCTCCTGTTCCTGTACTCGAGCCTGGAGTTCGTTTACAGACTTCTGAAGGCGACTGTAATTCTGCAACAATTCTGTATTTTCTGCTGTAGCCTCCTCCTTTTCCCTCTCTAGCTTGGCCTTTTGACGCTCTGCCTCCTCCAAGCTGGCCAATAGATCTCTGTGCTCTCTGCACTGAAGCTCCGCCTCCTCCTGTAAAGACTGTATGGTCGATTGCAACTCTTGAAGTTTGGCGGAGTCCTGTACTGCGGTTGATTTTTGGACAACGTTTCCACCTTCTGAAGAAAAGGGAAATAAACACAGCATTGTACTCAGTTCAACTATTCATTTTAAAGTTAACTACCAAATACAAACACTTTATCTGTATTTAAAAAGTATAAAAATGCCCTGACTCCATTTTAATATGCATCACTGCTCCTCCTCACCACTTTGAAGCTGCTCCTCAAGCTCCTCGATTCTCTCCTCATACTCTGCCAGCTCCTCTCTGTGCCGTTTTGAGATTTCAGCCATTTTCTGCCTCTGAGCGTCCTGCAATGCTGCTAGTTCGTGCTGGTGCTCATCCACCTCCCGTGCCATTTCCTCTCTCAGCTCCTGAATGGGTCAGAACACCATTTAAGTTAAAAACAGAACCTGCTTTCAAGCATTGACCAACAGGAAAACACTTATTCTTTGTAACAGTTCAAAAGGTTTTTCACCTTGATCATTCTTTGCATTTTCAGAACTTCACCCTGGTCTCCGTTACCGTCAATCCCTGGTAGCTTGGATGCCTGGTAAATTGAAATTGAAAATTATAATAGTCTCATTGTAGTTCATAGCTTTCTCATGATGAAATTGTAAAACTGTGAACAAGGTATAAATTAAAAGTAACCTGAGCAACTCTCCTCCAGTGGGCCACTTCAGCCTCTAGACGATGCACCTCATTGGAAAGACGGTTAATTTCCTGCTGTGACCACAGGACATCACTGAGGTCCACCTCATCACCATGGAAACCTTGATGGAGAGCTGAAGACCGGTGCAGAAAGGAAGACGAAGTAGTGGTAGTGGCAGCAGTGGTAACGGGAAGTACAGCAAGTACAGCAGCATCAAAGGAGGATGAGCTGGCTGCAGCCTGAGCAGAATGTTGGAGTTTCTGAACCTCCTCCTGCAGACCACTCTGACGGGCCTTGAGGTGACTGATCTCCACCTTTACAACAATAAACATACACACAAATTCGCAGTATGATTCTACATTTTAGAAATTCTCCCACTATCATTATATACAGGTGGATCTCAATAAATTAGAATGTCGTGGAAAAGTTCATTATTTCAGTAATTCAACTCAAATTGTGAAACTCGTGTATTAAATAAATTCAATGCACACAGACTGAAGTAGTTTAAGTCTTTGGTTCTTTTAATTGTGATGATTTTGGCTCACATTTAACAAAAACCCACCAATTCACTATCTCAACAAATTAGAATACTTCATAAGACCAATAAAAAAAACATTTTTAGTGAATTGTTGGCCTTCTGGAAAGTATGTTCATTTACTGTATATGTACTCAATACTTGGTAGGGGCTCCTTTTGCTTTAATTACTGCCTCAGTTCGGCGTGGCATGGAGGTGATCAGTTTGTGGCACTTCTGAGGTGGTATGGAAGCCCAGGTTTCTTTGACAGTGGCCTTCAGCTCATCTGCATTTTTTGGTCTCGTTTCTCATTTTCCTCTTGACAACACCCCATAGATTCTCTATGGGGTTCAGGTCTGGTGAGTTTGCTGGCCAGTCAAGCACACCAACACCATGGTCATTTAACAAACTTTTGGTGCTTTTGGCAGTGTGGGCAGGTGCCAAATCCTGCTGGAAAATGAAATCAGCATCTTTAAAAGCTGGTCAGCAGAAGGAAGCATGAAGTGCTCCAAAATTTCTTGGTAAATGGGTGCAGTGACTTTGGTTTTCAAAAAACACAATGGACCAACACCAGCAGATGACATTGCACCCCAAATCATCACAGACTGTGGAAATTTAACACTGGACTTCAAGCAACTTGGGCTATGAGCTTCTCCACCCTTCCTCCAGACTCTAGGACCTTGGTTTCCAAATGAAATACAAAACTTGCTCTCATCTGAAAATAGGACTTTGGACTACTGGGCAACAGTCCAGTTCTTCTTCTCCTTAGCCCAGGTAAGACGCCTCTGACGTTGTCTGTGGTTCAGAAGTGGCTTAACAAGAGGAATACGACAACTGTAGCCAAATTCCTTGACACGTCTGTGTGTGGTGGCTCTTGATGCCTTGACCCCAGCCTCAGTCCATTCCTTGAGAAGTTCACCCAAATTCTTGAATCGATTTTGCTTGACAATCCTCATAAGGCTGCGGTTCTCTCGGTTGGTTGTGCATCTTTTTCTTCCACACTTTTTCCTTCCACTCAACTTTCTGTTAACATGCTTGGATACAGCACTCTGTGAACAGCCAGCTTCTTTGGCAATGAATGTTTGTGGCTTACCCTCCTTGTGAAGGGTGTCAATGATTGTCTTCTGGACAACTGTCAGATCAGCAGTCTTCCCCATGATTGTGTAGCCTAGTGAACCAAACTGAGAGACCATTTTGAAGGCTCAGGAAACCTTTGCAGGTGTTTTGAGTTGATTAGCTGATTGGCATGTCACCATATTCTAATTTGTTGAGATAGTGAATTGGTGGGTTTTTGTTAAATGTGAGCCAAAATCATCACAATTAAAAGAACCAAAGACTTAAACTACTTCAGTCTGTGTGCATTGAATTTATTTAATACACAGGTTTCACAATTTCAGTTGAATTACTGAAATAAAAACTTTTCCACGACATTCTAATTTATTGAGATGCACCTGTAAGTGTAATTCTTCTCCCAAAAAGAAGTGTAGTTAGTTTTGAGCCCAAACCTCTTTCTGTTGCAGGAGGGTTCTGTATTCCACTGACTGCTGTTTGACCTGGATCTCTGCTGCCTCTAGCTTCTCCTCCAGCTCAGAGTTTATTCTCCGCAAGCGCTCATACTAAACCACACAAAAGCAAATACACAAACAAAACAAAATAAAAATTCAATTACAGATGTTAATGCATTGACAAAATATTCTGAAACTCATCCTGTAACTGAATACTGGGCATTTTTTTTTTTTAAACAATGTGTGCAAATAAAAAGAAGAAAAGTCTTAATTTTAAAGCACACAAAACATTAGGCCTCATGACAGAATTGGGAAATATTGGCAAGACTTCAGCATCAGACTAGGACTTTTCTGTGCTCAAATAATCACCTCAGATTTTTGTGTTGCATATAAAGTCTCCAGTTCCTGCAATCTAGAGTTGGACACATGCAGCTCAGAGGCAGAATCTGTAAGAAAGAAAAACACGCTGACATTTAATAAAGTCATGGTTCCTGAAATAGCTGAGCCTACATCTGCGCCATGCAGCTCTATTATACAGCAATTGTCTCAAGTCTGAGTCATAGAGTTTCAAGTCCTTCCCATTTATCTAAATAAAACTATATGATGAAAATGATGATGAGAACTTCTGTTCTTCTGTAAACTGTCCAACATTTCCAAGTCACTAGAAGAGATGATACACTGACTAACTACAAGACCTCACTGAATGAGAAGGTTAAGGGTGAACAATCCTTGTCAGGTATACAGAGAGTAAAAATATCCAATTAAATCCACTCAAAGACTACAGAATTTGCATTTTCCACAGGAATCATTTAAAGTAATGGTTTTAAAGGACACATTTAGTCAACTGTTGTGTGACTGTCCCTTTAAATACCAACATTCCAGGAGGATCAAGTTCAGTTATTTTATCTCAGCAGCTGCACAGACTGCAGCAAGTCTCAGGTTAAATACAGTTAGCTAAACTAACTCACTACATTTGGACATTAAGGAACCCATTACCATAGGGAAATGTTTGAACAGCCTTAAAAAAACAATTGGGGTGGAGTAGCCTAGCGTATAATAGTAATAACTGTATTAAATTACCATTAGTTAGATGATCCTCTTGAAGTACCAGGAAGCTAAGTTTAAGGCTACAATGGCCATGGCTCACTGCATGAATCTTATGGGACTTAAACCAGAAACAGTTTTAGCCAAAACACCACTCTACAAGTTAACAGCACCTGATAAATGACTACATGACATTGTGTAGCATAAAAAATGGAGTCACTTCAATGCAGCCTTTATCTAAACCAACTTAAAGCAATAATAGCGACAATCCGACTGAAGTTCTGTCTTTCTCAAGGGCACACTGCATGTATATGGTCTCTGTTGTTGTGGAAGAGGACAAACCCCTACCAGGTGTCACACCTGCCACTTCCAAGCAGCCAGCCTAAAAAACTGCTAATATACCATTGGTAACAATGTACAATAAGTTTCTATATGTTAAAAGTATTCAATGCAATATATTACATGAAATAACAATGAACAATACTTTTACAGAATTTATTAACCTACTTTGTTATTATTTCTAGTTTCTACATATAGCTACTAATATGTTGTTAAAATTTCAAGTTACAAATATTAACATTATTATTATTATTATTATTTAATGTATAAGGAATGAACAAGAATTGACAATAAATAATATTACAATTAACCTATATTATTAAATCCTGTTCGGTGCTATCATGACACCATGTTAACAAACATAACTTTTGGTAATGTGACACCACCTTTATGTAGTTTAATCTGAAAGACAACAAAAGCAGGTAATTTTTAGTAGGGATGCACGATAAATCGAAGTGAAATCGAAATCGCGATTAGGCAGAAGCTGCGATTGTCATGCGTATCTTTCCGTGAAGCCCGGTTCTGTGATCAGCGGTAAATCTTCATCCAAAGGCCAGAGGGCACTTTCGCGCAGAAACTCCAAATACACCCAAAGAAGAAACCCAGGAAATGCCAAGCAATCCTGCAGCTGAATAGAGTGGGGGAACAATGACGTCACTTTGTAGGCGGATCGGCTGTTAGCATGATACTGGTTCCCTCGACAAAAAGCATATAGGATTTTTCCATAGGCTTTTGGATTATTGCAAAAAATAAGCTAGGTGTTCAATCAGAGTTCATGGAACTTACACGTTTTGTCCATCAAGATAGTCTTCACAAAATAATATAACTTTGACGAATTTTGAAGCTCCCGACAACTTTCTCAAACTTATTTTTAACATGTTCAGTGAAAAGGATTTACTCTGTATATGAATTTTAATCCACGCTACATGAACCTTTTCATATAACCTGGAATAAATACAAAACTAGAGCCAAACTAAAACTGAAATGAGACATTAGTAATAAATAATATAGTGAATAAATGAAATAATCATAACTAAAGGACATTTGAAAGCACGTATTTCTGTACATTTCGAAATAAGGTGCATTAAAATCAATAAATCCTTGATCAATATGAATATTTTAATAAAAAAACGTATCCTCACGTACTATTCAATAAAATTCTAGTGCATTTAATCTATTAAATAACAACAGAGTGAGCGAGTTTTGGGATATGGTAAGATTAAACTTATTTTAGTGAATAAAGTACCACATTTCAGCAAGCGGCAACCTCCCGCTCTCTCTCGTGAAACCAACACGGAAGTGACTAAAACTGCAATTCATCAACTGGCCGCTAGAGGCTGGCTCCAAAAGGGAGTCAGTCCCATAGACTCCCCCATGTTAAAATGTCCAACTTTACAGCAGAAAAAAAACATGTTTACAGCCTGGTACAAAAAGTGGTTTTGGTCTATATAACTAATTTTGCCCTTCATGACAACTGTGAGGGGGGTGAATTTTTTTTATAAGTCATCCGTTTAAATTATATTAAGCCTTAAAGTTCTGCATAATTAAGGGCGTGGCCACTTGAGTGACAGGTGGATTGCCGCCACTGTCACCACAGTCGAGCTAAGTGGGCGTGGTTTTTAAGCAACCAACTCCCGCCTCTTTGCCCATTTTCGATTATCCGGGAGTGACGCGCAGTGACGCACTGCCAAGATGGCGACGGCCGACTCCGCCCACTTTGACCTTCAAAAACGCTCTTCATAAACCTACGGGTGACGTCACGGACACTACGTCCATGTTTTTATACAGTCTATGCATTTCAGCTATCATTTTGTTAGGGTGGTTACACAAAATGTTATTTTATCCTTGCTTCTAGGAAATCCTCAATCTATATGCTTTCTAACAGCTTCATGTGGCCGCAAACATTTAATTTTAACGTGGGTTTAAGCACTATGCATCATTAAAGTTTCACTTTCACCACGTAAAGCCAGTAAATGTGGTGTTTACAATGTAATAATCGTAATATGAGTTTACCTTATGATACGAACCAGTTTCCATATCAGTATGAAATTGATAAAACGAGCTTCTTCCATCCGAAAACTTGTGTTGCATTTCAGGGCAAAGCAAAAACACATTGTCGAACAACAATATAAAATGCGGGAAACTATTCATTAGTTATTATACAATTAATTGTATTACAAATTATACTACAATTGGAAAATACTGTAAATTCATAAACTGTTCGGCGTGACGACGTTGAATGTCTCCGACAGCACCTGTAGTCCCATTTAGCAACTTGTTAGCAACCGTCTTTTTTAAGAAACATAACAGTTTAAAAAAAATCATGAGTGGGGTGTAATTGGTGTGTTTTATGTCGTAGAATAAAACGTGAAAGTATCTTGTGCCTGTGTGAACCACAGACCTTATTTAAAGGATTTAACCAAAATCCCATTCAAAAAACCCATTGACTCTGGGACGATGGAACCGGAAGTGCTAAAATGCTAACTCGCTTCCGGGTTTTTGCCTACAAAGTGACATCATAGTTCCACCACGCTATAAACAGAAGATTTAACTGCTTTCATTGATTCAATGTGACTAATAAACACACTACTATGACAATATATGGTTTATCTGAGTTCTTATTATTGTAATTTTCATTATAATAAAGTATATTTATAATTCAATGCCTTTATCACTGCTTAGAATACTATGAAATATGCGTGCCATATTCTGTGTAAGAAGTCACATCATCTCACAGAAGGATTTATTTCAAACACTCGACTGACGTTATGAAGTGAGTTTGGAGTAAAAACATGTTAATAAATGTGGTATTTTTACATGCTTTAAGATAGAGCAGTATTTACTAGTAGTTCACTGAGAAGCTACGCAAACAGCTGTCATTATCGCAAACGATTTCTTCGATTTTCATAATCGCGCAATAATATCGTCGGCGATTTTTTTGCGTTACCTGTCAGTGAACTACGGCTCTGTGTAGTAAATGCTGCTCCATCTGAAAGCAGGTGATGGAGATTTACTGCTGATTACAGAACCGGCTTTACTGACAAAATGCGCATGACAATCACATTCGATTTAATCGCGCAGCCCTAATTTTTAGTAAGTCTAGTTTGAAACAGGCAGGTCGATGCATCGTGAGACATGACATATTGACTTAAGGTCTGTCTGCTTTGCTGGAAGCTGCTGATCAAAGTTCTCAGTGTGTTGTGTGTGTCTGTCCACTCCTCCAGTGGTCAAAAAGGGCATATTTACTTTTAACACTAGCAAGGGTTTTGTTGGGGAAAAAAAACAAAACAAAAAAAACTGTACTTCTGTGTTTGTAAAATTATTGGGCCAGATACAACAAGAAACAAGGTAGAGATACACACCAAAGTACTTCAATATTAAGTCCCCAGTGACAAAAGAAAGCAAGAGAACTAAGAAACATCCAGCAGTTTCTGGATTAAGATCAAGTGCCTAAACTCCAGCCGAAGCTACATCTCTAATAGGGATTGAGTGGCTGTATGCAAACAAACCTCTTACTCTGTCTAACTATAATTACTTCAGCTCATTACATAAGCGCACTGCAGCATCATATGACATTTGTAGAGAATGCCAATGGAAATACTAAAGGGATAGTTCACCCAAAAATTAAAACTCTGCCATTTACTTAACTTAACCCAACCTCTTGTTCCAAACTTGTATGACTTCCTTTCTTCTCAAAAGGAGATAGGCAGAATGACAGGCTCTATCATTATTCACTTTCATTGCATGGAATAGAGGCTGCAGGTCCCTAACACTTCTTTTTGTGTTTCTCAAAAAGTCAGTCATTTAGGTTTTTGAGAGCACTTTCCCTTTAATTTCTTCAACCAGATGCCAGTGTAAACAAAATCACATCTTAAAAAACTGCTAGAATAGTCATATCTAAACAACAGAACAAAAACAAATAGCACATTTCACAGTGAGATTAACTTAGATATTTAAATATCAAGCATATCTGGACTGACTGTATTCATAAACTAATCAACATAAATCTGTCACATTCAATAGTCCAGCCTACAGTTGTGCTCACTAAATACAAACGCATAATAAACAATTATATAACAATACAATTGACCATACAAACACTGTAAAAGTGTTAAATGTCTGTTTGGGAAGTGAAATGATCTTGACTGCTGTCAACTCACCTCCCACTTCCTCGGCGCTTTCCAGTAGAATATCTTTGGTAAAATTAGAGATCTGCCCGGTGAAAGAAGACAAGCTTCCCCCGACCTGACCCAAACTCTGACCCAGGCCAGAGCCTAACCCTCCCAGCCAGGACGACATGATGAGCCGAACCGGATCTAACCTTTAATCACCGACAAGGGCCTCTCAGACACAGACAACGCATTGACAGCACAGATTCATATACTCAAGCTAAATAATAATAACTAGCGTTGAACGCTGGTTGGTTTTTAATAACAGACGTAATAATAATTAATCAGCGGCGGATCCGGATTCCAGCTGGTTCAAAACTTCATGACATAAACAAAGACAAAACGCCGGGTTCTACGTGTTCAATCCACAGGAATCACGAAGACCTGGTCGCCTGGCTATATCCACATATGAACAGGCGGGTTTCTGGTACGGGTTTGTTTTGGGTCGCTATGTTTTTCACGCGGATAAAGTGCCAGCTCGACCGCGGCCATCACAGCAGTCAGCGGGGACGTGGACAGCACAGATGGATTATGGGACGGTGGAGGACCAACATAAACCAGCGCACACTTCCCACGCGTTAACAGCGACCCTACTGGACAGAATAAGTCCTGCACAGTGTTGCCAGATTGGGCAAGTACACCCGGCTGCAGCCTGCAGATCGAGGCGGGGCTGCACCTGGGGCGGGGCTGCACGTGTCGCCCCGCCCATAATGATTCTCATTGGTTAGTGACAAAGTAATGACGTCGACGCCGCGGTAAATAGGAAATGCGGTTGAAACAATAGGCCTACATGGTATTAATACTTAATTATATAAAACAAAACTGTGAACCCGTTAATTACTTATACTTGGTAAAAATATATAGTACCTGGTAAAAATATATAGTATTAAACAATACATTGTAAATTTGTTAATTTTTGGAAAACGTTTCATTATGTACATTTCCACGCAAGAATCAAATTACTGCTTTTGACTTGTCACATTGCAATCGCAATGTCAACGAATATAGTTTATTTACAACTTAAGTTTTAAGTTATTTCTATTCATGTGCATTGGTCATTTACCACTTATAAGTTATGGTCGTTTTTTTATTTTAATTTCAGTATATGCTTTACTGTTACATGTATTATTAACATTTAAATAAAAGTTAAATATTCTCAGCAAGTGTCATGTCTTAAGATGTTATTAAAATTAATGGTCACACTTTACAATAAGGTTCATTAAACATTAATGTATTAACTAACATGAACTAACCATGAGCAATACATTTGTTATTGTATTTACTAATCTTCGTTTACGTTAGTTATTGAAAATACAGTTTATTGTTTGTTCATGTTAGTTAACAGAGCATTAACTAATGTTAGCAAGATTAATAATGTATTAGTAAATGTTGAGATTAACATTAACAAAGATTTATAAATGCTGTATAAGTGCAGTTCATTATTAGTTCATGTTAACTAATGAACCATATTGTTAACAAATTAATAATTTTTGGATTTACTTGACAATGGAAAGCTTATGGTAAAAATACCAGCATTGTTTGTATATGAATAACATGCCAATACAATTATTTCCTTGTTATTTATTTAGGCATGAAAGTTTAATTCTGATAAAGAAAGGTGAAATTTGTACATCTGTATATAACACATCTTTTTGTATATATAAATCTCTGGTTAAACATTAACATCCTTTACACACTTTCTTCAGAATCAGAATCAGAAAGAGCTTTTATTGCCAAGTATGCTTGCGCATACAAGGAATTTGTTTTAGTGTCATATGCTTCCAGTTTACAGAGACAACAACGACACACAGACAATAAAAATAAGATGAGAATAAAAAAAATACACATATAAATATAAATAAACAAACAAAAAAAAAAAAATATTGAAACAAATTATTGTAGATATAGCTGTGCAATAGATGATAGAATGGGATGGAATAAAAGGTGATACAGGGATGTACAAGGGTGGAGGTGGTAGCAAATAAATATAAGGTCATTGCACATTGTTATTGTATAATGGGGGGGGGCATTCAACTGTTCATAAGTTGGATTGCCTGGGGGAAGAAACTGTTATAATAAATACATGTAATAATAAATACAACAACAGCTGAGAGTATTAACATTCTGAACACTGTAAGCACATCTACAAAAGTAAGTATACTTCAGCCAAGGAGCTGCGTAAAAGGATAGTTCACCCAAAAATTTTGGTCTATGACTGTACATGTATATACTTCCATAGTATTTTTTCCCCCCAATACAATGGAAGTCGATGGGGACCACCAACTGTTTGGTTACCAGTCATTGTCTTCATCTTTTGCGTGAACTCCAAACACAAAAGACTGAGGCAGCGGCTGCTGGACTGAGGAGGAAGACTGAGGCTACGGCTGCTGGACCAAGGAGGACTGAGGCAGCGGCTGCTGGACCGAGGAAGACTGAGGCTGCGGCTGCTGGACTGAGGAGGAAGACTGAGGCTGCGGCTGCTGGACTGAGGAGGAAGACTGAGGCTGCGGCTGCTGGACTGAGGAGGAAGACTGAGGCTGCGGCTGCTGGACTGAGGAAGACTGAGGCTGCGGCTGCTGGACCAAGGAGGACTGAGGCAGCGGCTGCTGGACCGAGGAAGACTGAGGCTGCGGCTGCTGGACTGAGGAGGAAGACTGAGGCTGCGGCTGCTGGACTGAGGAAGACTGAGGCTGCGGCTGCTGGACCAAGGAGGACTGAGGCAGCGGCTGCTGGACCGAGGAAGACTCAGGCAGCGGCTGTTGGACCGAGGAAGACTGAGGCAGCGGCTGCTGGACCGAGGAGGAAGACTGGGTGGCGATGTGCTTCAGCAAATTTGGACCACATTTTAAAATGGTGAAATCTGAAAGGGTAAAATAAGAAAATAAGTTTGTTGAGAATTGCCTAAATTGAACCTTCACTTGTTTGCATTTTGCTCTGGACGGTGGACAGTCGCAAGACAGAATTTTCATCAGCACCATCCATGAGCAAGCACATTTTTTTTGTGATTTGAGCAACAAAGACCCATGGTCAATGTGCGGAATGCAGAAAATGAAGTTTACCTGAGCTTTAAAATTAAACATTCTACTACAAATTCATAAGCAATTAAATCAGAAGCATGCACAGTGCATTGCTGGCTGGTTCGGCACCATATTGAACTTTAACTAAAGTGACATAAGCAAAAGACAGTTAAACTCACCATGATGTTGCACTGCCCACTGAAAGTGATTTTTGATGTGATAATACAGTTGTGGCATTTTTAACACAGTTTTGTGCATTTTTGCAAGGGGAAATGGCTCTTAAAAGAGCCGTTGGGTTATAAAATGAAGAACAACAAAAGAGAGGAGAGAGATGGAGGGGTGGGGATAACAATGACAAGGCTCTGCAAAAAAAAAGGAAATACAGAGAATCAGTATTAGCATAAAATGTTTTTTTTTTTTTTTTTTTACTCATGCAGGGGTGTCCAAAGTCGGTCCTGGAGGGCCACTGTCCTGCAGAATTTAGCTCTAACTTGCCTCAACACACCTGCCTAGAAGTTTCTAGTATGCCTAATAAGATCATGATTGGCTGGTTCAGGTGTGTTTATTGGGGACGGAGCTGAACTCTGCAGGACAGTGGTCCTCCAGGAGCAGGATTTGGCACCTGCTCTAGTGCATATACTGTATAGCAGCATAACAGTGTGTAATATAAAAAACGAGCTCTACTTTCAAGGACTGTTAAACTTAATCATACTTTTTTGTTGAATTATTCTTATTAAATGTAGTTTACTGTTTATTTTAATAGATGTATAGTTAATAATAATAATAATAATAATAATAATAATAAAATCTAAATATTTTACATTTAATCATTTTATTCACAGAAAAACAATATAAATTTGTGTAGCTATTGTTAATATGAACTTGTCCTATATTACTTCTGCTGGTTCAGTTTTACCACTGTATTTCTTTATAAGGGGCTTATTTTGGGAACACTATATCCTAATCATAATCCCACCAAAACCACACACACCAACGTTTCTAATGCTGCCTTCAAGTGCTCTCGGAATTATCGTAAATACGAGTTTCCTAGATAAACAAGAACGCTCTTCCATTTCGTAATCACAACTTCAATAGTGAGAATTATCAAATTTCCGATAGAACGTGAAGGTGGTATTAGGCCTAACGTTACGATGGTTTTGGGAAACGCAGCCCTGGTTATTTTAAAAGCAGACCTTCACACCTTGTGTGACATGGTTGAGTAAAGTTATGTGATTTTATTTTGAAACTACTTCACATTTCCTTTTAACAACACACTAAACGCCACTTTACAATTAAAAATTGTAATTAAACAAATTAGACAAGAGATGTAGCTCGCCTGTACTCACCATGCAGCGAAGAACAGCGTAAATGAAAAACCGCTAGAATCGACGTTATGACTTGATGCCACTAACCAATGATAAGCATTGTAGGCGGGGCGACACGTGCAGACCCGCCCAAGGTGCAGCCCCGCCTCAATCTGCAGGCTGCAGCCGGGTTGGGTGGACGATTTCTAGCCCAAAACCTCACAAAAACCCGCCCACTGCAACAACAAACCGCCCAAAACTTTAACTGTCAAAATAATGTGATAGAATATGTCAGTCAAGGTTGAAAAGAGCCATTTTAACTCCTTAAAACAAAACAATGAAGACAAAATAATATAAATATAATGTTAGATAAATTTCCCATGGATCAAATCGGGGCAAATACATTAAAGAAAACTACCAAATATGATTAAAATATGCAAGCAGACACTGTCAAAACGGCAATCAAGAAATCAACCGATACCCTCAAAAAAACACATGCATCATTTTCAATGTCAACAGTCAGAATTTAAATGCAAAAAAGAGCCCAATACAAGTGATCATAATAAGCAACGTAATTATAGGTATTTCACACTCGTTCATGCACACACCATCACAGTCAAAACTGTGTCGTTCATTGATGCATACTGTATGATAATCCGACAATAATAAAAAATAAATAAAAAATAACAACAACAATAATGCTCTTACCTTCGTGTCGCTCTATAATTTCACACAGAACTAAGTCTTTCGTGAAGTTCATATTGAACATAATACAGAACTTTGCACAGTATTACTACTTTAAATGGTAGTGTATGTTATATAATTATAATAAATATAATGAAACAAAAAATTGTCATCATATAATATATTAATATTATCATATTTAACACACCAACACTTTTGGTGTTTCACAAATGTTTCGCAAGCACCAAATCAGCGTATGAGAATGATTTCTGAAGGATCATGTGACACTGAAGACTGGAGTAACTGGCTGCTGAAAATACAGCTTTGCCATCACAGAAATAAATACATTTAAAATGAAAAAGTGTTATTTTAAATTGCTATAATATTTCACAATATTACTGTTGTTTTTACTGTATTATAAAATGCAGCCTTGGTGAGCATAAGAGACTTTCAAAAACATTCAAAACTCTTACTAATCACAAACTTTTGAACATTATATATTTATGTATGCATGTATAATTTAATATATATTAAAATGCATGTTATTTTTATTATAATAATGAATCATATATGTATATATGTATGTTATGATTATATATAAATATACGTGACCCTGGACCACAAAACCAGTCTTATGTTGCACGGGTATATTTGTAGCAAAAGCAAAAAAAAAACAAAAAAAAAAAAAACATTGTATGGGTCAAAATTATAGTTTTTTCTTTTATGCCAAAAAACATTACGATATTAAGTAAAGATCATGTTCCATGAAGATATTTTGTAAATTTCCTACCATAAATATATCAAAACTTCATTTTTGATTAGTAATATGCATTGCTAAGAACTTCATTTGGACAACTTTAAAGGCGATTTTCTCAGTATTTTGTTTTTTTGGACCCTCGGATTCCAGATTTTTAAATAGTTGTATCTCATCCAAATATTGTCCTAATAAACCATACATCAATGGAAAGCTTATTTATTCAGCTTTCAGATGATGTATAAATCTCAATTTAAAAAAAGAAATTACCCTTATGACTGGTTTTGTCATCCAGGGTCACATATAATACATTTACTATAGCAACTTCTACATTTTCCTCATTATCACCCCTGAGTACTTCTAGTGATAGAGAGTCACAAAAGCAGTAGAAAAAAATTAAGATTATGTCCGTGTTAATATTTATTAAGATAAATCTGCTTTACAGTGTGAGGAATACAATCTGTTATTTCCTGTAACAAAAATAATCATGATTACATTTGCGTGAAACAGAGATGAATAAAAGAAAAGAGATTCTCAATTGAATAAAACCATACCTTTAAATTACACTTTAAATATTTCACTTTATACCGCTCTTAACACTCATGCCAAATTTTACTGAAAGCATTCAATCATGTACGGGCCAAGACAGAAAATAAATGAGGTGGATGAGGGGAAATGCAAGAGAAATTGAGTAACAGAATGAGAGAGAAAGAACCGCCCAACAGCATGTCTGTGCAAATTGAAGATGAATGCATATTGAGCCACTGTACAGCAGCCTGAAATTTCCCTACGCTTAACCTTTATTAACCCTTACTAATATCAAACAGGTTATTTTGTGTTATTACAGGTAGAAAGTCCTTTATCTCCCATCAGGATGATTGTGATGCATCTCTGGTGTGTATGTCAAAAGGACAATCATTACCCAAAGGTGCAGTAGTGCCTGGATAGAAAAACATAGATTATGACATAAATAAATGAACATCCAGCTTTTCACAAAAACTTTTAATTCTTCATTTTAACTTTTAAATATTCCTTAATTTGCTAGGTACTCACCATATAAATAATAACAAAGACCCTGGCCATGGGGTAACGTCTGAGAAAGATTCCTAGACGTATACTGGAGGAAAAGAAAAAAACAACAAATTTTAATACTATCGGGACACTGTAAAATACATTTAGCACACCCAAAATAAAGATTTCCAGGGACTCAATTACCTGAAGCGGTCGATGGTGCTGGCCGCTTTACGAACCTTCCCATATACTCCTGTACCCGGTCCATCTGCATCACTAAACAGGATTGGTGTGTTCCTCTGCCTAGCACCTATACACACAAAAAAGGTCACACACAATCATGTTGGGCTTCAAAGCATCAAAAATTAAATTATTCCACACGAAAAAGCTTGAGTTGAGTGGTTTGATTCAGAGTTAATTTTATTATTAATATGAAAAATGTAGTTTTTATTATTCATTTGAATTAACTTAATTATTATAACCCTGGTTTGATCAAAAAAAGTCTCATAAAAGCAGTCCTTTTGGAATTTCCCATCATTCAGTGCACTGACCTGGTCCCTCCATGGTAGCCATGTTGATGTGTGAGCCGCTGTTCTGACCACCCTGCAGGCTCTTCAGTTGCTGTTCCAGCCTCTCCAGCTGAAAGACCAGAGAGTTTTTCTCTGTGCCCAGGGCCTCTAACATGGTCTGCTTCTGAATCAGTGTTTCTGTTAGCTGGTGCAAACGGCCCTCCAGCTCCGCCTGACCGCTGTTGCTCAGAGCCTTATTGGTCAGCTAGCAGAAGAATTGTAAAATTCACCATAAAAATTCATAAAACTTGGAGCAGGTGCACAGGTGTTTCTTTTAAAAATATTTTATTATAAAACCTTAATTGCTATTCCTACAGGGGTACCTGGTTTCTAAGCTTTTGGATCTCATCTTCTCTGTCTTTGACACGACCCTGAAGAGTGATTTTCGTGCGATGATGCTCTTCCTCAATATACTGCAGTTCCTGCATTAAAATGTATCAACATTTACTCATTATTCAAAATATTCTTCTTTTTAAAATAAAACAATGCAACAAACCACAATACACCCCCTCTAAAAACATGGATGTGCTATCTCAAGTTTACTCTTTTTTTCCTCTTTCAATCACGTACCTGTTTGGATCTCTCCAGTTCTGCTTCTATTTCCTGTTTGGCTCTGATCTGCTGGGCATGTTGTTCCTGTACTTCTGCCAGCTGTTCTCTCCAGTTTTCTGTCTCTGTGAGTGCCTGGGTTTCCAGATCCTAGAGGAAACATGAGGAAAATCAAATATGCAGTGCGTGTTTGTATTTGTGTTACAGCTGGCTTATATATATATAAAATATTCATTAAATATTTCCAATGATTTTGCTTCAATGATAATTTCATTAGGAAAAACAAAACATATTATCGATGTCTTTCATAATAAAATATTTTAGCATAATGCGAGTAAATAATGCTATTTATTTCTATGTATCATTATAGTGGTGCATATAATTGAAAATAATTAGATCTGATTTTTAGTTGTGATTATTTACTATAGCATAATCAATGCATGTTTTCTACAGTTTAACAACTAGAATTTTAATAACATATCAAACATTTACTACACACATATATATATATATATATATATATATATATATATATATATATATACACACACACAATAATTTTGCTGCATATTAAAATTAAGCAACACTGTAAATATTTTTGATTTTAAAACTATTTACTCATCTTTAAAGTAAATAATAATAAATAAAAATAAAATACATAAAAATTATCTTAAAATATTCTAGCAAGATATAAATAATCGTTGAAATTTATTATTAACGTATTATTATAGTGATGCACAGGAATGAAAATAATTAAATATTTAAATATCAAATAATTAAATATCAAATACTGAGCTATGTTAATTTACTGTAGCATTACCACTAATGGTCTTTACTTGCAAAAAAGCTAAACTTTTTAAAAGCAAAGACGCAAAAATATGAATACACATACTATTTATATATATATATATATATATATATATATATATATATATATATATATATAAAAGGGCTGTCAATCGATTAAAATATTTAATCGCGATTAATCGCATGATTGTCATGAGTTAACTCGCGATTAATCACAATTTAATCACACATTTTTATCTGTTCTAAATGTACCTTAAATTAATACTTTTCATGTTTTAAATACTCTAATCAACATGGGCAATGACAAATATAGATGCTTTATGCAATATATGTTTATTATTAGTGAAACCATAGTTAACAAAGCCTGAAGACTAGACATGTTTCAAAGATCATAGATGTGTTTTAAAGAACTTGCTCATGTCTTTTAGACACATGAAAAAAGAAATACCAGGTTCCCATAACTTCTCTTTCTTTGCACTGAACAATTTACTTACACAAACCTGTTTACATTTCCGCATGACAGGGCATCTCACTTCTTCTGAACATGCAAAATGTACATTTAATATTTTTTATTACATTTGTTTGCCTCTCTGTGCCCACATACTGTAATTTGATGCAGCTAAATTCTCAATAAAACAGTTTTCATTGATATATTTTACTGTTTCTGTTGTCAGACAACGGAATGAATATGAAATAGTGACTGAAACGTGACCCATAGGACTTAATAACCAGCTCTCCCTTCAAAGATGTTAATCTGCACAAAAATCCTGATTTATAATCCAGCCATCGTCTGATAAAAATCAAATAGGCTATACATAAGATAAAGACAATAGCTGTGCTGTGATTTCGGCTATACCTGCATGTTAAATTAGAGAAGCAACCTAATATCTGTTTTAACTGAAAGCGCTGTTCCTCTCATCTGCGCGCTGAACAGAGCAGATGCAGAGAGAGAGAGAGAGGTGTGTGCGCAGCGGGAAAGAGAGACCTCGCGCTCGCGTGGCAGTACCGGCGAGTCTCAGAAACTAAATAAGGTTTGGGCAAACCCTATAAAGATTGGTCGCTAGGCGCTTTTTAAAAAAATAAATAAATAAATAAAAAAATTTAAAAAAAAAAAGTTGCTAAAGTGGTCTGAAAAGTCGCTAAGTTGGCAACACTGTCAGCATCTCCATCCATTTCCATTTCTCCAACTATAGTAGTACAGGTTAGGCCATGGGTCAAACAGAAAATGCGCGCTGCGTTAATCGCGCGTTAATAAAAATTTGTGCCGTTAAAATGAATTTGCGTTAATGCATTATTAACGCATTAATTTTGACAGCACTTATATATATATATATATATATATATATATATATATATATATATATATATATATATATATATATATAAAATATTTTGGAATCATATATATATATATATATAATATTTTGGAATCTTGCTTGTTTACCTGTATCTCTGTTCGTAAGCTCTGTATTTGGGCCTGCAGCTTTTGAATCTCTTCTCTCTGCATCTCCTTTTCATGACGGAGCTCTTCAAGTTCAACTCCAGTCCCGGCCCCCTCCAGCACCTCCAGACCTGAGCCCTCCTTCAGACTGCTGATGAGCTTCTCCTTAGACTGGAGGAACAACAACCATGATCCTATGTACTCTTATCAAGCAGAGATAAAAAGTGACATGAAAATAAAGAGAGAACGAGACCTGTAATATGCGTGAGGCTTTGTTTTTGTAGTCTTGAAGCTCCTGTTTGGTGTAGTCTGCTGTAGATCGGGCACTCTTGACCTGTTGAAGCAGTTCCTCAGCTCTTTGTTTTTCTTCCATCACCCGACGCTCTGTGTTTGTTAATGACTCCGCCAATTGCTGACGCTCGGCTTCTACCTTCGCCAGTCTTGTTGCAAACTCACTCTGTGAGAAAATGGCACGTAATTAAGATTTAGACAGAGTTTGCCACATAAATCCTGGTTCTGTTTGTTTCTATGATACCTGTTAACTCACCTGCATCTGTCTGTAGCTCTCCTGTTCCCTTTTCACTGCTGCTTCTGCATCTCTTACTCTGTCCTGTAGTGTCTGTAAAGCCTGAGACTGAAGACTGCTTCCCTCACTGTGATCCTGAAGAATCCTAACACATAAAAAAACAGCAAAAAGGTTGGTTCATTCAGATAAGAGAAGATATAGATCAACATGTCTCCAACTAAACAAGAACAAGTGTTCTTCTGCTTCCATGAATTGTCAAAGAAACCCACCTGACCCTCTCGTTCTGAGCTTCCTCCAGGGCAGAGCTTCGGGCCTTCAGTAGCTGATCTGCCTCGTCCAGTCGTACTTTAAGGACCGCCAGCTGACCATCTTTTGCAGATAGGGTTTCTGTGAGGTCATCAACCTGTGCCCTCAGCTCTCGAACCGTGCGATCAACGCGAGACTGGTCAGAGTTCCACTTTTCAGCACGAGCTCTGGCAATGTTCACCTCTACAAAAGTAGAGGAAATAATCATTTAATGGCTTCCTAAGCTTCTGTACTTCACATCAGTGTTGTTATTGTTAATTAAAACTAAATCTATTAAAAATAGTTTTTGCTAAATTAAATAAAAATCTGAAATAAAATAAATGAAGAACTTGAATTGTTCTTTTAACAATTAAATGAAATAAATTGTTTAGGATGAAGTAATTAAACCTGATAAAACCTGAAATAAAAATAAATTAAATCTAAATAGAAACGTTTAAAAAAATAAAACTAACAAAACTGAAAAAAGCACATAAAATTCTAAAATTAAAATGAAAACTGAAAATATAAAAATAAAGTCTAAATATTAAAAAAAATATTATACCAGTATATATATTATATTAAAACACATTTATAGCATACAGTTCAACAAACAGGTTCACTGGCTCACCTTCCTGCATGTTTCTGGCTCTCTGGATTAGAGAGGCCATTTCCTGGTTGAGAGAAGAGACTTCATTGCGTAAAAGCTGGTTCTCGAGACGAAGGTTGGAGATCACCTGCTCTTGGCCCTGCTGCTGCTGCTGCTGCTGCTGCTGCTGAAGCTCTTGAGGTGGGATCTCCAGTGCTGGCTGGGGCTCTGCGGGAACATCCAGCCCTGGATTCAAACTCTCATGAACATCAGCTGGACAGAACATATAAAATAAGAAAGTTCAAAAAGGACGAACTACATGTTATCAAATCAATAGTAAAGGTGTGTATCTTCAAACACTAATGATTTAAAAACACTGTTAAATGCAAACTTTGAATATCTTAAAATCTTAAATCTTAAAATGAACATTCATTTTTCATTCTCTATAACACTCGAACGCCTTAATTCATTTGTAGAATTTAAAGTAATTGATTGCATTTTGTTTTTGTTTTTTTATAAGTAATTTTATTTATTTAGTATTTTATTTAGTAATTTAGTTTTAGTAACTTTGTTGTGTTTTTTCTTTTCCTTTTTTTCTTTCTTTTATAAATCTCTATAGTTTTTATTTTTTTATTATTATTTATCAGTTTTAGTTATTATAGTACTTTACATCAAACTAAACAAAAATGAAAAACGCTGCCTTGTGTATAGTTTTTATAGTTGCAGTTTTAGTAAACTATAATAACCCTGAATAGTATACATTTTATTTAGACAAAATAATGTTTAATAACATTTAAGTTTGCTGTCATTTCATCTTCGCAGGCTATTTCATGGCAAAGATTCAATAAATACATTTTAATTAACATTTAATAAAATAAAAAAACTAAACAATTTTGTATACACATACCATCTCTAAAAAATGTTTAAATATTTTATTGTACTTGCGAGACAAAATAATACAAATAGTATAAATATTTATCAGTTTTTGGGAATAACAGCAAATGTTATTAGCCTGCAATGATAAAAATATAAAATTAGGCCAAATTTCTTGCTCTCAGATCAATGCAATGAACCAAATGATGTATGTTTTGTACCTTGGCTTTGGTCTCGAGTGGAGCCATCCTCAGTTTTAACGCTGTGTGAGCTGTTCGAGAGAGAGCTAAGGCTGGAATTTCTGGACAGGCCCTGTGTGGAGGACGGGGTAACAGACGGGCCCATCTGCAGCTCGCCGGTCACAGAAACAGGGGGCATCTGGGTCTGAGTTGACCCGCCTGCTGGACCCAAAACTTTAGACACCGTTTCTCTTCGGACCTCCTTTCTTTCGCTCTGCGGTGGGTCCGAACTATTCAAGAAGTCAAAGAGCAAATCATCATTTACTTCTGGCTTTTTGGGTCGCACAAAGTTGGATGATGCCTTGCTGCTTGAACCCAAAGGCGTGGTGCTGGAGACATTAGCTGTACCGGCCAAAACCGTGGCTTTGGATTTCTTTATGTTCCCAGCAGCTGCGGAGATGAAAGCTGAAGTTCCATGTGATGAGGAGGAGATGGAGTCACTGTGCTGCTGGGTGGAGCTGTAAGCTGCAGAGTTGTACTGGATCGAATCTGTGGTGTCAGGGCTGTTGTAAGACAGGGACGACTTCTGAGTGTTTTTTGTCAAAGCACTGGCTGCACCCTGGTCCACTTTATTTAGGAAGTTCTCTGCCTTCCCGGCAAGATCAACAAACCAAGACATCCTGAGATCCTCTGGAAATGAAAACATGCATGCAGAGATGTTAAAGTGATGACATGCCTGCTAGCCTGTCATGCTATTTAATTTATGTCACCCCAGTTTCTAGCAATCAACAGCTTAACTACATTTTTGTGCTTTTAAGTTAGAATTTCTCAGTTTTATTAGAAAAAACAGATCATTTTTGAACCTAAGAGACCAACACAGAAGAGTCAGATCTGTATTAACTTCTTCAATACAAACATAATCTGAAAACAAAACCCATCCCAAGTATACTCCACATCCAGAGTTTTTATCCTCCTCTCATTTAAATCAACGCTTATAGTCTCTAGCATGAAAACACTTATAAACTGTATGTCAAATTTGTAAATGATTACAAAATCCGTCAATTTATTATATTAAGCATATTCAAGCAATAATTATTCATCTATAGTTGACATTTAGTTCTTTCCATTCCTCCCTGAACAATGTTTGTTTACATATTGCATCCAAATCCACTTAATACGATGTACAACGATGTATTTACACAATACTGACATCTGTCACTTTTAAATTACTATCCGCTACATTTCATCTATTTATCGATTAAATTACACTTGTTCATTTGTAGTTTAAATCCGCTAAACATGACAGTACAGTGCTAAGCATTACATGGTCATTTTCACGTTTTCTGCCCAATAACTTCATTTAAGGTCATATTTTTGTACCTGATGGGGCTCTTGATCTCTCAGAAAGCGGTAAGTGAATCTTGCATGGGCATGTTTTGGAGGATATCAGGGGAAATTGTGTTTACTGGTCCCTTGATCGCTTTTCGGTGACTGTTTTTATCCTGGTACTCATTCTGATCCAGACCGACGTGGACCAGGAACTACACGAAGGACCCATAACAGTGCGCCCTGCACAGTGCCTGACTAGAAAGGGTTAAACAATGTTGCTGTGCCTGATTGTAATTGGGTCAAAATAAAATAAAAGTAAAATAAAATAAGATAAGATAAGAAAATACGATTTTTCGTTGCCCTGTTAATGTGTGGTGATATAAAAAGATAATACTTTAAACTCACAATTTGAAAAGATGGAAATCATATTAATTCACGGTTATTTGAAATCTATTACCTAATTTTGATATTAATTGAATATATGGTGAATACTTAGTATAATTGCACTACTTTGACATTTCATCTTCAAACTTCTAATATGAAAAACTAGAAATTTCTTTAAAAATATTTCAGGTGTTCAAAACATTTCTGCTTTCTCTAATCAAAATGTTTCAAACAAAACATTTTTCTAAGGATATCTGAATTGGTAATTATTTATAGGTTTTTAATGCATATCACTTTCCAATTAGTCTTGTTCTATGATGATTTCCTTAATGAAATCATCCTTCATTATCATGTTTGGTCAGAAAACAGCAGTAAAAACATGAGAAAGTACTTTCAATACACTTAATGAATTTTGTGGTATTAGTAAGCTGATGGGTCTAAATATTGCAGAAATTGGGATGTCAAACTCTGGTTAATAAAATTTGTTTTTAAACATTACAGAGAGCAAAAGCTACTGCAAAACTGGAATTACCCATATATTTCAATAAAAGCCATCTGTAAACTCTATTAAATGTATCTTCATAATTAAATACACAAACACAAATTATGAAACAGTTCCTCTTTTATTCAGCCGCACTCACTCAAGATCGCTTATTTACAAGGCATGCCACAACGATACCAGAACTGACTAAAAGACTTCATCAATAATTAATGATCAATAACACTTACATCAGCTCTGAGGGAGACAGAGGGATATGGAAGGACAAAAGAGCAGTAAAAACAAAAAGATACATCAATTCTCAAAGTTTTCTTGTCCATGGCAGACACGTTTATTTGATCATTGTCTTACATGAAACAAAGGTTTATATTTAGGGAGTGTGATGTCATTGTCAGACTCCCTCTCTGATTGGTCGGCTCCTCGGCCTCTAAACCAGCAAGCAGAGTTAAGCAGGACTGTCCTAGCAACCCATTACATATGGGCTGGGGAGGGGGAAGAAAAGAAAATGCTTGTTTAAAAAAAACTTCAGAGCGTTTTGAGGAGGAACGAGGGAGCAAGGCAGACCCAATCACATTATTGACAACGAATTACAACTTTTAAAAAACCCCAAGATCTGTGTTGTCTTTTTTAATAGTGTCCTTTGAGATAGTCATTCACAAGTTTGGATATAAAAGGGTCGTTTCTGAGAGGGACAAAATATGCCGAATACACTGGTACGAAAAGGAGAATCAGAGGTAATGCATTTCTGTTCTCACGTCTGCACACGCCGTAAATAACGCAGAGGACTTTTCATCTCTCATTATTCATCAATATTTCCTCTTACAAACAGGTGAAACACACACAGTCTCAGACACACTCAGTCTTAAAGGTATGCACTTATTCTCTTTATCATACACTCTCTCGCGCACACACACACACACACGTTCACATACTTTCCCAAACACACTCACACACACAGGGGTGGCCGCAGCTGTAGACCCCCGGCACAGGTGTCCAATCATGCAGGAGAGGATAAAAAACGTAGGTCAGATGAGTCCTCGTCTCTTCTTGTAATCCTCCAGGTTGAGAGATCGGCGTGGTGCCCCATCTTTAACGGGCAATGCATTCGAACTCACCGCCAAAGACTTTGCTTCTGTGGATGATTGAAATAAATTGTAAAATTTACGTTTCAAAAGTTAGGGGTTTGATATTTTTGAAAAGTAATAGTTTACTATATTATTACTATTTCAAATAAGTTTTCTAGTATAATATATTTTAAAACTTAATTTATTCCTGTGATGGCAAAACTGAATTTTCAGCGGCATTGCTCCAGCCTTTAATGTCGTATGATCCTTCAGAAAGCATTTGAATATGCTGATGTGATGCTCAAACAACAAACCTAATATTTCTGTGGAAACTGTGATGACTGGATTCTTTAATGAAGTGAACATTCAAAAGAATAGAATTTCTTTGAAATAGAAATTTGTAACATTATAAATGGCTTTACTGTCACTTTTGATCAATTTAATGTGTGCTTGCTGAACAAATGTATTAATGTCTTTAAAAAAAAATGCATTGCACTGCACTGGGTAATTGTGTGTTCCTGCTGGACATCAAGCAATTTAAAATCAAATATGGCTATTAGATCTAAGACAAACTTACCAGCATTAGGAACCTGCAGGTCAATTTTGACATCAAAGTCATGAACTTTAAAAAGGTCCTCTGAGAGGTCACTGGTTGGCTTAGTAACGTCTTTGTCTTTCTGGTTAGGCTGGCCCTGCATAATAAACAAATTAAGCAAGTGAATTCTGGGTCAGAACAGGCTGATGTTGCTGTGGGCACGTTTGTGCGTGTGTGTTACCTGTTTATTAGTCTGCTGGCTGTTGTCTTGGCCTGAGCCTGAACCGTATTTCTGGTTGAGATGAGCCAAAATAGCGGCATGGACTGAGGGATCTCTCGCCTGAGTATGAAAGAGAGAGAATTCAGTTTTTTAAAATGACCAAAAAAAGGATGAGCTTAAAAGCGAAGGAAAACAGAAAGATGCCTCACATTGGACACCATAGTTGGTTTACACTGCCGTCTGGTGAATGGATCCATCTGCTGGTTCTTCGAGTTCTGACCCTCTGCCTGAAACACAACCAAGACATTTTCCAGAATGTTCCTTAGGAAAGTAACAGCTCCAAAAACAAAAACAAAAAAACAAATCTGACAAGAACACTTACCACCAATGCCTTCTCAGACTCCACAATATTCCAACTCCTATTCCTCTGGTTGATATAGCTGGAAAAGAAAGAAAGAAAAAATGGCTATGAGGAAAGGTTAGAGTTTTGGGGTCAGTAAGATTTAAAATAAATAAATAATAATAATAATAATTACTTTTATTCATCAAGGCCACACAAAATTGATAAAAAGTAACAGTATAATATAATTATGTTGTTACAAAAGATTTCTATTTCAAATAAATGCTGTTTTTCTATTAATCAAAGAAAACAAAGTCATGTTTTTCACAAAAATATTACTCATTTAATATTAATTCATTTCAACACTGATAATAATAATAATAATAATAATAATAATAAAAAAAAATGTTTCTTGAGCACCAAATCAGGATATTAGAATGATATCTGAAGGATCATGTGACACTGAAGACTGAAGTAATGACTGCTGGAAATTCAGCTTTGCATCACATAAATACATTACATTTTAAAATGTATTAAAAAAAAGTTATTTAAAACTATTGACCCCAAATTATTGAGTATCAATAATAATCAATCGATAATAATTTTATTCCGGTCCTCACAAACAAATTTTCATGAAATAAATAAAAATACACAGTTACCGAAAAAGGTGTAGGCAGAAGCTTTGCTTATTATGCTTACCCTTTATACATAATTAACTGAATGGGCGACACTTTTCACTAAGTTAAATAACACAAAATAAACAACATAACAAAAGTAGGTGAATAGTGAGTAAGCGTAGTAGTAGTGTATGTGCGTTTCTGACCTGATGGCAGAGATATTTTTGGTTCTCTGTCGGTCAAGTGCTTCTGCCCTCTCCTCTAGCTCATTCAGCTGATCTTGCAGTACTTTCACCTTCTCTCCATCACCACTCTCCTCAGCCATGGCCTGCACACACAAGTTACGCATGATTAGCATGAGATCACAAGTATGCACACAAACAGAAACACACCAAACTAGGGGATTTATCAGAAATATTACAACCTTCTCTTTGAAAAGTTGCGTTTTCTTCATGGCGTAGTTTGGTGGAGCCTTTCGGAATCTGTCTTTTTCTTTGACAATCTGTATTAATAAAGAAAATAACCACATTGTTATACACTGATAAAACTGACAACCATCAAAATATGCTGTATTAAAGACAATACGAAATGACATCACTGGGACATACATCTTCAATGTCTTTGTCATTGAATTTGTAGTTGACTGCCTCCTTGATGGACTGCTCTTTTTTGGAGATCTCATCCAAAGCAGGAAGCTGCATTCCTGCTGACATCATCTATGGGACGGCAACAAGGTTACTACTGGTCATGCACATCCCATAATGCTACAGCTTGACTGCAGTTTTACGATTTACCTAAAATGCAACTACATGAAACTTACCGCCTCTTTCCATTTCATGAATTCGCTTTCAGTGAACTCCTGATTGGACACAAACTCAAGTCTGAAGACTCGTGTGTCATTTCCATGTCTGCAAACATGACACACTACATAAGTGATGGAAGACTAATAGATGAATGCATCTATAATCAGTTTTCCTGTGCAAACGTACCGGAGCTGAAGGCCTTTATTTGTCCGTGTGGACCCCAACTGATAAACTTTAGCCGTCTCCACCACATCAATGATTTCAGCCACCTGCAGGATTTCATTTAAGAAATTGTCCATCTATAACTCATTTTATTGCACCTTATATCTTAAAATGTGTGCTTTCAGGTTGCAATTGTTCGTGGTGTCACAAAAGCTGAAAGATGTTTATAACAGGAAAAGGATGAGAAATTTTTCACTGACCCGATAAACAGGCTTACTGCTGCTGTTTCCAATGCCAATTCGAACAAAACAACCAGTGACAGTTTTAGCAAAGAACGGCATGTGACACCAGCGCTCCAGCTTGTGCCGGGACAGTCGGATCCGATTCAGTTCATCTGGTAACGACACTGGCTGGGACTTGGGCGGAGCCTCTTCTTTCCTGAAATATAGATACATAGTTGATAACCATGCTTATAACAGAGGGACAGACCTGTTACACTATATTTCTAAAACTAAATACTTATGAACCTGTAAGCTTAAAATCTATAAGTATAAAAACAAATAAATTTACTTAAAATATATACATAGACTACCAAAATGTTCGTTGTCAGTTTTTTTAAAGAAATAAATATCTTCATTCAGCATTGATGCATTCATCTACATTTCTAATGTTAATTAACATTTCAAATAAATTCTGGTCTTTTAAACTTTCTATTCATTTAAGAATCCTGAGAAAAATGTATCATGGTTTTCAACAAAAAAAAAAAAAAAAAAAACTAAAAAAAAATACTTACTCCTCCTCTTCATCAAAAGATGACGACCTTGAACTGCGGTCACTCTTTACGGAAGACTTGTCATCGTCATCTTCCTCCTCCTCTTCATCATCTGAGTAGACCTCACTTGTCTTCAGTGGCTGCCTTTTGGCAAGGAGCTCAGCTAAAAAGTCAAAGGTTATAAATCAGACACTGGCAACACTGGCTATGGAATACTAATTTTCTGCAGAGCACACTTTATTCTGCTTACTGTTTTTTTTTTTTTAATATAAAGAATAGTGATATGTTTTAAGTAACTAAAAACATACCAGTTCTGTTTTTCCTCTTCTCTCTTTCTGCTTTCAGCTCTTCCATGGCCTGTGACTTCTTGTCCAGCTTCTCGTCTCTCTTGATCCGTCTCTCTTTGTTATGGGACATCACCTGCATGAACAGACAGAGAAAACACGAGTGTCAGACCATATTTGCGTTTATATTTTAGGAAGGACTTGTTGGCTACACAGTTTACTTACCACCTGTGTGTCGGGGACCTGAGACAGTTTTCTCTTCTCCTGCTCCTCCTCCTGTTTCTTCTTCTTTTCTTCCTTTTCCTTCTTCTTTGCCGTCTTCAGTTTTTGCTTGATTTCAAACCTTATTGGGAGAAATGCATTGATCATTAATTGATAAGCAGTTTCTTTACAAATTATTTCAATTCTGCCCTCATAGCTAGACTGAAATAATTTCTGCACAATACAAACAGTGTTGTAATTGTAAAGTAAAAAAACTATTAAAAATAATTTTCAGCTATATACAAAAAACACACATAACAAGTACTAAAACCTAAGCTAAAATTAAAACCGAAATTTAAAAAAAATAAAAGCTAATTCAATGCTCTTCTAATTTACAACAACCCTTTCCTAATGACCACGTCATTTAGGCTAATTTCTCAGTTCTGCCTTTTCTTGCAAGTATGAAAATGGTAAGACAAATTCAGACTTTGGTTGCTCAAGATATGAGCTTTGAAATTCTTCTCACCTTCTCTTGAGGACTTCTCTCTTCTCTATACGGTTAAACAGCTCCTGTTCTCTTTCTTTTTCTGTCATCTGCTCCAAACGGGCCCTGTCCTCCTCATCCCCCATTAGATCGTCTCCATAACCGTCCCGGAAAACCTCATCCTCCGACGACGAGTCAGAATCTGAACTGGACGATGAACTGTTACTGTCGGAGTCTGACACCTCACCTTAAAATAGGCAAAGCAGGGAGAAACAACTTTACTGTTCCAGTTCCAGTGCTGTATTGGAAAACACAATATTACAGAATCCAAATCGCTGCCTTACCCTCCTCTGGAGCTGAACTCTCTGCTGAACTGTCTCCATTTGAGCTGCCGGATGAAGCCGCCTTACCCTTTCTTTTCTTGACTGTGTTCTTCTTTTCCGGCCCTTTGCTAGGCTTCCCTTTCTTTTTGGTTTTAGTGCCTCCAACAGTCCACTAACAGATCGATAGAAAACAACAATAACACATTTAATTTACAAGCACATTTTCACATGGACACTGAGAATTTCTTTCAGACCCATGATAAAAGGATTTAAAATAAGCAACAGCACACACTTCACTCCTCCAGTCAGACACGAGACCACAGCTGATTCAATGGATTAAGTATTGTGGGATGTATGTCTGTATGTTTTACCATTGAAATGATCAAGACCTAAAATGACAACTTCACTTTACTTGCTTTATTAGTTAAGGAACTATTATTTAAATAACCACAACATCCTGACATGTGGAGATGTGCTCTCTCATTATACCAGCTTATATATAAAATAGCCTTCGGTGAGAAAAATAAAATAGCAAGCATCAGGTTGTGGAACAAGTTTACCCTCCAGAGCACCTCGACACATCTCAATGGCAACACTTCTTTTTAAAACTGTTGCAAATCGTAATTTGCTATTATTGCGGTAACCTTTGTAACATTATTACATTAACTACCAGTATGATTTGCAACAACAGTAGCTTAAATCAGTAAAATATCTGGCTATTGGTTAACATTATTTTCTTTGGAATAATATGTACTATGAACCACTTAAAATAAGAGCAGGAACAAGTATTAAGAAATCGGGCAACACTTTACAAAAAATAATGAAGTAATGCAGTAGGAATCATGAACTAATATTAAACAAAAGAATGCATTATTAACATAGATTAACAATATACAATAGTGCACTTCTATATTAACATTAACATAAATTTATAAGTTCTTTAAAAAAAAATTGTTCACTGTTAGTTCATGCAAATTAATGCATTAATTAAAGATAACAAATTGAACCATACTGTAAAGTGTAATAACAGGGCTCAGTTACGATTTCAACTAAAAAAAAAGGGTTTTATCCCATACTATGCGTCCAAAATTGCATATTTCCCTACCATACAGTATGCAAAAATAAATAAATAAATAAATAAAAAATAGCACAACAAAAGAGCAGTATGTCCGAATTCACAGTTATGCGAAAGTACCCAGATAACTATTTCCAGAGTGATTCTGAAATGTGCATTCGATGGACACAAACACTATCCCATGAGGCCACGGGAAAAGCAACGCAACTGATGCTGGTAGGTCACATGACAATAACAACATGGCAGATTTAGTACATCTGAATTTCATTCATACTACTCATATTGATACTATATAGAACATACTTTTTTAACGGTCATGGAGTAAGTTCAAATTCAAATGTAGTACCTACTTAGTACGTGATTTCAGACACACCAATGCTAAGGTGCTGATTTAACAATTTAGCAGACATCCTGGAATACCATTACTCCTCATGTAAACCACTGGATCGAAAAGTTCACTTGCAGTAACTAATGCAGCAAAACTGTGATATTAATTTAGTGCTTGCTTGGACCCTTCATTTGTGAAGTAATGTGATGTGATAAAATTACATCAGATAAAACAGGCCATTTGTAATGAAAGTGAAGTTGTCGTAATGAGTACGAACAACTGTGTTTGCCCAACTCTGTACTTTCTGATTGATATTTCTAGACAGTTTAAGCAAATATGCATGAGAAAATCCAAAAAAAATCAGCACCAAAATTTAATAATAGAAAGGCTTTATACCTCATCATCGCTGTCTGATGTCTCAGAGTCTGTGGAGGCGGCAGGTTTACTAACAGGCTCTTCCTGTTCATCAGAATCCACACGCTTTCTCTTGGCGAGAGACAGCAGCTCCTGCAAAAAGCAGAGGAAGATTGACAGTTACAATTCTTTTCAAGCACCAATTTATATTTATTTTACTTGGCGAATCCCCCTTTTTTGCTGTTCATTAAAAAAACAAGAAAATGCTCAAGCTGTCATAATAGAATCTATCCTGCTCCACAAAATGTTGCTTTATGCTTAAAGCTTGTAGAGCAGGCGTGGCAGCAGAAATAATCCAGCTATTATGAAGAACAAACGCAGCTGTACTATTATTTTAATGAACCTGAATAGTGATATGTGAGTGTGCTTGTCAGGGTGTCTGCTTATGTGCTAATTTTATCCTGAAGTACACATAACACAGAGGGATTTGGATAGCTATATCCAACACTCTCAATAACAAGCCATTATATGGCTAAATAGAGTCTAATGCACAAACAGATGTCAGTGTTTTTAGTCCAATTATGACCTGTGTTTGAGGGCAATGGTACTTGTTTAAAATGTTGAACTTCTCAGCATATCATATGCATGCAACTCCAAAAATACTTGCAGTTCTATATAGGTATCAGTAATCACACTGCTGTTAGTGTTTGTGTTGTGCTCTGTCTGCTAGCTGGCTATCTCTGTAATTTGTCAACACCACTGAAATGAAAATGAAGTGCACAGGTTGTAGAGAAGTGTAATAGGGAGTGCTGCCTATAGGGGGCAGGTTCAATGGTTCAAATTAATTTGTTCACCATAGAGAAGGGGTTTTCAAAATGGGGCCCGGGACCCCAGGAGGTCGCAAGGGAGTGCTAGGGTGTCTGTGGGAAGTTTTAATGAAAAACTGTGTAAAAATGTAGCACTAAATAAATAACAGAATGACAATAAACAAATTATAGGAATATAAGAAATAAATAAATAACTCGATTTTAAAAAATAGTATAAAACAACATGATTTAAAAATTAGATCGAACTAGATTAAAATAAAAGTTACTAAAATAATCAAATAAATAAACAGCCAAAAATAAACAGTACAGTACTATAGGTAGTAGAAAATAATGCAATAGTGTAACTTAATAGATGCCAAATATTTTCCAAATTATATTTTAGACATTTAAATTTATTTATTTACAAAATAAATTGGGTCTTTATACAAGAAACTATATAGATGCATTTTAACTTTTTGGATGGGGGTCCCTCATACACGCATGATCGTATTTTATGGTCCATGGCTAAAAGATTGAAAATCTCTGTCATAGAGCAACTGGAATTTTCAATTATTTATTCCTTGTTATTTTTGAGCAAATGCTACTAATGACTAAATGAACTGCAAAACTGACAACCCTGATACCTGGCATACCTTCTTCCCAATATTAAAACGTTTTCATTTGCTTGAAATGGCACAAATCAATTTATTATTTATTCTTTGTCTAATAGAATGTTTACATTTTTTAAAGAAAGTAAGTAACTTTAAGGAGAAAAAAACAAACAAAAAAAACAATGGCCATTAGCCGTTTTCAGCACATCATAAAACACATCTGGTTTACTCTTCTGACAAAACAGTAAATTTTATTATCGAACATGACCCCATATTCTTATTTTCATGCATCATGTGACTTTTAACTGCCCAATTAAAAAGCTGCTTTCTGGGAGGCGCTTTAGAACCTTCAGTCCGCTCTAGTCTCTCGTCATATTTCTACAGCTACAACCGAAATAGAAGTTTAGCCGCGGCGCTGTGACGTCATGAAGCAGAAAAGGTTCTAAACGCGCGCGGCCACTTTTATAAAGCCGTGTAAAGCCCGCGTGCTGCAGGTGGCAATAAAAAGCACGTCAAATGTGTCAAATTCAGGTGTAATTGTCGCAAAACCAACACGACGCCACAATACAGGCCCTTGCTAACCAGCTAGCTTTCCCACATCACTTAGCATGGGACTTCAACACACATACACACCTTCGTGCCTCAGAGATCGGTAAACAGCGAGGTTTTTGGATCACATTCACATGAATGATATTCCTACCTGATCCAAATTATCATCGCTTGCACTATCCTCCGAGTCTGAGTCAATCACGACCCGACCTTTCCGTTTCTTTACATTCACCATGGTTAGCTGCCTGGCTCCCCTGTGTGTGTGTGTTTAAACAGCAGCGCCGCACTCCTCCACACAAAGGCGCTAGAGCTGCACTACGCATGCGCACACGTCGCCCCCATAAACATCGACTACACAAACAGGATCAGAAATGCGCTGTATCTAAAAATTATACATTATATGTATACATACAGTTGGCGAATATTATAATGATATTTGTTAACCACTAAATGTGATGTGCGCGGGAATCAACTGCGAGAGATATTTGTGATCGGTAGGACCACATAAACACTTGTGCTTATTTCAGGTAAGGACAGATTATATGACGGACCGTAATGGCATGCTTGAGAGTGTCAAAGTGAGTAGTGAGACGTAATTGCTTTTCAAGTCATATTTTATGTTTATTCATTTATTTATGTATTTTTTTAACTATGATAAATGTGGTTACACTCAGTGTTTTAACATAGCTGTAACATGTAAAGGTCATTAAAACATTTAACAGGCAGTGGTTCTTGTATGTGTTGACTTGTGAGTGTCATATAAAGTCAAATGAGATTTATTCCTATTGCTCATTCAAGGCAACATGTAAGTGTTTGCAACAAAAAGAGATGGCTGTAAGATATTCAGGAGCTTTTTACATGTATGTTATGTTATGTGCCATTGTGGTGCTCTTTAGAACAGGGGTTTAAATCTTTTGATCGCAGGAGACCCCCATCCTAAAATTTAAAAGGCAGTTTAATGTAAAGAGACCCAGTTTATCCTAATTTAAATTGATATACTATGAACCAGTTTAAAATATAATTCGGAAAATATTTAGTGTTTATTAAGTTAAATTATTAAGCTAAAACTTACTTTAGTACTTCACTGCATTTATTTAAATCGAATTATTATTTATTTAGCATAATTATTTTAATCTGTCTTGTACTATTTATCGAATTATTTTAAACTATATAGACATTTAGAAACTATATAATTGCCTTTTAAATTTTGGGATGGGGGTCCCTTGCATGAGGATGATTGTATTTGGAGATCAGTGGCAACTAGAAAACTGATCAACTGACATGATATATGATGGTAAATAAAAAAGGCACTTCATTAAATAAGATGTTTTCATGTTTTCAGGATTCTACTGGATGCTTGATCTGATCGCAAGAGCTACTACTAGAAAATGGCTGTGTCAAAGACAACATTTAAAACTCTGTTTGGAGTTTATGGTGCCATTCGCAGACAGACTCTGTTATTGCCGTCTACCCTCAGATGCTCAGTTATACTGAGCACCAGAAGCATCTATGAGCGTGATTACCGCAGACCAGGCCAGCCCCCAGACACCCGCTGGCCCTGGCAAAAGATACAATTTGATTTCTCCAAAGGTGTGGAGGGAATCAAGAAGCACATTGGGTTGTTGAAGGATGAGTTTGTCCAGCGCTGGACTGGACCTGAAGGAAGGCCGTTAATAGATCACATGCTGGAACAGACACGTGTCCAGTGGGAGTTCCGTGGACCAGAGAGTCTTAGTCAGTGGGTGGTGTCATCTGATCAAGAGATTGGGGGTCACAGTGAGGCATACATCAAACTGGGCAAGAACAACACCACGTGTTTGCTGTATGGGACCTTGTGCTCCACACCTCCCCGTGATGGAGAGACTCGATACAGTGGATACTGCACTCTGCGTTCCAAACAACCGCTGGTCAGTGCTGAGATCCAACATCCCTCCATCTAATCCATTATTCAATTCCTTGTTCATCATCTTTTAGACCTCGCATTTTTCTTATGCACTTTTCTTATTTCTGCATGGGTTAATGACTAATCTTTGTACAGAACATTGATAGCCACCAACTTATTTGTACAGCAGGTATTAAGAGATGATTTTGAAAGTATTATGGAAAAGTATAGATGAAACTGTAATGTAATGACTTATTCCATTTAAAATTATATTTCTTTTAGGTAATTAAACTCCATCTGATTTGAAAAAAATGCATGAAAAACAAGCTTCAGACAGAATCTTGAATTTGCATTACCGTTCAAAAGTTTAAATTTTTTTTTAAAAGAAATCTTATGCTCACAGAGGCTTTGATTAAAAATTCATAATTTTTTTTTTTAAATAAATGTTTCTTTTTAATGCATTTTAAAATGTAATTTATTGCTGTGATGGAAAAGTTGAATTTTCAGCAGCCATTACTCCAGTCTTCAGTGTCACATGATCCTTTAGAAATCATTAATAAGCTGATTTGGTACATATTAAGAAACATTTCTTATTTATCATCAATTCTCAAAACTGTTGTGCTGCTTAATATTTTTGTGAAAACCTTGATTTTTCAGGATTCTTGGTTCTTTTATGAATAGAAAGAACATTATTTATTTGAAATAGAAACCTTTGTAACATTATAAATGTCTTTGAGTCACTTTTGATAAATGTAATGCATCCTTGTAATAATATCTTTACAAAACTCTTAAACTCAGACTTTTGAATGATAGTCTAAAGGTGTGTTTTCAATTTATAATTGTATAATTTATAAAGAAAGTACATTGAGACAATTCATGAGTTGCATGTTACAAAATAAGAGTAAGATATAGAAGGGAGCAGTATTGAGAAACACAGCTTTAGAGTTCGTTATTTGCATCGATTTACATGTATTTAAAGTGAGCAGTAAAGGAGCAATAACATGTAATTTGACCTTTAAAATATTCCTTTCTGTTACAGGCCTCATTTGACAGAAAAAAATCCTATGACTGGTCAAGTTTCAACATGTTACATATGCGTATCCGGGGAGATGGAAGACCGTGGATGGTAAACGTGTCTGCTGAGACCTTCTTTTCTCATCAGAGAGATGACATCTACAGTTACTTCCTCTACACTAGAGGGGGACCCTACTGGCAGGATGTCAAGGCAGGTCTTAAAACATTTACATGAATGAACATCTAGAACACACTTCATCTGCAGTTCATATGAAAGTACATCCAAATGAATCTGTTTTACACTGTTTAAAAGTTTGGGGTCAGTAAGATATTTTTTTTGGAAATAAAGTACTATATGTTTAGTTATTTAGTTAGATATTCAGCACAGAAACATTGAGCATTTTAAATTTTTCAAAAATTCCTGTTTTAAATAAATGCTGTTCTTATCAATTTTATTAATCACAATCATTAAAAAAAACTTAACCCCAAACATTTGAACAACAGTGATATTTAGTCCAAACTTCTTATGTGTTAATTGTAAAACACTTTTATAGATCCCATTCTCCAAGTTTTTCCTTTCCAGTCGGGGAAGAATACAGGATAACCAGCATGTTCTCTGGTTAGATAAGGTCAGCATGGCTTTCTTGTGTCCTTAGTTTATCTAGTAACTGATATGAGCTTTTAATCTTTGTTCTTATTTTTCCTCTGATGATACATTTATGAAAGCATCATGACGCAGATTCATTAAATCAAAACTTGTTTGTGCCCTTAGGTAAAGAGTATTGGTTTCACATTGGGGGATAAAGCAGACGGCCCATTTCAGCTGGAGATTGACTTCATTAGTCTGTGCAATGATCATGCCCACACAGAGGAGTTTGCATACGAGCTTTACAAGAGAAACCCAGAGGTCTAATTGGATTGAACAAGATTCAGCAATCGTAGATAACAGACAGACACCATTTTATTAATAAAATTGTCAGTGGACGTATTTTTTGAAGGCTGAAATCTTTTACACATATATACACACACACAAAATGACCACATTTAAGAAAAAGTAGTACAGAATGATGATTTATGAAAGTTTTGAGTGACTTTACTGTTTTTGTCTTTACAATTAGCAGTCATAGCCTAATGGATAGATAGTTGGACTTGTAACCCAAAGGTCGCGAGTTTGAGTCTCAGGTCCGGCAGGGATTGTCGGTGGGGGGGGAGTGAATAACCAGGGCTCTCTTCCACCTTCAGTACCACGACTGAGGTGAGACCCTTGAGCAAGGCACCAAACACCCAACGCTGCAGCAATATGGCTGCCCACTGCTCCGGGTGTGTTCACTACAGTGTGTGTGTGCCCACTTGGATGGGTTAAATGCAGAGCACAAATTCTAAGTATGGGTCACTATACTTGGCCACACGTCACTTCACTTTCACTTTTAATTGAAGCCCAGAACAAATAACCATCCATACTAAAATAAAATACATCAGGTCAAACACTTTCTTTTTACACATATCAAAACAATTAAAAAAAGTAGAAAATCCTTATCTATAAATGGATTTAAAAAATGAAAGCTACTGTTGGATGACCTCACTTCATACTAAGCACATTAACCTAGCAAAAAAACAAGTGTTTACAGAAGAGAAAATATGTACAAACGTTTGTAATCAAACAGAAAAAAGACAAAAGCTAAACATGTACAGTGAGTGTCTAAGATAGCAAAACAGTAAAAACACTGGAGTTAGGCCATGACCAGACCTCGTCTGGCACCCAACATCTTCTCTTTCTTCTGTTTTCGGTCTTCTGTGTGCTTGGCACGTCGCTCCTCTCTGAAAATTAAAAGGCGAAACATATTTAATGTGGAGAAGTTTCATTTCAGACAATGAGCCACAAGAAATTCAAATGTATGCTACAGTTTAAAGGTTTGGGGTCGTAAATTTTTTTTTTAATGTTCTCGAAGTCTCATGCTCACCAAAGTTGCAATTATTTGATCAAAACACAGTAAAATAAATAATATTGTGAAATATTATTACAATTTAAAAATCATTTTGAAAATATTTTGAAATTTCTTCTTATTATTAGTTTTGAGAACAGTTGTGCTGCTTAATATTTTTGTGGAAACTTTTTTAAGATTCTTTGAATATAAAGTTCAAAAGAGCGGCATTTATTTGAAATATAATTTTTGTAACAATGTAAAAGTCCTTACTGTTACTACTTTTGATCAATTAAATGCATTTCTTCTATCTATCTATCTATATATATATATATATATATTATATATATATATATATATATATATATATATATATATATATTTTTTTTTTTTTATATTTATATATATTTATTTATATTAAAAAAAAAAAAAAAAAAGCTGACCCCAACTATTTGAACACTAGTGACCAATCAATGCACAACTAAAATAAGCATCTCACCTGGTTTGAACTTGGTGCTGTTTATAGTTTTTCTGGTGTGAAGGAACAGTCTGAGATTTATTAAGTGCTGTGTTCTCCTCTGGAGCTCCAAAAGGCTTCAGTTTTCCTGCAAAGATGAAAGACGACAATGAATAGCAAGCAGATACAATTCAATTCAAAGAAGCACTGCCTGACATGTTAGTTCTGGGCATTTAATTCATATTTTTGTCTGAGTGTGGACATACCTTTGTGTGGTTTGTAGGTCAGTGGACGAGAGAGACTAGCCTTAAGATCAAATGTGCTCTTCTTGGTGACACCAGGGGTGATAGACATACTGTTGTTCCCATTAAAAACAAATGGAGTAACTCCTGCAAAAAAGAAACAACAATTAAAACCAATGCTTCCTAGTTATTTTTATTTTATTTTTTGATAAATGATTAGCGCAATGTAATGGCATCACTCTTACCAGGTGTTTTGATGGCACCAACACTTTTATTAAGGTCAGGTTTGGTATGAACATCAGATTTCCTCCCTGGAGTGGAGGTAAGAGGGATGAGAGGAGACATACGAGCTGGAGTCTTTACCAGCGAACGCTTATATTCATTATCGTGAGTGGTCTGTGAGAACCTAGAGAAGGAAACGCAGCAGTCGACATTTTAATACAGATGTAGAAATTGGTTATATAATAATAAACTGTTATATTTAAACACTTCAGTTGTCAATGCTCGGCTTTAGCGCCTCAATTTCAATACTAAAAGCATTATAAATGTAAGTGAATTAGAGCCCATTGATGTATTTACCGGACATTGATTTTATTAGTGGTGAGAACAGTTGGCCTGAAGGTGGTGCTGTCCTTCAAAGCAGACTTGCTGGCAGGCTGCTGCTGAGTTAGCCTGCGTTTTTCTGCCAATGTTTTTTTCTCTTGCACTCCAGGACTAAAGAGAGACACTCTGCTCGCAGGCACCTTCTAATGGGAGACAATACCAAAGTTTGCTTATGATTCAGAAAGAACATACTTGTTTGTCTCTCAATATACAATTCTTATTGAACAAGATGTGAGATTTTTTTCCCATGATATTTGACACATAACTTAAACAGGGTGTATGTGAAGTGAATCGTGATGACACAGATTGATACTACAGCTGATATTCAAGCTGGTTGTTAACTTACAGTTTGAGCCTTTGTTTCAGCCGATTTCATCAGCGTCTTTTCTGACAGAGTCTGAAATTACAGAAATAAACCACTTATAAATAAAACGTCTGGATCTCAAACTACACTGTTCAAACCAATGTTATTTTAGTTTTTTTTTTAAAATAATATTTTGAATTAGCTTTTTCTGGTCAGCTACATCAGTTATAGTTCTATTTCTAATATATATATACACATATATACACATATATACATATACATATATACATATACATATATACACATATATACATATATACACATATACATATACACATTTATTTCCAGTTTATAACTTTAACTTAACATTTGGATCTCTTTAATGACAATAACACTGGTTATTATAATTTGACAGTTTAGGGTTTCACTCTCATTGTTACCTCCAGCTCCTTGACAGAATTCCTGAGCACCTCCATTTGTTTGTTCTTTCTCTGGACATATGAATCAATGGACTCCATCTTTTTGAAGTGAGCCTCATGGAGTTTCTTGAAGTCTGGGGAAGAGTGATTCGCGAATACATTACTCAAGGGCAGAGCTTAGAATATTTGGTTACATGTTAAATAAGCTCAAATGAAACTGAGCTAAACAAGAACAAGAAACTATCTTTCGAATAGTACAGGAACTGGAAAATATATTTTGTTTTAGTGTATAAAGTTGGAAGGATCTTATTACTAGGAGTTGTTGGCCGCAGTGCAGGTTTTCTCTTCATCAGACCCTCAAGACGGGGGATTTTACCCACAGTTCTTCTCCCCACACCTGCAATATATACATTTTAACAGTCAACATCACATACACTGTGTAGGAACAAATCACAAGGTAACTTATCCATCTCATTGGTTAATTAATAACATCTACTCTCAATGAGCAACTTAATATCAAGGCAATTTTAACCTGTAACACTTGGCTCTGCAGGAGCACCTGAATTGGTTTCCTCAGATTCTAGACCTTTCTCCACAGGATCTTCTTTAGTAGAAGTTTCAGGTGGAACTGGTGTCTGTGTGTCCTTGGGTGAAGACACCTTCCTCCTCTTGGAGCCCCTTCGGCCCTCCTCTTGTGCTGGCTTTTCTTCAGCCTAAATATTACATATTAAAAAATGAATTACAAAACCCAAGATGTGGATATAACGTGTATATCTAAAAGTAAAAGATAAAAAAAAAAAAAACTGTACATATGTGCATGAATACCTGAGCAGTGACAGGTGTGGAGTCAGTGAGCTTTCTCTTGGCAGTGCGGCCTTTTCCACGGCGCTCGGTCACAAACGCTGCAGTGTGCGCGCCCTGCTCGTCCACGGTATCGTGCGCGTCCGTGGTGGCTGCATCATTCCCCTGCAAACATTGCAAATATAATTCTGTTAAAGCAACTCTTCACATTTCAGAAAGATTACGGTGACAATGCACAAAAATAATACTCACATTTTCAGATGGCTGCTGCTGTTGTTGTGAAAAGTGTTCTTTTAAAGCTTTCAACAGCTTTTCAGCCTAGAAACAAATAAACTGAGTATTTAATAAAGTTAAAAAGTTCAGGCACAAACTAAATGAAAGGGTTGTGATGTAGCGCACAAATGAGTCACCAATAAACCCAAAACTTAAAGAAAAGTTACCATACTTGAATTAGTACAGCGTTCGTATACTCTTATTCTACTTTTATTCATGCAATTTACACAATACAGGTCGTTTAGTAACGCTGCACATGGAATGGCTGCATCGCTTTACCATAGTAAACGCTATTTACCTTCATATTTGCTTTCAGTCCAACCTCTTTCGCGAGGCGCTGCAATTCCGCATATTTAAGCGAATCCAAATCCATATTGTGAATAAACTCAATGTAAAATCTGCAGAAATATAACAGTAATATTGAAATTGTCGACTCTGAGATCTACAGCTCGGTTTGTTTAGGTGCGATTGCCGTTTGAAAAATAACGTGTTTCAAAACCAGCCTTTTCCACTAGATGATTGGTTGAGAAGCCCATGACGACGCAGCACTACATCCAATAAGAAGTGGCGTTTATGTCTCGTTGGTTTTGATTGGCTTACAGGCTTCAGCAAAGGCGGGGCTTGATTAAGCGGTTTAGGGCGCCACCTAAAGTTCAACTCATAAATGAATTAACGTGGTTCCGTCTTTTGAACTTGTATTAGCAAGAATAACAAAACTTATTTATGTATTCATGTCGAACAGCACTCGAAGTTTTCTCGAAAGCTCTTATGATATCGGTCCATGTGACTCGACACAGACTAGTTCAACTGCAGATCCGCTAAGAGCAGTGAAGGACGGAGAAGTCTGTATGGGAGACTATAGGAACTGCAGTGTTCTACAATGCATGACATGCAACACAGTGCTCGGAGACTCCCTCGGCATCTGTGGGGAAGTCCAGCGCCTCCAGTATATCATTTGTTTGAGTAAGTTATTCTCGGAACACTTTTAAAAGCATGCAGACTCAAAATTGTGAAGATATGAATGCACTCTTCGTGAATACTTTTGTAAAAAAGCATCAAACACGTGGGTGACTGTGTTGTGATAACCACTGCATTTTAATCTTTTCCTTTGAAGAAGTTTCTGAGGGTGTGAGGGTGAATAAAAAGCTGGAGATGAGTTTGAGTGGTCATCTGGCTTTCTGGTAAGTATTGATCTCAACCGCTTCAGCTTATGTCTAGCATGCATGTGCTGGATGTCCCATTATCATCCTGTGATTTCTCTGTCTCATTATCATCCTGTGATTTCTCTGTCTCTAGCACCTACCAAGTCCTTCACTGTGCTGGCTGCCTTGGTGCTGTTGGCCAGGTTCTTCACTCCACCCCAGAGCACCTGTCTGCTTTACGAAACCTCTTCCTTTTACGAAAAGAGCTGATAAATTGGTGGGTGTAGTTTGTAATAATAGTGTTTACACTGACAGAGATGCATTTCTTTAAAGGAATAGTTCAGACAAAATGAAAATTTGCTAAAAAATTTACCCACCCTCAGGCCATCCAAGATGTAGATTAGCTTGTTTCTTCATCAGAACAACAGATTTGGCAAAATTTAACGAATCATCAGTGTCACAAACTGCTACCAGAACACTTGCTCAACAATGGATCCTCTGCAGTGAATGGGTGCCATCAGCATGAGGATCCAAACAGCTGATAAAAACATCACAATAATCCACAATACCTTCAGTCGATCAATTACTGTCCTGTGAAGTTGAAAGCTGCATGTTTGTAACAAACAAATAAATCATTAAGTTCTGTTCCAATGAAGAAACAAACTCATCTACAATTTTCATTTTTGGTTAAAGTGTTCCTTTAAAATAACTCTTATGGACTCTCGTGTCAGATTTTTGTCAATGGTCACATTACATTTTTAAGATGAAAAATTGAAGGGGAAAAAATGTATTTGTTTGTTTTACATTTTAGCTACATGCTAAGAAGTGGCACATGTGTTAAAGGCTCCAAAATCAACTTCAAACACAGACTCGTGGACAAAAATATTAAAGAGGTGAGTATTTATGCCCATATATATTCACCGTTTATTTTAGGAGACCGTTTATTAAGGAGATCAACATTAAATTTTATTCAGTTATATTATAGGTTGCCTTTACAGCCATTCAACTCACTTGGGTTAAACGTGCATTTTTTTTTCCTCATCATTTTAGCTGAAGCAGGATTTAGAGGCTCAGCTGAAGCAGGTGAAGATTCTGGAAGGAATGATGGAAAAATTGTGCACACACAATGTAAGCTAAAGAAATGCCAGGCATGGAATATGTATGTGTGTATATATGTATGTATGTATGTTTTGTTGTAATTGTTGAAATAAAGTATAAATATTTTTGTATTATGTATTGAATAACAGTTTCATTCTTTGAAAATTTTTAAAATGTGTGAAATTAACTAGCTTGGTTACCATATTATATTACTTTATTTTCATTATGTGCATAGAAAGGAATTGTATAACAGTAAATAAAAGTATATATTGTTGTATTACTAAAAGGAAAAAATCCTAATCTAATCTCTTACACTAACAGATAAAATATAACACTGAAGAAAGAAAACACAACACATGGTTATGAATGGCACCATGCTGCTTTTTTATTGCTAAAATTTAATATTTTTGTACAAAATCATGCGGGGCACATCTGTAGTGCATAGATCAGACTAAGCATAGAGTTTCACATTCAGAGGCAAAATCAGCAACGCAAATCAGGTCATCAAAGCATATAAACTTATGTTCTGCACTATTTGCAATGAACATGAAAAAGAACTTCTCATTTTATTCCATTTAAACTCACAATTGTTAGTTTTGCTAAAACATACTGAATCTTGCCTCTTGAATCACAGACTTGTTACATTTTCATCATATAATAATTAAATCCAAAAAGTAACTTTTTTAATGAATACATCTGTGAATAATTTACAGCAGCGATAAACCTTTGGGATTTCATGCATTTGAAAAGAAAGTCACAACATTGGTCCACTCATAGATTTATCACATTTCTGCATAAATATGTTCAAGCAAAGCTTAATTATTGCATGCACCACAAAACATTTTTATCCACTTCTACCATGCATCAGCAAGTGTTTTTTTTTGCACTCTTATTATAAAAATACTAGTTAATTCCCAATGGATCCTTTTCATTTTGTGAATGTATTGTGGTATATTGTTTACCCAGGATCCACTGAGACAATGAATCATCTGAGTGTCACAAACTGCTACCAGAACACTGCTCATATTGCTGTTAATGAAAATAAGCTGTAAATATACATACAGCTTATGTGCGTTCCACAATGGTTTGTATGTAAACATGCAAGATCAATAGAAGGGCATAAGCCCTGCATATGTATATATTTACTACCTATCAACTTTTTTCCACCTGTCCAAAATAAAAAGGTCTTTAATATTTGTCAGACCCTTGGTGCTACCTTCACATATTTATTTGGTGTCAATGAATAATGGGGCTGTTAACAGCTAGTTCTGTACTACGAAATGAGCAATGGGATGTTCTGGATCAAACACTTACCACTGTCACAAATATGCTACAGATTTCTATTTCACAAACACTATTCAGACACTATAATTCATGCATAAACTGATTATTGCTTCTAAATGTTGAACTTAATACACATCATGGCTTGCATATCTTTGAGTATATTTAAAAATATAGTTTGCATTCCAGTCATTGAGGTATTTATCTACATTACAATGCTTTGATAATTGCTTTATGCCACTCAATATACTACATGTTACTTTAAAACCTAGAGTTTCTGCTACTAGGAATAATCTACCCACAGCTCTAGTCTGAGACAACATTACCTGATGGAGAATGCAATATTAGAGGTATGAATACAAACAGTTCTAGGTTACCCTTTCTAATCAGGACAAGAAAACTGTAGTCTTCTTTGTGTCCAATTATTACAGACCAAATGTTTCCGTTTCCATAATAAGGAATTATCTTGAAACAGGTGTGAAATTAAACTCTTCATTTCAACACCTGTAATACCTTCTAAGTCACCGAGACAAATTCTCCACCCATTAGGGACTGTCATTTTGATCTGAGTCAACTATTTTGGGCCCAGAACTTGATTTTGCACAGTACAAACTAGGACAAACTCACACAGTGCTTATGAAACATATATATGTATTTCAGCATGGCTAGCCGCACGTCAATACCAACCGCCATATTTCTAATCCTCAGCATGCTACAACACATTATTATTAACTAATAGTGATTACCTGTGAATAAACAACTGTGTTTGCCGATTAAAAACTAAAACAAACAAACTCAGCACAAGTGAAAATGACTTGCCTAGTCGCCTCTTAATCAAATCGATCAAGATGTGGATGCTGCGTCCATGGTGGTTACTAACTAAATCATTATCTTCCTAATTTTTTTCTAAACGACTTTATTATAGCATATACTGAATGTCACTACGACTATTAAACTCAGCAAGCATCGCTACCGTACATGCATGGCCGTGTTTATGCTGGCACTACAAATCCCGCCACCCTAAAGCAAGCGGATGAAACTATACATCATTTAATGGAAGACATTGGTGATTTTGTTGTTTTTGCGAACAACTTGTCACTTGTTTGTACAATATACATATTCATCTCAAAACAAGACAAAGGAAAGAAACAAATATTGCACATTTCCCACACTGAGGCCTCACTACTCTTTCTCCCGTGAAAATTCATATTCGGTACATGACACTCTTATTTCTACCAATCCATATGATAGAAACTACTGTACAAACAAAACAAAAATTGGGTACATTTTATCAACACAGATGAAGTTAAAATTCTTATGTTCACAGTGGACTGTAGCTGAGGACCGAGCACAGGCTGTGACCAACTTGCCGTAATCTATTTTGAGATGATGCATTAAAACATACTAAACTATTAACAACTATTTAAAACGTTGTGACCAGGGTCTAACATTTAACCATTCTACTGCCTTTCTTCAGGCCTAATGAAAATGATAACCATGAGAATGGTACTGGATGAAAATGACAGATTTCACTCTACATGTTCTCCTGGAAAACATCTAGACAAATAGATACTGGAAGCCAAACCTTTGGAATAACTCAGATTTATTTATTTATTTATTTTTTAATGTTTTTTTTGTTCACCAAGGCTACATTTATTTGATCAAAAATACAGTAAAACCATTAATACTGTAAAATATTATTACATAAATATTTAAATATTTTAAATAACTTTTCTATTTTAATACATTTAAAAATGTAATTTATTCCTGTAATGGCAAAGCTAAATTTTCAGCATACATTGCTCTAGTCTTCAGTGTCACGTGATCCTTCAGGACACAATCTAATATGCTGATTTGGTGCTCAAGAAACATTTCTTATTTTTTAATCAACGTTGAAAACAATTTTTGCTTTTTAATATTTTATGGAAACTGTGATACACTTCCTTGTAAAAGTTAATTTAAGTATGAAAAATAAAGAAATTAATACTTTTATTCAGCAAGAATGCATTAAATTGATCAAAAGTGACTGTAAAGACAATAATGTTAATAAAAAAAAAAAAAAAAAACTATTTCAAATCAATGCTGTTTAATTAAACTTCTATCACTCAAAAAATCCTGCAAAAATATCTCATGGTCTACACAAAAATCTTAAGCAGCAAAAACTGATTTCAACAGTGGTAACAATAATGAAGGAACATGTGACACCAAGTAATGTCAGTTTTGCCATAACAGGAATAAATTACATTGAGCAGAAGAGGCTTCTTTCAAAAATATAAAAAAAGAAAACTTAATTATTCCAAACTTTTGGCTGCCAGTGTCCAACCAGTGAACTACAAAGTCTCTATATGATTTGTGTGATATTCCCAAACCTATTAATAAAATAACGTACATGAAGTGAAAAGAAACATGCTCAATCCTCTTCCAACTGATTTCCAAACCATCTGACAGACAATGACTATTTACATTACTGTGAGAAAAGCATGTGAATATAGTTTGATCGGAGTGCTCGCTGTGTGGGTCTGAGCTGTGGTAACTTCTGAGGTAGTAAAATAATTATATTTCATTATGTCCTGCATCTCACTGGCACCCCACCCCCACGAGAAAGGTTTAACTGTGGAATTTATAAAGCTTATGCTTGGTTCAGTGTGCCACTGTCTGTCTTGGTTTGTCAGTACAAGTACATAGAAAACATGACAGCACGGTTCATGGTTTTGCAAAAGCACCAATATGAGCTCTGAATTAAGAGAACAGCTATCTGTCTACAGTTTGTTGTCTCAGAAATTACATTTTCAGCCATTTTCAAGACTAAATAAATGACCAAGTAGTGCTTTACTGGTAGGTTTAAAGCTAAGCCATGGAAATAGACAATAGGGAGACGGGAGATTTTAAAAAGAGACGTGTCTAGGCACTTAATCTGCAGATAATAAAACTGTTGGATGAAGCTACTTCATCTTGCTTGCATGATTTAGTTTTTAAATGTGCATTTGTTTTACCTGCAAAGCAAGTGCGCTTTCGCTATTTCCATTTTCACTTTTAACACAACCTGCAACCATATAAATACTCTACTGGATTTATTTATAACAAATATGACCAGAAGATAGCTCTGTACTGTAGCACAATTGTGTTACTTTTTTGGACACATGAAGAGCTTATGGTTCTTTAATGGATAAAAACAACTTCAGTTGTCGTCTCCAAAGTGCAGAGATGATATGTTCATAGACCAGTGACAGTTGGTATGCTGAACAAACACTTCCCTGAAATAATGCTGGAGGAAAGTCAACTTATCGGGATGGAGAGCAGTTTGAAGAACAAAGACATGATGGTCTCATCTGCACAGAACGGACATATGAAACAGATCAGATAAGATAAGGCAAGGAAGTAGGGCTGGGTTGACAATATTGATTACTCAGTTTTATTTTGATGAACCAATATGAATATTTAAAAATAAAAAGATTCATCTTTTAGTCCATGTTGTTTTCTGTTGATGCATGAACAAAAATTTACTAAACACTATTTGCAGCACACCTGCCATCCAATAATCTCAGTGATATGAAACAGTCTTAGCCTTCAAATTCTGACAATTTTATCAAAAAATTAAAAAAAATTATCTTAAATATGGCATGACAGAAGGTACTTCGAAATAAACAGCCTATCAGTAATCACTTAATCAGTGTTTCAACCATGAAAAGACATCAATAAAACAACTTGTCACATATAAATGTTAAATGTTTAATTCATCTGGAGTAGAAACATAATTATATCATTAAGAAGTTGATATAAAACAGCCTTATTTGCAATTAAAATGTCTATAAATCAAACTAAATTTCATTTAAGTGCTTTATTTAGGTGTTGATTATTATAGCTAAAAATAAATAGCAATTGAATTTAAGTTTGGACTTATTGTTCATTTTAACTTCTAATATTATAAAAATGTACCAAATGAAAGGGTTCCCTGTATAGTTTACAGCAGTAGTTGAGAGATTTATGGGGGAAAGACGTAGTGTACATGATATATATCCAAATGAACTAAAATCAGAATCGAATCAAGAACTTGTGAATCTGAATTAAATCAATTTGTGAAACCAGCCCCACAAGGAGGTATCTTGTGTTATTTCTGCTGCACAAACGGACCTACCTGGTCATGAGTTCCTTTCAGGACTGTTCCTTTCTTTTCTTGATATGACATATGAAGGGCACTGTTTTGATAAGACAAAGCAGGTTCATTGAGATCTGCGTTCTCGTTTAACAATATAGTAAGTTCTAGAGCACTTATGAAAGGAAAGAACAAAGTGCATGAAAGAACAATGACAATGAATATTAATACACAACCAAATAACATGCATCTCTACTCCAGCACAATGCATGAGCATCTACCGAGTGACGCAAGTGCTGGAATGCGAAACTGCAACACAAAGATTAGACAAAGACAAGCTCCTGCAGTACATCTCAACACTCACCGTGCACTTACAGTCTCCGGTGATCTCGTGCTGGTTTCGAAGCGAGTGAACAGGAACTAAAAGTCTCCCCCATCATACTCGTCGGCTGGAGTACGGCGGGCCAGGCTCGGAGATGTTCGGTGAGCCTGGCCCCGCTGCGCTGCTGCGGCGGTGGACTGCGCGCTACGCCATTTCGGTCCCGTGTGCTGCTGCTGCTGCAGCGATCTTCCGGGGCGCATCGGCGTCTGCGCTCTGATTGGTCAGCCGAGCGATCATTCAGACGAACAACACCCGCCCTCTTGGACAATAACAGACAGCAAGGTACAGGTGAAGAGAGATTTTTATAGGCTATATATATGAATGAAAAATGAACAGCAGCATTATAAATTGCAACCAAGAGAAAGGTGGAAAAAAACGCCACAGGGAATCAAAAACATAATAAGAAGAGACATGGGAAAAAACATACTTAATATTTTGTTAATGTATATTTAGTAAAAACTTCCAAATATTTAAGGTTTCGATAGCTTCGAAGTCTCTTATGCTCACCAAGGCTAATTTATCTGATCAAAAAATACAGTAAAATAGTGATATGGTGAAATATGATTACAAAATAAAACAACAGCTTTCTAATTTAAAATGCAATTTATTCCTGTGATGGCAAAGCTGAATTTTCAACAGCCATTGCTCCAGTCATGAACCTTCAGAAATCATTCCACTGCTTACTTTTATTTTATTTTATTTTATTTATTTATTTAGAATTTTTTTGATTTATAGAATTAAAAAAGAACTGCATTTATTTGAGATTTTTTTGATAAAATTTTGATTTTATTTATTTGAGTTTTTGTAAATATGGGATGATGTAAAAAGAGATTTTACAGTCACTTTACATTCACTTTTGATCAATTTAAAAGATGTGTCCTTGCTCAATAAAATATATATATATATATTTTAAAAATATTACTGGCCGTAAACTTTTGAACAATAGTGTATGTGTATGGAATTTAGCTACAATTTTTATAAGAATATTTAAAATATATTTAAATACAGGAGATTGACGTGAGTATCTTTTGTGATTTGTTTGATTATTTTGCATATAAATGAGGACAGATTACTGATTGAATAAATGAATGACTGTATTAATAATATACAACGTGTGGGATACAAATAGCTAAACAAAATTAATATTTAAAAACCTGGCAATAGTTTTATTGCACTAGCACTGAATAAAAATAGCAGCCTGTTGTTATGGCTTGACTCTCTGCTATTCCGTTTTATGCAATAAAATAAGTTAAATTAATGTGCATAAAACACGGAATGCATTAACCTTTCCAAACCGGTTCTGTGTAATGTACGTGCCTGAGGCGCAGCCACATGATGTGCTTTGATCTCACACACACACACACACACACACACACAGAACACTCAAGCTTGCCTCCTCCCCCCCTGCGCTCTGCGCGTGCGTCTGCGGTACTACATCAACAGAATGAGTCCTCCTCGTTTACTGTCAGAAATTAAACAAACCCTTTACGATCTCAAGTAATTAAGTCTGTATTTAAATATTGAGTGCGTTTCAACCTAAATCTCACAGTCGCTTTATCCGGACTAAACTCCGCGGTTGAAAGTGGTAAGAGATTTTTTGCGATTTCTTGAAATTAGATTATGTACAGTACTAGGCCGCAGTCTTATAATCGAGCATGCATGTATTTCTGTGGGCGTTGAGTTTCAACTAGACCCGTTAAATGTTAGTTGCATTTTAAGGCAATTTGGTTTCAGAATTAAAAAACAACATGTCTTTCAACCTACATGTTTAACAGCAACGCTTCCGCAAAAGTTGTCAATCAAAAGGCTGGGCTGCAAAACATCAGAGTGATGAGGAAAGATTATTCCCTATTTTAAGAAGGATACAAAATTCTTAAACTAACCATAACACAAATGCATTTTATTTTTGCTTGCTATAGTGAGACCCGTGTGTGGCACGTGTATTGGCAAGCTAATTGTGCTGCATGCATGTGGGTCTTCTTTATCAATGTGCTGTGCATGAGACCAGTGGTGATGGAGCTCCATATGGATGACTGTTTACATGGGGATAAATCTGCATATGCAATGAGCATTAAAATGACAACTTAATGTAGTCACATTCAATGCAAACCGGTTTGATTCAGTAAGTTTCACTGGTTTGGCAATTGCTGCCATAAAAGGCTTTACAATGCATCTAAAATCAACAACAACAACAACAACCCTTCAAGTGGGCCCAAGCCACAAGTGAAAGTAGCCTACAGTTACAATATGAGCCATTTGAGGAAGAATTTAAGAACATACAATTAGTCAATTCATTCAATGCAAGACCAGTGGTGTTGGAAACTTAAAGTACAGTAAAAAATAGTGATATGGAACTGGCCAGGAACTCATCGTGTTAGAACTGGCCAGGATCTAAAAACAAACAAATTTTCTTTAAAATCTGTTCAGACATCACAAATGCGATATTGCAGCATATGGGAATCTGCAACATTTTTTCCTCTCAGGTTGTAATTTGTCCTGCAGACCTGGTAAAACTACATTAATGCTGCCACATTGCTGGAATGACAATAAACTAAACGTGATTTTACTTGTAATAATATAGTATGGTGCCTTGACAGTGTCTTAAAATACTATAAAAAAATACCATGGTATATGAAGTCATCCAGTTCCCAGTGCTATGTTTGGACAGGATTAGTAAGAAACCTATTATCATATAATCTCATTGACATTACGTCAAGCAAAAAACTTGCTTTTTGCATTTTTAATTGTCAAATGTTGTTGGTTGGCCACATATTCCATCCACTAAGACAATCTGAATAATGTGCACAGCTGCCATTCATTCTGAATACTGCAGAAATAGCAAGATAAGTATGGTAGTAGCTATTGCAAACATTGTGACCTTCTGAACAACCTGTGATGATTAACAGTAAACAAATATGTAGAATAATGTATCTGTAATAAGCATTAGATTACTCGTAAAGAGGGATTGACACACAAAAACCATGTTTGAATTTAGATGAACTTTGCCAATTATTTATTGTATAATAAAACAATGACGGGATTGGCATCTGATAATATCTGGTAATAAACACCCTGACAGAAGCATGCACTAAGCATAGTCATGACGAATGCATGATACACTAGCATTCAAAATTGCATTAAATGTATCAGAAGTGATAGTAAAGACATTTACAATGCTGCAAATGACTTGCATTTCAGATAAATGTTCTTCCTTTGAACATTCTGAAATCTATAAATCACGGTTCCACAAAACTATTAAAGGTATAGTTCACCCAAAAATGAATATTTTGTCATCATCATCATCGTTCCAAACCAGTATGAGTTTGTTGAACATAAAAGAAGATACTCTGAAGAATGCTGGTAATCATACAGTTGATGGTCCCCATTGACTTCCATAGTATTTCTAAATTCTTTCCCTACTGTGGAAGTCAATGGGGACCAAGAACTGTTTGGTTCTTCAAAATTCTTCAAAATATCTTCTTTTGTGTTCAACATAAGAAAGAAACTTGTACGGGATTGGAATGACATGGGTGAGTAAAAGATGACACAATTTTCATTTTTGGGTGAACTATGCCTTTAAGCAACACAACTGTTTTCAACATTGATAATAATAAGAAATGTTTCATGGAGCAGCAAATTAGAGTAATTTCTGAAGGATCATGTGACGAATAGAGTAATGGCTACTGAACATTCGGCTTTGCCATAACAGGAATAAATTGCATTTTAAATTAGAAAATAGAATAGAAAAAAGACTAAATTGTAATAATATTTCACAATATTGCTGTTTTTACTGTATTTCAAAAACATTAAATCTTAGTGTAATTAATACAAAACCTCCATCAGCAGTGATTTAATATACATAAGACCCCATTTTTTGTCACGACTCATTCTTATAGTGTATTTGAAACTTGGTGTTATTTGTTTTCCCGCAGGTATCTAAAGTGTAACCAACTAGAAGTGCAAAAAAAATTGAGAGAGGGGGAAGAGTGGATCTGGGATGGCTGGAGGAAGAAGAGGAGCGAATAGAACGACATATTGTCGTTCTCCGCTGAGCAGTGAGACGGGTTCCGTTGGCAACGGTAACCACTCCACCAGCTCACCCGTGACAGGTGTGAGGTCACGAACCAGGTGGGAGCACATTTGAGCAATGTGGTACACATAATAAACTAATGTTCATTTGCTTTGATAGCATCCTCTTCCAATGTTTAAAATAACACGTTGTGAGGTCATCAGGAATGGATCGGGGACGGGAATGTCCAGCCCTCCGTTGGCCACTCAGACAGTGGTGCCACTGAAGCACTGTAAGATTCCAGAACTCTCTGTGGACCAGAACGTCCTGTTTGAGCTCCACCTGTTTGTGTGCCACGTTACAGCTCTGTTCGTGCATTACGTCAACATCTACAAAACAGTGTGGTGGTACCCTCCTTCACACCCACCTTCACACACCTCTCTAGTGAGTCACATGTCATAAGTCTTAAATTAAACTCCACAGAAGCATCCAATGTTCATTTCTCTACAAAATGAATTTCTTTTGTCTCTGCAGAACTTCCACCTCATTGATTATAATATGTTGGTGTTCACCATCATAGTGCTGGCTCGCAGGCTAATTGCTGCCATTGTAAAAGAGGTAATGTGCCTTATCTCCTAGCTCTTTATGCCATTTTAATAGCTTTAATCAATGAATAAGTTGTGCATTTTTTTTCTCTTCTTTCTTTGTTCCAAAGGCATCACAAAGTGGGAAGTTGTCCTTCCCGCACTCTGTCTTCCTGGTGATGGCTCGTTTTGCCGTCCTGACTCTTGCAGGATGGAGTCTGTGTCGTTCACTTATTTATCTCTTCAAGACGTATTCCATACTCAGCCTGCTCTTCCTCTGCTATCCGTGAGTAATAATCTACACATCCGCTTATGTTGATTCAAATGTTTTCAGGTGCTGTCACATTTACCATTGTTTTGTGAGATTTAGTGGGTGAAATCCAGCCATTTCAATAGGAATCCACGTGCTCTTGAATTTCTTGTGAAGGTGAAGGATTTCCCTCACAGAGTTTGCATTAGGTTCAAGTTGGTCGCACAAATTTGCCATGTTGGCCAACAGAAAGCTGGCTGGTTTGAAAGTGACTGCTGTGTGAGCTATGAATAATGGACTTTTTTGCCCATTAAATTTTGCTAATGTGACTGCACCTTTACTGCTTTCATAATGCATGCATTATGGGTCATAATGGTTGACTAGCTGCTGACAATATAAAATTATTGTGATATTATGGTCTATATGATAGATAGGTAGATAGATGGATGGATGGACGGACGGATGGATGGATGGATGGACAGAAAAATCTATAGACAGACAGATCGATGGATGAATAGATCTATAGATAGATAGGTAGATAGATAGATGGATGGATAGACAGATAAATCTATAGATAGACAGATCGATGGATGAATAGATCTGTAGATAGGTGGATGGATGGATGGATGGATGGATGATGGATAGACAGAAAAATCTATAGACAGACAGATCGATGGATGAATAGATCTATAGCTAGATAGATAGATAGATAGATAGATGGATGGATAGACAGATAAATCTATAGATAGACAGATCGATGGATGAATAGATCTGTAGATAGGTGGATGGATGGATGGATGGATGGATGATGGATAGACAGAAAAATCTATAGACAGACAGATCGATGGATGAATAGATCTATAGCTAGATAGATAGATGGATGGATAGACCGATAAATCTATAGATAGACAAGATCGATGGATGAATAGATCTGTAGATAGGTAGGTAGATGGATGGATGGATGGATAGATAGATAGAGTAGTACTTTGATGTTCACTTCGATGTTTGGCTGGTTTATAGATGGTTTATAAATGTGCAAATATAGATATATATAGATTTGAGTCATCCATTCAGAATTTAAAGTCATAGCTATGTGTTTTATAATATTTCTAATTATTTAAATGTGTTTTATTATATTTCAACATACTCATCTGTCTTTCCCCCTCAGGTTTGGAATGTACATCCCTTTCTTTCGACTCAGCTGTGACTTCCGGAGGGCTGGATCCATGTCCCCGTTAGGCAGCATGAGTTCTAAAGAAGTGAGCAGTGCTGCTTTGGGCCGTGGGGGACGGGACTATCTGTCCGTACTGAAGGAAACATGGAAACAGCACACCAGTCAGATGTACAGTTTTCAGCCCATGCCCACCCATGCCTGCTGTCTCTCTCCTGACCTCATCCGCAAAGAAGTGGAGTACCTGAAGATGGACTTCAACTGGAGGATGAAGGAGGTGTTGGTTAGCTCAATGCTCAGCGCCTACTACGTGGCATTCGTACCTGTTTGGTTCGTCAAGGTGAGTGCATCGACAGGTGGTCTTTTGTGCAAAAACACACATAGAGTATGTGGATTGAGAGAACTGGTTTGGTTGATGAGGAACAAGTGATTCATGTGTAATGAGTCGATAAATTCAGATCAGATTGGCTGTAGGCAAAATCATTCTTGGTGTTTAAACCAGCATATGCAAATGGTTTTTCCAGATATTATTTTTATGGCTTTCTATCTGCCCTCAATGCAAAACTTTGGTTTTAGCGTCATGGGTTTTGTTGAAATTCCTTGGGATGTAGTTTGTTTGATGGTTTAATGTGTTACAAAGAACATGACAACATGTTCTTTGACAATATATTTATCTATGCAAGCTGCTATAAAACAGTGGATCAATTATATGAGCGTTATATTTTCTTATAATGCTTATTGCTGATTTGATGCTTGAGAAAAATTTCTTAATATTATCACTATATGTTGTAATATCAATAAATATTAACAGTTGTGCTGTGTCATATTTTATGGAAACCATAATGTGTTTTTCATGTTTTTTTTGTTATATGGAAAGTTCAAAAGAACAGCATTTGAAATAGAGATATTTTATAACATTATACATTGTTTTGGTTTAATCAAATAATCAAATGTGTCATTGCCTAATAAAAGTATTAATTTATATATATAAAAAAAATAATAAAAAATAAGAATTTTACTGACACTTCAAATTTTTTGAACAGTAATGTGCATCAAAAATAAGTATTGTTATTGCACATTTGTACATTTTGTCTTAGACATGAAGAATTGCTTTACATTCATGCATATGACTCTTTCTTAATTTTTCTTTATGTGAATAGAGCACACAATATGTAGATAAACGCTGGTCCTGTGAGCTGTTCATCCTGGTATCTGTCAGTACTTCTGTCATTCTGATGCGGCACCTGTTACCTTCCCGCTACTGTGACCTGCTCCACAAAGCTGCCGCTCATCTGGGCTGCTGGCAGAAGGTCGACCCTTCCCTCTGCTCAAACGTCCTCCAACACATGTACGTCTGATCTGGGGTCATAGAAATAGCATAAGTTTAGGTTGTGTTAGGTTTTTGTGTGTGTCTTTTAAAGTGAAAAAGAAAGTGACGTGACGTGGCCAAGTATGGTTACCCATACTCGGAATTTGTGCTCTGCAATTAACCCATCCAAAGTGCACACACACAGCAGTGAACACACACACACCCCGTGAACACACACACCCGGAGCAGTGGGCAGCCATTTATGCTGCAGCACCCCAGGGAGCAGTTGGGGGTTCGGTGCCTTGCTCAAGTATTGAGGGTAGAGAGAGCGCTGTACACTCACTCCCCCCACCTATAATTCCTGCCGGACCGGAGACTCGAACCCGCAACCTTTAGGTTACGAGTCCGACTCTCTAACCATTAGGCCACGACTTCCCCTTTAGTGCTAAAATGTAAGTATCGCAGGTGCTGAATGATTCCAAGTGCATTTACAAAAGAGCCTAATTTAAATTCTTGTTCACAGTCTGATGTGCACTTAGCCTTAAAAGAATACCTGCATTGTGTTGCATGTTTCAACATGTTCATTTGATCTTGGGTGTTGCCGTCAACAACAGATTTATTTATAGCACATTAAATGATTTTGAAACAAAGCCATTTTAAAGCCTTTTTTTTATTTTTTTTTATTTGCATTGGTTTTCAAAAATACTGTTTTTAACTTGTTTATGCTAAATAATATTAACTCACTGAATTTAGTTTTTTTATGTACTGTTTTTTTTTTTAACGTAATATTCTTCTTAAATTGTGTCAGAGTGCTTTGTTTTATGTGAATTTTTATGTTTTTAAGAGTATTATGTTTTTATGAATATTTTTATGAGTTTTCATGAGTATTATTTGTGTAATATCTTTCTTTTTCTGTTTCCTGCAGATGGACAGAAGAGTACATGTGGCCACAAGGAGTTTTAGTCAAGCACAGTAAAAATGTTTATAAGGCCATGGGCCATTATAACGTAGCAGTTCCCTCAGATGTCTCGCATTATCGTTTCTATGTAAGTATAAGCTGTAGATGAACTCTAGAGCAAGTTTGAATGGCAATGTTTTTAGAAACATCATTACAAAGAATTAATAGTATATTAATGGGAATGATATTGCAATAACCACTGTTCCCCTCTTTTTTTTCCTTTCTTTTAACAGTTTTTCTTCAACAAACCTCTTCGAATATTGAACATTCTTATAATCCTGGAAGGTGCAATGATATTCTACCAGCTATATTCACTCATGTGTTCAGATAAATGGCATCAGACGATATCATTAGCTCTAATATTATTCAGTAATTATTATGCCTTTTTCAAACTGCTCAGAGACAGAATAGTTCTCGGAAAAGCATATTCGTATTCAGCCAGTGCCTCCAATCAGAAAGTCAGTTAGACGAGGATAAATTATTGTCAGTCATCACAGATGAGCAGAAAACATGCATGAGAGCTGTTTATTTTTTCTACAAGTGCATTTCTGTCTATATTCTGACTTGCCATGAAATTAAAAGGAATCATATTTTTGTACTACGTCTAGTTCTCTGAAGTTTTCTTTTAAAGGACATTCATATCCTAGTCAAACACAATGGTGTTTTTCTTTATATTTCATTTTAATGTTTCTTTATTTTGAATCAAACACTATTTGAAAACAAGTAAGCACTAGTTTTATCATCATCTTAATATTTCTTTGTTATATCATTAGTCTGTTACTGTACCATAACCGCCTCTAGGTGGCGACAAACATCTCTCAAAGCTAAAGATCTCGGTCAACGGTTGACTGTAATGAATACAGGCGTTTGCAAAGCCATTTTGTTTTGTGGTATATAATGGCTTATTAAAAACCGCTATATGAATAGCTAGCAGTGTAGATGAGGTTTTAAAAATTAGTGTGAGGTTCTTCAAACTGGATCTCAGCTCGTGTCTATTGTGATTACGCTCTTAGTATGGCGAAGGTTCAGCTCATGAATATTAATGATGGTATTTTGACGTCACTCAAAAGCATACCAATTGCTGAGGCTTGGCTCTTGAATATTAATTAGATAATCGGGACGCTTCTTTAATGCCGTCCAATAGCAAAAGCGTGTCTCATTAATATTAATAACGAGGCTTCACCATAGTACTAGTCGCAGAATCGCGGTCGGGAAGTAGGAGAAATCTCGCTGGAAACGGCAAGCACTTGGTGTCTGCTGTTAAAACGGACCGCGTATAAATCCTGAGTTATTGGAATGGAAAAACCAACACGGGCGCCTTAAATTTGCGTTGGAAACCTCAAAGAGCCTCATCCTTGTCCTCGAGCCGGTGAGTAAATGGTTTTGTTCAGCCATATGACGATGTGCGCATCGCGTCTCACGGGGCATCCTCTGCAAATCCCTTCATTTCAATGTAAAACCCTCTTCTCCAAATAAAAAATGCATTAGATCTTGCACTGATAAACACATCAAGTCATTCTACAGCTGCAAACAAAAAAAATAAATGTTCTAGCATGATATAATAATACAAGACGACGCAATCTTCGTATTTATTTAGTAAAATAGTGCATTAATTAAAATTGAGATTTTTGGGGCTCATTATTTATCTAAAAGCACCATGATTGACCCAGATTGTTTAGTGCTCACTGCAATGAACGATCTTTCAATGAAAGGCTATTACTAGTATACAAATATCTACGATTCACATTTTCATTTATAATATACAGGTTTAATATATATAATCTTTTTTATATAAAATCTAATAATATACAAAAATACTAAAATATACATCTTCCATTGATATAGAGTTATGTGGGCAGGAACAGTTGCTCGGAAATTAATTTATAGTTTTTCCGCAAACAGAAGGACTTAATAATAGGCATACAGTTGAATGCTTTTATTTAAAAAGATTGCTTTTCTTTAAAATGTTCAATTTTCAAAAATGTCATTGATGTACTTATAGCTAGTTAGCTGACCCAATTAGTTGCAGTTTCTGAGAAACAATATTGAATTGTATAGGCTATTTGCAGTAACATATATATATTAAAATTACTGCAAATTTAAAAAAAAAAAAAAAATAATAATAAACATAAAAAAAACTGATGGTAGACATATATTATTGTATCCCTGTTGGATGGACAGCAGGCACCTGAGAGTCCCAGAGAGATCTGAAGCATCTAAAAATATTTCAGCACTGGAGCGCAGCTTGATAACACTGTATTTCTTTACACAGGGTGAGAAACAGAACAGCAGAATAAATAAACCGGAAAATGACAGAGAGGCTTACTTTATTCATAAAGTTTGGTGGAGTTTGAATCAAGCTCCTTCTTAAATGGGATGATAAGTAGGCATGTCTTGGTAACCAATTACATTTATTAAGCATGTTATCTGATATCGTTAACATGGCTTCATGCAGTCACACAAAAAATAGAATTTTCCATTCCATCTGTTAGCAGCTCAAGGTCAGATATTAATAATTGCTGCCAGTCTTGTGAATGTTTAGCACACTCTCACTGACCTGCTGTAATGATTGAAATCTGTTCGCTACAAAGCTGAAATTGACTTTAGTGCAATGATACCAACAGGACTGAAGCATGGCACAAACCTTCACATTATTAAATCTGTCTCTGTAAGGGCCCTTATTATTTTGTTATGCTCCTGGTTGCCTTCCCACCATAGCCAAAGCAGAAAGAGACTAAACTTTTCCCATTAAAGTAGATTGCTTTACAATAATGGCAGTGTTTGGGTACTAGTTCATATAACAATATTTTTGCAGTTTCATGTGGTGCTTTTTGAAAGAAATTACACACTATATATTCCACTAGTTTAGGATCATCTCATGTTGTTTTTTCATTCATCTCAGTAGCTGAGAGCTCTTGTCTGTGTTTCTTAGAAAGTGCCACTGCCCTCATGGAAGACAAGAGGAAGAAAAGGAGTCCCAAAGTGTCCCTTCCCCAGCCCCCTCCTCCACCAATCAACCCTCGAAAGCTCTCTGTTCTCCCAGCGAGTAAAAGCGCCACATTCTCATTGGGTTTACCCCAGCCCCCCTCCCCAAAACCCAGGGGCAAGTACAAGAGATCAGTGGGGGCAATGGGTCCGTCTAAAGAAGCTCTCGCCGTTCCTGAGGTTCCACCCAAAAACACAAGGTTTGTGTGTCATTATAGATCATAGATGCTAAATTGTTTTGAGTTTGTAATTGGCATTTCCAAATTGTTCCTAATAGTGATTCTGGTTTCATTTGTAGGCCTCACAGAGAGAAACCCAGAGCTCCTCAGCCTGCTGGACCGAGCCGCGTGTCCCAGTCCTCCTCACCACTCCAGCACTCATTCCTCACGGACGTCTCTGATGTGAGAGAGATGGAGGGAGGACTGCTCAGCCTGCTCAATGACTTTCACTCTGGAAAACTACAGGCTTTTGGTATGTGCTAGGATTTTATTCAGAAGACTTAGTAGTTTGGGATGTCATTAGAATTGTTTTGCAGTCTTAACTGTTGAGATATTTTTAAGGAATGCAAAGGTGTGTAAGGGTGGCACCTTTACTACACCCAATTCATTTATCAGTACTGTCTCACTTTTTATGTGTATAATACCGTGTGTTTGCAGGTAAGGTCTGCTCCTTTGAGCAACTAGAGCATGTGAGAGAGATGCAGGAGCGTCTGGCCCGGCTGCATTTCAGTCTGGACAGTCATGTGGAGGAGCTGTCTGAAGACCAGAGAAAAAATGCTTCGGACCGCAATCTAGAACACTTGCTTTCTAATGTAAGATATTTTTTAATCTGCTTTCATAATGCATCTCTTGTTGGGTTGCACAATTAATCTAAATAAAACTAAAATGAGATATGGCTTAGTGTGATTATCAAATCGCAAAGGCTGCCATTTACATTTTAGTTTTTTAGTCTTGTTGATATATAATCACTAAATTTTTTGACCGAAATGTGCAGCCCTACAGACAAGCACAGCAAACCTGGAACTTTTAAAAAAATGTTATTTTAAATCTTAATAGCAATTTTAATCAGAAGATCAGAATTACATTTTTACCCTAAATCGTGCAGACCTAATCTTTTGAGTATTCATACTGAACCTTAAACCAAAGACATTCGTTTTCCTACAAGTTTATATTTATTCATTACAGTAGACACACACGCATTAGTAGAATCTGGATCTAATGGATATGAAACACCAGTCTACTTGTTCTCTCTCCACTATTCAAGCATTCTGAGTCTCTCTCACACACAGATACTAAAGGACTGGACACAATAATACCCTGTATCTGAATACAGGCCTGTGGCTGAATCTTGTATTATCATCCAAATCCAAGTGTCGCTGTCTGACTGAATTCTTTCATCAGTCTGTGAAGGGCTGGACAGTTGCTATTGATAGTATTTCCCTTCTAGCTGTTAGCTCGGTGGTATGTGGTAGAGAGCCCAGCAAATTACAGTGTAAGAGTGTATGTGTGTGTGTGAATTTCATTATGGGTAGTTCACTTAATATAACAGAGTGTATATAGTTGAATCTTAAGAAAGGTCATGTTTTACCACACTTTTTCATAAAGCATATTTTATTACTATTAAGACTCAATTTTTACATAATTCCCATTATTCTCATTAGATTCTCATTACTGTACTACAGTCTTTTTAATCAGCATTAATTAAAGGCAGGCACTACAGATGCTACAATGATATTTTTTTTATTTTTCAAAATTTCCCCCCAAAATGTAAATGGTACATATGTATTTCTAACAATATAAATGCTATATTAATACAATATTTATTTAGATATTATTGTATTACAGTAATTAAAATTCAAGTTCAAGTTGAGCTTTATTGTCATTCTGCTACATGTGTGGACATATAGTGGAACGAAATGTCGTGCCTCGCAGGACCATGGAGCTGCATACTAGTTAAGCATAAGATAAACATACAGCAATGCAAATATAGGAAAACAATAGATCTATACAACAGTTTAACCATCTGACTATTCATATACTATAAATACTATAACTACTATACCTACTATACCTAGTTGACTACACATACACAAACTGAGACTGTACAAGAACTTTACATAAATACTGTACATGAAATTGTGCTAAAGAGATATTTGTACATGAAAATGTGCAGAAAAAAAATATATTTTGTACATTAAATTGTTCAGAAGAGAGGTTTTGTGGGAAGCAGCGCATAGTGCAAAAAGATTTAGTAGTGCAATGCTCAAGTAAACATATTATTTTGTAGTGCAATGTTCAAGTAAACATATATTATCTTATTGAGTCTTTGTAGCAGGGAGTGTTTATAGAAAGTGTCTAGTGTGCATATAGTGGGACGAGTGCGTTACTACAGGTGGTTTGTATAGCCCACTCACCTGTTTTGCATTGGGATGTAAAAATCTTAATAAATATTAAATTAATTAAAAAAAAAATAATAATAAAAATACTTTTTTTTATTGTTAAGGTAAAATGTAACCTAGACGTTAATGAGATGTCAAGGAATTCACAGAAGCTAGGTGATAGAAATAGGTGTTCATAACAAGCAAAAATAAAAACAGAAATAAACAATTTAGGATATATTAAATTAGTTGTTAGTGCCTGGTGTAAAGAAATGCATTTCTGCAGTGCCGTTTGTAATTTTTGAAAAAGGACAGCCTGTATGATACAAATCAGCTCAGTTATTGTTAACATACAGGCTGAATTCAAGAAAAACCCATTGTTTGAAGTCTGTTGGTATACTGATACTGTCAGCTCAGCAGCTCAGTTATAGATTGGTCTTTTTAAAGCAGCAGCGATTATATTGATTTTTTTGAATGCATCTGTTTTTTTTTCCTCCTCTTAGCTGGAAGAATTGAGCAGCTCAATGTATCCTTCCATATTATGGTTTGTTTATGTTTAAATATGACATTTTACTTTACCTTTGACATTAACCCCCAAAGTGTTTGGAGTCCCTTAAGATGTTAACAAAAAAGAATGATTAAGTCACATTTTATGTTAATAAAATGGTTATTGACTTAATCAACACTGGTCAAGTAAATGTTTTGTGAAAATGTTACGTGGTGTTTTCCCAGGATTTATGTTTATTCAGAAAGGGTTTGTGTTCCTCTGCTCTCACTGCTCTCAGCTAAGCATTTAGTTTTAGTTTCAGTACAACCAGGGATTGTGTTTCTCAAAACATCTTAGCTGAGATTATTCTAAGATCAGTTGTGTCCTAATGGAAGCCTAATGGATAAATCCAGTATATGTGCAGGAAAAAAGCTGAAGTCAGCATTTTATGTGTAATAGGAGCTCCAGAGCTTGTACATTAGATGTACATTAGCAGTGCATATCTCCTTAATGCGGTTTATCCAGACAGAAACTCCACCTGGCAGAAAATCAAGATTTACCCAAGACCTCCAGCACCTGAAGCGGGAAACCAAACCCAGCTGACCATCAAATCACTGTGCCGACCAAAGCCCAAGATGCCATGGCTACAACTCAACTGCAAGTTAATGAAGCACCATCATCATGATCTGTGTCTAATGCAATGCTACGTGACGGCAACAGCATCAAAGCACATTCTCCACGTGAACGAAATTCAACTGCAAAAATGGCACTTCTTGTTTTTCAAATGTTTTGATCTTAACATTTAAATTTGAATAATTCCAATGATTTTGAGCCTGAAAGCTAAATTGCACCCTCTTTGTTGCAGGGTTTAAGTGGTTTATTTGGATAATTAATAATTGTTCTTACTTTAGGGATTGCTTGAGTTGATTTCAGAGGTTCATTCATTACTGGTAAAGGTTGATGTCTAGAATTATTAGATCAACAATGTCAGAACTGAATGAGAAGACGAACATTTACATTATCAGTCAGTCAGCACATACACCATTGAGTTTAGTTCATCAGTGTTCTCTGGAAAGATGTAGTAAATGGCTGTGGAGTAGCTATAAACTCACTCAGGACTGTTTGAAATCAGTAATCTTAGTGCCTCTTCTCAGTGTCTAGATTACATTGATTGTTTCACTGTAAGATTTTCATGAGACTCTCTAAATGATGGAACTGGATCTTTTTGTAGATGTTTGTACATTAAAATAGACTTACACTTATTCAAAATAAAATGTTATATACCTTGTTTGTAAACTAGAGATTTCAATAGCTATTTAATGTTGATCTAGGAACAATTATGGTACAAGTTATTTGTTATTCCTGATGGCACTGATGGAAATGTACAGTATTTGTGTGTTATCTTTGCATAAACTAAAGTGAAAACATAATGGAGTCAGGCATTTCAAAATTTCAGGTTCTAAAAAGTTGATATTTAGTACTATTTGGGTAATTCTAGAATTAGAGATGAGTTGACTCTGGAATTCCTCAATTTCTTGGAGCACAAGATTGTATTTGAACCTTGTAGATTTGCAGTCTCTACCCCAAAGCACAAAAGAACAGAGTACAGTAACATCTAATACAGGTCAGGAGGTTCTGACAATGTAAAGTGGATGTAAAAAAACAAAAAACAAAACTGTGACATAGTCCATAATACATAGTACAACCTCACTAACACCCCTAAAAAAGCCAGTCTTCCCATTTTACACCAGTTTCAGTGATAAACCATCAGCACAACAAATGGACAGGTTTGAGGAAAAGCAAATTATCTACACCAGTTTGAATTTTTATATTTCATGATGCAGTAATATCACTTTACAGCAGACCTCTGCTACGCCTACCTCCAAATATTTCAACAGAGAGTCAGTACTGTTGCCTTGAGGGGAGGTCTGTTTAAATTGATTTCAGATTGATTCATGGCAGGTTCTGATCCTGCATCAGCATGTACAGGCCGCTTTCTCTTCCCTCACTGAGTCTAAAGCATTGAAAGAATCATTTAAAAAAATGACATTTGTATTCTTTCTGTGAATTTTCAAATGAAATGAAATTTCAAATATTTCAAAAAGAAAATATTTGTGTGCTTTGCTTTTAGTCCGTGTCTTGTTTTGTTTAATAATGCATATAAACTATTTTCTATTTGTGTGCTTTAAGTAATAAAACTTAATGCAACAATTCACTCACTTTGACTTTGGACTTTTTGTGCAATTATGGGACATGACAGTTGGTTGAATAAAAGTCACAGAAGTTGGAAAAATTTAATATGACCTACTTTTAAAAAAGTTACAAATACTAATATATACATACAGTCAGGTCCATAAATATTGGGACATCGACACAATTCTAACATTTTTGGCTCTATACACCACCACAATGGATTTCAAATGAAACGAACAAGATGTGCTTTAACTGCAGACTGTCAGCTTTAATTTGAGGGTATTTACATCCAAATCAAGTGAACGGTGTAGGAATTACAACAGTTTGCATATGTGCCTCCCACTTGTTAAGGGACCAAAAGTAATGGGACAGAATAATAATCATAAATCAAACTTTCACTTTTTAATACTTGGTTGCAAATCCTTTGCAGTCAATTACAGCCTGAAGTCTGGAATGCATAGACATCACCAGACGCTGGGTTTCATCCCTGGTGATGCTCTGCCAGGCCTCTACTGCAACCGTCTTCAGTTCCTGCTTGTTCTTGGGGCATTTTCCCTTCAGTTTTGTCTTCAGCAAGTGAAATGCATGCTCAATCGGATTCAGGTCAGGTGATTGACTTGCCCATTGCATAACAATCCACTTCTTTCCCTTCAAAAACTCTTTGGTTGCTTTTGCAGTATGCTTTGGGTCATTGTCCATCTGCACTGTGAAGCGCCGTCCAATGAGTTCTGAAGCATTTGGCTGAATATGAGCAGATAATATTGCCCGAAACACTTCAGAATTCATCCTGCTGCTTTTGTCAGCAGTCACATCATCAATAAATACAAGAGAACCAGTTCCACTGGTAGCCATACATGCCCACCACCACCATGCTTCACTGATGAGGTGGTATGCTTAGGATCATGAGCAGTTCCTTTCCTTCTCCATACTCTTCTCTTCCCATCACTCTGGTACAAGTTGATCTTGGTCTCATCTGTCCATAGGATGTTGTTCCAGAACTGTGAAGTCGTTTGGCAAACTCTAATCTAGCCTTCCTGTTTTTGAGGCTCACCAATGGTTTACATCTTGTGGTGAACCCTCTGTATTCACTCTGGTGAAGTCTTCTCTTGATTGTTGACTTTGACACACATACACCTGCCTCCTGGAGAGTGTTCTTGATCTGGCCAACTGTTGTGAAGGGTGTTTTCTTCACCAGGGAAAGAATTCTTCGGTCATCCACCACAGTTGTTTTCCGTGGTCTTCCGGGTCTTTTGGTGTTGCTGAGCTCAACGGTGCGTTCCTTCTTTTTAAGAATGTTCCAAACAGTTGTTTTGGCCACGCCTAATGTTTTTGCTATCTCTCTGATGGGTTTGTTTTGTTTTTTCAGCTTAATGATGGCTTGCTTCACTGATAGTGACAGCTCTTGGATCTCATCTTGACAGTTGACAGCAACAGATTCCAAATGCAAATAGCACACTTGAAATGAACTCTGGACCTTTTATCTGCTCATTGTAATTGGGATAATGAGGGAATAACACACACCTGACCATGGAACAGCTGAGAAGCCAACTGTCCCATTACTTTTGGTCCCTTAACAAGTGGGAGGCACATATGCAAACTGTTGTAATTCCTACACCGTTCACCTGATTTGGATGTAAATACCCTCAAATTAAAGCTGACAGTCTGCAGTTAAAGCACATCTTGTTCGTTTCATTTGAAATCCATTGTGGTGGTGTATAGAGCCAAAAATGTTAGAATTATGTCGATGTCCCAATATTTATGGACCTGACTGTATATATATAAATTTTAAAGAATATAAAAAGGATATTGCAAGAGATTAACAAGATGATGACAGGAAAATAAGTTCCCCTTCGAACGTCCACTTCACGTTATGTATGGGGAAAACTCCTGTTTTACTCTGTACTGAAGCCTGATTTGTTCACGTTTGTGTAGCTGCACAAACCAATGGCTCTTTAGCCCGCCAGAAAGGGCGGAGCCAACCACTATATAAGTCGGCTCGCAGCACCATACATCAGATCATTCTCCTTCAGTGACGAGGATCATCTCTTCGCTGACTCTGGAAGAAGCTGAGAAGAAGCCTTGGAAGAAGCTCCAGCTCTGTTTGATGGCGTTGAAGACGCCAAAGCAGCGACGCGATCCCTGCGGCATCCGGCACCTCGGAGCAGACTAGAGCAAATTTCTAAAGAGCAAATTTCAGCAAATTTCACTTGCACGAGGAGGACGGTCACAGCGAGTGTGTCGCCTGTCTCGGCAGCGCCCACGCAGAGGCCGCGCTCGCTGACGGCTAATGCTCTTTTTGCGAGAGTATGAGTCTCTCCCGTCTCCGCTCGCGGATCGCCTTTTTCCGGGAAGGCGGTCCCTCCCGCCCAGCCCTCCCGTCTTCTTCCTCCCTCTCTGCAGGCTCGAGCGGTGTCACGTCGGCCCAGCGCCCACGTGCCCCGCCCTCCCCACGTCCTCTCACGCCGGTGTGCTTCACACAAGAGGACCAGCGCCCCTCCTCGGTTGCGAGTGGCTTGGTCTCATTCGGCGCTTCTGAAGAGGAGATTAATATTGAAGACGTCACCGCCGACGACGCCGTGTCCTCGGCGGCGTCTGATGCAGAGGAGTGGGGCAATTCTGGTGAGGAGCCCGAAGTCGTTTCCCCCTCTCAAGTGCCGAGACCGAAGCCGGACGCCGAGCTAGATTAACAAGAGATTAACAAGATGATGACAGGAAAATAAGTTCCCCTTCGAACGTCCACTTCACGTTATGTATGGGGAAAACTCCTGTTTTACTCTGTACTGAAGCCTGATTTGTTCACGTTTGTGTAGCTGCACAAACCAATGGCTCTTTAGCCCGCCAGAAAGGGCGGAGCCAACCACTATATAAGTCGGCTCGCAGCACCATACATCAGATCATTCTCCTTCAGTGACGAGGATCATCTCTTCGCTGACTCTGGAAGAAGCTGAGAAGAAGCCTTGGAAGAAGCTCCAGCTCTGTTTGATGGCGTTGAAGACGCCAAAGCAGCGACGCGATCCCTGCGGCATCCGGCACCTCGGAGCAGACTAGAGCAAATTTCTAAAGAGCAAATTTCAGCAAATTTCACTTGCACGAGGAGGACGGTCACAGCGAGTGTGTCGCCTGTCTCGGCAGCGCCCACGCAGAGGCCGCGCTCGCTGACGGCTAATGCTCTTTTTGCGAGAGTATGAGTCTCTCCCGTCTCCGCTCGCGGATCGCCTTTTTCCGGGAAGGCGGTCCCTCCCGCCCAGCCCTCCCGTCTTCTTCCTCCCTCTCTGCAGGCTCGAGCGGTGTCACGTCGGCCCAGCGCCCACGTGCCCCGCCCTCCCCACGTCCTCTCACGCCGGTGTGCTTCACACAAGAGGACCAGCGCCCCTCCTCGGTTGCGAGTGGCTTGGTCTCATTCGGCGCTTCTGAAGAGGAGATTAATATTGAAGACGTCACCGCCGACGACGCCGTGTCCTCGGCGGCGTCTGATGCAGAGGAGTGGGGCAATTCTGGTGAGGAGCCCGAAGTCGTTTCCCCCTCTCAAGTGCCGAGACCGAAGCCGGACACCGAGCTCATCCGCGTCCTCGCTAAGGCGGTGTAGGACCTTGACCTTGGCCCCGCCCATGGCCTTCTTGACGAGTGGTACCTGCCGGGAAGCCGTCAACAGTCCTCTCGCCAACGCCCCGCCCCATTCTTGCCTGCAGTTCAAGATGAGCTCACCAAGACATGGCGCGCCCCCTACTCGGCGCGAGTGAACCCCTCTACTGCAGCAGCTCTCACCACCATGGACGGCGCTGAGGAAAAGGAGTACAGCAAGCTTCCCCCCCTGGAGGAAGCAATTGCTGCACATCTGTGTCTGCCATCTGCCCTCGGCCTGAAGGCCCATGCAGCGCATCCCTCTAAGCCCTGCAGGACCACCTCAGCGATCGCCAACTGGGCTTATGCAGCAGACGGCCAGGCCGGCTCAGCGCTGCACACGATGGCGATTTTCTGAAGTGTTTCAGGCCAAACTTCTCCGCAGCTTGAATGAGTCTGGCCAAGAGCACCAGGAGACCTTCAAAGAGCTGCGCACAGCGACAGATCTGGCTCTTCGTGCCACGAAGGCACGCAGAGCCAGACGGCGAGCAGGGACCGAACATGCTCTGCCCTCTCAGGGCTCTGAGAGTGTACCTGAAACGCTCTAGGCTGTTTAGGCAGTCTGAGCAGCTGTTTGTTTGATTTGGAGGCCGCCAGAAGGGACTGCCAGCTACAAAGCAGATACTCTCTCGCTGGATCGTTGATGCGATAGCCTTGGCTTATGCATCAGAAGGTTTGGAATGCCCCATTGGTGTGAGGGCCCACTCCACAAGGGGAATGGCCTCCTCCTGGGTGTGGTCCAGTGGAATATCTATCAGTGAGATCTGTGCGGCCGCCGGCTGGTTGTTGCCGTCCACATTTGCCAGATTTTATAACTTAGACGCCCCTGCCTTGCAGGCGCGAGTTCTATCTGTTTAAATATCCCACTATCCCCCTTGGGTGAAGTGGTCATAAAAAGCTCTCAGCTATAGCTTGGGGCGAAACATGCTCAAGTTTTAAGGGGTCCTTTTAGTGCCTCGAGACTGGGCTCGCAGAGCAGGATGTCCTGTGTCTGCTCATAGTACAGCGTGATTGGATACGTTCCCCATACATAACATGAAGTGGACATTCGAAGGGGAACGCTCTGGTTACTGACGTAACCTCGGTTCCCTGAGATAAGGGAACGAGCGTTATGTCACTTGCCGCACTATAAGCTCCACGAATCGATGACTGTCGCTTCAGTCGAATGATCTGTTGTATGGCGCTGCGAGCCGACTTATATAGTGGTTGGCTCCGCCCTTTCTGGCGGGCTAAAGCGCCATTGGTTTGTGCAGCTACACAAACGTGAACAAATCAGGCTTCAGTACAGAGTAAAACAGGAGTTTTCCCCCATACATAACGCTCGTTCCCTTATCTCAGGGAACCGAGGTTACATCAGTAACCGGAGCGTTTTTTATTATTATTATTTTTTTTAATTTTAATTTATTTTTTCCTTTTTGTTTTTTATTTAAAGCATTTTTATTGGACAAAAGAAACATGAAGTAACACCTTTTTTAAAAATCATTTGTTAGTTTCCATGTTAGAAGTTTAGAAGCAACCAGAGACATGGCAATGCGCTCAAACCAAAGTAGTAATTGTTGTTTTATTATTTACCTCCTATTTTCACCAAATTGTGCTATGAAAAGACCAAACTAAATTAAAAGCCTAATATTTTATCCAATATACTGCATTACAGAAACTACGGAGCGAATTTTGTGCCAATATTCATCAAACAAATCCAGTGTTTTGCAAATAAACACAATCTGCTTTGCAAATACAAAACTCTATTTGAGAGAAACTGCAGAGGTATGGACAAATATACGTATTGTGTGTTACAACTGTGAGACTCATTTGCCTTTTTATGAGGAAACTTGGCTTGATTTTCTCACACGCATACGGGCAGATTTTCTCACACGCATACTTGAGCATTGTTTTGAATGTTGAACAATTGTATCAATATATATATGTATATTCTATATCCCGCGATCCAACGGAGGATACGGAAAATGGATCAGTTTTTATAGGGAAAGACTGCCTAGTTAAATGTTTAGCCATGTCACTACTGATTTTTGAACTAATCAATCATGTTAACAGCTTTACAGCACTTGTTGTGAATTTCACTAACACTGTAGTAGGGCTGCTTTGTGAAAACATCTAAATGGTTAATTATAGAGATAGTAAGACAGAAACTCACCTGTTCCCCACTCATATTGGTCTGAAAAGGTAAAGAGGTGTTTCGGGTCTCGGGAGACTAGCGTAAATTGACCGACAGCGCCATCAGCTGTTTTTGGAAAAGAAAGTTGCTCAATTGCATTTGTGAGAAAATCTGCCCACACGCGTGTGAGAAAATCAAGCCAAGTTTCCTCATAAAAAGGCAAATGAGTCTCACAGTTGTAACACACAATACATATATTTGTCCATACCTCTGCATTTTCTCTCAAATAGAGTTTTGTATTTGCAAATCACTTTGCGTTTGTTTGAAAGTCGAGTTTTTCTTTGCAAAGCAGATTGTGTTTATTTGCAAAACACTGGATTTGTTTGATGAATATTGGCACAAAATTCGCTCCATAAGAAACAAACTTTTAAAATCTTATTATTAAAATCTCTTTCAAACAGCGGGTGGCGGTACTAAGCTGCAGGCGAATCTGTTCCGCGGTCTGTCTACAGGGGAAGAAATACACAGTCAGCCGTTCAAACAGAGAGGCACTATGAACGAACAGAAATGGATTCAGACATTAACTCGATTTCAGGTATTATTTATTTATTTATTTATTTATTAATTATCATCATCATTACAAATCCTCAAGTGTGCATGTATTATTGTAAATATTTTATAAGTAACTTACTTTGCTCTGTGTCGAAAGTGTACCTGGGCAAGTTGACCGTTTGTGTTTGTTTACAGTAACTAAGTACATTGGTTTCATTTGTTTATATAATTTCTGGAGTTTATATGATTTTTCCTTAGTCCTGAGGTGTCTGTTTTTTTAAATCAATTCATTTTTTTTTTCTTTTTAAATTTAATAGATTGCTATGAAATTTCTTAAAACTTGTTTTTTTATTTGTGCTTTAGAAATAAACACGACTAGAGCTTAGTTTAGTCTAAGTATAAGGAAAGTAAAGCTAATATTGCGTCCTCTCCAGGTTCAGTGTTGTGGTTATTTGATGAGGAAAGGTCTGAGTTTGGATCGGACTCAGTTTGAAGAGATCGTGTGAGAGATTGATGGAGTATTGTATCACCTGCAGTGGAGAGGAAACATCATTCCCAAACCTCACTTTACTGACACTGTGAGCCTCTGTCATTGCCCATATCTCTTACTGTCTACTATTATAAGCTGTTTATTTGTTACTTATTGAAAGTATGCCTTAAAGTTTCATTATCACTTTTAAGATTTTCAGATGATGTCTTCATGTTGCATAATGATAATGTATATAATATAATCTACAGGAAAGCCTATTGCTGCAGTATGAACGCTCCAGGTTTCAACCCCATGACCTTCTAGATGATTCAGAGAGGGAGCAGAAGACAGAGATTGAGGGAAGAGAGAAATCTCTCCCACAGTCTGAAATCCAGGTACCAGAGAGAGATGAAGCTACTGAAACAGCCAGCAGAGACACTTCCACACCTGTGGATGGTATTGTGGACAAGAAAGGAGAGAACGCGGTCGTACAAGACCAGATGGATGATTCTACACTTTGCAGTATAGTGAATTCAGATGTCAGCCACAGCAGCTTATTTCAGACAGGTGCTTTGAGAAGAGATTTTGATTCAAAAAAGGATACAGAGATTTTAAAAATCAGACAGGACTTGTTTGAGACTTGTTTGTGTTTTGTTTTGTTTTGGCAGGACCAAATTTGCATTCAGTTTTTAAAGACACAGCACACACTCCTGACTCTCTGAAGCAGCAGCGGAGCACTTTAGCCATGGAGCTGCTGTGTATCCATCAAGCCATTAGTAGCAGAAAGAAAGTGAGAAAAGTTTAGAATTTTTAAATTTAATGTTTATATGTATGTATGTATGTATGTATCTATGTCTGTGGGTGTGTGTTAGTCTATAAATTTATTCTGCTCTTCTTCTTTTGTAGTATCTTACCCTCAAACAGAGAATGGATGTGCCACACTAATACTGGACCAGTTCTGAAGTGGACCAACAATGATTTATATAATTGACAAATTATTTCTGTATTATTGTATAATTTACAGGACTGAATGTTTGAGAATTGTTGTAAATTATATTTATTTATAAGCTTGTGTAGTCTATAAACAGGTTTGTGTTAAAGAAGTTTTTTATTTTTGTACAAATGGCATTTCAGAAATAAATATAATATGCACATAGGATGGAGATGAGAGAGATATTAATTTTTCTGTATCACAGAAAGCCAAACTGTTCAATCCTGGATGGATCACAAAGACTCCCACAACTTAATCTTACAGTTCAGTCAATGTAGTAACATATCTACTTAATCACTGACATTATATTTGGACTGTATAACCACATGAGAACAATAGGTTACTGTTTGTATTCCCGGTTCTCTGAAACATCGAGTGGAGAGATCCACCTATGGGAAGGGCATCTGCGCCTGACCTCTGCAGAAGCATCCAATTGCACCAAGTCTGGCTTGACAGACAGGAGCGCGTGCCCAATGGCAGGTAAGGGGCTGCCCCTTAACCGAGTGCATAAAGCCCCCGCACGCGCTACCTTTCCTCAGTGAGCATATTCGCTTCTCATGCAACAAGCAGGGCAAACTTGGTGGATCTCTTCACTCGATGTTTCAGAGAACCGGGGTTACGAACAGTAACCTATTGTTCTCTTTCATCATCTCGTGTTCAAGATCCACCTATGGGAGATATGGACAACTCCCCGGTTGCCCAGTACACTCACAGTGAGGCCCTGTAAGCCAGAGGACGGTCACCTGGCAAGGCGGTGCTTGACACGTCATCAAGTATCTGACCCCACACAAAGTGAGAATGCAATACCGGCCATGTAAGAAATGACGTGGTAACATGCATTCAAAACCTGCCAACACACATAATGCCAAAGGCATATATTATAGAATTATACATATGAATATATTGACATACATATAAAAATATAATAATGTGGCAGGGGAGGGAACAGATGACCTGCTTAATGAGATGAATAAGCCGGGCTGGACAACTCAGGCTTAAAAAGGTGTGAAGGATCTAAGAGCACAAGGCTACAAAGAGCCCACACCAAAACAGAGTAAGCTACCAGGGTGTGGGCAACATCAAGCTGGTAGTATTTAACAAATGTGTGTGGAGAGGCCCAGCTTGCAGTGGCACAAATGTCCTGCAAGGAAAAACTCCTTTAGACAGAGCCCACAAGGCCGCTATGGCCCTAGTGAACTGCACTCTGAGGCCCACACTCCATTAGATTCATATGCCAGAGATGGCTTCCACGAGTCAATGAGAGAGGCATTGGTTAGAAATGGGTTTTCCCGTGTTAAGGGGGCCCAAGAAATGAAGAGCTGATCACTCCTCCTGAAAGGGTTGGTCCTGTCAGCTGGTCTCTGCACAACAAGACATGAGGCATTTAGCCTCTGATCCTCCACAGAGGAGAAAGGAGGAGAGTGAAAAGCAGAAGCTCAAACACTTTACAAGTGAAAGCTGGGAAGCATTCTGGCATAAAGGTCGGGTTAGACCAGAGAAAAACCTTTCTCCATTGTGAGAGGATTAGTGCACGAGGGATGAACAGAGCATGCGTGCAAATCACTGACATGTTTTGGTGGAAGCCAAGGCCAGGAGCAGAGCTTTCTTGAAAGACAGAAGCTTACAGGTGATATCTCCCTGGGGCTCAAAGGTCTGTTGAGACAGGGCATCCAGCACTATGGAGAGTTCCCATTCTGGTGACTGGAAGGGAACGGCGAGTGCCCTTCATAAATCTATGAAATTTGAGGGCATTACCCCACCGTAGTGCCGTCAAACCCAACATGGCATGCAGCAATAGCTGCTAATAGCCCAAAACATCAGTGACTGAGCACTGATATGATATTAGCTGGTACCCCTCGCACCACTCCTCAAATACATGCCACTTGCAATCATAAAAGGAGCATGCAGAAGAGGCTTCAACCGTCTGAATAGTAGCAAAAACACGTGGGGGAAGCCCCAATGTGTTTAAGTTTGCCCTCTCATGGGTCAGGCCCAGAGAGCCACCCAATCCAGGTGAGAGCGGTGGATTTCCCCATTCGCATGGGACAGGAGGTCCATGTGTAATGGGAGGGGCCATGGCTAGGCATACAGAAGAGGGATTATCTCTGCCATCCATGGAGCTTTAGGCCACCTGTGTGCTATCAAAATCAGCGTTAAACTCTGTTCTTTCACCCTGACCAAGGTAGGAGTTATTAGGCAGAGCAGAAGAAAAGAGTAGAGCAGGACATTGGGCCATGGGTGGGCGAGTGCGTCCGTCCACGCCTGGGGGGGTGGGCGGGCGCTTTCGCATGAGGCGAAGAGATCAACAGCTGCCTGACCAAACCTCTTCCATAGCAGTTCCGCTAACTGAGGGTGGAGGCGGCTTTCTTTTTTTTTTTTTCAGAGTGGGTTCCCCCACGACAAAAGGACTGCACCCCTGTTCAGAATGCCTGGGACATGGGTTGCCCGTAAGGACAGAAAGAGCCGCCTGCTTCATACTAACAGCCTGTGAGCTGTGCATGAAGCTTGGAGTAGCGCATCCCCCCTGGCAGTTCATATGACTGTGGTGTTGTCACAACGCACCAGCACGTGAAGTCCTTGCAGGCAGAACATGTTTTAGAGCCTTCCAAACAGTGAGGAGCTCCAAATAATTTAAGTGGGCTGAGTAGAGTGTGCTCAGCCACACACAGTTCAATGTTCTGCTCTCCTGGATGGTCCCCATCCTGTTAAGGATCCTGTCCCCATCCTGTCTGTCGTTTCCACTTTCTGCAACATGAAGCCCCCCAGTGGGTCCCATGAGCGTAACGCTCTGCATTCCTCCAGTGACGCAGCGCTGCTGTGCACGAGCGCATCACTGTGATAAAGCGGCCGAGATCGCGTAATGGGCTGAAATGAAGAGATAAAACCCACTTCATGAATGCCCTCATTCCCAGACGGCTCAGAGGTAGGACATGGACAGCCGAAGCCATAAGACTCTTTGGTCTGAGACGTGCGAATCTGTATGCTCACTCCTTCCCTGAATTGCGAGGCAATTCTTGAAGAAGAGAAAGCGCTCTTGGGACAGGCGCCCGCGCGTTGTACTGGAATTCAGCTCCAGACACAGAAATGTCACATTCTGGGCAAGAGTGAAATCGCTCTCGCTCACAATCACTCTTTAAAAAGTGAAAGTGAAAGTGAAAGTCATGACGTATTGTCAAGTATGGTGACCCATACTCGAAATTGGTGCTCTGCATTTAACCCATCCAAGTGCACACACACAGCAGTGAATAGTGAACAAACGCACACACACCGTGAACACACACCCGGAGCAGTGGGCAGCCATTGCTCCAGCGCCCGGGGAGCAATTGGGGGTTCGATGCCTTGCTCAAGGGCACCTCAGTGATGGTATCGAAGGCAGAGAGAGTGTTGTTCATTCACAATCCCCACCTTCAATTCCTGCCGGTGCGAGAATCGAACCGGTAACCTTCAGGTTACTAGCCCAACTCTCTAACCATTAGGCCACGACTTCCACTTTTAGCTGAGTGCTGTGACGTGAGCGAGCACACGGGCCGTGTTTTGCATCACTTGTAATGCAGTTTAGCTCTGGACACACAAAAATATCACATTCTGGGCAGGAGTGAAAATGTTTTCGCTCACATTCACTCTGACGCCGAGCGCAGTGACGCGAGCGAGCACACGGGCAGTGATTTTCATCACTTTCTCTCTTGAATAGGCTATAATCAGCCAATCGTATTTATGTCAGGATCTTGAGACCTGCTATTCTCAGCGTGGCCACGCCTGCTCATGCTCACAGACAGATCATCCTAGGCTTGAGCGAGCCCAAAAGGGAGAACTGTGAACTCTTAGCACACGCTTTGGTAGGCAAAATGAAAGAATTTCCTGTACAGAGAGGCCTGCTTATGAGGGAAAAAGCATCTTTTCAGATCGAATGATGCGAATCAATCGATTACTGAACATAAGAGAGACACGTGTGTTCACATTCTGAAATTGTATTTCCTCAAATGTTTGTTAAACACTGAGATCCAGAATAGATAGAGAACCATCATTATTTAGAACTAGGAAATAACGAAGAGTAAAGCCCCAGTCTGCTCAAGTGCGGGGAGACGCTCGAACCAACCCCTTTCTCGAGGAGGAAGGAGATAAAAGCTGCGTCCGAAATCGCATACTTCCCTACTATATAGTATGTGAAAAACAGTATGCGAGGCGAGTAGTATGTCCGAATTCATAGTATTCGAAAAACAGTAGGCGAGAAGAACCCGGATGACCTACTGCTTCCCGGCCGAGTTCTGTAGTAGACATTCGATGGACACTTCACTATCCCATGAGGCCACGAGAGAGGAGGTGTCATATTCAAAAAATGGCGGAAAGCGGCGAAGCGGCTGATTTCAAGTGTAAGTACCTCAGGGAAAAACCTTGTTCATTGTGGTTAAATTGTACTTTTTTAGCATATTCTAAGTAAATGGCTGACTTGTTGAAGGTTTAAACATTAACCGATAAAGACGATTTTGTGAATTGACTGTAAAAAAAGATGTTTAATAATTATTACCGAACAGATGGAGTTATCCTCAATGCAGTACAGTACATCAGCTTGTTAACGCTGCTTTCTTTAAACAAACGGTTCGTTAAGTAGTTTAATGAGATAAAGTTACAGAACTTAAGGGAATTAAAGAGATTTTATTTCTCTTTTACCTGTGTTGATATTTTGAGAGAAATCTGTTGGATACATAGCAAACTACTGTTAATAAGTGTCTCAGCTTGTCAATGTAGCATTGATAGATTGATCATGAATCATCACTGTTTAAATTCTGTTTTGATGTTGCAGGGACACGTTGTGTTCACAGGTTGTCCACGGTGATAACCGGACTCGGTTTGGAAAGCGCCAATAACAACGGACAATGGAAAAGGACAAGTAGGAGGCAGGCAGCCTAGTAATAGTGTGAGGATGGGCGGCTTGCAGAATAAAAACAGCTGAACTGGTAAATTGACAAGCAGGCCGGGCTTTGGCTGATCCAGAGATGTGTCCTCCTGTAGACGGTTAAGTGAAGTCAAAACCAACGAGATGTGAGTAAAATTCAGAGGTCGCGAGAAGCGAATTTCAACTGAAGAAAGGTAGCGCGTGCGGGGGGCTTTATGTGCTCGGATAAGGAGTGGCCCCTTACCTGCCATTGGGCACGCGCTCCTGTCTGTCAAGCCAGACTTGGTGCAATTGGATGCTTCTGCAGAGGTCAGGCGTGGATGACCTTCACATAGGTGGATCTTGAACACGAGATGATGAAAGAGAACTGGCTGTGGATGCCCTTCCCATAGGTGGATCTTGAACACGAGATGATGAAAGAGAACTGGCTTCTCGGTGTTGCCTGGTTTCTTTCGAGGCTTTTTCCACCATTATCCAAATTCAATGTTTTTCTTGCCTTGCTAGAGTTGCCTTTGGCTTGCATACTAGGTTACTAAATATAGTCTACTACGTACAATGTGTTACATATAAGTAGTAGTATGCCATGACTTTCAATTTATTCCTCAGTTTAACTGTTGATGGGTGAGCGACATAATCAACTTTTTAACTCTGTCATTTACATGCATAATTCATATTATATAGGTTGTTTACATCGTCGCATAATGCCTGTTATCTACTTTACCTGTACACAATATACGCACATAAAGCGATAAACTATATAGGCCTAGCAAATTTCGGGTGTGTGATTGTTTATATCGTCGCTAAATGTAAACTAGGCTATATTATTTCACTGCTCTAAGTTATACATTAAGTTGGATAAGTACAGTAAATAAATCCAACTTTATCCGCTTGCATAGCATACAGTACACTCACGAAGCGATATGAAGTATAGCAAATCCAAGCTGTTTGATAGTTTATATCGGCGTAGGCCTAAATTATATTATCGCCCAGCTCGAACATACTATAATGTTTGAAGATATTAAGGTATTACAAACATGTCTGTCAGGCTGCTTTGAAACAATAGTGAAGAGCTATACAAATAAAAGTGATTCAACTTGACAACGTACAATACACAAAATAATATATAATAATTATAACTGAATTACAGAAATCCCTGTTCAGTTACATTAGAACAAACATAATTGTTGCTGTTTGCTACTACTATAGAGGCTGCTATATAAGAGCTGTTGACTAAGCAATGTCATACAGAATTTCTTGCTGTTTAATATTTATTGCAAATGGGCCGTTTTTCTTCTTTATCTCTCCGCAGGTTCTTTATATCCCTGTGTTTAAAAGTTTCTGTTGTCTGTGGGTGATGAAAAGAGGCATAATTCACTAAAGACACAAACCTCTTCAAACAAACACCTTCAAATTTCCGTTCTGAATGTCAGATTTTCAAAACCTAGCCTACTTATTTAGCCTATTCAAGTAGAATAAAGTGATTAATTTTAATTTCTTGAGAAATAGAGGTGAAATTGATTATGTAATTAATAATTTGAAGTATTTCTGCTGCCCTCTCTCTAACCCTCTTGCCCTCCTTCACCGTCTCAGTCTTGTTGTTGCTGATTTTTTAATTTATTTTTTTTTATTGCAAAACTTGTAGAACACATACAGAAACAGGGAACAAAACATGAATATATTCCAACAAAGAGCAATCATAAAAAACAAGAACAGAAGGCAAACATTCTGGATTTGCGTGCGTCAAATTATGGTATTATCTATACATACAAGTACAAAAATAAAAGTACATCCTTTTAGAAAAGTTGTCAAAATACATCAAAAATTTGGCACTCTTTTTGTTATTTGTAAGTCTCAGAGATGAAACAAGAGAGTCCAATTCAACAAGAAAAAGGGGGAAAGATAAAGGTGATTTAAGCCATTTTTGTTTATGAATGAAGAATTTTGCATTCAATATAAGAAAATTAACAACATATTCAGCAGATAAAAGCTTTGGATTTTCATAATAAAAAACAACATCTTTGAGGACGAAGGTATGGGTCACATTTGTAAGGTTAGAAACATAGGTGCTTAAGTCAACCCATAATTTGCTGGTAACACCACAATCAAAAAACAAACGGGCAGCTGTTTCCTCAACAAAACCACAAAAAGAGCAAGACTCATCAACATCAGAATATTTAGAAATAGACAAATTAACAGGATAAATTTTATGATGGATTTTATAATGAATCTCCTTAACCTTGTTAGATATGCAAAATTTACTTGGCAAAAGCCAGGCCTTTCTCCAATTTATATTTGTTATAAAGGAACCCCAGTAGAATTTCCCTCTAGGAGTAATCTTTCTCTTTGTCTGAAATATTTTGCGAATATGTCTGTTATTGTATTTCCGATCTAAAATATCGATACCACCCAAACATAAAGCCGGAAAAACACTGTTGCCTTTACTGAATTTAAGGTGACTTTTAATTGACTGGGTTAAGCCTATGGGATGGCTCTCATCAAAGTATTATATTCTTTTGGTGGGACTGGAAAATTATGGAGATTCATAAATTGTTCATAAGTTAAAATATTACCAAATTCATCAAACACAGATAGAATACAGTTCAAGTTGTTATTAAACCATCTAGGGAAAAAAGAGACTTATTTCTAAGAGTTATATCAGTATTATTCCAAAGGAGAGTTTTGTATGGACAAAACACAACTTCCACGAAAGAAGACATTGCTGATGGAAGTTAGATAAGGAGATAGGTAACTTGCCAGGCAAGAAATTACACTTTAATAAGAAAGACAGGCCACCAAGCTGGTCAAATATCTTATTTGGAATAAAAAACCACATTGTCATTGGATTCTTAAGGCATCTTCTCAGCCAGTTTACTTTAAAGGTGTTTACAGTATCTGCGAAGTCCAAAAACTCAAGGCCACCTTCGCTTTTGGAATTAGCAAGCACTTCTCTTTTTAATTTGCAAGGTCTATTTTTCCAAATAAAATCCAAAAATATTTTTATTAATTTCCTTTATAGCTTTATCGTTGACAAACCAAGAAAGAGCAGAATATACAAAGTGAGAGAGCCCAGGTAAAAGAACTCTACTGTATAAAGAAAGATCTCTCTGAAGCCAGATGTTAAAGATCTGTTTCCTTTTTATCATTTTATCAGAAAAGTTCAAATGATGTCTGCTGATTGAATTTTTAGAGATATGAATTTCTAAATATTTTACACTTTTTTAACTAAGATACCTCCTAAGAGTATATCATCCATATCATGAATTGACATAATTTCACATTTCGAAGTATTAAGTTTTAGACCTGAAGCATATGAAAATTATTCAACCAATTCTTTTGCTTTTGGTAACTGATTTTTGTCCTCCAAAAACAGCGTAGTGTCATCTGCTAGCTGCGCCATTTTGATCTCCCTGTCAAATATTGAAATTCCCTTAAAATTTTCATCATGGTTAATTCTTATACAGAGTAACTTTGTGGCTAAAAGAAATAAAAATGGGGAGATTGGACAGCCCTGTCTGACTCCACGATGTTACGGAGCCGAGAGACGTGCAGATCCATATGCCAGCTTTTATTTACAAAGGCGTGGTCAGGAAACAAGCAAGGGTCAAACAATGGCAAACAGGTATAATCATAGGCAAGACAAAGAGTAATCCTAGGGCAAGCGTAGGTCTGCGATCGGCGAGCAATATCCAACAGGGCAAGGCAGAGAGATAATCCAGCTACACGAGCAATAATCCAAACGAGGTGCAAACAGAGTCCGAACGGCAAGGCAAAGGGTTAATCCAGGAAACACGGGCAGAAATGAAAACACGAGAAAACAGGCAAGGCAAGACTATGAAAACTAAGTGGGGTCCGTAGAGTAGCTATTGCTAGGAGAGAGATATGTGCGTACAATACTCGGCGATCTGACTTCTTCTTCTTCTAGTGCCGTTTTATGGCAGATGGCAAACCAACTTTTTGGTGCATTTACCGCCACCAACTGGACTGGAGTGTGAAGCACTAATAACTACTAACAATAACAATTAAAATAATAATAATAATAATAATAAACCCTATATATATATATAATCTATATACACTGTATATATACATATTAGTAAATTATAATTCTAAATTCTCCTGATTAATCCTATTTCTTTAATATATTTTATAATAGTACCATATATTTTACCTTGTTCTGCATGCTTTTTCAAAAGGCTTGTCAAATTAAATGATTCAACACCTATATTCCTTACTACCTTAATGAGTTTTAACCTTTCTTTTTCATACTTTTTACAATTTATTAAAACATGCTCTATAGTTTCAGCCTGATTACAATAAATACATTGACCCGTTTCATGTTTTCCTATATTAAAAAGAGATTGATTTAAACTAGAATGTCCTATTCGGATGCGAGAAATAATTGTATCTTCTTTCCTATTCCTAAAAACACTTCTTCAATTTCCTACTTGCTGCTGAATATTATACATATGTCTACCCTTGCTATCACAGTTCCATACTTCTTGCCATTTATTGTTAATGAATTCTTTAATTTTCCCTTTAATCTCATTTTTGCTAAGATTCACTTGAATATCTATTTCTGTGTGTTTAAGAGCTTGCTTAGCTAGCTTTTCAACCTCTTCATTGGCCTCCACTCCCACATGAGCAGGAACCCACAAAAATGTTTTTACTCTTACATTACTTATTCTTAACAAACTTGCAAGAATCTCATATATCATGTCTTGCCTTGATGATTTTACTCCACTTGAAAGGCTCGATATTGCTGCGTAAGAGTCAGAACATATAACTACTAACCTTGGTTTTACATCCTCCACCCACTGGAGTGCTACCACCATGGCAATTAATTCTGCAGTAAACAAGGATAGATGATCAGTTATTCTTTTCTTAATACTAGTTTGAAACTTTGGAATAAATACTGCAGCAGCTGTTCTACCAGAGATAGGGTCTTTAGAACCATCAGTAAATATATGTAACCATGATGGATAAGATTGATCTAAATACTGCTGTGCAATAATGTTCTTAGGGGTATCTTTCTCATTCTTAATTTTTATTTGTATTTGAAAATCTACTTTTGGCATAGGAAAAATCCATGGTGGAATACTAGATAATATCACAGTTGGACTAAAATCACAATCTGCAATACCAACTACTTGGGCTTCCAATCAAAGCTTTTAATATTTTTGTTTCCATGCTCCCAGCATTCTTCAATCACTCCCTTTACTGGATGACTCTCTTTGTGTCCTTTTAAATTGACCCAATAATTCATTCTCATTTTATACCTATGAAGGAATAAAGGAGCTTCCCCAACTTCTACCTGCACGGCTGCAATGGGAGACGTTTTGAACGCACCACAACATATTCTAAGAGCTTGATTCTTTATTGTTTCAATCTTTTTGATTGTGGATTCTGATGCAAATCCATAAATAATACTTCCCGGCGAGCTGACTGAGGAAGTCCATGGCTTAAGTAGTGTGTGTGATTGTGTGATGGGTATCAGGTGTGAGCATGTGATTAGGGAAATGGCTGCTGGGAAATTAAGTCCGGGTTATTGTGTGACAGTCTGTGTGGTGTGAGAGTCAATGTGATGACTGAGCGACCTCTGGTGGCGAACAAATGGAAGTCCATGGACCAGATTCATGACACACGATAGGCCTATATGTTAAATCTCTTAGAAGTTTCAAAGTTTACTATCACTGAGCTGTTAATACCTCTATAAAACGTGGTCACAGTCTCTATAAATGTTTTACCAAATCCAAATAATTCTAGAGTACGAAAAAAAAATTGTGTTCTATGGAGTCGAAAGCTTTATGAAAGTCAAGAAAGAGAATGAGACCATCTGAATAAATTAGATCTGAATAATCCAGCAAGCCCAGTACTAATCTTATGTCGTTAGAAATGTGACGGCCCTTCATGAAACCAGACTGAGATTCTGAAATAATGTTGTGTAAACCATAACTTAATCTATTAGCATATACAGAGGCTAATATTTTATAGTCTAATGTTAACAAAGTAATAAGTCGCCAATTATTGATTATTAAAGGATCCTTGTCTGGCTTAGGTATAAGAGAGATGACTCCCTGTTTCATGGTAGCGGTCATATCTCCCTGACTGATGCATTCATTATACATATGAAATAAAGGTATTTTAATAAACTCCCAAAAATTGAGATAAAATTCTACCGAAAGCCCATCGATCCCAGGGGATTTACCTTTTTTCATTTTATGTAGAGCTTGCTTGATTTCATCAATTGATAAAGGAGAATCACAAATTTGACTATACTCTAGATCAATAACTTTAATACGGTGTTTAATTAAATCAATAAATTTTTCAGAAATATTATAGTTGAAATTATAGGTATAAAAAGTGGTATAAAATTTGACAACAAAGTCTGATATTACTTTTTGGTCTTTGGAAATGACTCTGTCAATATTAAGTGCGGAAAGAGCTTTCCTCTGACCATTTCTTTTTTCCAAAAAAATAGCAAGAATTTCTTTCCTCCTCCTCCAGCCATTTTGCACGAGATCTTGTATATGCACCTTTAGCCAAATCTAAGTAGGCTTCATCAAGCTCCAAATTTAACCTTTTTATTTCTAAATTTTCCTCTTCTGTAATTTTACTTTTAGTTAGTAATGCATTAAGTTTATTAACCAACTCTGAATCAGTTTGATGTTTACTCTTTTTAATTTCTTTACTTCTTTTAACTGCTGTATGTTTAGCTGTATATTTGAAGAACTCCCATGTTTTTTTATAATCTCCATTTAAGTCAGTGAATAATTCTTTGATAAGCTTAATGATACTATCATTAAATTTTTGATCTTTTAACAAGGTATTATTAAGTTTCCAATAGCCCCTAAATCTCAGATTATCATGGATGTCACTCATCTTTATACAAACTAATTTATGATCAGATAAGTGGGCAATGGTGTGAGAAATATCTTTTATGTGGTTGAGGATAGAAGAAGAGATTAAAAATAAATCAATCCTAGATCTAAGAGACAAAGTTTTATTTGACCAGGTAAAATCCTTCGTATAAGGGTTAATGAACCGCCATGCATCAGTCAGGGAGAGATCCATGCAAAGAGACAAAATTAAATCATTATTCACTCCACCCTCGAACATTCAATGTTACAACAGACAAAGATTTGAACTTGTACTCCATAAGAAGAACCACCAAAATATTTAAACAAAAACAACAAAAGAAGCTTTCTTTAGCTTTACCCTAAATGTAAAGGGAGAGGTGGTTAATAACCTAGTAGATATTAGCTTCAAGGTGAAGAACAATTAAAGAAAAAGAAAATCAAGATTAATATTAAGGATAACAACAGTTAAGGAGGATCAAATAACTTCCATGTTACACACAACTTAAAAGAGTTTTTATGCCGACAGTCTTGTTACCCGTTTTACGCGTTTTAGAATATTGCTTGAGAAAGCTATCCAGTGCAGTCAGTAACTCAGCTTAGGTAACATCCGAATAGAAGACTTGCTTCCCATCAATCAAAGCGAAAGAACTGCAGAAGCTTGCTCTCTTGCCCTCCTCGCGTGCCTTCTTCACGAGAGGCCATAGCTTGTGCAATCGTCAGGAGACAGAGGCTCCGAAAGACGCAGTCTGTTGTCAGTTAGAAATTTGCAGCCTTTGGCAGCGTCCCAAATCATGTCACGGATGCGACGCAGTGAGAAGAGGATAATGATCGATCTGGTCTTACCATCCGCTCGTTTCGGTCCCAGACGGTGAGCGACATCGACACTGTCCTGGAGCCCGTCTCTAATTCCAGGAGCGATCTTCTCTAGTATGTTAAGCACCACGCTTCGGACATCCTCTCCATTTTTTTCCACGACACCTTGCAACTTTAGACACCATCTCCAACTGTAATGGCTACATTCCTGTACACTTGCTTTCAATGATTTGTTTTCCTTTCTCAAAGCATGGACCTCTGATCCCAGATGATTAAGAGCCTCTTTATGAACGCCGACATCCACAATGAGCTGCTGCACCGTCGCTGTCAGACTCTTGATTTGTTTCGAGGTTGCTTCGGTGGTAGTTTCGATCGCAGAAATCTTTTGAAAAGTCTTGTCGTGCTTTAAAGCCAGTTCACGTATTGCAGCCAAGACCTCCTCATTAGTATTTCCACTGACGTTAGAGTCTGCGCGTTTCGATTTTTTCGCTTCTGGCTTCTGAGTTGTATCAGAAAGGGCAGTGACAATAACCTCATTATCAAAGTTTGGACATGTGTCAAACCATTGCGATTCCGTATCTCACTGAAGCTTCAGTCTAGTGCTACTAGAGGCCGATGCTGAATCCTCAAATTGATCAACCGTATCAGACCCGGTGGAAGCCATGTTACCAAGCCAAGCTTGTTTAACTTTCTTCTTTCCTCTTTTTCCCATGCATAAAGATGTCAAAAGGGAATTATATGACTTTTTTTTATTTCCATCACTTATGTCCACGTTATCACCAGTCGAAGCAGTTGGCTATATCACCACTTCACCTTTATTTCCCTGTAGAGCAAACACATCGCCGCCATCTTGGCCTCACCATCCATTGTTGCTGATTGTAAAACCCCACAAAGGCCGCCGCCATAGGTAGTAACGCTGCCATGGCAACCAGGAAACACTCCAGTGTATGTGTGAAAGAGAGGGAGTCTGGATGAGGTGTTGGAGTCTCTCACACTCAGTGCTTTAATATTAGAAATAACACTGAAAAATAATCAGCACAAATAACAGACCATATGAACTTAGGAACCAGGTGATCAACTGGATAATAAGCTTTCTCTGTAAGTATTTTTGTGAGGGTGTGTGGATTTACATAAACGTGAATGCTTCTCTGAGCTGTAAGTTAATCAATTTGTGAGTTTTTATGCGTTTAAGGTGTGAAAAGTGTTTGGATTTGTACTTTTACAGTGTTATTAACACATTTCTGGTTACATTTTGATGGCATGAGTAAGTTATCCTATGTAGGAGTTGCTCTGTTTGTGTTTATTTTACAGGTGTGTGTTAATGTGGCTAGTTTTGGGTCATGGCATATACTGGTGTCTCTAGTCACCTGCCTCCAGTCAAGCGTGTGATGGTCTACAGAAATGGAGACCCCTTCTTTTCAGGTTAGAACTGGTTTTGAAACAGTTTTGGTGGGTTGTTTTTTTGCACACAGTGCTTAAAAATGTTACTGTATAACTGCAGTGATGTGTAATGTGTATTTTATTTCACCACTTTCACAGCACTCTCCAAGACATGCATATGTCTAAAATGAAACTTTGTATGTGTGTGTGTTTTTTAATATATGTCTATATATGAGTGTCTTTATGGATCAGGAAGAAGATTTGTGGTAAACCAGAGGCAAATCTCCACCATGGATGCGTTCCTTAATGACATCACGCTCAGTATCGGAGCTCCATTAGCTGTTCGTACTCTCTATACGCCACGCTACGGTCATCGGGTTGGAGACCTTAGTGACCTACAGCAAGGGGCACAGTATGTGGCCGCAGGGTTTGAGCGCTTTAAAAAACTAGAGTAAGTGTCAATTCATTCATAATGATCTAAATAATAAGACTTTACATCAATGTTCAATGATCTGAACTAGATGCTGAGACTCAGTGGTCCCATGTTTGGACTAAAATTAAAAAAATGTTTTCAGAAATTGAATTAAAATAAAATATAAGTATTAGATGAAAAATGTAAACTTTAAAAAACTAAATGAAAATTAGAAATGGCAACTCACTGAAATAAAAATGATGAAATAAAGAAGTTGCAGTACTAAATTACTAAAAGCTACTTTTACTAAAAAAAAAAAAAAAATCAAAAAGTAATAAAAATTACTAAAACTAAAATTAAGATGAAAACTCCAACTCTGAAAAAATATTAATTAATAGATAATATATTAATATATTAGAATATTAATAAATGTTATAATAGTATATAAATAATACTAAAGCAACACTGAATCACATGGCTTCTATAAAGAAATGGTACTACTCAGTTTATGAAAATTTTATAACCAATTGGATTTATGTTTAGTACACATTTAAAATCAATTCACCTCAGCACACATTTTGAACAGTATATATGTAGTATTTATGTTTTATCCTTTAAAACCTTTAAAAACTTTTTTTGTGAACTGTTTTGCTTGAGAAGTATACTTATCCTATCTTTCTAAGTGTGTATTAAGTGTTCTGTATCATTTTAATTACATACCAGTTTATTTAATGTAAATGCCCTTAAATTAAAATCCCTTCTTATAGAAAATGACCTTTTAGAGAGGTGTTAATTTCACTTTGTGGGAAGTTGGAAAGCAGAATTTATGATCTGGCATCATGAAATTAGATTCCAGTTTTATTGTTTCTGGTTGAGAAAGCTCAATATTGTGATAATGGCTAAAAGTATCATATTTAGCCTGTCTTTTCTCTATATGTTTAGTTATCTGACTGCAGGACTGAAGAAAGGTCCACTGTGCAGAGTTGTGGAACCAGCCCAGGTATACATGTGAGAGTTCAATACTTCATACTGTTTATTTGCATTTTTTTATTTAGTTGAACAAATCTGTGCAATTAACCTGTGTGTCATGATATTCTAAAGTTTAAATTTAGGCATCAAAAATCATACAAGATACAGTCAGTGTGTCTTGTTTGTCATGTTGTGTTTGTGTTTTTTGTTGCTGTGGATGCTTAGCTGAAGTGTGCCATAAAGAGGAGGCGAGGGAGTAAGGGGTGTTATTTTCCCTTCCAACAATAGAAGGCCAGGGGAGACACGCTGTTAGTGTTATCAGATTAGAAAGCTTGTTAGGGCATGATTAAGTGCCTGACCCCTTAATGCTGCACACAGAGCTGCTAAAACCACTGTTGATAATATCCTTGAGAGCAGGGGACACTGACTCAGTATCAACACACACTGCATCTTTGATTTACACTGATGGAAAATCACTGGCTGCACAGTAACCTGCTTATTACACAACTATTTGTTGAATAAATGCATGGACCTGAAATCTTGATTTCCAATTATTTTATTATGTGACAATAAAGAGGCCGCAAAGCGATATGAGAGGCATGAGCTTTGTTGGACATTGGCCAGTTATTCAGTTCAACACAGTTCAACATTATACAAAAATATATGACCTTAGAAATGCTGTGATTGACTAATCAGATTCAAGTATTCTGATTGTAGTTGACATAATACATTGCTAATTAATATTATGTAACTCTTTTCACAGGCTAAAGTGCTTTTCAGGCTTAATGTGTCTGCAAAATGGAGGAAGGCCATCACTCTGCCCTGCATCATACAGTGAGAACTCATTTAAATGCACACTCATTGTTTTTCCTCTTTTAAACCAGTTTTTCTTCATCCTTTCACAAGAGATCCAAACTTATTCTTCATTCTCCTTCTCACATTCACATAGTGTATTTAGGAATGGAGACATCCTCAGTCCTGCCATGCGTCTGATCATTCCCCGCCACATGCAGAAAAATCTAGAGCAGATCCTGAGACTCATTTCTGAAAAAGCCATGCTTTGCACAGGAGCCGTGCGCAGGTATTCAGTCACACATACTGTTTGTTTTATAATGAACCTATGAAGCATGTTATATTTATGTCCTCACACATTATTTAAGGTTGTTTTCATTTCCACAATCACTTTACCTTTTACCTCTCAGGCTCTGTACTCTGGAGGGCTTCACAGTGACCTCCACAGAGGAGCTGGAGAGTGGGCAAGGCTATGTAGCTGTGGGAACAGAGAGGTTCAAGAAACTTCCATATGTGGAGATACTACTGAACAAAGCAACAGGCAACAGTGCAGACAGGTTATGTTGGTGGATAATAGGGATAAACAGTAATGTAGTTCTTATTCACATACGTTATCGTATAAAAGTTTGGGGTCTGTACGTTTTTTTTTAAGAAATGAATACTTTTATTATTTCAAACAGTTCTTTGAACTCTCTGTTCATCAAAGAACCCTAAAAAATGCATCATGGTTAACACAAAAGTTTAAAGCAGCAAAACCGATTTTAACATAGATAACAAAAAGAAATGTTTCTTGAGAACTAAATCAGTATATTAGAAATGATTTCTGAAGGATCATGTGACACTGGAGTAAATGCTGCTGAAAATTCAGCTTTGCCATCACAGGAATAAATGATATTTTAAAATATATTCAAATAGAAAAGAGTTGTTTTTAATTGTAATAATATCTTGCAGTATTACTGTTTTACTTTATAGCAAATAAATCCAGCCTTGGTGGCTTTCAGAAACATTAAAAAATCGTACAGACCCCAAACTTTTGAATGATAGTGTGGGTATAAATAAAACCATGTTAAACAGGATCTGTCTGTCTTCACTGTAGGCATTATGCAGGAGACAGACGATTACAGAGAAGAATTGAGGTACTATTTACAATTAATACAGTGGAGTTGAAATATATCTCAGAAAATTATTCACTTTTCAACTAAAAACATTACAAATCTTTAAAAAATTAGTACATTTATTTGAGTGTTTTTTTTTTCTTAATATTTTTTCATTCTTTATTTAAATCCTAAATTAGATTTTTACTCCCAGACTTTTTAATGTGGTCTCTGACTTATGGACTCTGCTGTATATTTATTTGTAATATGTCAGACCAATACATTTTCATGAGACAAATTGTTCTATTGAAGTTCCTTATTCTCTCATGACGACCCAACTCAGAGTAGAAAGATGTTTCCTCAGGACAGCCACAGTGACTCCACCCTAATGAATTTACCTGAGGTAAAAACCAAATACATTGTTACTTTCTCACACACACACACACACACACACACACACACACATATATATATATATATTTATATTTAGTTAGTTATATTTTTCTACTTGTTAATACAATAAGTTTTTGTTCTTTGCTTCAGATCAAAGCCTTCAGATCATTGACCCACTATACTGAACATATCACAATCATCCTGTAAGCATCTTGTGTAAATGGTGTCTGCTTTCAGAGGGAAGGGAGGCGTGTGAAGTCCACAGGAGATGAGGTGGAGCGAGAGAGCTCCCCTCAGCCGGTTAAGAGGAGAGGAGAAAGAGAAGAGAACTCTGTTTTCTACGCCAGACCTGTGAGAGTCCGCAGACACCCTCCCACAAACAGACCCCCACCTAGAGCCGCAATAGGTGAATGCTGAATACATTTTTTAAAAATAATATGTCATAATGTGTCTAAAATATGTCTAACTTTTTTTATTGCATTGCATTCTTTCTTGTGTGATATTGTTTAATTGTGTTAGATGAGCCCAGTGTGTTTAAGGCCTCTGAGAGCAGGATGAGGGAGGAGGTTCGAGGTGCTGAGGAGGTTGCAGAGGATGAAAACACAGCTGTAGAGCTTCCCATTGACCAGGTACACCTCTCGTTATCTTTTGTTTCATCTCAACCCATCTCGTCTTCTATAAAAATGCTTATAATTTCAGAGAGAAGCAGAAGTTGTGGAGGATGAGGAGCTTCTTGAAAGGGATCAATTTTATACAGCCAGCATAAATCACGTGAGTGTGTAAAATACACATGAATTGAAAGTAATGACTCGATCATGAAATAACTCACTGTTTGTTGTATTAAAGAGGGATTCAGCTGAACTACACAGGCCATCATCTGATCTCTCCAGTGAGAACATAGAGAAAGAGTTCGTGTCTGAGAGAGAGACATGGGATGACACGTCAGCTCCACAGAGAGAAGCACAGCAGGGATACACATCCAGCATAGAGTCTCAGCATGATACAAACAAACGTGATGTTGTAAGACACTATGCATTGAGCATTTTTACATCTTATTTGGGTTTCACTTAGGCTTACATGGAAGTGAATCAGCTTAAATTATATTATTACAGTATAGTTATAGTGGTATATAGTATTATTATTTATTATACTATAAAATCATGCAGTTTTTTTCAGGCCTGCCATCTACAGTGGTGTGAAAAATTGTTTGCCCCTTCCTGATTTTTTTTATTTTTTTGCATGTTTGTCACACTTTAATGTTTCAGATCATCAAACAAATTTAAATATTAATCAAAGATAACACAAGTAAACACAACATGCAGTTTTTAAATTAAGTTTTTTATTATGAAGGGAAAACAAAATCCAAACCCACATGGCCCTGTGTGAAAAAGTGCTTGCCCCCTAAACCTAATAACTGATTGGGCCACCCTTAGCAGCAACAATTGCAATCAAGCGTTTGCGATAACTTGCAATGAGTCTGTTACAGCACTGTGGAGGAATTTTGGCCCACTCATCTTTGCAGAATTGTTGTAATTCAGCCGCATTGGAGGGTTTTCGAGCATGAACTGCCTTTTTAAGGTCATGCCACAGCACTCAATAGGATTCAGGTCAGGACTTTGACTAGGCCACTCCAAAGTCTTCATTTTGTTTTTCTTCAGCCATTCAGAGGTGGACTTGCTGGTGTGTTTTGGATCATTGTCCTGCTGCAGAACCCAAATTCGCTTTAGCTTGAGGTCACGAACAGATGGCCGGACATTGTCCTTCAGGATTTTTTGGTAGACAGCAGAATTCATGGTTCCATTTATCACAGCAAGTCTTCCAGGTCCTGAAGCAGCAAAACAGCCCCAGACCATCACACTACCACCACCATATTTTACTCTTGGTATGATGTTCTTTTTCTGAAATGCTGTGTTACTTTTACGCCAGATGTAATGGGACACACACCTTCCAAAAATTTCAACTTTTGTCTCGTCAGTCCACAGAGTATTTTCCCAAAAGTCTTGGGGATCATCAAGATGTTTTCTGGCAAAACTGAGACAAGCCTTTATGTTCTTTTTGCTCAGCAGTGGTTTTCGTCTTGGAACTCTGCCATGCAGGCCATTTTTGCCCAGTCTCTTTCTTATGATGGAGTCATGAACACTGACAAGTGAGGCCTGCAGTTCTTTGGATGTTGTTCTGGGGTCTTTTGTGACCTCTTGGATGAGTCGTCGCTGCGCTCTTGGGGTAATTTTGGTCGGCCGGCCACTCATGGGAAGGTTCACCACTGTTCCATGTTTTCGCCATTTGTGGATAATGGCTCTCGCTGTGGTTCGCTGGAGTCCCAAAGCTTTAGAAATGGCTTTATAACCTTTTCCAGACTGATAGATCTCAATTACTTTCTCATTTGTTCCTGAATTTCTTTGGATCTCAACATGATGTGTAGCTTTTGAGGATCTTTTGGTCTACTTCACTTTGTCAGGCAGGTCCTATTTAAGTGATTTCTTGATTGTGAACAGGTGTGGCAGTAATCAGGCCTGGGTGTGGCTAGAGAAACTGAACTCAGGTGTGATAAACCAATAATTTTCCCTTAAGATCGCCCTTAAGTTTCCCTTACAATTAAGGGCATTGCATAAAATATCCCTTAAATGACACGTAAGGGTTTCTTTAGGTGAAACGTCATAAACCCGTAGAATTTCTCTTAAGTATCCCTTAAAGCCCATTAAGTGTTGCATAAAGCCCCTTAACTGTCATTTTCCTAAGTATAACATAAGGTATGGAAAATGTCCCCTTAAGTGTTACACAGAGAGCAGATTCAATCCGAAAGTCTTCTACAAGGCATTTATTCACATTAATCAAATAACATACAGCTAATAGCTCAAACGTGAGTGCGTCATACGAGAACACATTCATATTCTATAATATTTTATTGCTGTATTTTCCTACATATTACCTGGAGATGACTTGAAAAAACACGCATAAACCATATATTGTCGCAATCGTGTGTTTATTGTATTTACGTTTCTGCCTTTTATTCAGCTTAGCTGCAGCGATCGCTGCTGTATTCCATCATAAGACACTTCTATGAGTCCGGATTGAACTTTCAGCGTGACAGCGTCCTCCGGCTTCGAGTGTGAATGAACATACACTGGGAGTGTTTAGCACTTCATAATGTTCACATCGCCTCGTTTTGGATACGAACAAAATTACTATCTTGTCTCTTTGCATTTAAATATAGATTTATTCACAATAGTCCCTGAAAATGTTATGTTTCTGTGAAAACTTAAACCGCTATCTGCATTAACAAATAACGTGTCCATGGCAACAGTAGATTTTTTTAACGGCAAAACCTAGGTCGCTGTCGTGAAATACTTAACGGTTTCCCTTAACTAAGGGAATGGTTTAAGGGATTGTATGCAGCACCCTTAAGTTATTCCCTTAGATAAGGGGAAATCACGCCTTAAGTGTCATACTTAAGGGAAAAACTTAAGGTACTTTATGCAGCCGGGCACAGATCTTTTTCATAATCTTCATCACCCAAAGTCTCTGAACATTCCCCACGGAGTGAAGTAACACAGCAAGAACCTGTCAGTTTATGAGTTTTAAACAATATGTATAATGCATTTAATCATATATGCAAATGATGCTGTAGTGTTTTGAAATGTATTTTTCCTTATATAGTGTCATTTAAATTAAAGGCCTGATATGATGGTACACTCTCAAAAAAAGGTACCAACTGTCACTGTTGTGGTACCTTTTCAAAAGGTACTAATATGTGCCTTCAAGCTACTAATATGTACCATTTTGGGGGAAAATAAGTTACAAAGATCTTTTTTGTACTGCCTCGGTGACAGAACTATTACAGATAGTGAAATTAGATGTGGCAGAATTACATATTTTGCTATTATTAGAATTATGTGTAAATATTAACCATCTAAACACATTGTGTTGCTCTTTATGTGTATCAGACTGGGGAACAGACATGGGGATCCCACGAGGAACAGACAGACAGGGATGCTGAGCAACCTCTCCAGGCTGAAGATGATGCAGAAGACAGAGACACACACATTCTCTGAACTTGGAGATTGCTATGAAATTGGTATTGTTTTGGTGAATGAATAGCATTTAAAATAATGTACCCTTGCAAAGTAACCGTGATCTTGCAGCATTCAGAGATTCACTGAGAAATGTTTTTATTTTTTTATTTCTTCTGTTTAACAAAATAAGACTTCTGAATGTAAAAGACATTTAAAATAAAAGTATTTATACACTGGGCACTTTCAAATTATTAATATGAATCCATATAAATATCAGTTAATAATACAATATATACAAGTATTTTGTATGTTCCACAATCCACATACACTTAAAAGTTACTCTTTTTTTTCTCTAAAGTGCAAAACATTTGGTTTTCACCAACATGGTTCAAGTACAGATATAAAGTCATCCATCACCTCCTCTCAGAACAAGTTCACAGCACATACTGAAAATGAAGCAGCACAGATATTGTGTCAGATGAATATGTGTGTGTGTGAGGTGTGATTACATAGCTGGAGCAGATCCACAGTCTTCCTTCACCTCCTAGTCCTGTAACATGTTTTAGTGGTCACTTGTGTTGCGGGCTCCTGCACCGTCTGTCTCAGAGACAGAACTCAGCACGCACACAGTCACTCCAGACATGATGAGTAACATACCCAGCACAGCTCCTATGAGCAGAGGCAGAGAATAAAAGACCTGTGTAGCTACAGAGAAAGTGATATTGGTAGCACAGAAGCTACTTACTCTTTCCTCCAAACTGTTCTCCAAGCAATTTACCCATTAGTAACGTGAATAGAAATGTGAGGGAGTTCACCATGGGCACAGCCAGAGACAGATCTACAAAACAAACAGCACTTAAAAATCCAACACTACTGCTGGCTAATATGTGTGTGTACCCACAGAGAGTTTAAACCTTCCTTAATATTTGCAATAAATGTTTTTCATGGCTGCACAGTGGTTATGTCGTGTTGCATTTTAATTAGGCAATTGGCAACTGAAATCATCTTAGAAATAAAAATGATTATTTATTTATTTGTTATTTTGCATCAAGTCTTTGGGAAAAATGCTATATTTTTGCAGCCCGATTCAAAACAGTTTAGTGCATTGCACAGTGGGATAGTATTACAGTATTCTCTGTATTATACTGCTGATTTTGGCCCGTGTAATAGGTAATCCAGATATTCCATGCATACAGAAAACTTGAATATTGTGCACAGTATATGTACTATATACTGCATGAGACTGAATCCAGACTGCAGAAATAGTAGTATGATACTATGTTACTAAGAACATAGACAGTCAATACTTAGAAACTTGTGAAAAAAAAATCAACTTCTTACCTTTAGAAGCAAGAGTGAAGTAGAACACTAGTGATCTACTTCGGTTCAACAGGAATGGGACCAAATACTAAAAAAAAAAAAAAAAAATCAAAAAATCAAATTATTATAATCACACACTACATTTATCATAAGCACTTGTTACATGCCCATAAAAAGATTATAAAAACACACCTTGATATTGAGAAACAGGAATTTGACCTCAGCCAGAAACTGAAGGAGTTTGTTGTCCTTCTGAACCCCTTCAATGCCCTCTGTGCCTTTTTTCAGGAATGGGTTTGTGCCTCCCCACAAGATAGCGACCAACAACAGACAAAACACTTAACCTACAGAGAACATTATTAGGACAGATATTTATATGACATAAATTAAAAACAACAATCAATTACATTTTTTTAAAAGCATGGAGTTTCTACGTTAAACTATGCAGATCAGTTGATAACCTAATTATTATAATTATTATTTTCTGTTTACTCGATATACAATTCAGATAAAGCACCATAATGTCTTGTCATAATGTTTTTAAGATGTAAACTTATTGATTTGCACAGACACACGAGCTAAGCATCACTTGCAGTACGTTATTTTATTTTCAATACTGTGTGGAGGTGCACACTCATTTGTGACCCTGGACCACAAAACCAGTAATAAGGGTAAATTTTTGGAAAATAAGAAGCTGACTAAATAAGCTTTCCATTGATGTATGGTTTGTTAGGATAGGACAATATTTGGCCAAGATACAACTATTTGAAAATCTAGAATCTGAGGGTGCAAAAAAAATCTAAATATTGAGAAAAAGTTGTCCAAATGAAGTTCTCAGCAATGCATATTACTAATCAAAAAATTGTTTTTTATATATTTACAGTAGGAAATTTACAAAATATCTTCATGGAACATGATCTTAATTTAATAGCCTAATGATTTTTGGCATAAAAGAAAAATCGATCATTTTGACCCAAACAATGTATTTTTGGCTATTGCTACAAATATACCTGTGCTACTTAAGACTGGTTTTGTGGTCCAGGGTCACATTTATTTGTTTAGTTAGACACAGTTGTAGACGACATTGCCAAAACCTTTCAAATACTCAGAAAAATACACAGAAGTCTTACTTGTTGACACCAGCTCTATTCTTCTGCAAGTAAACTACAGCTTCCTTTGAAGAACAGTTTGTTCTTCCTTCCTGATAATATTTATCTCAGACAGATTGGTTACAGCAACATCACCGCCGCTCGTTTCAAGAGGCTCTTGTCTATCCATTGTAGCTTCAGATCGGCAGTTCAACATATTTTAAAATAAAAGACATTTGTTCCGTTGATGAGAACACAAAAAAATCCGCATAACCAAGAACAAAATTTAAATCAGGAGTATTGAAAAGGTAGATAAGTTGATCTGATCTAAAAACAAACAAACAAAAAAAAAAAAAAAACAACAACACAAAGTCTGAACTCCCAGGTCACGTTTGTTTTATTGAATGTGTGATAAGACTCTAAATAGCTTAATAGTTTTCTCCAGAAAAATAATTGCCTTTTCTGAAGATTTTTCCTCAGAAAAATCAAGGTTTTTAAAGAGATTTCACAGTGGCTTTACATCTTCAAACAAGTCTGTCATCATTCATTCACAGAGATAACCTTCAATAAACAGAAAACAAAATCATGTCCAAATTCACTTTATTTAGCATCACTGCATCACAATTACATTGACATAAATAAATAAATAAATAAATACAGAAATAACATCTCGTGGGCTGTAATTACTAGAGCTATTTGATAAACCGACTTTAATTTTAAGAACTGTTAAAAGAACACTTAAATCTAGCTATCCACCTCTGGTGTTTCTAGTCAAATTAACACTCAGCTTAACCCTTCGCACATTTTTATATTTAAAAAGCTTCAGTTCAATTAATTCAGTCTATCTTTTTAGCCCATTTTAACATGGATTTCTATGGAGACCGGAACATGAGAGCACCCAAACGGAAGTTAGAATCATTGGCGGCGCTCATCGGTTACTCAGGAAAAAGGTGGATAGGTAAAAAAATAAATAAATAAACTAAGAAAGAAACAACAGATATGCCGTAACAACTGTAATTTACATGTGAACAGGGCAAAAGTAATAACTGAAATATGTAAACAATTAGGGTTAATTAGAGAAAACAAAAGCATACAGCTGAAAGGTGCCCTGATACTTAACCCATAGCCCATTGCAGCTCAAAGTCCCCAGTATTGCTTTTATTTATTTATATATGTATGAATGTACCTGAGGCTGTCTTTGCACATTTAGGGAATTAACATTGTTAACTTGTTGAACTGACTAAGGTTTCTTCTGGCATTTATCAAATAAAGCTACTGTGTATCTGCTCCTTGCTCCTCTCACCAAGTAAGCAATAATAATCCCACCTAAAATGATGCATACAACTGAGACAACTTCATAGCTTCCACCTCCAGCATCTCCTGGAACTAAAACAGACACATCTGTTAGATTGTAAATATCAAAGATATAACCAAAAATATCCTAGGGGAGTGAAGGGTCAGACTTAACAGGCAGACACCAAAACCAATTCCTTTTCTTACATGCTATTCACACATTTTGAGACATACGCAGTTTAGAGCGAAAGGAGTTTTTTACCATTGCGGAAGATCACAGGTCTTTCAAGGTTCTGGTTCAGGAGGTGGTTCTTTAGTGTAAATGTGACAATAACCACTGGCTTTTGGGCCTCATATCTGCTCTTAACTAAATAAAGTCCATCTTCTGTCTGGTCATGGAGCTCCAGGTGATGAATAAGACTCTGGCCATGTTCGTCCAGCCAGATCACCTCAGGTTTGGGGAATCCCTCTGTCTCAAACTGCACTGTTACTGTGGTGGAGTTCACATGAATGCTCAACCTGGGCTCAGAGTAAAAGGCTGAAGAATACATACACATAGAGACTGGCTGTTCAATAGTGATCAGAGCTTGGCTGTTTTGAGAGATCTTAAAGCTTAATTTTACTTTCATTTTGATTTGTTATAACACAATTTGTTGCAAAATGACAGTGAGTGTTCACAACATCAAATACTGCATACCTCCATAGTCCAGTCTAATTTTGGCTTTTCCTTTCCCATTAATGTTGTTCACTTTGCACAGGTACCAACCCACATCCTTCAGTCCAACTCCATCTATCCTGAGAGAGGCATTCCCTTTACTAAGCTCTGAAATATCCAATGAGGTCCGGTTGTGGTATTCTGGACTTTGATGGTCTAGCTGGTTCTGTTCATAATAGAAGCTGTGCACGACTCGTGAGTCCTCCTGGCGTTGCCACTCTACAGACAGGCTGGAGAGGTCGGGGTGTGGTGTGAAATGACAGCCCAGTACAGCTGGATGACCCCTGACTACAATCAAGTGATCATTTGGTATGCTTACCATAAAAGATGCTGAAAGGAGAAGATTTAAAGCTCAACATGAGAGATATTAGCATTTGCATTGTAATATTTATAGATGTATTTCATGAGCTGTACATGCTACAGACACATAAGAGGTACGCATTATCTTACCTGCACTTTTGGCTAAAATGCAAAATAGGAGTTGAAGCATTTTATTAAACCCAGTAAGAATTGTAAGACTTCCTTCTAGTTCTTCTACAAATACAGAGAAAAAGAGAACATGTGCTAGAAGCTTAGTACCCACTATCAAAATAACATCTTTAAGAATACTCCAAAAACATTCCCCAAACATTAACTGCTACAAGAGCAATTACCAACAAAACTGAACGGATCTTTTCCAATTAATATAATATCAAGGCTCTACAATAAGACTATCAGTTCAAGTAGCTCTACTGTCTCTACTAGCAATGTCATGGTCATGTGTTGTGTCACATGGTAAAATGTAAACACTGAATGCAGTCACTTTATTAGATCTTAAAATAGCATAGACTAAATGTAAACGTATCCATGTCGCAAATTTGCATTAGTTACAAGTTAGATTGCAATTGTAATCAGTTTTTTCCCTCTCTGATTTAGTCATTTTGCTTTCAAATAATAAATTCCAATGGATAATAAAAGGCTTTTATGAAGAATTAAACAAAATAGTCATTATAAAAATTGCTCACAGCCATATGATTCCACTTAATTTCATACCTCCACAGCCACACCACTAGTAGGATAGCGTTGTCTACTGATTTTTACACGACAAACTCCATGGAAACCGGTTTCCACAGAGTTATGAAACACATTCATAATAATTTTATGTAAACGGTCAGGAACCAGAAAAAGAAAAAGAACAATAAAAATGTTAGCCTTACCTTATCAATCACACAGAGCTATATGTATATGCATGAAATTAGACTTCACGTACGTTTGTTAAAGGTTGTTTAAAGACTGTCTATGCTAAGTGAAAGTACAAACAACATTTGGGCGCGGGTCATTTTACGTGGTTAGAAATCTGAAACCTGAAACCTGAACGTCACGCTACTTCGTTTTACCATTAGAGGACAACGAGCACCTCTGACCCAATAGTATCCAGCTGCAGACCCGCTTTATTTATTTATTTATTTATTTATTTATTTATTTATTTAATTTTTTTTTTATTGCAAAACTTGGAGAAACATACAGAACAGGGAAACAAGACATGAACACATTCCCACAAAGAACAATCATAAAAATAAAGACAGAAAAAAGAATATTCTTTTGATGCAAATCCTGCTTACATCAAATTATGGAAATTATCTATACAGAAAAGAGCAAAAATAAAATTACATCATTTTAGAAAAGCTGTCATAGTGCGTCAAAAATTTGGTGCTCTTTTTGTTATTTATAAATTTAATAGATGAAACAAGAGAATCAAATTCAGAAAGAAAAAGGGGGAAAGACAAAGGAGATTTAAGCCATTTTTGCTTATGAATGAAGAATTTTGCATTCAAAATAAGGAAATTAACAACATATTCAGCAGGTAATAGCTTTGAATTTTCATAATAAAAAATAAAATCTTTGAGGACAAAAGTATGGGTCACATTTGTAAGGTTAGAAACATAGGTGCTTAAGTCAACCCATAATTTGTTGGTAACACCACAATCAAAAAACAAATGGGCAGCTGTTTCATCAACAAAACCACAAAACGAGCAAGACTCATCAACATCAGAATATTTAGAAATAGACAAATTAACAAGATAAATTTTATGAAGGATTTTATAATGAATCTTCTTAACTTTGTTAGATATACAAAATTTACTTGGCAAAAGCCAGACCTTTCTCCAATTTATATTTGTTATAAAGGAACCCCAGTAGAATTTCCCTCCAAGAGTAATCTTTCTCTTTGTCTGAAATATTTTGCGAATTTTAGAACCGCAGCCACAGAACCGGAAGTGAGGGGCGGAGTTATTGACAAGGAGATAAGCATGGCTGAGAGCGCGGTGAGTACTCTGTAATGTTTTTGCTATCATATGTTGAATAATTATCGTATATATTACGTTAAGCGTTTATCTGCTAAATACTTAATTTATGATTGCCATTATTATCTTATTGAAGCTTGAATTTGCTGTCATACTTTCAAATAATTTTCTGAAAGTGTGTTGTAAATGGGCTTTGCACTATAGTAATTTATAGTAAATACTATAGTGTCTGAACCATACTGTAGTAAAGTACTTGAATTAATTTGTTAATTTGTTGTGGTAATTCTATAGTTGCTATGGTAATATAACAACTATAGTAATATAAACAAAGTACTTTACCCAATACTGTACTAAGTTTTCTGTAACTATAGGGTATATTATACTACAATACACAACAGTTTACTGTAGTAAAAACTAAAGTATACTACAGTATTTATTACAGTTTATCAGTTCACTATAGTTAATACTACAGTATGTTGTAGCATTCATTAACAAAGTGTTGTAAATACTATACAGCGTATAATACACTTTACTATAGTATGGTTCAAAAACACTGTAGTATTTACTATAAATTACTATAGTATTTTTCATGTGGGTATTCATTGTTTTACTTTCCTCTGTTATATGCATTGTTTGTGAGTTATTGTTACCTTATAATTTAGTTAATCCCATTTGTCAACGTTGAGATAATTGTGTGGTGCTTTCATCTCTTATAGAGACTTGTAAGGATTCAGAGAGGTGACACATTGAGCTGCAGCAGTGCAACAGGTGTCGCAGCAAACCACTGCCCTTTTTGCTTGGCCAGCATGTTTAAGCCAGCCAAACTGGTCAAATTAAAAAGTCATCTTTAAAGCCACTTCAGCAAGGCAGTTGTCTGTGGAGGTATGAATATCTTGAGTTGTTTGTTTAATATATGTTCTCACAATATATATTGCATAATAGTTTAACAGTGTACTTATTCATTTATTCTAGGCTTTACTATACACTGATGTGGACTAGGATGTAGACTACCACTGCATCAATTTGTTGCAACCAATTATTGGTGTGATTATTTAGTTTAGTAAATAAGGAGAATGTTCTTATTTTGTTCTTATTTGCTCTACATCTTGTCTTGGGAGCACCCTTCGAAGTAATTATCAGTTAATGTAATTGACCTTTGTGATGTTGTAGCAGTTGATATTTCAAGATTTCTCTCTGTTTTTGTCTTCCAGTGTGACATTCCAAACATATGGAGATGGTGGACTTTTATTCTTCTTGAGAACTTTAGGGTTTTCTCTGAAAGGTAGATAATGGACATTTCCTTGAGCCCACCATTACATTTTCATCCCCTTCTGACCAATTTTATCCAAGATATATATATATATATATATATATATATTACAGGACTACAAGAGGCCTTTCCAAGTGGAGAACAGGCTACACTTGGCAGCAGTGAGGTAGGTCTTAAATATAAACACACATATATGTATGTATTTCTCTGTGTCTGTCTATCTATCTATCTATCTATCTATCTATCTATCTATCTATCTATCTATCTATCTATCTGTCTATCTATCTGTATACACATAATACATATAATAACATATGATGCATATTAACACATTTATAATAAATATTAAAGTTACAATTTCCTTTAGTATTCTGTAATTAAGGAGCTCCCAGTAATCAGGCACATGACAGAAGCTGTGAAATGGCTCCATTGCAACAGACATCTGCTCAGGGGGGCAGTAGAAGAGCCACTTTTCCTTATAATGGACGAAGAGGACAAGGAAAAGGCCCTCAACAATCTCCTGGAACAATCAGAAGTTTCCAGAGTGCCCTTCACATTTTATTTTGTGTTCAGAGGAGTTATTTTTGCAGGATTGTCATGACAAAATGGACCTAAGAGTGAACTGTTCATTTGATACATTTTAATTTGAATTTATACAAGATTGTCATGACAAAATGTGACCAAGAGTGAATTGTTTATTTTTGTAAATTCATGCAATATTTTTATGGCAAAATGGGCAATTTGATAAATTTAACTATTGTGTACATTTTGATTGTTTCTTTTAAAATTATGCAATTTTTATTGAAATGTTTTAGTTTTCATATAGAAAAATGCATGATGCACATGTTCTTGACTTTGGAGTAAACGTTTATTTTAAATCTTGTGATTAAAGTATATTTCATGTAAAATAATACATGAAATAATACAATGATACAAATAACTATAAACAATTATATTACACAAGATTAATGTTTTTTTAAATGGTTAATATACCTTAATGTATAGTTATAACATGCGTACATACGTAAGGTATGACGTTTCGTGTGTAATAAAAGCAAATTACCCCTTAATAACCATAGACATATTATTATCTCTATGTTAATAACCGTAGGTAGCGCTACTCTGTAAGCCCCGCCCCTCACTTCCGGTTCATCTTCCTCTGACAACGCGGCTGCACACTTTTCTAACAAAGAAAGAAAAAGCTGGATGAGCGCAGCTAGTAGTAAGAATTAGAAAAAGCTGATACTATTACTATATTAAATGTTTTGAAATTCCTGCTGCAAGTTATATCGATGCAATGCAAAGTAGGTTTATATAATTTTTAACTTAAATATAAATTAGAAAACACTTATATCTGGAAGTACATAGTGGGGGAAATAAGATCTTTTCATTTAGTTATTTCCTGAAACAGATTATCAGCACCAGTGTCCGTTGGCATATCCCGCTCGACCTGTATTACACCCCAAACAAATCAACACAGCGGGGTTAATGGCATAGGCTTCTGGCTTCGCCTCGCAGCTAAAAACGTGTCCATTCATGGCTCTGAATCTCAGAGATTTTTCTTTGTGTTGCGCCTGGATAATCAATGTTGGTAAGGCGAAACAAGCTTTTTATGATAGGAACTCCCGATTGTTTTTATATAAAATATTTTTTTGTAATTTAAATGTTTTATGCATAATTTATATGATTCATTCAGTATGAATATTACAATCACTGACATTGGTAATATTATACAATTAGCCTAACTTACTAATACGTTTTTATTTTTAATGTGGTATTGGTTCTTATCTCGGCACATTTCAGCACGTGTTCTTTTGTGAGAGGATACGGCTGTTTCACCAAATAAACTTACGTTAACCACATAAACTTGTATATGTTATAAGCAATTCTATTATTATATTTTAATATGCATGTGGATTTTACAGGTTTTCCTAAAATTATCTCCAGGGGTGTTGTGTTGTACTTGATGTGTAGCTAACGTGATGTTAACAATTAACCCTGTAACAAGACTTAAAAAGGTGCAGGAATATCTCTCTCACTTTTTTCTAGATGTTTTAGAAGAAAACAAGATTGATTTTTGAAGACACTGAAACCACAAAGAGAAAAAAATGATATATGACGTGTTTGAATTAAAAGACTGTTGTTCATAAACTTCTATTAAACTGCCTGATCACTTTTTTTTTTTTTTTCCTAGCCTCTTTTAGTGTTAATGTGCCTGAAAGGTGTTTGGTGGCAATCCGAGGTCGTCCAGCTGTACTGGGCTGTGAGTTCACACCTGATCCTGACCTCTCCAGTCTGGTGGTGACTTGGCAACGTCAGGAGGACTCACGAGTCGTCCACAGTTACTATTATCAGCAGGACAATTTGGACCGACAGAGTCCAGAATACCACAATCGGACTTCATTGTATATTTCAGAGCTTGGTAAAGGAAATGCCTCTCTAAGAATACATCCAGTTGGACCAAAGGATGCAGGCTGGTACCTGTGTCAAGTGAGCAATGCTAAAGGGACAGGAAAAGCTCTGATAGAACTGAACTATGGAGGTATATTATAAGCTTAAAATAAACAGAAAATATTTTTATATTATTATAGCTTGAACAAGAACATAGTTGAACTAGAAGTGAAAGTAACTTAATTGATCATATATAGGGCTGTCTTCCATAAAAATATCTATCTGTGGATGGCTCACAAAATAAAGTATCCAACACAGACAGCTTATTCAGTAAAAGTTGTGTAGAATTGCATGTTATTTACTACTGTATTTAATCACTGAATGTGTGTGTTTCAGCCCTTTATTCAGAGCCCAGGTTCAACATCCATGTGAACTCCACTACTGTGACAGTGCAGTTTGAGACAGAGGGTTTCCCCAAACCTGAGGTGATCTGGTTGGGGGAACACAATCAAAACCTCAGCTATCATCTGGAGCTCCACGACCAGACAGAGGATGGACTTTATTACATAAAGAGCAGCTATGAGGCCCAGAAGCCAGTGGTTAATGTCACATTTACACTGAAGAACCACCTCCTCAACCAGAACCTGCAGAGATTGGTGTTCCTCAGCTATGGTAAAGACCTTCTTTCACCCTCAACTAATGTCAGAAGGTATTCACTATAGAATGGGGTCAGCAATGTAAAATTGTGATTTTAAAATTCAAATCTATACACCATGAAAATATAACAGCCATTGTGATCATGGTTTGTCTATAATGAAAGCATGTTGTATAGAATTAGATGGTCAAAGCATGGATTTTAACATGGTAAAATAACTTAAAAAGAGCTAAACGCAGCTGGAGGTATTACCATATTTCAAACATGCGAGGGTCTTTGTGAATTCAATTCTGAATACAATTCTGAAATGTTCTCTACAGGCACAGATTCTACGTGCCTGTGCGCATGAGGCCATGCTTGTAATCATAAGATTAATAGTCCTTACGATTACAAAAAGAAAAGATGATTCATTCATTCATTATAAAGACAACCACACTGTGAAGAGATGAACTGACTTTTTTTTATAACCCATTTCTTTTGTAACCAAGACAAAAGCAGTCATAAAAAGAAGAAATTAAATCATAGATTAGCCCATAGTGGTTTAACTCAAGCTTCATTTGCTCAACAAATAGCTAGAAATATATAATGTATAATTACTGCTACAGGTAACACGAGGAAGATGATGATGGGCTGTGATTTCTTCTAAATATAAGAGTTTAGGGAAAAACACCCAGCGGCATCAGGTTACTGTGAATGATTATTTTTACACGCAAGTCATACAACTAGATTGGTTGGAAAGCCTAGTTTGTGCAGTAACTGACATTTAGGTTACATTGTGTCACTAATCTGAATGCAGAGAAAATCAATCAAAAATATCCAAAATGTTACTTTTTTTTTTTTTTTTGGACTGAATAAATTGTATTCATGAAATGTATTGCCGCCTCTGTGTGAGCATAGTTTCCACTCTACTGGCTACTCAGGAGAATGAAAAACTATAAACTGGCTACTAAAGGGTGATTTTATCTGTTCAATACACAAGCTGGTTGTGGCCTGTTTTTGAATTTCCTACACGTCTCTACAGGGTCTTTGATTTTCTTCAGTAGTTTTCAGATATTAGGATTCTGAAGCTTCATTTTCAATTTGATGTTAAATTATCTAAACCCATGTTAAACAATATTTATGGCTTGAGGTAGGATTGATCCAAGCTTTGATGTACAGCTTATGTTTAACAATGTGTCTCTTTCCGTTTCAGATGAAGATGGAGATGGAAGCACTGCAGTCATTATTCTCTCAATACTGAGTGTCATTCTTTTTGCTGTTGTGATGTTTTTACTGTTTAGAAAACAAATAAAGCCCTACCTACTATGAACCTCCATTCTCTTGTCATCAACACTATGGCCCTTTATGGCATGTTGAACCATCATTACCACAAAATAAAATTTCTGGCATTGCTTGAAGAAAAAAAGAGCTGATGCATATTGTTCCAATGATAAAATTATTTACTTGCTTACTGTTTTTTTTTTTCTTTAAAATATATGACTGACTTTCTTCTGAAACACAAAAGAAAACCTTTTTGACCATACAGTGGAAGTCAGTGATGTCCAGTGTTGTTCTGGATCTCATTAATTTTAACTGTATGAACAAAACATTCTTCAAAATATATTCCTTTGTGTTCCACCGAAGAAAGTAAGGCATGCATTTTTGAGTAAGAAACACCTTTAAGACCCAGGATATAAATGAAGATGATAATCAGATGCACTCATGGAATTTTATTCCTGTCTGTTGAGTCAGCTTTTCCTAAAAAAAAAAAACTGGTTCACACTAAGCTGCCTATTAAGAGATTAAATGACTACTTTATTTTTTTAGGGGTTCGAGCACGAAGTGCTGAAACCCTATTGTATTTGTTAGGATTTTTTTTATTATTATTATTATTATTATTATTATTCCGCCCTAAAACTGATCGTGCAGCCCAAACCGTAAGGCCTAGAGAGCTGAAACTTGGTCAAAAGGTAGTAGTTTGGCTCGCTACTCAGGCGCAAAGAACCAGCCCAATCGGCCTACGGGGGGCGCTACAGCGATCAAAAACGCAAAAGTGCTCATAACTCCTAAACCGCTTGTCGTAGACTCAAAAATTTTACATTTTTGGAATCCTTGGGTCACCGGAATTTATAAACGGTCACTCTGATTTGGGGTCTAGGAGGCCTCGTTTTTCCGCAAATTTGAAGCATGTCCAAAACCTACTTTTGCGAACTAGTCCTAGGTTTTTTGCCCAATCGTAACCAAACCACAGCTGAAATGTTCTCTGGACAGTGAATATCAATAATTATCAAAAAAAAGTTGAAATTTCGACTCACTGTCGAAATGGGGCGGCAAAACGTTCGAAAGTCGAGGACCAATTTTACTAAAAAGGTTATAACTCGTGAACGAAATGAGATATCTTCACCAAACTTGCTACACATTAGAATGAGCTTAAACTTTGGTCAAATCAAAAAAAAATTCGCAGATCTGCCAGATGGTGGCGCTATAAGATTGAGAAAACTATAACTGAGTAACCGCTTGTCCGATTGACTTGAAAATTGGTTTGCAGTATCTTCGTCTGAAATGGAACACGAGTCTATGAGGACATTGGCGTATCTCAAAAAACATGGCCGCCATTGCGCAAAAACTTTTAATCACTTATTTGGCAAGGTTAACGGATGATGATCGGAACGAAACTCAGTGAGCATGTTTGACTCATGGCCCTAAAGGTCTGTCAGAATTTTGAAAGAAATCGGCCACTAGTTAGCGCTAACGAGTTTTTTGGCTCTGTAATCACGTGGTGTTTCACACATCCACACAATATGCATATCATATCATAGATCTCCTCATAATGAACAACTTTGCCTCTAGAACCATTGCTGTTAATCAAATCGTTCATTAATTATTCACAAATATGTAAAAAACCTACTTTTGCGAACTAGTCTCTGGTTTTTCACCCGATCGGAACCAAACCACTGCAGTAATATTCTCTGGACTCTCTAGATCAATAATTATCGAAAATATGTTGAATTTTGTCCTTTGGTTAGCTATAATGGGGTCTTTTAGAAAAGAGAAGTGGCCCAATATACCCAAACACCTATAAAACCTAAATGCAAGCTCAAAACTTTACGAAACTTGGTGAAAACATGTGACAGATGACTCTTAACAAGTATGCACAGTTTCATAAAGATCGGACTATAGGTGGCGCTATAACAGTTAAAGATGCCTCAAAAACTCAAAATTTCAATAGAAAATGACCTCAAATTGCATAGCATGTTCTTATATTCACACAAACACATAATCTTCATATCGTATGATAGATCTCCTCATTCTGAGCAACTTTGCCTCTGGGAGTAATGTTGTCAATCAAATCGTTCATTAAATATTCACAAATATATTATAAACCTACTTTTGCGAACTAGTCCTAGGTTTTTCACTCAATCTTGATTAAATCACCACAGTAATAATCTCTGGACTCTCTAGATCAATAATTATCGAAAAAATGTTGAATTTTGTCATTTGGTTAGCTATAATTGGCTCATTTTTAAAGGGGAGTGGCCAGATATACCCAAAAGCCTATAAAACCTAAACGAAACCTCGAAACTTTACGAAAGTTGGTGAAAACATGTGTCAGATGACTCTTAACAAGCACGCAAAGTTTCATAGAGATCGGACTTTAAGTGGCGCTATAACAGTTAAAAAGGCCGCAAAATCACAAAATTTCTATACAAAAAGACCTCAAATTGCAATAAAATGTTCATAATATTCACTTATACACTATATCTTCATATCATACGATAGATTTTCTCATTCTGAGCAACTTTTCCTCTAGGATCACTGCTGTCAATCAAACTGTTCTTTAAATATTTCAGATTATTTAAAATACCTACTTTTACGAACTAGCCCTCAGTTTTTAACTGAAAATCAATAAAATCAGTGCAGAACTATTCTCTAGACTCTCTAGGTCAGTAATTATCACAAAAATTTGAACATTTGCATTTGGACAACAAAAAAACCTTTATTTTATAATATGGTCTTACATAGTGAACCCAAAGACCTATGAATCCTAAAAGAAAGCCCTAAACTTTCTCAAAACTCTGTAAAATGATGCATGATTTCATTCTAAACAAACATGCAAAATATAAGAGAGATTGAGCTATAAATAACAATATAATTGTTATAAAGGATAAAAACACAGTGATGTATGAGAAATTGCTATTTATAACCACTAGATGGCAGTGGAAGACCACTAATGGGCTTATTAACCATTACAACAGTAATAGGTTTTCTTATGGAGTTATTATAAAATCACTGTTATAACATTTAAAATCATATTTAATTCAAGTTTACCATTTTATTCATACAGATATATCAGTTATAACAATTTTGCCAGATTATGAGTAGAATGAAACCTGAAAATGACATATAAACTCTTAAAAAGAGAAGACTTGCAATAAGTTTTGAGTCACCTATCAATTATTTCAAATATCTATATCTGCAACAAAATGTGTGTGCATGTATGTCCGTGTATGTCTGTGACTGTGTGTGGTTAAACTATCATATTAATAATCAGTAAGCATGCTTACACACACACACACCATTTAATTTCTGTGTGTGTGTGTGTGCGCGTGTGTATGTGTGTGTATGTGTCTGTGAGAATAGTGCCATACTATTCTCTAGACTCTCTAGGTCAATAATTATCAAAAAAAAAAAAAAAAAGTTGAACATTTCCCAGATAGCAAGCACACTCGGGCCGATTCTGGCTGAAATGCGGCACTGTCGGCTCAGTTTCAGCAATAATCACACCACGTTCATTCATTTGGTCAGTGTCTGGGCCAGACCTGGGCCATATAAAATAACAGAAGTCACTCTACAGTATGCGGGCCAGATCTGCGCCACATCAGTAAATAGGAGTCATTTTACAGGGCGTGGGCCGCATCTGGGCAAGAGGAAATTGTTTGAGTCAGTTTTCAGTGTGTGGGCCAGTTTTGGGCCGGGGACCCAGCCAGAATTGGGCCAGAAGTTAAGCAAGGTTGTGGCCCAGAGGTGGGACAGACAAATTTTACTGTCTGGGTTGCATTTGAACAACTGTAAACCGGTCATTTCATAATATGTTCTCTACATAATGTACTCAGGTGCCTATAAATTCAAAAAACATCCTTCAACGTCTCTCAAAACTGTGTAAAATGATGAAATGATGCGTAATTTCATTCTAAACAAACATGCACAATTTAAGAGAGATTGAGCAAAAAATTACAATATAATTGTTATAAAGAATAAAAACACAGTGATGTATGAGAAATTGCTATTTACAACCACTAGATGGCAGCGGAAGACCTCTAATGGGCTTATTAAACTCTAAAACAGTAATAGGTTTTCTTATGGAGTTATTATAAAATCACTGTTATAACATTTAAAATCACATTTAATTCAAGTTTACCATTTTATTCATACAGATATATCAGTTATAACAATTTTGCCAGATTAGGAGTACAATGAAACCTGAAAATTACATGTAAACTCTTAAAAAGAGAAGACTTGCAATAAGTTTTGAGTCACCTATCAATTATTTCAAATATCTATATCTGCAACAAAATGTGTGTGCATGTATGTCCGCGTATGTGTGTGTCTGTGTGTGTGTGGTTAATCTATCATATTAATAATCAGTAAGCATGCTTACACACACACACCATTTCATTTCTCTGTGTGTGTGTGTGTGAGTGTCTGTGAGAAAAGTGCCGTACTATTCTCTACACTCTCTAGGGCAATAATTACCAAATAAAAAAAGATGTTGAACATTTTCCAGATAGCAAGCACACTCGGGCCGATTCTGGCTGAAATGCAGCACTGTCGGCTCAGTCTCGGCAATAATCACACCACGTTCATTCGTTTGGTCAAAAAAGAACTGGTTTCCTGACTGAGCCTGATCTTGTTTGGGTTTGGGTTCGGGTTCCTCGTCACTGTTGCCTTTTGTCTTGCTTAGTTGAAGACTGCTAATATTCAGCAATATTATTGACTTCACTGCACTGACGCCATTTGATAAGAACTGAACTCAATTATGACACACAATGTTTTATATATATATATATATATATAATATACAGTAAATATAATTTACTTGTTACTTTGTGGTTTAAAAAGTGTATTAATGTTTTTACTGTAGTGCATTTGTTCATTGTTAATATATATTTATATTAAAGTATTTGGTAATTTTATAATTAAAGCCTTTTTAATGTTTTTAAATGGTTGCATTTGTGTTTCACTGCTGAATTACATTTAGCAGTTTCTGGGCCACATTTGGCCCGGGGACCAAGCTGAGTCTCAGCCAGATCTGTCTTAAAGTGTCTGGGCCAGACCTGGGCCACATAAAATGACAGAAGTCACTCTACAGTATGCGGGTCAGATCTGGGGCACATCAATAAATAAGAGTAATTTTACAGGGCGTGGGCCGCATCTGGGCCAGAGGAAATTGTTTGAGTCGGTTTTCAGTGTGTGGGCCAGTTTTGGGCCGGGGACCCAGCCAGAATAGGACCAGAAGTTAAGCAAGGTTGTGGCCCAGAGGTGGGCCAGACAAATTTTGCTCTCTGGGTTGCATTTGGACAAACATAAAACAAGAAGGAAAAAGAGAACAATACAAAGCGACCGGAGAACATGAGGAACAGGTGACAACACTCAGACAAACAAGAGAGAACGAGAGAGACAGGTGACAGAACTCAGACAAAGGAGGACTAAACAAGGGGGCGTGGCAACAAGTAACAAGGAGGCAGGACAGGAGGAGCACATGGCTGACAACAACAAAGACAGAGCCATGGGCTCAAACAGAAAACAAACATAGGAACATGAAACAAAGACAAGACAGACAACACAGTGAGGGCAGGCTCCTGACATAAACAAGCATGCACAATTTAAGAGAGATCGGGCAAAAAATAACACTATAATACTCAAAGGTTAAAAACAGAGTGTTGTATGAGAAATTGCAATTTATTGCCACTAGATGGCAGTGGAAGACCACTAATGGGCTCATTCAGCTAAATAAAACAGTGATCTTATAATGTCTTATGAACAGTACTGTTACAACAATTAAAATCACATTAAATCAAAGTTTACCATTTAGTTCATACAGACATATCAGTTTTTACAATTATGCCAGATTATGATTACAGTGAAACCTGAAAATAACATATGAACTCTTAAAAACAGAATACTTGCAATAAGTATTTTGTCACCTATCATTTATTTCAAATATCTATATCTGCAAGAAAATTTGTCTTAAGGCTCGAACCCCGGTAATCGCTGCTTGCAGCTATATTTTATTATTATTTTTTTTAGTAAGCTACAATATTAAATGAGAATGAAAAAAAAAAAAAAAAAAAACTGTGTAAACTTGTGGGAATTTTAGCCTTTTATCATGCTTATGAAATTCCTCAAATATTATTTTGGTCCATGATATATTATGCTTGGCAGTGTACTAGCTTAAAACAATTCAGTTCATCAAAGCTCTTGCCTTTGCTGTTGTCACTGCAGTCTCCTCCCTATTTATTGCTAGTAAAGGACAAGCACCTATAGATACCAGAGAATTATGTGTCGTTCTGCGGTTGCTGTCAACAGATGGCGCCAGGAAAAATTTCAACAGTTAATACTGTAATTTCTAGAATAATCTAAAAGAACGGCACTTATTTGTCAAAGGCATAATGACAGAGTGCACGAATGTGGGCAGTTATGTTTGGTTTGGATTTGTAATGCATGAATGTCATAACCAATGATTGTCTAAGCCCTTTCTTGTTTGTTAGACGTTCCGTATTTATATTACTGCTCTAAGTATCCTGAACAAACTTAAAAATATGCAGAAGTTCAGTGTATTACTTATGTCAAGGTATGTACAAATTTGTTAATTCAATTGACCTTAACTCATACAGTTAAGAATCATGTTTACTGCAGTAAAAATATGAAAAAATATTTCATATTTCATTGAAAATTCAAAGTGTGAGGACAAATACCTCTGTTGATATTGAGTTATATTTTAAATAAATTTCATATGATGGATTTAACGTTTTCAAAAATGCACAAGAGAAAAATAAGCACTGAACATTTAAAGAAAAGACTTTTAACACACTCATGAGTGTAAATTGTTCACATGTGCTGTTCATACAACCATTCTTGCGTAAAATGAAATCTGTTGAAGAATTTTATGCAAGAATGATTGTATGAACACGTGCTCTGCTTGTGTTTCATCAATAGAGCCATGTGTATCTGTTTGAAATATACTGTGTGCAGTGTACACTAGTTAAACTTAAAATTAATGCCAATTAATTGTCTGGAACTCCACTATGTTTGTAGATAGTATCTAGGCTACAGAGGCTGCTGCACACATATTTAAAAAAGGAAAAACAGCCCACTCATGTCTAAACTTTACTTTTAGAGTCTTGGAGAAAATCCAAACATAGGCAATAAAATGAGCAAAAATGGTCTGTTTCTGTTTCTGAAACTCAGCACTGCTAATTATATCAGTGTTTTCCAAGCACACCAGGGGGCTGTTTCATAAAAGACGCTAAGAAAAGCGGGGATTAAAGCCCAAAACCTGACTTGAAATAACAAATCAATCGGGACTAAATCGGTTTCATAAATGACAATTTAAGTTCACACAATCTCACTAATTATAATCCTACATATAATTGTATTTTTATGACAGCAGTAACTGCAAATTAAATGTAAATTAAATTATCAGTTAAAATGTAGTCTGATTTCTATTTATTTTCATTTTTAATTCAGTGATTTTAACTTTTAATTTAGTGTTTTTAAGGCTTTAATGCTTTAAAGAGCAATTTTAGATTGTAATGTTTTAATGTTCTACTTATAACCATAAAAGGTACAGCTGTCATAAAACCCGAGAGAAAGGCTGCATGGCTAGAAACTGCTGATCAACTGAATGTGCAAGTAGCAACTGTGTTAAAATGTTTTCATATCTTAAAAAAAAAAGGTCATTACATTTTGGGCACAATACATTAAATACAGTTGGTTGTAGCCTATATATTTTTTATTTATTTGATTTACTTAAGATGCATTTTCTGTATACTTTTATTTTTGGACTGATAATAAAGTCAGAATTGTATGTGAGAATGTCAGCGGTAATATCACTGCATTCCTACTGGTCAGTGTTAGAGGAGCTCAGCTTAGCCTGACAGTTAGCCTGCTCCTGGCCAGTTTAGTTTCCCAGCATAAGTTACCACAGTGACTGAGCTTGAGCTATGGTAATTTTGCTTTCAGAAACCAAATCAAGTGAAAATAAGTCAGACTAACTGAAATAAGCCTGGCTTATTTAGTAAACTAGTTTTATGAAACAGCCACCAGGTCACACTCAAAATTCCATCCCATAGTCTATTACGCAGCGCTGGAACAACATTTGGGAGTAAATATTTGCAATTGTCATTTTTGCAGGAATGTAATATGAAGATTGTATAAACTAACATTTATCTTTAAAAACACTATGAAAGTGAATAGCTTTTAATAGCTTGTGAATAGAATTTAATAGGCTAATTTAAAATGTTTTATGTATAATTTGTAAAGGGTAAAATTTATTTTTGTAAGAAACATTCTTGTAACATTTGTATATGATCTCTAACCAAATAAGCTTGTGAAAAGCAAGTGATGTAAAGGTTTTACTTTTTTGTTAAAAAAATGAAATTCCATCTACTTGTTTTCTTTTTATTTATTAAAAATGTCCCTCTAAAACTAGCGTTCTCTATTCTTTTTCTATTCTATCTACTTGTTTTCTTTTTATTTATTATTAAAAAAAAAACACCTCGCTACATGTACTGCGTTAGACTGACTGAGACTTGTCACAGCACTTAGGCCTACATATTATTGCTCTTTTGTTGGTTTTTATTGCTGCTATATTGTCCTCATTTGTAAAGTCGCTTTGGATAAAAGTCTCTGCTGAATGATTAAAGGTAGGCTAAATGTAAATGTAAATGTAATTAATGGCGACTTCATCGTGTTAACTGATTATATATTATGTGTATCTTCTTTACAGATATCTGTATTTGAATATCAGCAGATTTGTATAGTCAAATGCATCTGAGTTAGGCTATACAGTATCCAACACAGACAGCTTATTCAGTAAAGAATTGTGGAGAAAATTAAGAGGTTTTTAAATGGACTAAGTTATTGCTGTTGCATTTTTGCTTCAGTAACCTCAAACTGAACTCACTGTCTGAATGTGTGTTTGTTTCTCAGCCCTTTATTCACAGCCCAGGTTCATCATTCATATGAACTCCACTGTGACAATTCAGTTTGAGACAGGTTTTCTCAAATATCAGCTATTGTAAACCCCTTCTTTCACTCTGAACTACGTTCATGGAAGGTATTCACTACAGAATGGGGTGAGTGGTGACATTAAAACTAAAACCTTTCAAAATAGAAGTATAAATTCATAGTAGCCATGAAAATATTCATTGTCCAAAATAAATGTATGCTGTACACAATAACATTCAAACTGAATTTGTGCTGCATTACTAAAAGGATTTAAACATGGTAAAATGAGTTAAAAGAGCTAAAAACAGCTGAAGGTATTACCAGATTACTCAAACATCTGAGGGGCTTTGTAAATTCATTCTTATCCTCCAGAATTTGCTGCAGACATAGTGTGTGCATGAGATCATGTTTGTTATTATTAGAATAGCATGCTTCACATCACCTCAGAAGAATGAAACTGTAATTTTAAAAATATTTTTACAAAGAAAATAAAATGGGAGGAAATGTGTTCACTGTCTTGTTTGATTCTTTTTTGAAACCCAGTTCCTTGTTTTTTAACTAAGACAAAGACAGATTAAAAAGATGAAACTGAAGGCCATAGTCATTAACCACAAGATTTATTTGCTTAATAAGCAACTATGTGAAATTATTGCTACAGTACATGTTGTATTATTGCATAATTAATGGATAAGCCAACAGAATGATAAACGGATACAGGGTTGTGATTTGTTTTAAAAATAGCCATCAGCATCAGGTTACTCTGAATGATGTTTGAAGCCATACAACTAGTTGGATTCGAAAACCTCGTTTGTACAGATTTATTGTGTAACTGTCATTCAAGTTACAGTGTGCCACAATGTGATTTGACTGCAGAGATTACATTTAGTAAAAAAAAATTCAAATAAAAACATAAAACACATTTTTTTTCCCCAGGTCATTTAGTTTTAACACCCTTTTTGTAAGCATGGACTGAATAAACAATTCATATTTGTGAAATGTATTGCTACCACTGTGTGAACAGATTTCCACTGAACTGGATATTCAGGAGTTTCATGAAATGAATAAACTTTCAGTTCACTGCTCCTCAAGGCTGACTACACCTTTTCAATACCGGAGCTCATTGGGGCCTTTTTATGGTGTCATTGAATTTCCTACATGTTTCTGCAGGGGCTTCAAAGTTCTTTAGTCGTTTGCTCCTCAAATAACCTGTGCCTCAAGCTTGACCTCAATTTTCTAGTGGTAAATCAAACCCTGTTTAGTAATAATTATGGTTCTGGTGTAAGACTGATACAAGCATTGGTGTACAGCTAACATTTAACAAATGTCTTTTTCATTTTCAAATGAGGATGGAGATGGAAGTACTGCAATCACTGTATTATTGCCTATACAGTGAAAGTCAGGGGTGTCCAGTGTTGTTTTGGATCTTATTAACTGTCACTGTGTGGACAAAACAGTTGAAAACTTTAAATATAATCTTTTGTGTTCCACAGAATAAGGTATATCATGCAGGTTTGGAATGACATGAAGATGCATAACTGATGACAGAATTTTCCATATTTTAAAGTGAACCAGGATATAAATGTGATGATATTCTGATGCCCTCATGAAATTCTATTCCTATGTGTCTGAGTCTGTTTCCTCTACAAATACTGTTCTCACTGAGCTGCCTGGAAGAGAGACATGAAGACCAAAGCCTTTTTAAATATAAATGCACACACCACACACATACATTATACATATACAGCCTACACACATATATATATATATATATATATATATATATAAACCCTTAAGTAGACACAAATATTATACATGGTCCATGGTCCACCTTGAAGATAAGCTTAAATTGTTCCAATTCATCAAAGCTGTCATCATGGCAGTCCCCTCCCTATATTTATTGCTAGGAAACAAGACTATAAAACAGAAAATTAGGATGACGCATATTTTTGTAAAGGCTTACGGACAGAGTGCAATGGTTAGAATGTGTGCAATTGTGTTTGACTTAGATTTGTATTGTATGCATGGCTTAGAGTTCACCATTGTCTCCATAGGTCTATTACTGCTTAACATATCCAGCACAAACTTAAACATATGCAGAGGTTCAGTGTATTAGTTATGTCAAGGTATGTACAAGAAGTAATTTTGCATTGTACAGTACAGAATCATGTTTTGCAGTGGTTAAAATATGAAATATTTCATTGACAAGTGTGAGGATAAACATCAATGGTGGTCTTGTTATATTTAAAATAAATTCCATATTAAATATTATTTTAAAAAAATGTATAAAAAGTGTTTTAAAACTGCATAATGGTCAATAAATAAGCAGTAAAAAGATTAAGAAATGACTTTTGGCACACACCCATATGACTCCCACATACGGTCTCTGAGATTTGTTGACATCTGTGTAAATTATTTAGAAATCCATTCTTGCGTAAAATTACTGCATTTTGCAATTATTTTCAGTTCATGCAAGAACAGTTTAATGAACGTGCTCTGTTTGCATTTCATGAATAGCGCCAGTAATGTTTAGCACAACAAGTCGAAACATGCATGCAGACCTTTTGGGAACAGCTACAACACTATTCATTAACTCTGATGGTTCATCAAAGGGAAGATCTCTGCTTGTTCTGCTTCTGCACTGCTAACCAAATGATGCCAATAACCAGAAGAATACAAACCACTGAGAGGACAGCAAGTACTATGGTTATATGGTCTGTGGTGTCCTCATCTGAAACAGAAAAAGATTGTTTGGTTTAATATGTGGCATTTGTTTGATAGTGTCAAATCAACTATTAAATCCAGATCCAAATCTAAATCCAATATTATAATTACAGCATATAAAAAAGCTACAGTGCTTGCACAAAATCATTCAAACTCAATACAAAAAAGTCTTGAGCTTTCATACCCTGGATATATACTATATACTGGATATAGTATATGTACAATCTCTCAGAGGAAAACTAACCATCATTATGCAGGCTAATATATTTATGAATAAACTGAATACTGCCTAACTATTATCACTGATCCTGTTGACACATTGGTGGGCTAGTCAGAATTTTTATCAGCTCAAACTGGCACATCCTTTGTGCTGTATAAATGTATGAAAGTGTCTCCACTAATGGACAATGTTTGCAGATAGTAACTAGGCTACAGAAGCTGCAATCATAATCTGCCAATAAAACACCCCAAATTGCAAAACAGCTGCAATGATTTCAAGTAAGACACAATGCCATTTCTTGAAATATATTTATGTTTTAGATAATTATCTGTGTTTCTGTAACAGGGCGAACGAGATGAGAGACGTGCGGATCCATATGCAAGCTTTTATTAATAGACATGGTCAAAACACAGGCAGGGTCGAACAAATGGCAAACAGGTATATTGAGGACAAGACAGATGAGTACTCAAATAAACAGGCGTCGTCTTTGATCGGCAAACAATATCCAGAGGGCTTGACAAGAGGGGTAGTCCAGAAACATGAGCAATAGTCCAGGTGAGGCATAAACAGAGTCCGAACGGCGAGACAAGGGTAAATCCAAGAAACACAGGCTAGAATCAGAACACGAGAAATAGGCAAGGCAAGACTAAGACTAGACTATGAAAACTAGAAACTGGCTCCGTATCGCAGCTAACACTAGGAGAGTGATAAACGCAGAACAACACTCGGCGATTAGAACGAGGAAGTCCAAGACTTGTGTAGGGTGTGTGATTGTGTGATGGGTCTCAGGTGTGAGCGTGTGATTAGTGAAATGGCTGCTGGAAAATGTAGTCCGGAGTGACGTAACAGTCTGTGTAGTGTGAGAGTCAATGTAACGGAAGAGTGACCTCTGGTGGCAAGCAGATGTAAGTCCATGGACCAGATTCATGACAGTTTCCCAACTCTTTTCCTGGAGGCACACCACAATACTCTCTTTCTAATCAAAATCCCTGATTTATTTCCTGACACATCAGCTCATTAGTAGTGAGTCGAGACTACAACACTGCATCCGAATATGCCTACTTTTCAACTAAATAGCATGTGAAAAACAGTACTGCATGTCTGAATACAATGGATGAATTATGAGGTGGTCACACTACGCTTTTTGTTCCACTGACTTTCATTCATACGTATGCAAATGTGGGAGGTCATGCTTGGTGAATTCACATCACATTAGTCATGTGACTATATTGTGGAACTCTCTCCCTCTATATCTGGAACTCTCTGTGACGGGTCCGGTAATGTGTTCTGTTGGTGTGCCTCCAGGAATATGGTTGGGAAATGTTAAATTATATGCTAAATATAATTTCATGTCTAGTACTATCCTGCCAATCAATCCTGTATGTACAAAGTGCAACTGTGCCTGTCCACTTTTTAGCAGAAGTAAATATAGTTTTTCACCAGGAATTCGGGTGTTGAACGTAATTATGTAAAGAATAATGTGGGCTGCTGTTGGCTTCAACAAAAGTATCTACCTCTAATTAACAACCTCACAGCTCACAGTAACTCTGTCTTTAAAGGCTTAGGAGTTATTGTTAAAAAAAGTTTTACTTCAGGAATGCTGACTGTTGCACTCTATGAGTTAACATCAAAAATTAAGCATAGGCCAATTAAACCACCTACGAGAAGTTAGATCAAATGGAAATGATTGTTCAAGCCCATAGCCCACAGGCTAACCTTTAACCTAACCATTAACCATTAATTATTGGTTGATAGTGCTGATACAGGAACATCTCATACTTGGGTAAATGACAGTAAGTCTTTAAGCTTTTAATTTAGACAAACCATCTAAAAACACATAGTCATTCTCAGCTTAACAGCTTTAAATTGCTAGTAATTGCCTTCTGGTTTTGAAAAGGGTGTAACCAAGATAACTAACAAAATAATGAACAGCCTCAGTTTCAGTGCTGCAGAGGAAAGTTGAAACTGCACCATGAAATAACACTCCAAACTTGTGTTACCAACACCCAAGCCTTCAATACTTAGATGAATTTAATTTGCCTTTGCTTTCTTCTCCATTATGAAAAAGTGTACAAATATGTGCTTCCATTTCTATCACTCACATCTGCATTTCATAACAGGAAAAATCAAATCTATGTATCAACTTAATCATTCTTACTCTTTCCATAATTATTTGTCGTTAGACAAGTCTGAAATCCTGCCTAAAGCAGACAAAGGAGTTCTTTGTTATATAGCAAGAAAATTACGGCAACAAATCACTTGCAACGAGTCATACATGCTTAAATGCATAAAGTAACGAATGACATGCCTCTAACTGCCAGTTTCTCACACACCTTTTGCACACAGTAAATAAAGGTGTTTACCATAGCTGAGGAACACTGGTCTCTGCAGATTCTGGTTGAGGAGGTGGTTCTTTAGTGTAAACGTGATATTAACCACTGGCTTTTGGGCCTCACAGATGCTCTTTATGAAATAAAGTCCATCTTCTGTCTGGCCATGGATCTCCAGGTGACAGCTGAGGTTCTGGTCATGTTCCCCCAGCCAGATCACCTCAGGTTTGGGAAAACCTTCTGTCTCAAACTGCACTTTCAAAGCAGAGGAGTTTACATGGATGCTTAACCTGGGCTCAGAGTAAAGAACTGAGAAAGAGAAATATAATCAGCTGCGGTGTGTTAAAATGTACATCTTAAGCTAAATGTAAAGTGCATATCAATTGATCTAATCAATAAAGTCTAGCTAATCAAATGTTTTACAGCAAAGCATAACGAGAACACTTTATGTTCACTGGAAATCACAATTTGAAAATATGTGTTTATGTTTCAAGGTTTTTCGTGACCGTGAGAAAGCTGAAATGTGATACATCCACAGCAAAACCACAGCTGGCATATGCTGCAAATTTCTCAGGATACTTAATCCTCAAACAAAAATATACTTAAAGATAAAATGAAACAGGAAGATGAATGGCTTTTTGTTTACCATTACCTTTATCTGTGTCAAAATGCACTACGTGTTTCTGATTCAACAAACCAACTCCTAAAAGTCCAGCTTTTGAATCACAAATGAAATTAGACTACTCTAGCTGCTGTATGTTTCATGTTGGAAATTCAGAAATGATGTTGAATAAAAGTGCAGGAAACACTGTCTGAGTATTTTAGTAAAGTGTTCCAAGAATGCATGTGTTAGAATGGTTAACAGAATGTCATTCGGTTGTGATATTTTTAAAAAAAAAAATTCTGAATAGGAACCGGTCCTTGATTTTGAATCCTACATTTATCACTGGAATTACTTTTCAAAAACCATAATAAATATTTTTTTGCTGTTTATGTAAGCAAACATGTTTGATCATATTTATGTTATAGGTTATTTTTGGTGACTGAAAATGAAGCTGAGAAAGTGGAAGCTGGAAAGTGGAAACATTGTACAACATATTCTCTTCAGCGTTCATTATGCATACCTCCATAGGTCACTTGCATCAAGGCTCTTCCTGTTCCCTTTGAATTACTCACTATGCACAGGTACCAACCTGCATCTTTCGGTCTAACTGCTGCAATTCTTAGAGAGGCATTTCCGTTATGAAGCTCTGAAACATACAATGAGGTCCGATTGTGGTATTTTAGACTCTGTCGGTCCAATTGGTCCTGTTGATAATAGAAACTGTGGACAACCCGTGCATCCTCCTGTCGTTGCCAGGTAACAACCAAGTTGGAGAGGTCAGGATCAGGTGTGAACTCACAGCCCAGAACAGCTGGATGACCTCGGATTACCAGCAGATGTTTATTAGGGACAGTCACCTCAAATGAGGCTGGAAAGAGAAAGTGAGAACAATTTAGAGTTCCATAAAGAAACACTCCTGGGCACATTTTTATTTTTTTTTTCTGGCCAAATATCATAAGAAATCAAGTTTTCTTTCATATTTCGATGTATTAAGAAAACATAAACATTGGACAGCAATAAACAGTAATGGTACAGCAAAAATTTTCACAGTCTCAAGCTCTTCACAAGCAAATATCCTGAACTGTGACGTGAAAGAAAAAAGCTTCATCTGAAGCTTATAAGAGCCCTAAATATAACTGGGCACAATAGGACTATAATCAAGAGATTAAACCTGTTTAATAAAACAGAAGAATCTTTTACTTTGTTCTACACTAAAACTAGATAAAAGACTAAAACTCTAATAGTAGCATATTAGACTATAAATATACTTACGGTATAACTAGAAATAAAGTGCAGTCTTTCACCACATTGAAGACTAAAATATTACCTTCCTTCTTTACCCTGTAATTTTTTAGGGCAGGGACTGAACATATAAGTCAAAGCAAAACAAGAGGAAAATATAGCTGCAAGCAGCAATACGGGGCCAAGCACTACAGAAGCAAACATCAGACCAACTGCACAAATGAGTAACTGAAGCCATTTTAGGATGTTTTTAGTCCAAACGGCTGAAAAATCATATATAAACCTATAGCAATATGATTTATTGGCTTATCACGTTTGACCAATAGGTGGCGCTGTTATCAAATCGATGTGGTGTGTTCTGTGTTAGGTGACAATGGTACACACAAAGTTTAACGTCAATATGCCAAAGCATTGCAGAGATACAGCCTCAACAGTCATTTTGGCATCATGCAGAGATACTGCCTGAAGTGTCATTTTGGCATCATGCCTCAAATTCGTTGCTGTGGTGTGCGAAAACCGTTTTGTCTATCGACACGAAATCCATAACTTTTGGTCAGCATGGTCTGAAGATGATATGATTCGATTTTGGTGAAAATCGGACAAACGGTTTAGAAGGAGTTTGAAAAAGTATGTTTTCAACATAAATCAAAATGGCGGACACGAATTTCGGCTTAGTATGACATAATTGGTATGTATGTTATCGGCATGATCCAAGGAATAATTTAAGAGCAGTTTCATTAGAATAGGTTATTGCAGTCAAAAGTTATTAGCATTTTTGGAAATTTCATAATTAATGATTAATGAATGGTTTATTACTCTTGACCAATAGGTGGCGCTGTTACCAAACTGACGTGGCGTGGTCAATGTGAGGTGACAATGTCACATATAAAATTTGGTGCGAATATGTCAAAGTTTCGCTGAAATACAGCCTCAGATGCAGTTTGGCATCTTTCCAGCAAATTCGTTGATGCGCTAAACGAAAACCGTTTAAGATATCCACACGAAATTCATAACTTTTTGCCAGCATGGTCTGAAGATGATTCGAGTCAAATTTGGTGAAAATCGGACCAACGGTCTAGGAGGAGTTCGAAAAAGTAGGTTTTCAACATGAATCAAAATGGCGGACAAGAAATTCAGCCAATTATGGAAAAATTGGTATGGATGTTCTCGGCATGAACCAAGGAATCGATCAATATCAGTTTGATTACAATAGGCTACTGTAAACAAAAGTTATTAGCATTTTTAGAAATTTCATTATAACTTTTGACCACAAGGTGGCGCTGCGCCGAAACTTTTTGCGTACCATCAGGGCATGGTGTCGAAGATGCATACCGATTTTCGTAATATAAAAGTTTTTCCGTTCATTAAATACAGCATTTTTTAACAAAATTCAAAATGGCCGACGCCCAAAATAGCTGACATGGGAATATTGGATATGATTCGACTCGGCATGATGCAACGAATCTACAGAGACGAGTTTTATGATTTTTGGCCAAACCATTCACAAGTTATAAGCAAAAATATGAATTTTTCATATCTCCGGACCACTAGGGGGCACTGCGCCGAAACACATCAGTTAGCCTCAGGTCATGCTTGTTATAACACACACCAAGTTTGGTCTCAATACGCCAAACCGTTGCGGAGATATAGCCTCAGATCCATTTTTGCGTGCTTTTCGTGGAATTCATTTGCGAGTTATTCGAGAACGGTTTGACTAATCGACTTGAATTGCATAACTTTTTGTCGGCATGGTCTGAAGATGATCTGATTCAATTTTCGTGAAAATCGGAGCAACGGCCTAGGAGGAGTTCGAAAAAGTAGGTTTTTCAGAAAATTCAAAATGGCGGAAAAACTATCTAGACGGAAAATGACGTCATGTAGTGCGTTCGAATCGGCTTGAGCCAAGGAATCAGAGGAAAAAAGAATTTTGTTTCTAGCCTCAAATGTTATTAGCATAAACGTGAGTGCAACTTTGGACAAGTGGTGGCGCTAGAGAGTTAGAGTTAGAGACTCCAAATTTGCTATGATGACAGATCAGACTGTCCTCTATCAGTGTGCCAAATTTTACAACTTTCCCGAAAGCGGTTCTATGGGCTGCCATTGACTTGCGGCGGAAGAAGAAGAAGAAGAAGAAGAAGAAGAAGAAGAAGAATAACGCTAACAAACACAATAGGTGCCTCCGCACCTTCGGTGCTTGGCCCCTAAAAATTGACTCCAATGTGTAGCAGCTAGACCAACCTCTTTCATCTGTCTTAACTTCAATTCAGCTCTGCCAAAATATTTTACTTGATTAGAGCCAGGAAAGACATAATCAAGTAAACATTTTAAGATTCAGTTCAGTTCACTTTTATGTCCCAAGACTAACAGTTAAAAAAAATCCCTTAGTTAAATGAAGGTCACATGACAACTGTCTTAAACGTTTTACCATCCCTTCATCATTGTGCCAGACCCAGACATTTAAAATGTGAATTATTACGTTAAAACCATGAAAACAAAAAGAAAACACGAAATATCCCAATATTCCTGAGTAAAACTGATTTCTCACCTTTTTTTTCCCATTTCTTTAATTATATTTAAAATTAAATATATCCCACAGCTGTGGTGCATTTTTTAGCATAAAAAGCCTTTGTGTCTTTAAAGTTTTTTTTTTACAAGTTAATGTAGCCTACTTGATTTCCAAGGTATGCATAGCCTATTAGTATGACACAATAATGAAGCTGTTGTATATTAGCCTATATCGCCTTCCGATTTCTTTTCATTGAATGTAGTCTTACCCACAAGAACATCCGCGACCACGATGCACAAAAGGAGCCAAAGCATTGTGGCTTGGAGTTCAGGATCATGGCTTAAATAACGAAGCAGTTCAGTGCAGCGTTGATGATCACATGCCAGTCAGAAATATAACTTATTCATCAATCTTTTTCAGTCTTATTCTTCGCGATTTAGGTGATATGCAGTAAAGCCATGGTCAGAAACTAAAGTACACATACAGTATCTGCGTGCTCCGCAAGACTGTACTTGAGTGTCCCGCTTCCACTCCTTTCAAGTTAAGACAACCCACACCTACAAAGAAGAACGTTACTCCACCCAGTAGAACTTTTTGAATGAGTGCTTTTGAGTTGTCAGCCTACAGTCTATGGTTGTCAGGCACTAGGCTATTTACAAGGGCAAGGCTAAAACAGCAGTATTAATAAGAATTTAGTCTTAAGCTTTTGTTTAAAATGTTATGCGAATGATGAAGACACTTACACTTGACTGACAATTATTTCAGAGACTTCAAACTCCAACAATTCAGACTGCAGTGCAGATTAAAGACATCTCTAAAACACAGTAATGCAAACTTACACACATTTGCATTGCTTAACATGTAATTCATTTACTCTTTTATCCAAAGCAAATTACAAGCGAGAAATAAAGCAAGCAATTCACTCTGAGCAGACAGTAACATCAGAAGTACTATGAGCCTATTGCCTATATATTGTTTTTATACAGTATATTATGGACGAGAGCAGCTGTTATATTACGCAGTAATGAATAAATCTGCATATCTAAAATTATTTAATTTACAAGAGTCATGTTTGTGATTTTTTTTCATGTAGCCTAAGCTATAGCTTCTGAACTTTAAAACTAAACAGACTCGTGATTTTAGAACATAAATTATTATTTATAACGATGTTAAATGTTATAATGTTATTTGTGCATTTACTTTCATTTTGTTACAAGTAGCCCAACGGATGGGCATTAGGACCTAGAACACTGACTGCAGACAGGAATTGAAAGGCATTTACGAGCTTTCTGGATCAGAAAGGTGAAGCCTGCGCTTGGTTTTCTAACAACTGTTCGAGTTACTTCTGCTTTTTTTACCTAAATAATTAACCAGCGGACATTTGCACCGATCGGTATGGTTATTCAACAGATTTTATGGGTGACAGTCAACTGTTTAGTTACCAACATTTTTTAAATTATTTTTTATTTATGTATGTATGTATGTATGTATGTATGTATTTATTTATTTATCTATTATTTAAGAAATGGAACTGGTTCTCGGTTCCAAATCCTAATTACTGGGATTACGTTTCAAAAACTATAACAAAAAAAGAGACTTTTAGCTGCCATTTCTGAAAACTAAACAAGTATGATAATTAAAAATACCAAACATATTTATTTTTTAGATTATTTCTGGTGACTGAAAATAAAGCTGGGAGCTCCTGGGCACATTGTAGCCTACAATATATTCTCTCCAGTGTTCATCATATTCATACCTCCATAGGTCACTTGCATCAAGGCTCTTCCTGTTCCCTTTGAATTACTCACTATGCACAGGTACCAACCTGCATCTTTCGGTCTAACTGCTGCAATTCTTAGAGAGGCATTTCCTTTATGAAGCTCTGAAACATACAATGACGTCCGATTGTGGTATTCTGGACCCTGTCAGTCCAGCTGGTCCTGCTGATAATAAAAACTGTGGATGACATGTGAGTCCTCCTGTCGTTGCCAGGTAACAACCACAGCCATATCACCCTGCAGCCCAAGACTGGTTGCCCACTGAAGCTAAGCAGGGTTGAGCCTGATCAGTACCTGGATGGGAGACCTGGGGAAACTAGGTTGATGTTGGAAGAGGTGTTAGTGAGACCAGCAGGGGGTGCTCACCCTGTGGTCTGTGTGGGTGCTAATGCCCCAGTATAGTGATGGGGACACTATACTGTCAAAAAGCACCGTCTTTCGGATGAGATGTTAAACCGAGGTCCTTACTCTCTGTGGTCATTAAAAAAAATCCCATGGCACTTCTCGTAAAGAGTAGGGGTGTAACCCTGGTGTCCTGGCCAGATTCCCTTCCACTGGCCCTTGTCAATCATGGCCTCCTAATAATCCCCATCCACTGAATTGGCTCTATCTCTCTCCTCTCCACCTGTAGCTGGTGTGTGGTGAGCGCACAGGTGCCGTTGTCCTGTGGCTGCCTTTGCATCATCCAAGTGGATGCTGCACACTGGTGGTGGTTGAGGAGAGACCCCCCCCCACGTGATTGTAAAGCGCTTTGGGTGTACGACATTGCCCTACCTGGTGATCAAAAGTACAAAGACCAGTACTGAGTAGATAAATGCTTTGAGTAGTCACTATTTATAACGACAAGCTTAAACAGCAGTTTTGATAAGAATTAAATCTTAAGCTTTTGTATACAAATAAAATTTTATGCAAATAATGAAGAGACTTAGACTTGACTGACAATTATTCCTCAGAGACTTCAGAGTCCAACAATTCAGTAACTTTCAGTACAAGTAACTTTATTAATACTATAACACACACACACACACACACACACACACTTGTTTCACTATCCTTGTGGGGACTTCCATAGGCGTAATGGTTTTTCTACTGTACAGACGTATATTCTATTGCCCTACACCAACTCTACACCTAAACTTAGCCCTCAAAGGAGACTTCTTGCATTTTTAGATTTTCAAAAAACTTCATTCTGTGTGATTTATAAGCTTCTTTACCCGTGGAGACCTCAATTTAGGTCCCCACTGTGACACGAGTCCCCATGAGTCTGTGTGTATTCAGGTTTAAGTCCCCACCTGAATAGAAAAACATGGTACACACACGTACTTACCTTAGGTTTCTGTGAATTGTGGGGACTTTCCATAGACTTCTATTGTTTTTATACTGACCAAATGTCATTTTCTATCCCCTAACCAATCCTACCCCTAAACCTACCCCTTACAGAAAACCTGTTTGCACTGTTACACTTTCAGATAAACATCATTTAGTATCTTTAATAATTTGTTTCCCTTGTGGGGACTGCAGGTCAGTCCCCACAATGTCAAAAATGTCAGGTTTTATCCTTGTGGGGACATTTGGTCCCCACAATGTAACATAAACAAGAACACACACACACACACACACATATAAATAAATAAATAAATATATATCCAATTCCATAGCCTACTACATAGTCCTAATTCTTAAATTTTAGTGTTTTACTATGCACATGCTGGGTATTCTTGCTGAATTATATTGAACACAAAGTTGCAAGCTACGTTTACATGTTACGTCAGTGTAATCAGTGCGTTTCCGACCATGTCATCACACAGGGAAAACAAGCAATGAATTACTACTCTATCCCAGATAGCACACGTATGCCTGCAAGATGTCTGTTAAAGATCTCTTGATCTGGAAAGAATCAGAATCAGAATCAGAATCAGAATGAGCTTTATTGGCCAGGTATGCTTACACATACGAGGAATTTGTTTTTGTGACAGAAGCTCTACAGTGCAACAGAAAGACAGCAACAGGACAGGGCACAGATAATAAAAGAATAATTTACAAATAGGCAATGTTGAAAGCATCTGCTGTCATCAAACGTCTGACAGACGTCTTTCAGATGTCAGTTTTACATACATTCTAAATCATAAACATCTTAAAGACATCTAATAGATGTCTATTTGACATCTAAAAGAAAACGTCCTATAGACGTATTTCAGATGAGCAAACACTCTAAAAAATACGTCTTGCAAATGTAAATGTAGACATCAAATAGACGTCTCCGAGATGTACGTATACTTTTCTATTTACATGTTTTTGTGTAATAATTGGTTTAAAAAGAACACTAGTGTTTATAATATGGTGTCATTGTCTCTTTTACAGTATATTATAATGGAGGCGAGCAGTTGCTACCTCCCTCCGCAAGCACATTGGTATGAGCCGTATCGCATGCTGACTGAAAACATGTGGCTGTGTTTTTACCGGCTTGTCAAATAGAGAAATATATCACAGTTTAGTTAATAAATCAGTGATACAGTTTGCAAAACGACTGAGAAGCGAGAATACACAGTTGTTATCTCGACAGACAGGAACTGAAAGGCATTTACTCTGGATCAGACAGGTGAAGCCTGCGCTTGGTTATCTTCCAACTCGAGGTACTTCTTCTTTTTAATCTAAATGATTAACTAGTCGACAGCTGCACAGATCGGTAGATATTCAACAGATTTGAGGAATTCCGGATTTGCTTGTCAGGTAGAAGTTTGCCACGTTGTAAGCTGGATGCAATGGTGCTGATTGTATGACAGTGATTAGAAGAGCTTAGCTTCCTTTAACTCTCAAGGATCGTGTTTATTTAGAGCAGTGGTTCCCAACCACGTTCCTGGAGGCCCCCCAACACTGCACATTTTGCATCTCTCCTTTGTCTGACACACCCATTTCAGGTCTTGGAGTCTCTACTAATGAGCTGATGATCTGAATCAGGTGTGTTTGATTAAGGAGACATGGAAAATATGCAGTGTTGGGGGGATTCCAGGAACGTGGTTGGGAACCACTGATTTAGAGGATCTGATATGCCTGATTTGGGTCCTGGGCGTTTCAGTCGGTACGGAGTGTGTCAGTATGCAACGTGGGCTTGTTAGAGGCGCAGTTCGCTTTGTGTCCTCGTGGCGGCGCTGCCGTGCCGATTTTAACATGAGAATTATGTTTTTCCCCATACAGTCTATGGTTTTTCCTAGACCAGTGATGCCAAAAGTATCACCTGGGAGCCCACTACACTGAATATTGTATAAGACATGTGTTTTCAAACCTTTTGATACCAAGGACCCCTAGATAGGGTGATACCTTCCTTGAAAATATTATACCAAATAGGGTTCAGATCTGGACTGTGACAGGTCAAAACATGAGCCTAATGGACTGGTTCTTAAGCTGCTTTTTGGTTGTGTTTGTGGTTGTGGGCAGGAGCATTTTCTTGTTGAAAAATAACATCGTTACAACATTGTTGCTCTTTAGATAACAACTTTTCATTTGGGAAGCAAGCCATTCTGCAATATGCATTAATTGACTTTTCACAGTGAAGCAGCTCACCAGTACCAGCAGCTGAAAAGGCTCCACACATAATGATGCATTTTCCTCCATGCTTCTTTGTGGTAGAGATGCATTAATTTTTGTATTTCTCACCAGATATTCAAAGACACCACTCTGGTGCTTATCCATTTCTATCACGTTTCATGACTCCACACAATTCTGCTGAACCACTCAGAATCAAACTTTCCATATTCTGTCTGAAAATACAGCTTTTGTGTTTGGGTTTTTAAGGAGTGCATCTGCTTAATTCTTGCTTCCTTACCTGTATTTTGTGGTTAAGACCATTAAAAACTTAGTGTTTACCCGGTTTGGGCTTGGCTCTTTTTTTTCTCAGGAGTGTGAGTGAAGAATATTTACCTTGTAATAAATTGGCAACATGTATTTCATTCTACACACTAATAAAGTGAGATGTTCAGACATTTAAAATAATGGTAACACTTTATAATAAGGTCTGATTTGTTAACATTAGTTAATTCAATATGTTAATATGTACTATGAGCAATATATTTTTTACAGAATTTCTTAACTATTGTTGTTTTTAAGAGAACAGTTGGTCATTGTTTGTTCATGTTAGTTCACGGTGCATTTACTAATGTTAACAAAAACAAGTTTTGATTTAAAAACAATCCAAACATCTGATAAAAAAAAACATCACAATAATACACATGACTCCAATCCATCACTTAAAGTCTTGTGAAGTGAAAAGCTGCATGTTTGTAATAAACAAATCCATTATTAAGATGTTTCTAACTTCAAATTACTGCTTCCAGCTAAAATATGATTCCTCTATCCATAATATTGCTTTCTCGGTTTGCCATTGATGCCGTTCACTTTAGATGTAGCTCTATTCACTGTGTTTTCTCATGTGTTTTTACTTGCATGTAGAGATCATTCTCAGTGTTGTGTGTGCTGATTGGTCGTGAGCATGAGGAGGTGTAAGAACTGTGGGGGGACAGACATTGATGTGGACCAGGCACGGGGTGATGCTGTGTGCATGGGCTGCGGCTCTGTGCTGGAGGACAACATCATTGTTTCCGAGGTAACCTTCGTGGAGAACAGTGGAGGAGGATCGTCCACCGTTGGCCAGTTTGTTGCTGGTGACTGTGAGTGAAGGTTCATCTACTCCAAACAAGGACAATTTTGCACTGAGTTTTTACATTTGTTTTAATAAATAAATGAAGGAGTAATAATAACATGAGAAACTGCCACTTGTGATTTTAGGGAGCACCAGACGGGCCACTTGTGATTTTAGGGGGCACCAGACGGGCCACTTGTGATTTTAGGGGGCACAATTTTTTAATTAATTTTAACCTACTTTAAGTATTATTCATTCAGTCATTTTTCACCATGTCATGCATCACTGCAATCTATAACAATTTCAACTAAATTAAATATTTTATCGTGTTTCATTTATTTAACAAATCATTTTGTATTGTATTGTCAGGGGCATCATGCACTCATTATCTTTGAGGGGGCACGAGGGGGGGGCTCTCATGCTTGCCATGTGACACACAGCAGCCACAATACCACTGTATAACTGATATAGGTTTATGTCCCTACTGAAAAAAACAATAAAACAAAAACACTGTGAAATTAATATCTTACTTACATTCGTACTTCTTCACTTTGTTGTTTCTGATGAGAGAATTAGAGAATTCAGTCAGCCAGCGCGCGAGGTGATGAAACAGCGTGTTTCAGCCACTGATCTATATATATATATATGACTTCTCTATTATAGATCAGTGGTTTCAGCGATGACTCATCTGAACGCCTCTGATTGGTCCTTGCATTCATGAGCTCAACAGAATCGTATGTGATTGGTTATAATGCGCAGCGCTTTAAAAACGTGTGTGTCTCTGGCTCTGTGCCAGCCAGCGAACGCAGATTTGAATTTAGCAGCTGGTGATTTTTTTTTTCTTTTTATATACATATAGTGTACAGGATGAAAATGGTTTTAAAAAGCACATGGTGCCGTAGTTTCATCACTTTACAGTGTCGCAGTGACCGTCTTTGTGCAGTAAAGGACCTGGAAGATGACATGAAGCGTCGCGGTTAACCTGCATTGAAAACAGATGAGCGCACATGTGCATATAAAGCTCCCATTCGGGGCGAAGTTCACGGGATTTTGTCCACAGAATGATAAGAGCACATGTTTTAACATATTATTTTATTATTTCACACTCAGTATTTTAACTTAAGCGCTGCAAGCCATGCATACAGCATGACAGGTTTTCTGGTACGCAAAACAAGTATTTAAAGGAATACCTTAGCTTATTACCGTTACTGTGGCAGCCAACAACAGCACAGCTTAACCCTCAGCACAATTTTATATTTAGTTATATTGAAAAAGTTTCAATCCAGTCGATCTTTTTTTTTTTTTTTTTTTACCCCGTTTTAACATGGATTGTTATGGAGACAGACCGTAGCTTTCAGGCAAGATAGCAGCGGTAGCACGTAATATACGCGTTCTGATTGGTCAGATCGCCTGTCAATCAAGCTCTTTGCGAACGGTCAATAGGTTGTTGTTAGGAACCTTGACTAGAAACTGTTCTCTTAAATTGTAAATGATTTCCTAAATTATCTGTAATATTCTCTCGGTCAACTATCAGCCTGTGAGTTTTTTTAATGCTATTACAATCTGCTTATGCTTTTATAAAGTGTTTTATAAAGTCAATTTCTAGATTTGAATAATCTTTTCTAAATTTAATAACCTTCCCACCTTTTTGAAAATTTTGTACAGTGCATTTTTTTTTATTACCTGGTGTGATAAATCAAATGAGGTAATAAATGGTTTATAATCAAATTAATATCATTGAAAAATATTAAATTTAACAAGTTTTCCTCGTAATTTAAAGAGTTTATTCTCAACATTTTATTTCGACTTTTTTCTCGGAATTTAACGATTTTTTTTCTCTAAATGTAACCTCTTATTTTCTCGCAATTTAATAAATTTATTCTCATCGTTTTATCAACTTTTTTTCTCAAAATTTAATGAATTTTTTCTCGTAATTTAATGAGTTTATTCTCAATATTTTGTCTCTACTTTTTTTCTCGAAACAGAACGACTTTATTCTCGAAATTTAATGAGTTTAATCTCAACATTTTATTCCGACATTTTTCTTGAAATTTAACGAGTTTAATCTTGTATTATAATGACTTTAATCTCGAGATGGTTTTATTTTTTATTATTGTTTGGCCCTAATCCTCTTCCATAGATATTTCCTCTCAAAACTCATTTCAGTGGGATGAGTTTTTTTGTTTTAAACTGCAGTACCGTCTTCAAACAGCAGGTGGCTTTCAAGTTTTTTTTAATAATGTCCTGCAATGAAGACTTTGATAGTGGAAGCTTACTTTCAACAGCTCATCAACATTTGGCTACTGTTAGATTTTTATATGGATGTCTTATAAGATAATTTGGTAACACTTTAGTATAGGGACCAATTCTCACTATTAACTAATTGCTTATTAGCATGCCTGTTAATAACATACTGGCTGTTTATTAGTACTTATAAAGCACATATTCTGCTTGACCATTTTCTACATCCCTAATCCTACCTAACTCCTAAACTTAACAACTACCTTACGAACTATTAATAAGCAGCAAATTAGGAGTTTATTGAGACAAAAGTCGTAATTAAAGGTTTGATAATAGCGAGAATGTAATCTTAAAATAGTGTGATAATTCATTAGAATTATTGGGTAAACTGAAGATTACTAGAAATGTCAAGTTTCTTTGGTCAGTGGTAATACAAAGTGCTTCACAGAGGCATAATAAAAAATATAAATATATATAAGGTCATTTAATAACATAAAAATTTTAAAAAGAAAGAAAAAAATAATTTAAAAATAGATTATGACAAATAAAAAAAGAAACCGAAAGTATAATGCTTGGTTATGAAATGTGTGTGTTTCTGTTCTCATAATCAGTATTACTAATATATTTTATTTTTTGCTTTGTTGTAGCATCTGGAAATGTGCCATCATTGGGAGGAAACTTCCACACTGGCTTTGGGAGGGAGTCCAGAGCTGCTACTCTGCAGAATGGTGAGTGTTCATGTACAGTATATGCCATTCATGAGCAATTCATATGTCCTTCATCTAACCTTCATTTACCCTTTGTGACAGTCAGAAAGTCATAAACACTACTATTCAAAAGTTTTGAAAGTTTTTTGTTTTTGTTTTTGCAGGTTTCATATGCTCACCAAAGCAACATTTTTTTTTAGACATAAAGTAATAACCATTTAAAATAACTGTTTTCCATTTTAATATGTTTTATTTATTTATGACAAAGCTAAATTTTCAACAGCCATTACTCCAGTTTTCAGTGTCAAATGATCCTTCAGAAATCATTCTAATATGCTGATTTGGTGCTTAAAAAACTTTTCTTCTTATTATCAATGTTTAAAACAGCTGCTTAAATTTTTTTTGTGCAAAACATAATAATTTTTTTAGGATTCTTTAATTAATAGAAAGTTCAGCAGTACAGTGTTTATTTAAAATGGAAATAATTTGTCACATTATAAATGAACATGATGCATTTTTTAGGATTCTTTAATTGGTAGAAAGTTCAGCAGTACAGTGTTTATTTAAAATGGAAATAATATGTCACATTATAAATGAACAAGATACATTTTTTAGGATTCTTTAATTAATAGAAAGTTCAGCAGTACAGTGTTTATTTAAAATAGAAATAATTTGCAACATTATAAATGACTTTACTCTTACTTTTGTGCATATTAATCTGTCCATGCTGAATAAAAGTATTAATTTCTTTCTGGAAAAAAAAATTATAGTGATCCCAAATTTCTTAATGGTTTTAACTTTTTTGATTTTGTAACATGCTTAAGGTACCTCTATACCCTTTATATGACTTTTATTTATTTCTCATAGAGTTCGTAATCCAAATATTTGAATCGCTTTGTCTTGATTCTTTCATACACAGTTATAGATGTTAATTTGTTCTTTGCCTTATATATGTATCATTGTAAAGTCTGTTTTGTCTTTTTTTTATTTAAGGGTATAAATTGTGTTTTGTAATATGTAGTTCCTAAGTTTGCCAAAGCATTTCGAAACTGATTTCCTGTGAATATGAGACATTACTATGTGTCACTGACAATTTACAACTTGTACAGTATCATGTGTTTTAGATGTCCATATAATGTTCCATTCCATGAACAACACGATTGAGCAAGATGGTTAAGTATATGCATTGTGTGTTTCTAAGAAAGGGGGATTCATTTCAGCCAGATGGTAATGGTTGTTTTTGAAATAAGCTTATTAAGCCTGAGAAGTCAGAAGGTGTGGTGTGTTTATCTGCTTTTGTGTAGTAACCGATGAATCAGTTTGGTCAGACAACCGTATGGTCTGTGTGTGTGCTGGGAGGGAAGTGCGGAGGCCACTTTATTTGTGTGTGTGGGAATGTACACGTGTGATTAATAGCCTCATGTCTACATTGAGATTTATATTATCTGTGTGTGGTGAGAGAACAAAAGATGCTCTGTGAGATCTTGAGTCTGTATAAACAGACCTGCTTTCAGCTTGAAGATGCTCTCCTCCCACTCTAAAAGACTCATATCTGTCCACAGCAGATGCTCATACAGAATGTAACTAAACCGTTACTTTGTAGTAACTTTGTTGAAACACACATAATTGTTATAAGTATTTTAATTATGGTTAAACTATCAGTTTTTGGTGTTAACTTTAAAAATAGTATAGGCAGTTACATTCCACTGCAACTGGAATAGGAAAATTACACACAAAAATTACTTCACCATATTTATACTAGATTTCACCTCATCTGCTTTCTAAAATCTTATTGTGAATCCATGCATGCTTCATTTTTTTTTTTTTTTTTTTTTTACCATGTAATTTTTAATAAAAATGTCATAACTGGACCTTTTGGTTAAAATGATAGACCTCTCTCTGGTCATTTATGGAAGACATCTCCAGTAATTTCTTTTGCCTAAAGCAAGGCACTACAATCAAAACTGTGGGTTTTTTCTCCCCATACACTGGTCAATTTTTTTAATTGATTGATAGATTTTAGTCTTTTAGACTAGTGGTAAAAAAATATATCCAAAATAGATATTTATCACATTTTACGTATCTAAAATGAATCTGTTTCTCCTGCACTGTGACACAAATCTCCTCTTCAGTAACAGCAGTTTTATTCATATCCATATTCTTAAGGGTTTTACAGAGGGGTTTGCTCATATATCATTCACCTGATTTATAATTGTTTTTTATACCCTATAGTTTTTTTTTTCTGCTAATCTGTTACACTTGAATGTACTTCAAAATATGGAAGAAAAGATCTGTCACTACTTCCGTTTCATGTTCGCTTAGGAAAAAATGCTAAACCAAGAATAATCTATGAGGCAATGGTTTTCCTCCCTGTCTGTTTTAAAATAATTAATTCAAAAGTGCTTCAGTTGTTCTTATTTGTTTAGATTTAAACAACATAGAGTTGAACTGGAAACCCAAAGATTGTTGGTTCAAACCCCAGAAGGGGCAAACCAGGGGCTTTTACCATTGTGTGTTTCTTCTAAGGGACTAAACCTGCTGTAAATGTGCCGTCAAAAACCCTGACTGTGGTGTTTTGGTTGTGTTTTATTCAGCTAAGCGACAGATAAACCATCTTGGTCATCAGCTTCAAATGAATCAGCACTGTCTGGACACTGCCTTCAACTTTTACAAGATGGCCCTCTGCAAGCATCTGACCAGAGGGCGCAAATCATCCCGTCACCGCCGCCTGCCTCTACCTCGTCTGCCGAACGGAGGGAACACCTCGTATCCTTTTGGCATTTAGAGAGAAAAGAAAGTGTCTATTATTGAGAGTTAATGGTGGTATATACAGTCAGGTCCATAAATATTGGGACATCGACACAATTCTAACATTTTTGGCTCTATACACCACCACAATGGATTTCAAATGAAACGAACAAGATGTGCTTTAACTGCAGACTGTCAGCTTTAATTTGAGGGTATTTACATCCAAATCAGGTGAACGGTGTAGGAATTACAACAGTTTGCATATGTGCCTCCCACTTTTTAAGGGACCAAAAGTAATGGGACAGAATAATAATCATAAATCAAACTTTCACTTTTTAATACTTGGTTGCAAATCCTTTGCAGTCAATTACAGCCTGAAGTCTGGAATGCATAGACATCACCAGACGCTGGGTTTCATCCCTGGTGATGCTCTACCAGGCCTCTACTGCAACCGTCTTCAGTTCCTGCTTGTTCTTGGGGCATTTTCCCTTCAGTTTTGTCTTCAGCAAGTGAAATGCATGCTCAATCGGATTCAGGTCAGGTGATTGACTTGGCCATTGCATAACAATCCACTTCTTTCCCTTCAAAAACTCTTTGGTTGCTTTTGCAGTATGCTTTGGGTCATTGTCCATCTGCACTGTGAAGCACCGTCCAATGAGTTCTGAAGCATTTGGCTGAATATGAGCAGATAATATTGCCCGAAACACTTCAGAATTCATCCTGCTGCTTTTGTCAGCAGTCACATCATCAATAAATACAAGAGAACCAGTTCCACTGGTAGCCATACATGCCCACCACCACCATGCTTCACTGATGAGGTGGTATGCTTAGGATCATGAGCAGTTCCTTTCCTTCTCCATACTCTTCTCTTCCCATCACTCTGGTACAAGTTGATCTTGGTCTCATCTGTCCATAGGATGTTGTTCCAGAACTGTGAAGTCGTTTGGCAAACTCTAATCTAGCCTTCCTGTTTTTGAGGCTCACCAATGGTTTACATATTGTGGTGAACCCTCTGTATTCACTCTGGTGAAGTCTTCTCTTGATTGTTGACTTTGACACACATACACCTGCCTCCTGGAGAGTGTTCTTGATCTGGCCAACTGTTGTGAAGGGTGTTTTCTTCACCAGGGAAAGAATTCTTCGGTCATCCACCACAGTTGTTTTCCGTGGTCTTCCGGGTCTTTTGGTGTTGCTGAGCTCAACGGTGCGTTCCTTCTTTTTAAGAATGTTCCAAGCAGTTGTTTTGGCCACGCCTAATGTTTTTGCTATCTCTCTGATGGGTTTGTTTTGTTTTTTCAGCCTAATGATGGCTTGCTTCACTGATAGTGACAGCTCTTGGATCTCATCTTGACAGTTGACAGCAACAGATTCCAAATGCAAATACCACACTTGAAATGAACTCTGGACCTTTTATCTGCTCATTGTAATTGGGATAATGAGGGAATAACACACACCTGGCCATGGAACAGCTGAGAAGCCAATTGTCCCATTACTTTTGGTCCCTTAACAAGTGGGAGGCACATATGCAAACTGTTGTAATTCCTACACCGTTCACCTGATTTGGATGTAAATACCCTCAAATTAAAGCTGACAGTCTGCAGTTAAAGCACATCTTGTTCGTTTCATTTGAAATCCATTGTGGTGGTGTATAGAGCCAAAAATGTTAGAATTGTGTCGATGTCCCAATATTTATGGACCTGACTGTATGATTAAACATTCAAATAATGTGATGAGAGTCATGAGAGTTTGTGTCAGTCTGATTTTGCTCTAGGTAAGGGTGCAAGTTTATGATGGGAAGGTGTTTGCAACAGTCTAGAGCTGTTCCCAATCCCACCATAATATTACAAGTCATAGGCTACGTAAACACAACTTTATTTTGAGGTTTCCACAACCTGTTATCCTTCTGTCAGTCTTTGAGCATTTGGCCAGTGGGATTTAAGATGGCACTCCTATGTTTTGTCTGGTAGTTTCTATGATATTATGGCTAAGTTCGCAATAACATACTTAAGCTATAAGTACTAAAGCTATAAGTTTGTAGTAACATACTCACTGATTCCAATTTCAGTTGGAATCAGTGAAGTTAGGAATTTTGTGTGAGGTAGTTTTCCCCAAACAGATTTGGCAATGTGTTCAAGTTGGTCACTCAAATTGAAAGTGTCTTCTGTGTGAGATGTGCTGCATATATTGCTACAAAATTGCCTGTAGACAAAGGACATTTTTTTCCTTTTTTGCCCATAAATTTTTGCTGAAATTTCGCTGATGTGACCTCACCTTAACATGCTTCTTTTACTATCCCTACAGTTGTAATATGTGTACCGTGCACCGTATACAGAAACCCAGACAACCTAGTACATTTGGTAATTGCTTAGGTTACAACAGAGTACACTGCATAAAATACTGTATCCCACAATGCAGTATGCTTGTCTTGACCACCTATTTCCAGTATGATGAATGAAATGGAGGTAGATACTGCAGTTTTTATTTTAGTGGACTACAAAAAATAACCATTTTTACTTTCACGATGATAGTAATGTGATAACAGTGTAGTATACTACTTTTTGAAACATTTGTAAGTGTATAATGCTTAGTCTTATTCATACTATTTGTAGTAGTAGTCAGTATACACTGTGTATACTGTGTAGTATTTAGTAAGGAGTATTCCATAGTTTGTACACTTCATTTATAGTTTGTAATCTTCATTTATCATCTTTCTTAGTGGAGTTCACAGCTCCTAATTTACATAATTGTGATGCTAACTTGAGAAAATGTATTTAAGGAGAGACTGCAAAATAGAATAAGAAGAGATAAAGTGACTCCAATTGCGTTTCACAGAAAGAAGACAAAGCGAAACGGAAGTAGAGAGGTTGAGCAAGAGAGGTCCTCTGTGGGAGTTGATAGTCGATGGTGTTAATCAGTCGTCTTGATCACTGAGTCGGAGTCTAACACAGGTTGTTATCTCTGTATGTGTATAAAATAATCAGCTTCCTGTTTAGCTTGCGCTACAGCAAGACCTCATCTGGTGTCCAAGACGGGATTTCACTTGTATTAGAGCTGTTTATGTGCGTTCAAAGTGAGGCAGGAAATAAGGCTGGGTGTGTCTCTCAGGAGACTGCATTACACAAAAAAAACTTGACTGGAACACCCTGCTTTAGTTTATTATAGTTTAAGTTGTTTTTAATAATCTTAAAGACCTGGTAGTTAGTACACATCCTCCAGCATTTTTCAAGTTCAAGTCCGGATCATGACATTTCCTGATCCATATTTGTATCTTCTGCCCATCATTTACGGTAAAAAAACGAACAAACAAAAAAACGACCAAATAGATATAAATAAATGCTTTAGGGATTTATTTTACTTTTAATATAAAGTGGTTAAGAATGTGTGGTCTTTCTAAGGGTAACCTACTCAAAACATTCAGTCCACCAGCATGAGGTGCAATCAATAATGTTGACATGTTTACGGATGGATGGTTGTTTAATTGCACCAGTTTATTCTGTTATATAAATTCTACATGTGAAAACTCTTGAGTATGAGGTGATTTTCATCTGCCTTCTACAGTCTAAAAATGACACTTATATATGTGTGCATTTGGATTTTCAGGGACAATGCTGCTTGCTTTCACTTGTCCAAAAAAATGCAAAAATAGAGGCAACAGACAGCTGACAGCATGTATCTTTCCGTCTCTCTGAGATTACGTAATGTACGTGTTCAGTCAGACGTCTGATAGGGTTACATAAGAACTCATGAGAGAGCTTTCACTTTCTGCCCAGGAGGATGAGGGGTGTGTGTGTGAGAGAGAGAGAGAGAGAGAGAGAGAGAGAGAAAGAGAGAGAGCAGCATTGTTGGTCTCAATCTCCACTGGAAAGGGTAAATTTAGCCAAACAACTAGAATTATTTTCCAAATGTCAGCCACCGAAATGGTTTCTTGCTCTCAGGTTAGCTTTAAAACACCAATCCCACTGAGTTTGTGGATTATTGTAGCTGTTTTCCCATTTTATGCTTGACTGATTTTTTTTTATACTTGACTTATTTTTATATGATTTGGTATTGTTTTATCTGTAATTCTATGTTGACACCTAAACACTGTAAAATGTTATCTGTAAAGTGATTAGAGAAAACATTAATGGCCTTTAGCTAATTTTGCCATATGTGAGATTTCTCCCTGGAAAGGTGAAATCCTAAAAAAATGATCATGAATTTAACAGGGTCATCCATAATCCTGAAATTTAGGATTATCTCTTATTGCTGCCATGGTGACTGAAAATCCCACAATGATGTTTTTTAATGGGATGTTTTAATACATTTTGTCTTGATTGGACAGGTGTGCTGGTCTCCATGGACAAAGAGTACTCGGTTGCTGGGAGACAGGGAATTCCAGGGTTCATGGGGTGGTGGTTCAGTGGAGTTTTGCTTAAAGAGGGAAAATGTCAAGCAAAGAGACCAAATCTGACCAAAATCCCTCTCTGTTTCTTGCCTGTCCGTCTCTTGTTTTTATATATATATATATATATATATATATATATATATATATATATATATATATATATATGGGTTTGATGCCCAGAAAATACATGCATTTGAAAATTATGTATCTTGAATTCACTGTAAGGGTCTTTGGATAAAACTGTCTGTCAAATTCAATTCTGTATGATTTCTTTAATGCACTTTCTCAGACATGCTGCTGGACTTGAGTGACCTCCTGCAAGTAAGTCCAGCATATATATATACTGTATGTATATATATATATATATATATATATATATATATATATATATATATATATATAGAATATTTTCAAAATAAATTAAATGACAAAGAAATTTGTAAGGTTATGCACTGTTTTAGGTCAAATAAAAGCACATTTGGGTCACACTTTATTTTAAGGTCCAATTCTCGCTATTAACAAACCATTAACTATGACTTTTGCCTCAATAAACTCCTAATTTGCTGCTTATTAATAGTTAGTAAGGTAGCTGTTAAGTTTAGGTATTGGGTAGTATTAGGGATGTAGAATATGGTCAAGAAGAATATGTGCTTTATAAGTACTAATAAACAGCCAATATGTTATTAATAGGCATGCTAATAAGCAACTAGTTAATAGTGAGAATTGGTCCCTAAAGTGTTGCCCAAATTTGTTACATTAATCATTTGAAAGGGGCCAAACAAAATACTGAAACATTCTGAAGTTCATGTACATTTTTAATTACAGCTTTTCACTCAATTTGTTATGCATATTATAATAATTATGGCATAATTTAGATTGAATAAGTTTGTATTAAATGATAACATTATGCAAAATAGATGCATTTTCACTAGCAATCCCAGAGGTTTGAACCCAGTTAGTGTGTGAAGGCGATTTTCCTCCAGCTGGTGTGTCCATTTTATATTTTTACCCTCCCAGCTGTCCTATTAAACCCCCTCCCTGTCCCACACGCTAACACGCAGATCCTGTCCACTGCAGTATTTGAGCCATTAGGGGATTTTACCAGAGAAAGGACCCATAAATTCCTTTGCTCTCCCCCAGACAGAGGAGCTCTTTTGAGGCATAAGGCTGTCGCCGCCCCTCTCAGGTCAGGAGTGTGTGAGGGGCATCCTGCTTGTCAGTGGTCATGGCCTCTGACATCAACCAAAAAAGATTCCTCTTTAATACCATGGGGCCCAGATGGAAGAAATAGGGTGTCTGTGTTTGAGCATGTGCATCGTTTTTCATGGATATCTTTTTTTTTTTTAATAATTATTAAGGTGGTCCATGAAGATAAGTATTGAGTTATATGATGTTTAAAGCTTATTTTATGATTTTTTTGTTTTTATTATTGTAGTTCATCTTCTAAGGATAAGACACAGATAGTGAGTTTGTGAGAAAGTGAAGACTCTGTGGTGATGCTGGTACGGATCCAAACCCCAGCGCTATGAACTCTGCAACCTTTAGCATCTGTTAAAATAAACTCTGTTATGTCCCTTTATCTTATATCTCTAACTCTCTAATTTGTGTCCATTTCTCACACTTTCTTTCTCTCTTGCCCTAGGTGAATGTGTATGTTTTGGGAAAAACCTTCCTTGTTTTAGCCAGAGAGCTGTGTATCAATGCGCCAGCTATTGGTAAGCATCACATAAGTGACAATGTATTTTCCCATGATGCTTTGCTGCTCATCCAAGCTGTACTGGTACTGAGTGTGTGAGCTGGTCTGTGTAGTGCTGCTGTTAATGCCCAGAGGGTGCTGTGCAACTGTAAATGAAGCTTTGCTTGCAGTGTAAATGTTTTAACATGAATTGAACACTTGATTGATGGTGATGGACAGTTGCTTTGTTCAATCAACAATACAAAGCAAAATTCTAACAATTTATTTGCCCTCATGTAATTTCAAACTTGTATGATTGTCTTTTGTCTTTGGAACAAATAAATGTCTTAGTGTTTTAATTCTTTTGGCCATATAATGAAACTTAGTGGGTTCCACTGTTGTTTTGAACCCTTTACTTTCATTATATGGGCGAAACAGCTGAAAGATTCTTCAGAATATTGTCTTTTGTGTATTAAAAAGTCAGTCAGTCAGTCTTTGAAGTTTGGAATGACATAAGGATGTGTAAATTATGAAATACTTTTCATTTTTAAGGTTTTGAAAGGTCATATTTTATCCAGAGTGAAACTGTATAGGTCTTATAACTGTGCATTAGACAAAAGAAAACAATATATTGTTTGATGAATAGAAACAAATATTTTATGATTTTGTAGGCTCTTGAAACCCTTTTAGGTCACTCAGCATCAAGCTGTCAACAAATAACCATTAAATAACAAGACAGAAGAAAAGCTGCCTAGTTTCAAGTGCAAACTGCCCATGTTTCACTATACACAGGCAGATTATGAATAATTCGAAATAAAATGTGCTTAAATTAAAGTACATGTTTTAAAACAATATGTTTAAAGAAATAAATAAGTTCAGGCAGCATTCCATTATATATGAGAGAGGAAAAAATTCAAATCAGAGGGGGTCGTCTCCTCTTCTAGTAGTGTCTTGCAGCTATATTGTGAGTAAAGGCATTTATTCGAGAGGAAAAATCCCCCTGCTGTCTCTTCATTAATGGATCAGTCCAAGTTTTCATGCATAAAATATCAGCTCCGGAATCTGTCCCCCCTGCACCCCTGTCCCATTAGTACTGTCAGAGGAACACTGAAACTGAAAGGTGACTTTCCCACACTGGACTTCTGTCATTCCTTCCTGTCCAAAATAACTAAGCTCGCTCCCATCTAGAACAGCGCTAACCGTGTAGAACGCATCCTGCTCCACTTGTACTGGGTGCTCAAACCACACGGGGAATGTTGAACTAGAACCGTCTGACACAAATTTGGTCAAGTTTTGTGCCAGAAGCACTCCCTGCCTCTTTAGTTCAATTCTGACGCTATATTCCGCCTTCCCTCCGCTAGAGCCGTACAGACCAAGTCCAGCAATAAACACACGTTTGTCCACAGCGAACTGGATACTGTCGCAGCGTCCGCGGTAGCGCCACTGGTTGCTTCGGTACGCGGAGGATTGGAACCGGTGACAGCGTTGCGGCGTCAGCCCCTTTCTGGGTGCAACCGGGAATCCCAGCGCAGGTTTCGTAGCAGCCGTGTACCATAGAAAGATGCTGTGCGTTTCCTCAAGGGTTAAAATGTTCGACTGCGCAGCTCCATCTGCAAATTCCTGCAGTGTCATGGAAGGCAGACGCACAAGGTGCAAAGCCTTCCCCAGCATGGAGCGCTGGTTCTGTGAAGTGGGGCTCAGGCCTTGTCTCCGACACTCTGCGTCGGCCCATCCCAGAATGGCCTGGAAAACCACCGCCTCCTTCACGTTCAGAGTTTCCCTCTGTAAAATATGTTCCAGTGTGGGCAAGTCAATCTCAGTGAAACCTTCTGAGCGCAGCGCAAGCTCTGCCTGGGCATCAATCACTTCCCAGCACCTCTGAGTGAGCTCCGGCTCCTCAAACAGCCGACTTTGAGATAGCAGCACACACGCATTTCGCGCCTCCAGGCTCGTCTCGAGGAAACCCACACATGCGCGAGCCAGAGCAGACACCAGGTATTTCTTGGCAGCGTAAAGCGTAGCCAGTACTGTGTCGGCTGCCAGCTCTATCTCATCGCTGTACATGTATCTGATAAAGAAGAGCGAGATAGAGAGGTTAGGGTAAATTTTAAGTGCCCCATAGGAAAAGAATAAAATGCTAAATAAAAAGCTGATCTGTTTAACATGCTCCTTTTTTTACTGCATCACTACTGCTTTAAATAGTGACTTCCAACTTTCCCAAGGAAAAAGTACATCATTCGCATTTGCAATCCAATTAACGATCTCTAATAGCTCTGAAATAAGAGGGCGACTCCTAAACCTAGACATCACTGTCGGGGCCCCTGTGAACCCATCTGTGCTGCCTGGCATGAAAGCGGAGTCGCCCTGTTATTAATGGCTGGATGTGATTAGTGAGTGAGCCTTACTTGAGCAGGATGAGAAAAGCAGCGGGTTCCACATCTGGAATATGAATATCAGAGTCCCCTTCTGCGAGATCCCCGTAAAACATGGCACAGAAAACAGAGCTCCCCACTGCCAGCACATACTGAGAGAGGTGAAAGAGACAATCGTTTCATCTAGTTTCAAAGTGTTTCCTTTTTCTGACACCTATTTCAGATCCTCTGATAAGCTGATGGTTTGAATACGGTGTGTTCGATTCAGGAGACAACTAAAATATGAGGTGTGTGGGCTCACCTTGTGTGCCGGGACCCTTTCTGATTCACCGGGTGGACCAACAATGAAATGAACGTCTGCCATGTGTTCATTATTGAACATTAGTGCATTTCTGCGTAAAGGAAAAATAAATAAATATATTTAGTCTTGACATTACTATTAATAAATACAATGATTTTAAATATTAAATTTTAAAGAAAAAAATATATTATATTATTTAAGGAATGTTTAGATATTAAGTATCTGTTAATGTTCATTATGACTTGCCTTAAAGAATTATACTGTAGTGAAAAATATATCTGAACAAGTTATTTAAAAAAATGTTTTTAAATATATATATATATATATATATATATATATATACATACATACAATTAGATATTAAACATGTTAAACATTATGTATCACTTGATTTAATGGCTTGCCTTTCGCGTAAAGTCGGGTGTGCGGAGTGCCAGCTGGGAATCTCCACGTTGTTGTTGTTGATGTTTTGCTCTGTGGTCGGTGTGGTGGCGGTGGACGCGGTGCACTGCGCAACCGGCTCCACGCTCCTCTTCTTCTCTGGCAGACTCAGCATCACAGTCCCGTTCTTCTGCACTGTGGCGTGATCGTTCACCGGGTACAGTTCCGCTGCCATCCTTTTCTTCAGGGAAAGAGTTAAGATGTTATAGCACAGAGACAGTCTGCCGGGGTGCTTGCTTGCCCGCTTCAACTTCTTTAACGTTTCAGGGAGCAAGAGTAAAAAAGTAACACATTTCATGATCCGGCCATGATGGGACAGCTTGCATTCCGGCGCAGCGGGCATCAGAACAAAAAAGTTTGCCAAAATATGTGTAGAAAAAATAATTATCAGCTACAACCGTGGTATTCCTAAATAATGTTGCGTGGTTTCCGTGGAAAAAAACAAAACAAAACAAAAAAAAACGCTCTACTGTCATTAAACGGTCACATAAATATTCGGATTTCAGCGAATATTTCATAGATATGCCATCCTCTTTTTCTCACATCCTCTCCAATCCCATTCCGAAAACTCCAGAACGAATCGGTTTAAAATCACTCAAAAACACACAAAAATTGGGTCTGTAGTCTTATAACGGCCAAGCAGATCTTTCCTCTGCTGTGGCCACACGGAATGATGAAGTTTGAGTTTATTTTGAGCTCTCTCTCTCTCTCTCTCTCTCTCTCTCTCTCTCTCTCTCTCTCTCGTCTGACGTCAGGAGTGAAGGGTTGTCTCTCCCAAAGCTCTCTATCCCGCCTGATAATTTTGTGTTGCCATTTCTGCTTATTATAAGCAACACTTCGCTTGGATTTTCACATTGTTATGTGGTGTTTCTTGGGATTAATCACAGTACGTATATGTGAATTTATACATATACATACACAACATATGCTATTTTTCTATATAGGATATTCTTAGCAAAAAGATCCATTACTCTACACCAGATTGTTATTCACGCGGGATCTGGCAACCCTTCGAAAAGAGACCCTTTATGAATCTCTCTGTGGATGTGATGAGGATTTTTAATTCTTCTCATATACACGTGCATGTTTATAAATTTATAATATATGTAATCTCAATGTTTCCTGTCATGTTCCGAATCAAATAAAATATCTTTGTGGGGGGATTTTTGCACATCAAGTGCTAAGTTCGTCCGTACACGTCGTTTGTTTCGTTCCTGAATATGTTTTTCCTTTACACTCACGATGCAACTTAGTACAAACACTAATGCACAACCATTATTTATATGCTATATCAGGCAAAGGTTTTATTAACAACTAGTATTTATTTAAAGCAATGTTTCGCGTGTAAGAGCAATCTCTATCGATACATTTCAATCGGCGCGCTGCAGAACCAGCTTGCGTTCTGAAAATGTAACCTTTACCTCACACTTCAACTGTTCTACTAGTGCAACCAATAAGAGAAAAGATCGTGTGTGTTCTTACCTTAAATTCTGTATTTTATGCGTTAGTTTGTTGTCATCACACAGCTGAGACCGTGCGCTCGATTCAAAGCGTTGTCAAAAGTTTTATTGCTCCGGTTCACGGTCGGTCGTGATGGAGTCTGAAACCGGACGAGGGCTGGACTTGTGGAAATACTGTAGTGCGCACGACTGCTTCGGTTTTCCCAGTAAAGTCCTCACGCAGCATGATGTTTCTCTCTCTCTCTCCCACCCGGTCTCTTCTTTTCCCCACAGACAGCACAGACGGATCTAAGCGGTTTATAGTGAACATATGTAGTGGGGATTAGATCTGTTTCCCAACCTTTCTTGATTTATGTACCCCCACAGTCTCATCAGAGAGACTCAAGCACCCCTTCATCAAAATTAAACCAAAAATGTATTCATTATATTGTGCCGAATATACTGCAAGCATATTTAGCATTATTAAAATGGCTATTATTACAATTATTCACTTAACTGCTGTATTTTCTTTGTTTAGTTCATATTTTTATTGTATTTATGCAACACTTGTATATTTTGTAACTCAGTTGCTTACATGGCGTTAAAAACTATATTACTACTTCTACAATTATTCAGTTTCAAACTAAAACATTTAATATTGTTGGTGAAAAAAGTATATCCAGGCAGGTACAAGATTCTTAAGTGGCATATATGGTTTTATTCTTTTAACTTTCATGGAACATTTCCATTGCACAAAAAGTGGAAAAACGTTTCCTTAGATTATACCAATGTTCTTCAAACCAAGAAAAATAATGGTTGGATCACCAAAAAGTTATTTGGAAAACCTAAAATGGTTGGGATCTTTATAGTGCCCCCTCAAACTTTGTTTTACTCATATCTGACACAAATCAGATATTGTTGCACATGTACAAACACAAAAATACACGAGATTCAGTTTTTTCACATTGGTTTTGAGCCACTTTAAATCAGATGCATAGCTGCTATCTGGACATCTGACCTACATCTAAAAATGTATATCCGATTCCCATTGGCACAGGAGACACATTTTCTTTAAAAAACCCTGCATTTAGATTGACATTGGGTTGATTGACTAACTGAGGAATTTGATGGGAAGAATCTTGAATAAACAAACAAACAAACATATTTTTATGGAGTAGGACTTGAGTAAAATCTGTCTCGCTCCAGAATCTAACTACCATAAAAATCTAAGATTATATTTATTTATATATTTATGAATTTTTTTTACAGCCCTAACAATTTTGATGTTATCATTACTGTTTTATAGTGTTTAACAACTCAAAATCACCCCCTGGAATGTGATTAAGAACCCACTGGGTTACACACATCCCTGATTGGTAATCATTGGATTAGATGGAAGATTTGCAGATGCTTTGTTGAGCAGAAAGACTTTTAAGTTTTTCACACAGTGCCACCATGTTTTGAAAATATTATTGGGAAACTGTCACGCTCCCTTTATTACCTGTAATGTTTCTTTTACCATTAAAACAATTTTTATAGTGTGAGAGTCAAGCAGTTCCCAGGTGAAAAACAAGTGCACTTCCATAATGTATTTAAAGTGCTCTATTTTTGCGCAGTAATTTTATACTTAATATACTAAAAATGATTCTTTAGTATCTAAGTGTACTCAACTGTGCTATTTTGAGACATCATGAATATGAACTAAAATGCACTTTTAACATACTTTGTAATTAAAAATGTATTTCGTTACCACTTGTAGTACACTTGAGTGTGCTATGAAAGATGGGTTCAAGTGTGCTACAAGTGCTAACCAAATACACTTTTTTTTAAATACAGAGATAGTATGTTAAAAGCTAAAAAGAATACTAAAGTACTAAAGAATCATTTTTAGTATATTAAGTACAAAATTAGTGTGCAAAAATAGAGCACTTTAAATACATTATGGAAGTGCACTTGTTTTTCACCTGGGTTTGCCAAAGCTTAATAATGGAATTGTGAGCATAAAGGTAATATTTGTTGCATTATCATAACTAATTACATTTTGACTGAATACTCATCAGTTGTCATGAGCCAAAGTATTAGCACTTTAAACTTAAGGAAGGCGAGGGTGTGATATTGTGCCCAGTAAAGCCTGTCCCTCCCATTGACTCATTAACAGCTTTAAACAGCTTTAGATTTGACACTGATCGGCTGAACGTTATTGAACTGAAAATGCAACAGTGCATTTGAGAAGGTCTAAATTTTCTCTGTCTAGCTTTGTAATTGTAAGAGTTTTGTTTCTTACAGATCCGTGTCTTTATATCCCACGCTTTGCGCAAATGGTGGAATTTGGAGAGAAGAGCCATGAGGTTTCAATGACGGCACTGCGTCTCCTGCAGAGGATGAAGAGAGACTGGATGCACACGGGACGAAGACCTTCGGGCCTCTGTGGAGCAGGTAACCATGGCAACCCTCCCCTAACGGTGCGACCTCTTTAATGATGTGAGCTAGTGAAGGGTTGCTTTGTTAGATGCGCAAAAGCACATACACCATCGCTGAAACAACCACAGTTGGAATGCATGCTCCAGAAACCCCTTCCAGAATGTAAAGTTTTGTGTCTGTTGGAGGAAACATTTTAAGATGTAGTATATCTGTCATAATGTGTAATTAGATCAGCTTGTGCATTTGAAGCGGTTCCCAAATCACCAGTCAGTCTTGATGAAGGAGAATGATTCCTGAAAGTGTTAGTTTTCTTACACTCGCTGAGGCCTTTCTTGGCACTGTGAATTGCCTCAGAGATCCAGTGCAGCTAATTTCTAATGCATTTTCATCAATATCGGTTTTACTTTCTCGCACTTTCAGTCTTGTGTAAACTTGACAGTCTGTTAAGACTGAGTTCCAGTAATTAAGTTTTTAGAATAACTGACTCCTCCTGACTCTCAACATGAGTTTCTCTGCCCCCCCACCACTGCATAACCTGAATAATTAATCTCCCATTAATCTTTTAGAAGCAGTGTTGAGAAAAGAGGAAGCATGAGCCTAAAAGAGTTTGTTTTGCAGCGAGAGATCAGAGACTCGAGAAAGAAAGACAGGCCGACAGAGAGAATGAAAGAATGTGAGAAAGACCCAGAATGAAGACAAACTGTGAGGCAGGGAGAGCCACTGAGTATGATGAAAGCCTCAAGCTTGTTGAATAGTCCTCATGTAGTAGCTGGAACACAGATTGTTTTGATATCCTGCAGGGTTAACAGCAGAGAAGGAAACGGCTGTTTTTTATTACACCACATGAACTTGAGCACAGGATAGCAGCACTCAGTTAGATGTAGCTGACACCACTGGACATGTAGGGGAGAGCGGGGTAAAATGTGTCACCCCTTTAATATGTCACAAGATCATGCATTTAAAGTATTTCATGTATTTACATGTATTTATTTAAGATGATGTAAGGCATCTCAATATACTGCTGTCTGTGATTGAGAGAAGCATACAAAAAAAAGTGACGTGTTTTTAATAATTTTTTACATGCCTTTTAAAAAAAAAACATGGAAGGGTCTATATAGATCTAAAAATATTCAAAAGTTTTTTTTTTTGAAAGAAGGCTTCACCAAAGCTGCATTTATTTGTTCCAAAATACAGTTAAAAGAGTGATATGTTGAAATATGTGATATGGTGTTATCTGTTTTAATATTTTTTAAAATGTAATTTATTCCTGTGGTGGAAAAGCTGAATTGTCAGCAAGCCATTACTTCAGTCTTCAGTATCACATGATCCTTGAGTTTATGAATTAGAAAATTATTATTTTTTTCTCGTTTATGTCCATATTTGTGTTTGAAATGTAAATAGTGTTTCATTTTACCACTTTTTGGAGAGGTTAACCTTGTGTTATTGTTATTAATCTCATCTCTCCTTCCTTAAAAATGACCATGATCTTAACAGTAAAATACAGTAAAAATGCTACAGTAAAAACCTATTAATTAGTTAACGGTAAGTTACTAATATACCTTACTGATATACAGTGAAAAACTGTAATGGACATTTCATGTAATTTTTCATGTAATTTTATGGTAAAATACAGTTTTTGTAAGAGGAAAAGAACATAATTTACATTGAAAAAAATTTAAATCGACCAGAATTCCCTCTGGTACATTTCACATTTGATGTTTTTTAATTGAAATAACTGTTTCTTCTTATTTTTTTTCTTACCTGTTACTTTCATTAGGGTTTTATTTTACATCTAATGTTGTTAAATTTATGTTTATTGCATTATTTCAGTATCATGTGTGTTACCATGATGGTGTTTAGTATATGTGTCAGTGACATTGTGCACCTTCTATGTATATTAATATTTTCCTTCTCAGCTTGTGGAAAAGCTGATTGTGATGAGCTTTGGTTCATCATGTGACTTTCTCATCACCACCAGTGTATTACAAAGGTACTATACAGATTTCAGTACTTCAGTAGGTTGGTATATTAACATTATATCAGTTAAATGAAATGCAGTTTTTAAATGTAAATTTAAGTTACATCCATAAAACCTAAAATGTTGCTACGGTAATTTTTACAGTAAAATTCCGGCAACCACAGCTGCCATTTTTTTACATTACAAATTTCAAGTCAAATTTCAAGTAAAATAGTTTTGGAAAATGACAGTGAACCACAATGTCATATTTCTAATTAATTCATCTTTGAGGAATCATTAAGCTCTAAAATTCTTCAGTATCTTTTACATGCTTGCATGCTTTGTGGTGGTGGACATTCTTCAGATTGTCAGGTAGCTCAGAGGTGCATCTGGCTCTTCATGTTTCTTTAATGAATCAGAGTGAAACCGCGGTATTGCAGGTACATTTACTGTCTGTTTGTTCTGCAAGGTGAGTCAGTAGGGGGCAGGTACAGCGGACACACTTTTCTGAAGCCCTATTAATGTTTCATATTTAACTATGCTTCCACTCTGATTTCCTTCTCTCGCTCATCCTCACTTTTTCTCCTGCCATTGGCTGAAAGTCTGTATGTTGTACCTACAGTTGTGTATTTGTGTTCCCTGTAGTGCTCTTGGTTGCTGCCCGTATGCATGAGTTCCGTCGCACAATTAAGGAAGTGATCAGTGTGGTGAAAGTCTGTGAAGCCACACTGAGGAAAAGGTGTGTTTTGTCTTAAAATAATAATCACAGTATGGCCACAGGCTGTGCACAGTTAATACTTTTATTATAATCTGTAGCAATATCATTCATATTGGTGCCATTTCTGTATTTTGGTGTTGCACTTTCTTTTTGAGGCTTTGAATTTAGGGCCCATTTTGCTGTTCAGTTGAATGTCTTGACCCCCGGTGTGTTTGATTGACAGGCTGAATGAATTTGAGGACACACCCACCAGTGAGCTGACAATTGAAGAATTCATGCGGGTGGATCTAGAGCAGGAGTGTGACCCGCCCTCTTACACGGCTGGACTCAGGAAGCAAAAGCTAAAACAGGTTACACATCACATGGCACTTAAAGTTAGAAATTTGAACATTTAAAGCAGACATTCTTGCAATATTAGCGAAACTGTATCCGCAATATATATTCAACTATTTTTTCTCCTTCCGAATCCTTCCACAGATTGAGCAAGAGCTTGCAAAGAAAGTTGATGATATTGAAGGTACCGAGAAACATTTTTGACAGAAATTTATGGTTTAATTAACATCATGGGTGGTTGAACAAACCTAATATGTTGTGTTGTTGACGTGTTGCTCTGTGTGTACACACTTGTATGTGCTCTGCAGGTGAAATCTGTGGATATCAGGATGAGATTGAAGTTGAGCTGGAGAGCTGTAGGCCCAAAGCCAGGGGGATTTATGCATCCTATTCCAAAGATGGTACAGTGTTCACACACAATCCCGCAGAAAAATACACTACCAATCCAAAGTTTGCGCTTCAATAAGACTTTTTAATGTTTTTGAAAGAAGTCTCTTTTGCTCACCAAGGCTGCATTTATGTGATCAAAAATACCATGAAAACAGTTATATTGCGAGATATTAAGTAACGAATTTGACAAATTATGTAATACAGAAATATTACTCATTCTTGGATAGACTTCAAGTGTAGTTAAGTCAAAGACTATAGAAATACAAAGACGGTTCACTCCTATACTTATGAATGGGAGAAAGTGCAACGCACAATATGGCGGGATACTCCCGCCTTCTAAATGAAAGAGCCAATCGCTGATTGGTAATGTCATTGCGTCACTGCAGCGGCCGTTATAAGCTCCGGTTCCCATAGAAACCTGAGGCTGGACCAGTCTATGCGCATGCGCAGTCATAAGCGCGTTGGAGCTACGTATGCGCATTGGCTGGTCTAGACTGAAAAATAAGCTTTTTAAATGCTATTTGAGCATAAGAAACAACATTCATGGGACAGTTCATTTCAGATTTTGTTGCTGATTTGAAATGTGTAATTTAATCGCGAGTTCAGTGAGCCATTTTTGAGATTTCAGGATTCTCCCATTCATTTAGATAGGACTTGGTCTTGTCTGAGCTGCCCGGAGGCGTTGCAAATATGGCGGCCGAGTGAACGGATTTTCCTTAAAAGGGACTTTGGTTAAGTCCAGTTAATTGTGTATCATCTGGTTTTGAGAATGACCCACTTGGCATTAATTGAATATTTACACTCTTCTGTTTAAGCTGCAGAAATGCAAATTGTGAAATGAAGTTAGTGCAGTACATGTTCTCAGATGGGAGCATAAAAAAGAATTCATTTGTTGAATGAGTGTTGAATGACTGTTGTGTGGAAAGCCCTTAAATGAAGATCGTTTAGGCATGTATTCTGCCAATTACTAACTGCAGGCACACAGTCCTTCATTTAGGATATTCCATATTTATCATTAGAATATGGGTAAAAGCAAGTATGTGTGTATGAATTCTGGTAGAAATGTTTAGTGAGAACCAAAATGATTGGTGAATGGCACTCAAAATGTTTGCGTTTAAAACAAATGATTATCTTGCTCTTTCTCTTTGCTTGGTGAGAACTGCTGCTCTCACAATGTTTTCTTCAGGAAATGGAGTGTTACTTCCCTTGTGCAGAAATTCTGTTTATGTTGCTGTCCAATTAGCTCCTTGTTCAGCAGCACCCACAATCAGAGATCCAGTGCTTCCCCATGCGTGTTATCTCTCTCTCTCTCTAATGTAGTGATTACAGGAGGGAACTAATTAAGACCGTGAGCGTAGGAGTGTTTGTGTGCGTGTTTGAGTGTCTCTTTTCAATGCAAGTGTATTTACTTTACAATAGTGTGTATGCATGCATGCATGTGTGTTACTGCGGTCAGCTGTGTGTGTTTGTATAATTACTTTCTCCCCATCTCAGCTGGATCATAGCGAAGTTCAAAATCAAAGGGCGAATGCATCTAGTTAGTTTTAATTAGCAAAATAATTTAATTTCAAAAATAAATTCACTTTATTTGCATTTATGCAATGATTTCTTTCTTTCATTATACTCTTTCATTATATATATTTGATGTTCCTGCAATTATTCATTTGTGATGTGTGCATATTTTCTTGCTTGCTTTTTCCAGATGATGTGATTTCCTTGGAGTCATCCAGCATCCTTGCTGGTGATGAGGAAGGAGAGGATGACGAGCTGAGGGCAGCAGCATCTCACCTCTGCAGTACTATATGCGGAGAGGATGGAGATGGCAATGAGCAAGAGCGAGATGGAAAGAAAGTCTCCCCAACCAAACGGCCCTCGTTAGCATTATTGCTTGGAGCGCTGCCCACTGCGGCCAGTTTGGGCCTGCCCGAGTCCATCACCAAGATGAGAGAGGAAAAGGAGAATGGTAGGCGTGTGATTATATTTTCAAACTGCATAAACACTTAATCCGCTTTAATTCCACAGTCACTTTTTACTATCACTAGTTTTGTTGTCAAAACATTGACAAGGTACAAGCAGAGGATAAGTAGTGGCACTGGAATGACACCTTTGTGAAACATTAACGTTAATCAACTTTCATTTAATCCACTTTCTTTCCATCCATTTTCATTCCACATTTGCTCTTCACAAATTCACACATTTGTTCTGTTTTGTAACGAGTTTAAGAAGAGGAGTGGAACTGGTGTGACTCTCATTAATCCATTTTCATTTAATCCACTTTCATTTCACGTTCATCGTTTAGCCACACATTTGTGCTATTACTTCATGAGTAGATGATGAATGGCACTAGAGTGACTCCTTTTGTAATCACTTACATTAATTCACTTTTATTCCACATTCATTAAGTCATTTATTTGTGTTATTACGACATGAGTAGAAGTTGAAAAGTGGAACTCTTTTCTAAACAATCACATTAATCCACTTTCATTACGCTTTCATAGTTCAGTCACACATTTGAGCTATTACGACATGTAGAAGAAGAAGAGTGTAACTGGAGTGACTGCTATTCTAAACTCACATTAATCCACTTCAATTCCAAATTAAAACTTCATTCCCACATTTGTGCCGTTATACCATAAATAGATGATGTGGAGTGTAACTGGAGTGATTCCTTTTCTTGACTTTCATATTAATCCATTTTTAATTCACTTTCATTTTAGATTCACCCTTCATTCACACATTTGCTGTTATGCCGTAAATAGAGGAAGAGGAGTAGCACTGGAGTGTCTTCTCTTCAAAGCATTCACATTAATCCATTTTCGTTCTAGCTTCACCGTTCATTCACACAATTGTGCTGTGACATAAATATATGAAGGGGGGTATAACTGGAGTGACTCCTTTTCTAGACATTCACATTAATACATTTTCACTTCACTTTCATTCTAGATTCACCATTCATTTACACATTTGTGCTGTTATGCCATAAATAGAGGAAATGGAGTGAAACTGAAGTGACTTTTTTTTTTTTCTAAAAATTCAATCTATACCACATTTACACTATAGTGAAAGTTACCAAGCCTCTGGATAACAGAACTCAAAAGTGACATATTTATCTGAAATGATTGCGTTATCTTTTGTGGTTGTTACGTTTACACTATGTGAGAGCATTTGAGAGAGAGAATAAGACTTTGTTGATCACAGGCAGAAGAGCTGCAGCTGGTAAACTCCTGGGGATAGTGTGCTGGCAGGTTGTCAGATTGTGTGATTGGCTGTGTGAGCAGGTTGTCATGTTTTCGATTGGTTGCGATGATTGTGGATGATTTGTATGGGGCGGAGGAAATGGAATCCCCCCTCCACTCTTTGAAGCACTAATTGAACACAGCACCTTGTCATTAGCGCACTGTCTTTCATCCACCCACTACAGATGGCTGTGTGCGAGTTTGATTGCTCGCGAGACCCGCTCGAACAGTGCGTGTGTATATTTTGGTTTGGTTTTTGAGTGGGGTTCAGGAAAAATCATGACTCAGAGAGGAGGTATTTTTAGTGCTTTTGTTTTGCCCAGTGTCTATGTAAACTCAAGTGAATGCCTTGTAGATTGGCAGCAATATGTCATTTATTTCCCTCAATTTGCTTATTTCATCTCAGTGATTTTATATGGGCACTGACAATATGGCTCTCTGTGTGTGTGCACTTCTGTCTTGGTTCTGTCTGTTTCAGCTTTTTCTGTCTGTTCTCTGTTTATTTTTAGGTAGGCTCATTGTTCCATTCCAGGCAATAAGATGCTTGTTAGAGTGTTCTAGTTTTTCTGTGTGAGAATGAGAGTGAGCTGGATGTTAAAAATGCAAAAATGCTTGTGTGATGCGCGAGTATATGTTGCATCAGAGAGAGAGAACTTCATTATCACCTTAACTGGCACCATTAATCTTGTTCTTCATAATTTACCTTAAAGGGATAGTTCACACAACAATGAAAAGTGTTGTCATTTTTTACTAACTCTCATGTCATTCCAAACCTGTTTGGTTTTCTTTCTTCTCCACAACACAAAATAAGGTATTTTTTGTGTTGATAACCAAATACTTTGGTGACCATTGATTTCCATTGAGTGGATGAAAAACACTAAGACATTTCTACACAAGAACTTGTTTTAATTAATATTACATCTTTATTCAATTATTCCATTTTATTTAAATTCATCAGTTCCTACTGACTTTGTTATGCCACACTGTTAATTTATTTCCTCAGAAGCTGTGGATTTAAATGATTTACTATACTTCCCTTTACACTGTGTACTATGGTATATTGTATATGAGTTTTCAAAGAGTAGTAATGACTCAAATGCATCTCAGTTTTTTTTTTTGTTGTTTTTTTTTTACTTCCTTGGTTCACCACTTTTCATTTATGGGAAGCATTTAAATGTGTTTCTCATTTGGTGTTGCTGCTAGCCTTGGTGTGTTAGCTAAGATTGACCAAGGAGTGTCTTTTTTATTTTTTTATTAATTTATTTATTTTTTACATATACTATAAAATGATGTATAATACTTTGTTTACTTCCTCACAATTTCACTATGCTTGAAATATGTTGGCAATATAAACATACAGTTTTTGCCATCCTAATAAAGGGTACTCTGTAATTGTATGAGAAAGAGCAAGTTGTATACTGGTGTTTGAAGGTCTCATCCTCTCCTCATCCTGTCTTTCTTTTTTTGTACCTTTTCTTTTTGACTTTTCCTGTTTTCCTAAGGTCAATTCTCTTCTGTGAGGATGTCAGAAGGGTTTCCCTTTTGTGTGTGTGTGTGTGGAGAGAGAGAAATCCGGTGCTGCTGTGTAATGCAGTGTAATTCTCTGAGGGGGTGGAGGACCTGTGATCTTAACAATGCTGCAGTGAGTGTGTGTCTCCAGATGGTCACTCACTGTCCTCTCCGGCCCCCTTGCTGACCACACAGTAGGAGATGGCAGAATCTCTAGTTTTACTGTGCTTCTGTGTTTCTGTTTTTCCTTTCGACCAGTCAGTCCATTAAGTTTATTTCTGTCTAATTTCTAGTCCCTTTGCATAATTTTACTGTTCACTGTTTGCCTGTAACATATAAAGAGTAGATAGATGCTGCCCTCCTCTACACATCTGTCAGAGTCTCTCTGGATCTTCAGAGCAGGAGGAGAGAAAAGACTTGTTCGTTTACACTAGGAAAGAGGGATAGAGTGGGAGGAGATAGATGGAGAAGAGGAGTGGAGGGCGGGGTGCCTTTCAAAGGAGAATGAAAGACAGAGTAAGTGTGTGAGTGACATTTATTCTTCTTGCTTGCTTTGAACACATCCTCAGGACAGCTGTTAGGGGTTTGTAAAGGACAGATGGGCCAAAAGTGACGGTAATTTACATTCATAAGGCCTTTATAATGCACACAGATGTGCCTTTGTTAGTCTTTATAGTGATGTTCATAAAGAGTGTTTAGAATAATGTCACAGGTTTTGAGGTGCTGTGTCCATTTGTAGGTCTTTGGGTTTCTCACTTTTGGTAATATCATTTTACATATATATATATATATGGGTCATTGACGTATAAGGATTTTCGACAGGCAAATTTTAAAATGCAAAAAATAATATCTTTTGTAGTTGTTCAAACATTAAGAAGGTTGTGTATACATAAATTCATATAAAAAATTTAAATGAAGTGATTTTAGTGTTTTTTCATCTAGATGAATCGGCTGTAGCCTTAAAAAATGTCATGTGGTGCGACCATTATTTATATTAAAATTAATTTCTTTAATATGCTTAACATTTTTTTAGATGTTATCAGTAATTAAAGTGTTTAGAAACAAAGTATTTGCATTTATTTAGAGTTTTTGTAAATAATGATCTCATATTTTTGTTCTATAATTTCAGAGTTGCCTTCTAATTGTAGTTAGCAGACTTAATTTTTCTGTAAATTGCATAAAACTGAAAGAAATTTTTTTTTTAAAAAATACCATTCACTTAAGTGTACCATAGCAGTGATTCATATTTCAGCCACAGAAGTTAGATAATTTATTTTTAATTTAATACAGTTATTGCTATTATTGGTCACACCATATGATGAGTGGTCGCTCCAAATGACACAAAGACCTTACATCATTAAAAATCTCTTTAAAGAAACGTGTGAAAAGTTCAACATATGGCATTAACTGCAGTCATTTTTTTTAGACCCAGTTATTTCTAAACTTTGCCCAACCTTGGCTGCTCAATTGACCCTCTGCCGGGAGTTTGATTAACAGGCAAGCTGAGCAATCATAATGCCAGACAGGAGAGTAGATTAACATCGGTGGACTTGAACTTGAAAAATAGTGCGTATTGACATCTTTTCACAGTTGAAACAAGATACCTTCCGATGTTCATTCATGTTTATTTTGTGCTATAACTAGAAAGAGATGATCGGTTCACATGCCTCTTGAACTGAGGTGCTACAGCGGTCTGTCACAACACATTAAAGAGCCGCAAAACAGTATTTGTAACCTGCTCTGTCTTGTATGTTGGCGCGTTGTCAGTGTCGTCTTTGCTCCGTGATGTATTTTTCACTACATGAGAATATGATGTGTGGCATAAACGTGCCATTGTTGGATGTAGCAACAGTAACTAAGGGTGGGTCTTTGCGAAGGGTCAGTTTAGAGTAGCAGAAGGTTGCTGGCTCAGGTTCTGAGATGAAATCATAAACATCTTTCTTACAGCAGAAAATTACATCAGGAGTTTGTGCTTGACTGCAGGGTCAGAATTAACATGCTGCCTATGGCGAGCGTTTATTTTACTTTGCTTGGCAGTGGGATCTGGTAAAATAGATTAAAATAGTTATTAATAAATATATAATAAGTTACTAATAAATGCATAATTACCAAACTAAAATTAGATGCTCTAAATGATTATTTTTTTGCATTTTTTCTAATATTGTACAAAGATTAAACATAAACCACCCGAAATGACCCAAACTGCATAAAAATCCATTCCAAATTATATTAAAATAAAGTATTTTGTGTATATAAACCATTAATTGAATATAAAAGTACAGAAACTGTGAATCTGGGACGTATATCTATAATGGAAAACACTCTGCAGTGGTCGCACCACATGATATTTGGTCGCACCACATGATATTTTCAAATTCAGTCAAAATTTACAAGCGCAGAATTAGCCACCTAAACAAAACAAGCTAGCTTCCCATGAAAGGTCACTATGAAATTTATAATAAAAATAAATGCTTGTAGAAATAACTTAATATTCATTGTTTTTTTTTTGTTTTGTTTTTGAGGTCATACCACATGATATCCAAATGTGGTAACTACATACCAGCCATTAAAAAGGTTATTTTTTTTCTAAATTTGAAAGAGAGTTACAAACCTGTTTGATGCTTCTATGGGTCCTTGGCAAATTATTATATGATGCAACGTCCTATCTTTGAATGGATTTCAACATAAAGGTACCAAAATGGTAGTTTCTTGATGGTCGCACCACATGATATTTCGTAAAAAGGAGATTATTGGACAAAGTTTGTTTGAATATTATGATGGAAATATAAATACAAATGCTTACAATGATTACAAAACACTTTGGAAATCATGCCAAATAGTGCAGAAAATTAATCTGAATAAATTTTGGGTAATGTTTCCAAAACAACAGTTATGGCCGGACGATCGCACCACATGATGTTTTGACACTTTGAATAACAGAAAAATTACAAATAACTAATGTTTTTTGAAAAGTTAAAGTTGGTACATATGTGGGAGAGGTACCTCTTAGATATGGCATCTTTTTTATGCATTTAAACCAATTTTTAACTGAAAAAAAAATGGATTCGGACAGAAAATTTAGGTGTTACGTCATTGACCCATATCTTTACCAAACACCAGTGACTTGTACATATGGGTACAGTCATTTTAAACACTTCCAAAACTGTTGCAACAGAGATGGAAATATAATTTTTAAATACATGCATTATGTTTCCATCATTGTTGCCACAGTTTTGGAAGTGCCTTTTTCTGTTCTAAAGAAAGGGGTGTCCCAATACGTTTGTCCATATAGTGTATGTACAAGTCATTGGTGTTTGGTAAAGAGTTTTTGGCTCAAGATCTGCATTTAAAGTTTCACCAGAGGTGTTCAGCTGGGATTAGGACTTGGCTTTCTGCAGACCAGTCAAGTTCTTCCACACTGACTAAATCAATCATTTCTTTTTTGAACCTTGCCTTATACACAGAGGCATTGTCATGTTAGAATAGAAAAGGGTCCTGTCCAAACTGTTGCTTTAAAATTAGAAGCACACAATTCCCTAGAATATCATTATATGCTTAAACATTAAAGTCCGTGTAAAGTGATATTAAAATGTGTTCTGAGTTTGTCACACAACAGAAAAATGTGTTATTAACCACCCAGCCAAATTTGAATAATAAAAAATACGCCAAGTAACTAAAATAAGTTATCAAAATCTTTGAAAAATAAGCAGGACTCTCTGCTCTCAAACGCTGGGGGCGTGTCCGCTGTCGCCACTGAAACCACGCCCACTCGCGGGAAAGCGGCCGTCTCTCAACTGTCAAATACCGCTACAACCTGAATGGATGCTACTGATGCTACCTCTAGTAGCTTAATTGGATTTATACAGCCATACATGTTTGTGCGTGCAAGTTCGTTATTTAATTGTAGACGCGCGGCAAGCGCTGCAGTGAGTTGAAACCTTCTCGTCTTCAAGGCGAGCGCGGCTCATGGTTGCTTAGCAACGGCGAACACCACGAGAGCGCAAGCTCCGGTGCGCTTTGAAAGAAGAGAAAGCGGTACAGCTCGCGTTTCCATGCGTTTTTAGATGTGAATTGTGAACGCTCCATGTTTTTAAATTGTATGTATTCTGCCACATATTGATGTCTCTGGGCTAAGATCCGGGTATCCATTCACCCTAGAACCGTCCCTGCCTAGAATCTGTATATCTAACATCAGGTATTCAAAAAGACAAACTAAGAACTTGACCTCTCAACATAGTTATTATAGTGTTAGGGGCGTGGCCACGCTCGGTGGCTCCATTGCGTCATCGAGCCACCGTTTTAGCCCTGCCCAAAAAAATCCTGAACACAGAATTGGTGAAAAACTGTTTAATGGTTTAACTCCACAATTCAGTACTACATAGTTCAGAGTCTTTGTAATGTGTTTCAGCAATATTTTTCTCACATTTGTAATGTGTTTAGAAACAATTCTCAGAATCCTCTTTACACGGACTTTGATTTGTAACTCATGGAAATTACTAAAGTAGTCAAACCTGTTCATTAGAAGGGGGTGACCCAATACTTTTGGCAATATAGTGTGTGTATATATATATATATATATATATATATATATATATATATATATATATATATATATATATACATATATATATATATATATATACACACACACACACACACACACACACACACACTGATATCTGATATATTCTTTTCTTTCTTTTTTTCCCCCTTTTTTCCCTTTTTTATTCTTTTATTCAGAAAGGACACATTAATCAAAAATTACAGAAATTTCTATTAAATTCTATTTTAAAGTTCCTATTCATCAAAGATTGCTAGGAAAAATGTATGATGTATTATGTAAATGGTTTCCAAAAAAATGTTAAGTAGCACAACTGTTCAACATTGATAATAATAAAATGTTTCTTAAATAGTAATGTACATTAAGGCTGTAAAACTCTTGTCATAGTAACATTGTGCTAGTTTTAGTGAATTTTCAACATGACACATTTATGATTTTTTACATTCCCTTATTTTTCCTGCTGTTTGATTTGTTATCTTTGTTATGTTATTCCTTGTCACTCATTTATTGCTTTGTTTTCTCCTAATGAAGTGCACTGTGAAACACTGACAGTGATGTGATGTCATCCGACAGGGACGCTGCTATCTGTGTGAAATATGACATCATAAAAGTGTGACTGACTGACAGATGTGTGGAGACTGACACCGAGTGACTGTGGGAGGCCCGATCCATGTGATAGACACGTTCACTGTTCCGTTAACATGCACTGACAGAAAAATCTGTGTGCGGACCCCCGTGAGGATGTTTTCCTGTCTAGATTTAACACCTGAAGAGCAACCGAACGTGTGAGAATGGGAAATCTCATGAATAAAGTCTGTTCAAATCTCTTTCTCTCTTCTCCTCTCTGCTGTTACATTTCCATTTCCATTTTATTGTATGAAAATATGTCTAACCCTCCCCCATTTTTGCTCTCTGGATGTACAGTAGAGTGTGAAAAAGCACATGCATATATTTTCTCTTGACATTTTCTCTCTCTCGTTCTCTCTTTCCAGTCTTTGGGCGATATAGACAGCAGGTGTGTGAGTGGGCGAGGGGTTTCCCTGGGGAAGTCACAGGGGTAAGAAGGGGTCAGTTTTTAATGGGCCTGTCTGCCCTCTTCGCCTCCAGAAGAAACCCCCCTTCCTCTCTCATTCCATATCTCTGCATCTCCATTGTGCGTCTTTTCCTTTCCCTGGGCTTCAATGCTTGTTCTTCTGACCTGCCAGTCAGTTTGAGTGACGTTATCGGATGATTACGTTTGGTGAGCTTCTACTTGTGCTGAAGAGTGAGAATTGTCCAGGGAGTGAAAGAAAAAGGAGGTGTCCGTCTGGTGATATCTTGAAATATCAGCATGTCTTTAGTCAGACAATGTGCTTGACGCTGAACAGGTGTTGGTGTCAGTGAAACCTCTGGAGATGAGGGGGGCCTTTGAACTCTCTGAATGCACGCGGAAATGCTAATGTCTAGGTGGACAACATCATTCAGAAATTTAGCCTCAGGAGTCAGGACAGAGATGTTTTTAGATTTGAAGAACAGGGGAATAGATGAAGAGGGAGAATGATTAGTGTTAGGTGGAGTCTGTCATTTGTTGTTTCTCTTTGTAATTTTGTTAAACTTGGCTCCTTTTTTCTACTTCTCAGGGTTTTTTTTGCCTCTGTGATTTTCAGGTGACAGTTCAATCAGAAATGAAAATTGTTATTGTTTACTTATCAGTGTGACTTTATTTTTCTGTGCAACACAAAATTATAAATTTTGAAGATTATACTCACAACTTTTTTTGCAGTGAATAGTTGCTGAAAAAAAGCTTTAAAAAAAAACTTGGAAAAAGCACAATAAAAGCAACCAATGCAACTATATTTCAAGTCTTCTGAAGTTGTAAAATTTGTGCAAAGAACAGACCAAAATGAGTCAATATTCATTAAAAATCTTAACCCCGCTGTAGTGATGTTCAGTGTGTGAATATATTGTTCTTTTACATCAGATCTTTTCATTGAATCAGTTGATCTGGTTCACAAAAACAGTGAATGATTACAAATGATGAATGATCCAGTTCTAGAATTAATGTTGAATACTGTCAAAATGAAATCGAAATTGACAATTTTATGTTTTTTATGGAATGTTGCAGTGTTTATTAAAACAAATTGAGTGCATCATTTTTTAGCTTTTATAAACTTCAGGTGCCCTTAGCAAACAACAACAATCCATCAACCCAGTCACTTTCTGATTGACAAAATAAATTCCCACCCTGCTTTTTTCTTTCTCATTCAAGAAGCCATTTCACTCACATATGCATTACAATAATGAAGAAAAGATGATTGCAATTTTTGTTTCATGCCGACTTGAGATTTCAGCATCATATTACTATTAATATTATCATGTTACTTACTATTAATATTATCATGTTACTTGTAGACTTGATATATAGTGCATGTGTTGTAAATTTAGGATGCTTTTGCATTGTTTTTGAAGTTTGAATCCTTCAGTCCCCATTAATTGTAACTGCAAGCAAAAAAAAAAAAAAACACTAAAAATAAATTGTTTTGGATTAACATGAGGGTGAGTAAATGAGGACAGAATTATTAATTTTTGGGTGGACTATCCCTATTTTTGGGTGGACTATTTTAGGTGGACTATCCCATTACCAAGTCGATTCTGAACGAAAAGTAACACTACCTGTTTTCTACAGGTATATTTAACAGTGTAAGTCCCTAAGTGCTGTCTGACTGACAAGCAGCCGCTGTCGAACACTCATGCATATGCATATGTCTTCAGGTAGTGTGGCTGTGCATGTGAACACTTTAAATGCTATTTTTAGTCAAAATGCCTTTCCTGGCAAGTTATACACACAGTTGGTTATGTCCTAAGTAAATGAAAACAGATGGTACAAAAAAACAACATTTGAACATGAACACAAAGTTAGGCCTAATGGAAAACACAGAGACTGCACTGCTGGATTTATTACAGTTTGCCTCTCTTTATTCATCTACTCTTTTCTTGAATCCAGCTGCACCTGGTAGTCTCTCTCTGGTGTGGTTTTATTTCGCCTGTTGTAACTAATCTCTGCTATTCACGCTGTCACCACATCACACACATGTGACTCATGGCACAGTGTGTTTTGATGTGCGGTATTGAACTCTCTGTGTGTGTTGGTTTGAATGTGTTTTGTCTGTGCGTGTTCAGATGTGAGCGGTGAGAGGAGGTCAGGTTTCTTGACTCACGGGATCTGCTGGCATTGAGGGCCCTCCGTTCAGAAGTGAGAAACCCAGAATTTCCCTCTCTTTCTGTGCTTTTTCCCCCTAACCCCATCCCCAATACAACACATGAGAGAGAGAGAGAGAGAGAGAGAGAGGGATACTCTATAAAGAAAACTTCTGAAGCGTTGCCAGCAATCTCCAGGCAGAAAGAAAAGAGTAAAGTTGGGGGAAGGGAGGAACTGGACCTGGAAAAGAGGAGAATGACGGAAGGCAGAGGGAGAATAACCCTGGAAGTTGCTACTGTAGAGTCACTGTTATAATGATCCCAGCAGCCCCAGTGGACTTTCCAGTAAGATTTCCTACAGGGCAGAAACCACAGAGAAACACATACACATATTCGCGTTTATTTTGCCACGTGATTTTGCTGAGGGACATTTTATGTGAAGGTTTTAAGGTTGGACTGCAGTGGGATTTTCTGTATATATCCACGAACCTAATTGAACAACTGGCTCAGAGAAATGTTTTCTGATGAATGACAGCAAAAATATAAATGCTGAAGCTTTCATTATGCACAATCAGCACGTGTTTATCCTTAGGAAAGTGAAACATTGAATACATTTTAATTATGTGGAGAAACACAAGGCGAGACTCTTTTTGTTTTTCTTTTGCTAGAGTAGTCTGAATGAGATTTTTATTTTATTATTTTGAGTACTTTTATTTTATTTTAAGTGCTTTTTTATTTTGTGATTTTTGTTATAATTTTGGGAAAAAAATCAATTATAATATGATCATATGATAATTCAACAAAGAAGTATCTGTGCACAAATTTATTCAGACTTGTGATGTTTTTATGTCTACAAATAAAATCTTAAATATTTAGGAACAGTCTTTGTTTTTCTCCATCAGATGTGGAGGCAGAAAACAGTGAGCTAGACCTGAGCGGTATCGACGAGGATGAGATCGATCGGGTGAGTTTTGACCTCACTATGGTAACGACATGTTAATTTGCTTTGAAAGCAAATAGAGAGTTACATAAGCTCATGTTTGAAGTCTTGTCCGTTGAGAGAATCAGCACCATTGTGGTTCTATAAAGCTGAAATCTGAGATGGGATTTCACATCCAAAAATGAATAATGGGATTGCATTAGAATAGAGTGGAATGAGATATGTTGCGATTTACTGTCTCTCCAGCTTGTCCACTTTGATGTGAGGGATTATATATCGTGTTTCTCTTTTTTTCTCTTAGTATATCCTTAATGAGAAGGAAGTTAAGGTGAAGACTGAACTGTGGATGCTTCAAAATGCAGACTACCTCAAAGAACAGAAAGGTGGAAGAGATTGAAATGTCTAATTTGTTCATTTTACCCTTGACAGATTCATTGAAATTGAGTTTGGAACACTTTTGTTAAAACTACGTGTTTTTTTCTTCAGAAAAGGAGGAGAGAATAGCAAAGGAAAAGGAGGAGGGTACATATAAAGAGCGGAAGGTAACAAGGCACTTCATAAATGCAGGTGCAGTTGTCAGGGTCTCAAATGTTTATGTGTTTACCTTCTTATTTTTATGTCATCTCAAAGCCTAAAAAGAAGGGATGGAGGCGTGAGCCTATCAATGCCAGCACTGCAGATGAAGCCATTGAAAAGATGTTGGAGCAGAAACGCATTTCCACTAAAATAAACTACGATGTTCTGAAAGACTTGAACAAATCCAACCCAAAAAGTCCTACTCGCCAGACTGATGATGCTTCTGCAGGAGCCAAAAGATCCCCCGTGGCCCGCCAACGGAAACCCCAACTGACTTCACCCAAGATTGGCAAAACTATCAGCAGCTTTGGCAAGAGGTATGGAACTGTAGGAGAACGGTTCTCCTGTCTCAATTTATTTTTGTTTTTCTCTCACTCCCTGCTTTTTTGGATTTTTTTTTTTTTGCCCACACACCTTCAATCCTTTATACTACATAACTCGCCATCTGTCCTAGAAAAATCCCACCATCACAGTCTAACCCCACATCCTATCAAAGAATGATGCGAAAAAATCTCAACCAGGGTTGCCCCTCCCTCAGAGAAATCTTATTGGTCCAAAAACATACTCAAATATATTCTGATTGGCTGTGATGGCGTTGATTATGCAGCATTAAGAGACAGATAGATACTTAGAATGGGGAAATTTTGTGTTCACAAAAAGTGGTGTATTTTAATACAACAAAAATATTGTGAATGTTTGTTCTCTCCTCTAGTAATCCTGTGTCTTCGAGTGTTGATGTGGACAGTCTAAAAACAGATCCACTCCTATTGATACGCCCTGATTTTTATTCGTTTACCCACACCCCTTTTTTGGACTCTTTCCTGTAACCAACTCCTCTCTTTTTCTTCTCTATGCTAACTATAGACATACGGATACACAATGGCAGGGTATAAGACTGTAACTGTACTTATTCTATCTTATTCTAACTGTATTTATTCTTTTCAGTTGAAAACTTTTTTTTGTTTTACCATTTTACAATGTTTAAACAATGTGCATCTGCTACACAGAGTCTGCCTTCATTTCATAAATCACTGAAATAATAGTTGGGTTAAAGAAAAATTCAGGCTTTACTTCAGCTTAGTAACAGCAAGCAGTCTAATAAAATTAGCCTGTTATGCCATAATGCTTTCTGCTTTGACGTTTTCCATGCTGCATTAGTCAAGCATGTCATGCAGATCACATGTTTTTGTGGTTATGCTGGTGATTCTGTCTTGTTGATGCTGGTTTCTGTTGCTAATATAGCATCTTGTTATACCTAAGAACAATATCATGGATTTACCATGATTTTTGGTCCTCAAAAAGTAAATTTTGCTTATGATGGTAATACCGTGGTATTTTTGAAGTACCATGAAAAAACTGTGGTGTATGAACAGTTTAATCATTCAGGACCACAGTACATATCTAAGTACCATGGTATTATCATCTGATAAAGTACTTCACAACAAGAAAGAACAAGAAATCCTCATCAAAACTGTAAATTCTCATATGTGTGAATTTTTAATGCAGAGTTGTTGGATCAGTTTTCTTGGAAAAGCTAATTAGGATCTCACTCATGACCCTCAGATGGAAAATCCCTAGAGCTTTGTGGGTCAGGCTGCAAGAGTGAAAGGTTCTTATGTTTGTTTTGTTTTGTGCCCTTGAGTACAGGGCAGGTCTGTTAAGAATAGCCCAGTCTGGGCTAAATTAACTGTGGGTGTGTGTGTGAGAGAGAGAAAGTCCCATGCATATGGTCAGTCAGAATAGCCCCGTTCTGCTCTATATTTAGTCTCTAAATGCTGGTATGGAACACATTAATGTTTAGAGCACATATTTAAAGTGAGGCCCCACTGCGGCCCACTCCCTGGTACCCTCCTTTTTGGAGAATATGTGTATGTGTTGTACTACTGTGTACTCATTTCCATTCATTTGGCTGAGTGCTCTTCTAGGTTGTCATTAGTCATGGATATATTCTCTCTTTAAGGAGAGGCTCTTGGTGGCCCTGCACAGAAAATGTGCTCCACCTTCAGCTTGTCTCTGACACAGTGAGGCCAGTATCATGGAACAACGAGCAACTCTCCCTCTTTTTTTCTCTGTCTCTCTCTTTGAGTGGCCAGTTTTATCTGTGTAGTGTTTTTCTTGTTGAATGAATTCTTGAAGTGAACAGGTTAGATCTGTTGAATCATTCATTCTGAAAGTAGCTTTTATGTTTTGTTTTTCTGAATGGAAAGGTGAGCAATCTGAACATCCTTTTAAAAGGCATTACACTGTTACCATGCCAATCTCACTCTCTCTTTCCCAGTTTTTCTCGCTCATAACAGCATACAGTATTATTCAGTGACTTCTCGTTTACAGCTCAAAGATGACCTTTCCTTCCTTTTTTCATTTTTTATTCATTCATTTACAGACTTATTCGGCGGGTGGGCAATGTAGCTAAAAAAAAAAAAGGCTAAACAAAAAATAAATTGAATATTGTTTTATGTATTGAATGATGTTTAACTTCTAAAAGATATATTGAATACTGTTCTGAAAAATTCTGAAAAAAATATGACATTTAATATAAAAAAGATATATTGAATGTTGTTCTGAAAACATCTGGAAAGAATGTGTATGTGTATATATATTTAATCTTTTTTACTTTATGCAACAATGTAACTACATAAATAGTTAAAAACAATATTTACATATGTTTTAAAAACATTTAGTAAATGAAACATGTCACACATAGGCTTTCATGAACATTTTTGAATTTGAGTTCACTGAAATGGACAGTTTAATTTACAGAACTTTTTTTATTGCCAGCCAAGTCATACACTTGAAAATACACTTTGACTATTCAATATATTGCACAACCCTAACTCATTGTTTTTTCAGGCTCTCTTAAGAGGTTTCCAGTCCTATTTCAGCTGAACCTGAATTTATCACAGAAACTCAAATTAGTGTGTGTGTGTGTGTGTGAGATGTTCTGCTGACAGTAAAGCCATTGTATTCCATTCAGTCCACCCTCTGTGACACACTGAGGCATTGTGTACTGCTATACATGGACACACACACACGCAACCTCCCTTTTCTGCCTCTCTGCTGTTTTTTACAGCATATTCCCGACATCCCGCAATTACCTGAACATCTACCCATCTGCTGGTCTGTTTGTCCCTCCGTGCTTCTGAACCTTAAATTTAATAAGTCTCTCACTTTCTCTCACTCTGTCGTCCAGAAATAGCCTGTATAATTGCCCCCTGCTGTTTTAACCCCCTCTCCCTTGCTCTCCTCTCACCTTTTCTGGTCATTTTCTTGTCTTCTCAAATACCCACAGCTCAGCATTTATACAGCACCATGGAGATTACAAAAAGTGTGAGTGTTTGTGTGAGACAGTGTTGATTTTTTTACTGAAATGAAAAGGTTTCCATTAGAGACGGAGGTAAGGCTTTGTGAGAACCTGAGATGGATTGTGCTCATTTTTGCAGTCCCCGCTCCTTTGTTCTTCCAACACTTCCTCTGTATCCATACATGAGACCATCTCATGCTAGACATTCACACCTGGAGTGCCAGAAATCGCCATCTCACACCATCACACATCTGGTAATTAAACAGTCTCCCCTCTCGCTCTCTCAGACAGCTGTTATAGACTCTCTTCCCATTTTTTTCCTTTCTTTCTCTTCCTTCCGTCTCACTTCCTCTAGGGATCTTTCTGCTGTCGGCTCGAAGTTTCTTTCTTAATCAGCTTACTTGCAGAAAACCTGCATCTCTAGAGAGAGAGAGACGGAGAGGGAGAGGTGAGCTGTCTGTGAGATCAAAGAAAGTTGGGTTTTTCTCAAGGCTGAATTGACCCAAAAATGAGAGGAAGTTTTCATCATCCTTGAGGAAAAGAGAGACCCTTATCTTTGCCTGAAACCAAAGCATGCTTCTGAGATGAAGACACCTATTTCTTAGGCAGTGTTTGCTCATGCTTTCATGCACTCAGCGGTAATAGTGTCAGCCTGGTGTCATACACCTTCAGCTCAATAAAATAAATGCCCCTGTTGACATCAGCCATTTAGTCATGCACTGAGAGCAGTGTGATGCAGAGGGTCAGAGTAAATGCCGAACGGTTTATAATGTTCTGTGAGAAAGCAATGGAGTCATCGCAACCACAAACCAGAGACTCTGGAATGAGGTCATGCGCACATCATTACTAATGGTGAGATGAAAAAAATAGATATCAAACAGTATTACAATCTCATAGTATTATAGTGATATTCTCAAATCTTTTTGATTTTGAAAAAAGAAAATTGGAACTATTGAAGAAACCTTTGTTAAGGTTATGAGTATAATTCTGGAAAGCACCAAGATTCAATTCAAATGAAAGAAAATCAAATAGTGGATCACACTATATCACAGTTTTGAATAACTGTCACAAAGAAGCACAATATTATTGTATTGTGACCCAGATATCAATATACTGCATCAGCAGGTCCCTGATTCCCACCCCTAATCATTATTGTTGTGCTCTGTGTTTGAATAATTGACCCACTCAGTGGTGTGAACAGTTTGTCAGCCCTTGACGCACATGTGAATCTTTGTGTGTGTGTGTGTGTGGGGGGAACAGACTGTTTCTCAGGAATAGAATGTTGTCGCTGTGTTTTGGCTCTGACTGCTTGTTTTCATGCCAAATACCGCACTGCTCCCCATCCCAGAATGCACTGTAGCATCAATAGGACACTCACATGCTGGGCTGTGAAGGACTGTCAGCCATGCATGCCTGTCTTACTGACTTAGTATCTATCTATCTATCTATCTATCTATCTATCTATCTATCTATCTATCTATCTATCTATCTATCTATCTATCTATCTATCTATCTGTCTGTCTATCTATCTATCTATCTATCTATTGCTCTATCGTTCTATCTATCATTCTATCTATCATTCTGTTTAACATTCTATCTATCGCTCTATCCTTCTGTCTATCGATCTATACGGTTTTATCTATCTTTCTATCCTTCTCTTTTCATTGTTCTATCCTTCTATAATCTTATCCTTTCTTTCATTCTATCCATCTTTCTATCATTCTATCATCCTATTCATTTTTATATCCTTCTTTCTATTGTTCTATCCTGTTATTCTACCCTTCTTTCTATCCATCTTTTTATCATTCAGTTCATTTTCTATCCAACTTTCTATTGTTCTATCATTCTTTCTTTCCTTCCTTTTCCTATATCCTTCTTTCTATCATTCTATCATTCATTCTATCATTTTCTATCCTTCTTTCTGTGCGTCATTTTATCGATCTTTCTTTGTATCCTTTCTGTCATTCTATCCATCTTTCTATTCTTTCTATCATTCTATCCTTCTTTATTGCCTTATTTGTTTCCTTTCCTATATTTCAAATCATTTTTATCCTTCTATAATTCTATCCATCTTTCTATCATTCAGTTCATCTTTCTATCCAATTTTCTATTGTTCTATCCTTCTTTTCCTATATCCTTCTTTCTATCATTCATTATATCATTTCTATCATTCTAATAATCTTTGTATCCTTCTGTTCATCTTTCTGTCCTTCTTTCTATCATTCTGTCCATCCTTAATATCGTTCTGTCCTTCTTTCTATCATTCTTTCCATCTTTCTATCCTTCTTTCCCTTCATCTATCTGTCTGTCTGTGAGAGAGATGTTTGAGTTGAGTTCAATATGTGCGTTTTTGTAGATTCGGGACGGCTTGTGGTTATATAAAGAGAACTGCTCCCATGAGAGCTGAATCTCTTCTGCATATTCAGATGTATTATCAGGAGAATCATATGATTCTGATTAGCGTTTATTTATGCTGCAGGTTTAGTGCATCATATCCATACTTCATTAACATATCTTAAATTTGTTGGAATAATGAGTAAACTCATTATTCAAACTGTGCCACTGCATGTTGACTTGCAAATACTGGGATCGTAACTGCGTCTCTGGATGCCTCTGTGCTTGTCCTGCCCCCTCTTTCTCTGTCTGTCTCTCGATCTCCCCCTCCTGTTGTCATTCGAGCTGCCATGTTTATTCCACTGGGAATTTTACAGTGAGAGATTTGAGGTAGACTGTAATTCAAGACAAGACTTGTCCATGTCTGTCACCACCTATGAAAATGTGCTAGATTCACAAATGCAGTTGTTCTTCATGCACTTTGGTTTTGAAAAACACAGTGAATACATTTTTACTACATATACAGAGTGACATTTCATTGTGAAGCAGGGGGTCGTTAGAGTCTCTGTGGGTCTGTAAACGGATTCTTTTCTGGGTTGATAGAATTTAAATTACGTACATTTAGGGAATTAATTTAAATAACGTGTCAAGATTTGCATTATAATAAGTAATTTTAAGCAGTGTAGTGAATTGAAAAGAGCAGAGCTGAACTAAATATTGAGTTTATAGGACTGGATAGTACGTAATTTTTGACCTTGTGTTTCTGTGTCAACTTTTGATTAAGAAAAAAAATCGCAGAGCAGCTTTTGAAGGATAAGCCATGTTCTCTTAATGATCTTGTCTGTATGTCTTTTTTCCTGTCTCTCTCTTTCTGTCTTGCTGTCTCCAAGGTTACAGCCCCTGGTGTGTGCGCAGCCCTCTAAGAAGCTGGCCCTCGATCAGGTGAGTGAATTTAAATCACCGTCCTTCCTACTAGCACATCCTTGGCAGGTCTCTGGATATATTAAACCACTTTTCCTTAACCCTCAAATGGCCCTCTGGCACAGAGCTTCACTTAGTTTATCTCTGGCGCAGGAAATCTGCATTAAGTTGACCTAGAAACAGGTTTTTCCTTTTCATGTCTAAATTAAGAGAATTATTTTGATCCACCAAGCTGCTTCTAGATCAGCAGTCTAACTCTGACCCGATACTCAAAGGTGCCAGTTTGATGTGGCATATCTTAAGCTAATGTACCGCCTCGGACTGCAGCGGAAAGTGGGCCGCTAACGTCTGGACTCTGAGGAGGCCTTGATGACACATGCTCTTTTCTCTCGAATCCTACTGATCCCTTGCTGGCATTCTGGCCTGTAGACCACTGGAGATCTTGAGTGGATCTGTCACTCCCTCTGGCTGTGTCTTCCATGATGCTTCATCTTTCTACATGTCAAAGTCCTTGATCTTTTCTCCTCTGTCTTGCTTTTCTCTGTTATTAAGTCACTCTGTCTGTCTTATCTGGGTCTTTGGTTTTTCTTTTACTACTTTTAAACTTGTGTGTGTTTTAAACTTGTGTGTGTGTGTGTGTGTGTGTGTGTGTGTGTGTGAGAGAGAATACATAATCAATGCTCGTTTGAACCCAAGGCAAAAATGCTGCCTCCTGGGCTCAATACTCAGGTAACTACACATCCTCTTGCCATCACTTGGCAACGGGAAATGAAGCTTTGTGATTGACAGTATTCCCTTTGTCCCTTGGGAAAGTAAACCATTTATAAATTCATTAACAGGGTTAACTGTTGCTAAATCTGAAGCTAACTTGTGATGGCAAGTGTTATCCTCATTTGTAAGAGCTTGATAATAGGAGCACACAGAGTTGGTAAAGGGTGTTTTGTGAATATGTTGACGTCACCAAATCCACGTCGACCTTATTGACTTTATTAATACACGGCTTTTATCTTACTGTGCACAACTCATTGATGCTAAAAAGGGAAACATATTTGAAATTGTTCAGTCACTTAAAGAGGTCATGAACTGCCTTTGTTTTTTATTTTGTACTGTTCTCTGAGGTCCACTTATGGTGTTATCAAGATTTTTACATCAAAAAAACAATCATTTAGAAGTAATAGGCTATTTTCTGTACTGTTTTTAACCTTCCTCATCAGAAAGCTCAGTTTGAATAAGTGTGGTGGATTGTAGACTCGGAAGTAAACGACCACTGCTATGATTGGCTAACAGTTGTGTATATTTGACATATTTGGCTAAAAACGCATAAATACTCAGTACATATCAAATTGATCTGTAATAACAGATAGTGATCACTTAATGAAAACAGTTACTAACAATTGTGTGGTTCAGCAGCGGATCCAATATATTCAGCACAACATCGTCTTTTAGTTTCAATTTTTCTGAAAATCCTGTGTCGAATTGTGCCTTGTTTGTAAACAAATCTGCGGTAAAATTAAGTGAACAAAGGACTGACGTTCCTACTGACGCAGTCTGGCACTTCATTAAAAATAAAGTTCATCAAATAAAGTTTATTGTTTGGTTTCTGCATAGAGCTGCGTTTGCCTCTCTTGTTATTTACACTACATGCACGAATCGGTGGGCGGGGCTAAACAGGCAGCGATGTAGAAGCAGGCGTTGATCATCTTCTGTGGAGGCGGTGTTTAGCCACACTATTACATCATAAAGTGGCACATTCCACAACCTGTCGTTTTGGCAAATTGGCATGAATATAAGCTGTTTTTAGACTAACGAGAAAGTTTTGAGTTCTGAAACTTACAGAATGTTTTTATAGCACAACGACGTCTTATATGTCAAAACATCAAGAATTTACATTTCTCAGTTCATGACACCTTTAAAGTCAAGCAATCTTAATTTATGAAAATGTGTACTTTATACAGTACAAATTGTTTCAAAGCAGCTTCGCGGTAATAAACAGCCTCAGTAAGAAATTACTCTATAATTGCTCTGCCTCTGAAAAGACATTCCTTTTTGTCTGACCTCACGAATTCTTATTTTTGAACCCCTCCCCAACCAACCAATCTTTTCACTATCCAATCAGTCAATTCCACTCTACATTTTTACCACTCACTGAATATTCTTTCACTTGGAAACACATTGGAAGATGGACACAAAATGAGCTGGGGATGCCAATTTATGTTGACTTACTCTTTCCTTTTCTACCTTCAGAAAGGTTTTGGCGCCCCAGTGGCCACTCCTGCTGCCCCATCCCAGAATGCTGTTGTTGTGGAGAGAGGACCGGTGGCGTATGAAGACCCTGCAGATGAAGAAGAGGAGGATGAGGAGGATGAACACTGTGTCAGTGCCATGCAGTTAATGGGCGGCACTAGTATGTGATGCAATAAAGTCTGTCCTTCACCTTCAGGATAAATTTTTAACATTTCATAAAGGTGTATTCCTTTTAGACCAGTGGTACTGTAGTATTATTTTAGGATAGTGTTTTAATAATATTGTTTTCAATTGGCAATTTAAATTTTTAAATTTTAATGATTTTTATATTCTCTGTTTTAATTTTAATTTTAACGTTAGTAATTTTATATGCTGTTGTCATTTTTGTTTTACTTAAAATGTTTCTATTTAGCTTTATTCTAATTTCAATTTTAGTAATTTTAGTATTTAAGCTTATTTATGTTTGTTGCCAAAACAACATTTCTCATTTTCATAGTTTTTTTTTTTTGTTTGTTTTTTTAAAGTTAAAAGTTATCTAATATTTATATTTTATTTCAGCTTTATTCTAATTAACAAAAAATAGTTTTAGTTTTAATTAATAATAACAACACTGCTTTAGGGGCTTTTATCCTTTTCTGACCCTATATCGTCTCTCATTAAAAAAGCTAGATTTTCTCCATTACACTTCATTTTAATGTTGTTTTTCAACAACATTACCTTTACAATTTTATGTGCTTAACAGATCATTAGCAAATGTTTATTCAAAAATGTTACATTATGAATATTTAGCAACCTATTTATATATAATCCTCTCAGAAAGAGTTCAGAAAAGAGTGTTAAGTTTTGTCTTAACCTTTCTACATTCCTCTTCTTTCCTGTCTACAGATTACAGCTATGAAGTAGATGATGATGATGGCTTCTGAATCCAGAGTGCCTTTGGGAGCACCACTGGAGAGGACACACTAACGCTTACCCTGCTGCTTATTCTGACCCCAAAACACACACATTCAACCTCCATCTCATTAACTCTAGTGTCCATGCTTATGTTTACAAGATGAGAAGAAAGATAGTGAACTTTACACACTACAGAGGATGGAGAACTACAGCCAAACAAGAACAAAGATCCCACATTCGTGCTTTTTCAGAGGTGTGTGTTCTGAGCTCATGCACTAAGTAACTTAAACACCATTTAAACTCACAGCACACAAACAGGAGAAAATGGATGTGTGTGTGGTGATTGAGAGTTATGATTCTCTCTGGAGTGTGTAAGCCTGCTAGCTAACTGCATTACTGTGTGTTTTAGGCTAATGATGATATATGATCTTGCACATCTAAAGCGATTTGTGTGTGCATGTACACGTGCCTTATATTGCAGTATACAGGCCTAGAATAGTATTGTGATGATTTTCAGAACCAAAGTGTTATTCTTTAAACCAGATGTTGCTTTATGTGCTCAGTATTCAGTTAGAATGGATTAGAAGTGTAAAATATGATTAGTAACAGTGTTAAATTTTGCTCCGCTGCTTGGCTGGGTTTCTAGTCCCTTTTTTTTATTATTATAAAATTACCTACTGGTCTGGTGGATTTCCCAGTTGGACTATTTAAGTTTTTTTTTTATTTATTATTATTATTAATTTTTTTTCAGGATATTGTTTAAATTGTACTCTGATTAGAATATATATTTTTTTTTTTTGAATTGATGGTTTCTGTTTTTCTGATTTATTATGGAGTCATGGATATCAAACCAAATGAGAATACTTGAAAAATTCATTCCAGATAAATGCTGTTAAAACGTCACTGGCTTGATCTTATCATCGTTAAATATCTTGAACATTTACAAAATGCAATATGTATATATATATATATATATATATATATATATATATATATTTCGTTTTTTCAAAGAAAAAAGTTTACAGTGTTGGATTGTTTTGAAATGGACTGATGTCAAAGAAATAATAGATTGATAGTTTAGTATTGGTCTGTTAATGAGGAAGATAACAGTGTTTTAATTGTACTACTTATATTTGAATTCTCAGTACGGGAAAGTTGGTGTTCTTTGAGAACATTTTACATTATTTATAGTTTGTTCTCTCCCAGACCAAAAGATATGAGTAAAATATTTTTTTCCTAGAAAAGCATTTGAAGGGATCAGTCATGCCACGATACACACAACAGATATTACTAATGCAAAACCAAACCATTCCAAATCTGATAACTAAAAATACAGGTTACAGGGTAACCGTCTTAAAATGTTAGAAAATATATATAAAAATACTAACTTGAGCTGGGATTATTTAGCTCAAGTTGGATGGCAACCTTGAGCTGTTCTGATTAAAATATAGACCAAATTTCTGTATTGGCATCAACAATTGATAAATACTTGATGTCTTGGTGAATTTTTGCATGTATAATAAAAATCTTTAGTATGCAATTCATCAGGATTTTTAAAAACTGGACAGATTTACAGTTTTATCTTGGTCTTAAAGTTTAATCAGATCTTGCTTTGTAGACCATTAGCTAGTTTCATTTGGAGTCAGTTGGTTTGGTCTTGAAACAGTAATAGCAACAATAATACAGACTAAAAGCAGTGTTCCACAAACCTAAACAGTATTTATGGGCAAAGAAATAAAGAATAATCATTACGCATTACATCTTCTGTCTTTATTTTCAGCGAGATCACTGTATATTTGTATTCTTTTTGTCTGCTGTTATAATCTGTCTGCTGTCTGTCTGAGTCCTTCGACACTATGACCTAAAACAGGCTATCTTCACTGCCAGTGGGTAAAGCTTTCTGGGAAATAAGGCAATGAAAGAGTTGAGCATCTTTTTTTAGGTTCAGGAGCTCAAGGCTGTTATGTTTTGGTTGGCATAGAAACATGAGCAGCAGTAATTGTAAGATCCCACTGGATGAGACCCTAGAAGTGACCTCACTCTCATCTCTGCAGGGCAAGGGCTGCTGGGAGTTGAAGTTCTTAAGGCCATCTGTATTTACTGGATGTGATAGCGGGGTATTCGATAGCCTTTAAGGCTACTCAAAGCTCTGAGAGGAAGGGAACTCTGCAAAAACAACAACAACATTTTTTTGTTACATATTCTCTTTTTGTTTTACATGTTGGATACAGAGACTATACAGTTTCTCTATGTATTTAAATATTCAACCTCTGATCCTAATGGTATATGATGGTTCTGGATCCTTTGGGAGGAAATCTGTTTGAGGCTTTGATCAATAACCACAGACCCTGAGTGAAATGAACACGGTCAATTCACCTCTTCACATTTCTGTCTTTCTCATTAGCTGTTTTTCACTGCTCTGGAACCTATTACTCTGACCTTTCACTATCACACATGAGAAAACAGCGCTGATCTGCGATCAGGCCTGATGGGAGAGATAGTGCGTTAATCTGTTGAAGAATATGGGAGAGAAAGGATTTCCCGAGATCGTGAGAAAGGTGAGAAAATGAGCCGAGAGAGAGGGAATATTGATTGGTTTTGCTAATGAGAGGATTTTTGTCAGGCTGTTTAGAAATGTAGCCTACGTATAATAATGAACTGCCATTCATATTCAACACTAATACACACACACTCAGGTGAGATTTTTCCTGTCCACATAAAAGGAGGAAAGAAAGGGCAATCTGTAAGTCACCTGTTCCGCAAAATACTCAGTCGTGGAGCTCATTCTGAATATTGTTAAAAGAATTATGTATGTATGTGTATTTATTTATTTATTGCTTTAGGAGTGCGGAGGGAGTTTGGAATTAGAGTTCCTTTTTATAATACATAGAATATGGCGCAAGAGGGCAGTGTTATGCAGCGTGTTAATTAGGACTGTGCAGGGTCAGAAATTAACTTTTCTATTAGATTTCTATTAGATTTGCTCCCCTCTTTAATTGATTTCCTGGTGCATTTTTTATATTTTTACCGCCAGATTTTATAATTACCTTGTATATGCGGTGTTATGTCAAATACTTAAATGTGACAAGTTACTTAAACACAATAGACTTACCAATCAATTTTTTTTTTCAACATCAACAAAAGCCATCTTTACACTGCAGAGGTGGAACAGAAGCTCTGACATGGCGTTCATGTATATTTACACAGTCTGTTCAAAGATGCTCATGTATTTACACAGGAACAGTCAGAGAGCGCGCACTGAACAACGCCTCTGACTGGACATGGCACTCATAAGCTCAACAGAAACGGTAATTTTTGTTCCTTTTGGTTGCATTTTTACCTCTGGGACTGTGAATATATTAAATAAAAGTGTAATATAAAATTATAATGTTAGTATAATAAAGGTGCGTTCACGCCATATCGGAATTCCCGTAATTACGAGATACCAACTTGTAAAAAGCGTTCACGTACTCGTAGAGTTCGTAATTACAACTTGTGAACTGAGTTTTCTGAGAGCTACGACTTGTACCTCGTGACCGCTGGACCACGTGACCACCACAGGCTCTGTTTAGGCGTTGATAGTGTTGCCATAGAAAAGCATAATTCAGAGTCTGAGGACGTGAACAGCTCCGAGTAGAACGTCACGTGTTGTCATCTCAAAATTACGGTAATTACGATATGGCGTGAATGCAGCATAACATAATATTATTTAAAAAAATATTTGAGTGATCGATCACTCCTCCCTCTTCTCAGAAACAAAAGAGAAATTGATCTGTGGTATTACAACTGCGTGCAAGAGATGGTGAGTGTCAAGTGGCAAGAGTGTATTTAGTTCTGTAATCATTCGCAGCATATAAATCTGAACCCTTTATTTATTTGTTCGTTTATTTTAGTTTTACAAACGTGCTATTTTTTCTATATCCTTTTTGCGGAAGTTGTGTATATTACGTGTAATATGTAGATGCTATTTGTGTTGGGATAGCCTACTGTTTACAACAACTGTAAATTGCAACAGATAGCATCTTGTTTTCACTAAATGCAAACAGTGATGCGATTTACGCAATATGCTACCTATTTGTTGTAAGGGTAAATTCTGAGCAATGTGCGCAGTTAGTGAAAACAATATGCAGTTAGAGACCTTTTTAGCTTGTATTATTTTGTTTCTCACTGATTTAGGGCGTGATCATTTGTTTTGCCGTTGTCCTTTAGATTATTTATTTTTAATACATCTGGAACTCATCAGGTCTAGATCGTGATAACTTGCCCTCCCTTGTCTATAGTTGTGCTGCTAATAATTATGATAACAACAAAAATAGCATATAATTGTCACGGTGCACAGACGAGGGATGAACGAGGAGACGAGGGTAAACTCAAAATGCAGTCTTTTAATGAAATCCAAGACAACACTAGTTAGGCTCGTTCGAGATGCATCTGCGCTGCACAGACCGATCAGCGTATGAAATCAAAGACATCAGATTGGAGAGCAGACGACTCGGTCTGCGCAGCGCTGCTTTGAGCCGAACACGCCTTCTGACTACACATCTACAGATAACGCATGTTATGTACAGTGCGACATGTCAAACGCACGAAAATAAAAATCGGTCTGTGTGATCAATAATTTTACCACAGTAGCACTCGTGCATGGGGTTTACATGGGTTTGAGCCTATTTTCAAACCTGTTGTCCAACAAAGAGAACATTTGATGACATGTTTTTTCTCCAAATTCATTTCTTAACATCAGTCGATTGTTTGAAATAAATTCCTTTTGTGAGCTGATGTGGTTTCATATCACAGAACGGAGCAAAATCTTTATTTTTTGAGTATTCTATACAGTAATAAATTCTATGCTGATTAGCATTGCATTACTTAATTCATATAAAAATACCCGAGATGGCTTGAAGAACACAGATAAACCATTTAGTCGCAATCGTATATTTATTTTCTACGTATCTCATCAGTTAAAACGTGCCTACTTGCCTTTAATTCAGCTATGCCATAGTATGCCTTTGTCCATATTAGGGATTTCCTGGAATGTCCTATGATTTACGACTTCTATAAGTTTTTCACTTATGGATTTACTGCGCGAGGGCGCCCTCCAGCTACCAGAATGAAACAGACATTGCATTACATGTGTGCACTCACTAATGCTCTCAACACCTGATTTGGGGTAAAAAAATAGGAAAAATCTTCTAAGCTTTTTTTCAGTGTATGAGGAGTTTTTTCTCTCTCTCTCTTTCAGTGGATGCATAAGATTTCCTGACAAAAATTAAGAAATTACTGTCAAAGATTTTTATTCACAATTTATTTTATAATAAATCCTTGGACATTTATATTTATAAGCCTCCTGCATTTTAACAGGTAGCCTAATGCTGCAGTTTTCTGTGAAATATACTGATAATAATCATTATCAATAATTATTATTTAGTTTAATGGTTTTATTTAGTAATAACAATAATCTTTTTTTTTTTTTTTTTTTTTGTAGTCATACTGATATATAAAAACAAAATATTTGGCCAAATTGTGCAGCCCTACAATAATGCACAACAAACTCTGTGTTCTTTATCATTTTTAGCAAAGAAAAGGTTTGTCTGAAAACATTTCTTGTTACAGTTCAGATTTTGTGTCCAGATTTTGGAATTCATTGGATATTGCCTCTCAGAATAGCTCACTTGCACTCCTATACATACAGGTGCATCTCAATAAATTAGAATGTCATGGAAAAGTTCATTTATTTCAGTAATTCAGCTCAAATTGTGAAACTCGTGTATTAAATAAATTCAATGCACATAGACTGAAGTAGTTTAAGTCTTTGGTTCTTTTAATTGTGATGATTTTGGCTCAAATTTAACAAAAACCCACCAATTCACTCTCTCAACAAATTAGAATACTTCATAAGACCAATAAAAAAAACATTTTTAGTGAATTGTTGGCCTTCTGGAAAGTATGTTCATTTGCTGTATATGTACTCAATACTTGGTAGCGGCTCCTTTTGCTTTAATTACTGCCTCAATTTGGCGTGGCATGGAGGTGATCAGTTTGTGGCACTGCTGAGGTGGAAGCCCAGTTTTTTTTTTTGTCAGTGGCCTTCAGCTCATCTACATTTTACCAACTTTTGGTGCTTTTGGCAGTGTGGGCAGGTGCTAAATCCTGCTGGAAAATGAAATCAGCATCTTTAAAAAGCTGGTCAGCAGGAGGAAGCATGAAGTGCTTCAAAATTTCTTGGTAAACGGGTGCAGTGACTTTGGTTTTCAAAAAAACACAATGGACCAACACCAGCAGATGACATTGCACCCCAAATCATCACAGACTGTGGAAACTTAACACTGGACTTCAAGCAACTTGGGCTATGAGCTTCTCCACCCTTCCTCCAAACTCTAGGACCTTGGTTTCCAAATGAAATACAAAACTTGCTCTCATCTGAAAAGAGGACTTTGGACCACTGGGCAACAGTCCAGTCCTTCTTCTCCTTAGCCCAGGTAAGACGCCTCTGACGTTGTCTGTGGTTCAGGAGTGGCTTAACAAGAGGAATACGACAACTGTAGCCAAATTCCTTGACACGTCTGTGTGTGGTGGCTCTTGATGCCTTGACACCAGCCTCAGTCCCTTCCTTGTGAAGTTCACCCAAATTCTTGAATCGATTTTGCTTGACAATCCTCATAAGGCTGCGGTTCTCTTGGTTGGTTGTGCATCTTTTCTTCCACACTTTTTCCTTCCACTCAACTTTCTGTTAACATACTTGGATACAGCACTCTGTGAACAGCCAGCTTCTTTGGCAATAAATGTTTGTGGCTTACCTGTGAAGGGTGTCAATGATTGTCTTCTGGACAACTGTCAGATCAGCAGTCTTCCCCATGATTGTGTAGCCTAGTGAACCAAACTGAGAGACCATTTTGAAGTCTCAGGAAACCTTTGCAGGTGTTTTGAGTTGATTAGCTGATTGGCATGTCACCATATTCTAATTTGTTGAGATAGTGAATTGGTGGGTTTTTGTTAAATGTGAGCCAAAATCACCACAATTAAAAGAACCAAAGACTTAAACTACTTCAGTCTGTGTGCATTGAATTTATTTAATACACGAGTTTCACAATTTGAGTTGAATTATTGAAATAAATGAACTTTTCCACAACATTCTAATTTATTGAGATGCACCTGTATATATATATTTTTAATCTGTTTTTAATATTTTTACACAATGCACATTTATGCTTAAATATTTAAATTGTCATTTTATGTGCTTTCTCTTAACTCCTCAAATTGCTATGACAGTTTTTACACTAGTGGGGCCCATTTTCATTATCCTGCCTAGGGCCACACAACCCTTTGGGCCGGCACTGCAGACAAGGCAAGGCACGGAAAGACAAGGCAGGGCTGACACACAAGAACACCGGGAGTAACAAGTAGACCAGACGAAACTGAACAGAACAGGCAGGAACTAAATACACATAATAATTAATACACACACCTGAAGGAAATCATATACAATCAAACTAGACGAGTACAGGAACAGGAAGGATCAAATAAGGACATGGAGGGGGAAACACATGACACACACGACATACATGACTGTGACATTAATATAGCTTTTAATAGCGAATTGCGAGGCACTGCAGATGTCGATAACTATGCATGTCGTCCACCAAGCAGCACTTTTATTGAGAGTATGGAACGTTCGGGTTTGCCCTAAAGTAGGTGACAGTGACAAGGAAAATATGTCTCTGATAAGGCACATAAACATGAGGTATAGTTCCCTCGCTCATTTTGCTCATTGTGCGGAGGTGCCCAAACCTTTTACCATGAAGGGCCAAAATTCAAACTTGATTGAGGGCCATGGGCCAAGAGTAAAGGTTGCATTATATTGAACTAATATAAAAAAATTCATGTTAGAAAATTTCACGTATACATTTCAACATTTCAATGCAAAATTTAAACAAAAAAGTGTTAAAACAAATTAAATTAAATAATAAATAAATTATAAATTAACATATAAACAGTCAATGTTTAAACTATACTTCAAACTTTTGTTAAAGTCATTAATTTTACCTCTATGTAGGGTATCAGAGCGAATCAGACAATTTAAGTTTCGATCAAGAGCATTGAAACACGAGGAGCCGAATTCCACAAAGAGGCCCAAGACAACAGGATGTTCGTAAATCAGATCCTAGCACCAGCCAGTTCGAAGCAAGCCTAACCAACCAACTCTTTCACAGAACAGCTTGCGACATTAACACAAAAGATCACTTATTATTAATAATCCCAACTCAGGAAGGAGATTGTCAAATTTGGGGCGAGTAACCAAGATTGATGGTCAAAGAGATGCACAGCATGACCATCACATGTAAATCCATGATAGTAATCATGATCACAAGCTCTTTGGATTGACTTCCCCCCACCTAGAGGACAAGAACCAGACTGAAATTCCTTATGAGACCTTTTAATTATACTCTGCAAGAGCGGAAAAATTCAGACCATGTGACTGATAAGATAACATGTTGATTTATGTATTGGGAGGAGAAACATAACACCCCGAGCTAAGACAATGTCTAATTGGTCAAGACACCATTTGGGATGTGTCCAAAAGCCAGGTTTAAATACTCAGGACACCATCAAATTATGCTTTTTGCCTTGTCGGCTTTTAGCCGCCGCCGCAGCTTTTGCTTTTTGCTTTAGGCTTTTAGCCATGCTTTTTGCCCGTGAATTCCAGCGTGCTCTGGCTTGCATGCCAGTTGCTCCTCTAAAACCATGAGAAACTTTACAAACTTTACTCTTTTCTTTCTTTTACTTTAGTTTCTTTTCTTTTCCGTTGGGAGTTTCGTGTTCTGAGTTAAGTTTTGCCGCAACGCCGTGTCTCCGAGTTCACCTCGAGTCTGTGACCGCCTCAAAACTTCAACCAGCCCACAACTTTGCATCTTCAGCCAACGCCCAACCATTGGCTTCCCAAGACATCACTTCAACGGCTACTGAACTTCCAGCCAATCAGCAACCTCGGGAAACTCCCCTTTCGGCCACGACTACAACAAAGGGAACCCCTTTAAACAGGCAACGCAAGTACAACCTCCAGATTCTAGCTGAGCTGAACTGGTGCATTTAATATAAATTTTAACCTCATTGAGGAACTCAATGCGAGGGTTAATTAAGTGAGTGATGGTTGTTCAGGTCTATGCAATTGCAGAAATTGCTATAAACTTGGGATTTCACATTTTCACTCTCTTAAACTCTCTTCCTGCAACTTGTGTGAATGTGTGAGCGTGTGTGTTTATGTGTTAGATTAGTTTATATGTCTTAGATTTATCCAATAAAGTCTTATTTATGTTGAAAAGAGAAGTATCTTGTGTTTTGTGCTTACAAGTTAATGTCTTAAACTGCGTGGTCTTGTTACTGTGCTAATTAATAGTTTTTTCACTATATTTTGGATTTAAATATCCACTGCAGGGTTGATGTTATACGGCTCGTTCAGTGAATCGCTGGCCGACTCAGTGATCAGCCGTAAAACAGTGATTCTGTTCAAATTCCCTATTAAATCATAAATGATTCTCTTTGAACTAAATTGACCTGTTTCCCTATTATATAACTTATACATCACTTACTGTTTTTCTGCAGTGCTTCTGAAGGTACAAAAATGGCAGAATCTTCTGACAATCAAAATCCTTTAAACTGTCCGATCTGTCTTCATCTTTTGAAGTGCCCAGTAACTACAACTTGTGGGCACAGTTTCTGTATGAACTGTCTTAATGAATTCTGGGATCGAGATGATCAGAAGGGCGTTTACAGCTGTCCCCAGTGCAGGCAGACATTCAGCCCAAGACCAGCTCTCAGCAGAAACACTGTGCTGGCTGAAGTTGTAGAGAAAATGAAGAGAGAATCACCAGAAGCAGGAACAGCCTCTCCTGTTCTGAGTTTTGCTGTGTCTGGAGACGTGGAGTGTGACATCTGCACAGAGACCAAACTAAAAGCCATCAATTCCTGTCTGATATGTTTGGCTTCTTACTGTGAATCTCACATTCAAACTCATTATACATCTCCTGCATTAAAATGGCACAAACTGGTCAATGCCTCACCTCATCTACTGGACCAGATCTGCTCCCAACATCATAAGCTACTGGAGCTGTACTGTTGCCAAGATCAGCAGCTGATATGTATGCAGTGTGCTTTGATCAACCACCAGAACCACAGCATGACTTCACCTGCAGCAGAAAGACAAAAAATACAGGTACAGTGACTGATTTGTCTGTTTGATAATTTGCAGAAGTTAGAAGACTGGCATAATTTAGAAAAATGATGCGGTCAAATATATTAATCAGAATTCTGTTTGTGCATACCTGTTTCAAAGAGATAAAAACATTGTTAAAAACAATAGTTATAATATTGTTAGTATTTTACCTGTATTTTAAGTGAAAAGTTAAAATGACCTTTAATTTAATCACTCACAGGGACAGTTGAAGTCAAATCAGGATGATCTACAAGAGGACATGCTTCAGCGAGTGATCAAGGTAAAGGAATTAAGACAAGCCATGGACTCTTATAAGGTAAGTGCATTTTAGCATGTTATGTAATGTATTATTTTTATCAGTATGTTGCTACATTAATACTTCAGCTATGTCCAGGTGCAGTCAATGGGCTGCTTCTAACAACAGTTAGAAATTCTTTTTTTATTTTTATGTGTCTTCTGGCAGCTCTCTGCAGAGGCAGCAGTGGAGCACAGTGAGCAGATGTTTACTGAGCTGATCAGCTCCATGGAGAAACATCGACCTGATATAACAAAGATGATCAGAGGTCAGGAAAAAGCAGAAGTAAGCAGAGTTGAGGAGCTCATACTTACACTGGAGCAGGAGATCAGTGACCTGAGGAAGAGACACGATGAACTGGGGCAGCTTTCACTGATAGAGGATAACGTCAATTTCATTCAGGTAACAAAAGAGACTCTGTAGTCATCTGGTAGAGTTTGTTTTAATAGTGTCAATGTTTTTTGTACATTTGGGTCTGAACTGCAGTACATTTGCATCATCAGTAAACATACCTCTGTGAGTTCACTTGAACTGCACCCAGACTACTTTTTCCAGCAGGCTAAACCATCTCTAACCATCCAACCAATGAACCAAATGAGCGTTATTCATCAAACGAACTGCGGTTGGCACCTAAAGCTATAGTGATCTTTTGCTTTTTTTCTGCATTTAGAAATTCTCCTCTCTTTCCCGCTACCAATGTTCAAACTTGTGCACGATCTCCATCAGCCAACATCTGACATTTGAGGAAATAGAAAAAGTTGTCTGTGAGCTGAAAAGCCAACTAGATGATCTATGTGAACAAGACATTTTGTGGATATCAGAGAAAGGTAAAATTGCATGCTTTTGACCACTAAATGTTGTTATGCGGTTGGTACACCTTCCCCACGTCTCTACCTCAGAAAGCTTCATACTGTCAGGTCTCATTCATGTCTAGTACAAACAGAATGGGATCAGTTATGGGCTTAAGTCTGAAACTTTAGAGGGGTTGTGGGTATAGAACAAAGTATATTCAATAATAATTTTGATGCTTACATTGTGAAATAATAAGTACAGTACAGTAATGTATTCTGTAATGGCTCTGATCTATAAAATGGGTGTATGTGAGGTTAAGATTATTAGTATATTAATAAATTACTAATTAATAATGTATATTAGTTAGTTTTTAGTGATTATGTTTCCATTTTATATTGAACTGTTTTACCCCTGCTGAGAGCTTTTAAGAATGTTTTAGTTTAAGAAAAAATGGGATTTCAACTGTTTCTCCTTTTCAGTTATTTTTGTTTATAACTTCAAATCCATGAAAAAACTGAAGCCAGAATTTAAATTAATTGTTTATGTTTGACAAAAAATATTGCACAAATAGAAGATGCAGATCATATTGTTATAATATTGTCAGGATTGTCAAAATAATGTTTTACAAATTTTACATTCAATAGTTCCTGCTGTCCATATAATGGCAAACAATGAAAAAGTCCCAAAGTGTAAGTCAAACATGCCTTTTTTTATAAACAGAAACACTTACAGTAGATAAATACACATACAAAAATACTTAGTTTTTTTTTTTTTTTTCCAGATTTGCCATCCCATCCCAAGACCAGAGAAGAGTTCCTTATATGTGAGAGGCTTTTATAAAACAATAATACATATGAATGTAGATTAAAAGGTTTTAAAGGGATAGTTCTTTTAAGATTAAGACAAATTAAGATATTTTTGATGAAATCTGAGAGCTTTCTGACCCTCCATATTCAGCAATGTGACTACCACAGTCAAGGCCCAGAAACGTAGTAAGGGCATTGGTAAAATGGTCCATGTAACATCAGTGGTTCAACCATAATTTTACGAAGCTATGACAATACTTTTTGTTAAATTATAGTTGATTGACTGATTTACAATTAATGATCAGCGCTCTCTTCCACCCTCAATACCACGACTGAGGTGAGACCCTTGAGCAAGGCACCGAACCCCCAACTGCTCCCCAGGCGCCGCAGCAAAAATGGCTGCCCACTGCTCCGGGTGTGTGTTCACGGTGTGTGTGTGCACTTGGATGGGTAAAACGCGGAGCACAAATTCCCAGTATGGGTCACCATACTTGGCTACACATCACTTCACTTTCACTTTAATTTGTGTTCCAAAGATGAACGAAAGTCTTATGGGTTTAGAACTACATGAGGGTTAGTAATTACCGACAGAATTTTCATTTTTGGGTGAACAATCCCTTTAAACTATGTTGACTGAAAAGGGACATGTTCGGTTCACTTTGTTTTGACAAATTCAGCATAATGCATATATTAGCATTTTCTTAACATTTTTCTGTGAGAACTTTCAATATAAAACTTTGTGCTGCATTGATATTCTGATTTGTTTACTTAAAAGATCTATTCAAATACAGAACAATTCATGAATGAAAAAAGTCTTTATAATCATCCTAATAAATATATTATTGACTAGCATAACTGAAATGAAATTTGATTAGATAAATGCTAAATATCAATTCATGAATTTGAGTATGGTCATCAAAACACAACAAAATAAAGTAAAATTGAACATGCACCTTCCCGATCACTTTATAAAACAATGTTAAGTTGGTGGTATGAAAGTTTAATTCCATTTTCTTTTTATCAACAGATTCCTGTGATCTGAATCTGGATCACTCATCAGCCTGCAGTGAGCTCTCTGTAGACAATAAGTCTGTGTCAAGACTTAATTCTCGACGACACCGGCCCAACTATGCGGGCACAGTTGTATTTACTTTGAACCAAAAATATGGAATTACATACCAGGTGTTGTGTAAGGAGAGTCTATCTGGACGCTGTTATTTTGAAGTTCAGTGGGGAGGAACAGGTTGCTCTATTGCATTCTCATATGACCAGATTGGTCAAGGAGGAGAAACTTTTATCTTTGGCTCTAACAACAGATCCTGGAAATGTGACTTTCCAAAATCTAATCTTAATGTATGGCATGAAAACCAACAGACTAACATTTGTTTGGTCTCTAAAATTGGAGTGTTTCTTGATCAAGAAGCGGGAACGGTGTCCTTTTACAATGTCTCTGACAAAATGACCCTCCTGCACAGAATCCAGACCACATTCACTGCACCCCTCTACCCTGGGTTTTCATTTCAGAATTGGGAAAATTACTCCTCAGTGACAATTTGTGATATTCCATCTCCAAAGCAAAATGAGTAAATCTAATCCGTATTAAGTGATAGCTAGTAAATGGACTATGCTTTTTTCATTAACAGCTAAGGCAAAAACAATCATTAAAAGTACACAACAATCCTACACTGCAACAATAAACAGTGTATATACTATACTATACAAAATACATAGGGAGCCGGCATGCATAGAGTCCATTTGAGTGCCATGTTATATCATGCAATTTTATTAAAGCATAATCCCTAATGGTGTTCATAGTATTAACCTTCACAAAAGGTTACATGAATCAATCAGTTAAGTTGTCTAGTGTTTTTTTTTTTTTTTTTTTGGCCACATGCTTCAGTCGCTGGGCTATCTAAATAAAAAGAGGGGTTTTTTTTTATTAGAATTTCTTTACTTTGTGGAATAACAACCGCTTTTTGATGTGTTTGCAAACTGACATGTCAAAAGATGGTATGTTCTTCCAATTTCAGGGGGATTCAGTACGTTGCAAACATTTTCTCTTGCATTCTCTGGTACTCTGTAATTCAGTTGATCGGGTGTTATGCTGAATGTTATTTGTGTTTAGTTGATTTGAATTTCCATGATGAATTATATGTATTAGTTATGCACAATAACTGAGAAAACTGAGAAACTAAGAAATTGTCTGTAAACCAACAGCAAAACAGACCCATGAAATAATGTAAACGTTCTCAGAACAGTCTGCTTGGTTTTGAATATTTTCATGTGTATTCATTTTGCAGTTGCATATACTAAAACAAGTAACTAATTATAAAGTGACAGTAGCATTTGAAGATATAGGTTACATAGTAAAGTGGTATAGGACAGCTTGTTTGTTGCAGGTGCCACCCAACCTCTGACCTCTTCTTACATCATGTCTGCATTGTTTTCTGTCAAAAGACACAGACGTCACAGTTGTGTGTGTGTGTGTGTACCTGTTTTTCTATTCAGGTGGGGACTTAAACCTGAATACACACAGACTCATGGGGACTCGTGTCACGGTGGGGACCTAAATTGAGGTCCCCACGGGTAAAGAAGCTTATAAATCACACAGAATGAAGTTTTTTGAAAATCTAAAAATGCAAAAAGTCTCCTTTGAGGGCTAAGTTTAGGTGTAGGGTTGGCGTAGGGCAATAGAATATACATCTGTACAGTAGAAAAACCATTATGCCTATGGAAGTCCCCACAAGGATAGTGAAACAAGTGTGTGTGTTTGTGTGTGTAAGAAATGGTACAAGAGCAGTGTTGTGCAGCATGTAGTGTAAAGCCATTTTAAAAATTTTATATCACAAATTTTATACACTGAAATTGACTGTAAATATATTAAAAATATATTAATAATATCTAATGTAAGTTAAATATTATGTACATTAAACGTTAGAAGTTAAATAATGTTTAACAGTATTTTTATGCCAAAGTTGTGTTTCTGATTTTTCTAGAGTGAGAAATACTGCATTTAATTTACAATAAGTAAAATAAGTGAGAAATACTGCTTATCTTTAATCGCTGAAACTCCTTCCTTTTCTCAGAAAACCAAAGCTGAACTAACCTTTCTCTGCGTTATAACTGGGTGCAAGAGATGTTAAACATGAATAGCTCTCTGTAATTATTCACAGCATCTATTCACGTTTATTTATTACAGTAGCCTATACGGCCATGCTGCTGGAGCAACCTAGATCATGAAGATCCGGATTGTTTGAGTAGCTTAAACTACTCTGCTACGAATTAAGACAACAAAACCCCACAGACTGTGACTTAATATATTTACTTACATTAGTTACGTATTTATGGCAAGTTAGTTACCACTACTTAAAATTATAATAATTTCTAAATTATATACGTCAAACTATAACGTCTATATATGTCTATTCTCATTATAAATGTAACCCTTCCCAAACCTTACAAGTGATTGGGAAGATGCAAAGGAAGGGCAACAACCACAGTGTGTTTCTTTGCAAGTACAACAAAATTTATTGGACACAAAAGGTAATTAGAAGTAGCAAAGAAACAAAAACAACACAACAAACAAGGTTAAACCTACTACAGACCATAGTGTTCCCCAATCATATAGAATGGCAATTCCTCTGCAACAAATATACACTCAATCACAGCACAAAACCAAATATCACTACAAGTATCAAAACCCAACACTCACTTGACTCAAACCACTACAAATTGCTCCCCCTCACCTTAATAGAGTTAACCATGTATAAGAAAATGGGAACCCCACTGTTGTTTGTTGGTTCAAACAAAACAAATAGACAAAACAAAACATAAAAAACACAATCTCACAATAAATTCAAGCCACTTCATCACAATGTAACATTTCAAGTAATATCTTAAGACCCAACCTCAAGCCACCAATATTTTCAATAAAAGTAAACGGCAGTCATGCATCATCTGTAAAAACAAAGAAAATACAATTCATGATTGCCCCTTTAAAATATTGGAATTAAAAACACTTACAATAAAACATAACACACAACTTGCAATAGAAAAGCTTAAAAACAAATTTCACATACTCCAATAATTCAATTAAAATCAATACCTGTGTTATTGAATAAATCTACTCAATTCTCTGAGGCACCCATCAGTATATCTCCAGTAAGCACACTAAAAAAATAAAAACAAACACGTTAAAACTAAACACCCTAACTATAACCATGAGAATCACAACCCTTACCTCCACAATTTACTTCCATACTGCTCACAAGGCAACTAGTCATTTCATCGATCACACAGCCTTGAAACATGCCACACATCTTCTCCTGATTAACACATGGTACCACAAAGAGGAAGGCCAAAAAGTTTGATTTCCTCTTTATAGTACCTAGACCCATGGGGTTCGTAGTCTAACTCATTTGTAGTCTTAAACAAACCACTATAGAGCCACTACCAATACTACCTCCACCCCATTACATAAATATCAAAATGACTCATTTAAAACACCAAATCATTTTACATTTAGCAGACGCTTTTATCCAAAGCGACTTACATTGCATTCAAGTTACAGTTTCTACATTTTATCAGCTCTTGCTTTCCCTAGGAATCGAACCCATGATCTTGACGTTGCTAGCGCCATGCTCTACTATTTGAGCTACAGGAAAGCATAAATCATATAATCTTATGCATTTTCCCAACCGTTTTGATTCTTGTGAAATCTTAAGACTCGTATGTATGACGTATTCAGTTAAAAATAGGAGATACTAATGGCGCTTCTTTCTTTCTTGTGCTACTCGTCGTCTCTCTTCTCAAGTGAGTACAGAGATTACCGTGTGCATAGACACTTTTATTGAACCGAACTTTGACCTGAGGTTCAACTGATTACTAGGTATTAAACAAGGTTTATATAGGGCGTGTAAACATGAGATGTGCCCTCAGAAACAGGTAACATGTTTCGTAGCTTGGCAATGTTTGTAAGATGGAAGAATGCTGTTTTTTGTAAAATGGGAAATATGATTTTCAAAAGACAAGTTGCTGTCTAATATAACACCCAGATTTTTGACTGTAGAGGAAGTAACAGTACATCCGTCAAATTATATATAATATATATATATTAGTTGCAAATTATAATCCAAGAGATTCTGTGTACTGTTTTTTGGTCCAATAAGTAATATCTCTGTCTTATCTGAATTTAATAGGAGAAAATTATTGGTCATCCAATCTTTTACATTTTTAACACACTCTGTTAGCTTAGATAATTTAGAAGTTTCATCTGGTCTTGTTGAGATATATAGTTGAGTATCATCAGCATAACAATGGAAACTAATCCCATATTTTCTAATAATATTACCAAGGGGCAACATGTATATTGAAAATAGCAGAGGACCTAGGACAGATCCTTGTGGTACTCCATACTTTACTGGTGATAACTGAAATGACTCCCTGTTTAAATAAACAAAGTGGTAGCGATCAGACAGGTAAAATCTAAACCATCTTAAAGCCTGCCCTTGAATACCCGTATAGTTTTGTAATCGATCTATGAGTATGTCATGATCTATAGTGTCGAACGCAGCACTAAGATCAAGTAAAACTAGCAATGAGATGCAGCCTTGGTCTGACGCAAGAAGCAAGTCATTTGTAATTTTAACAAGTGCGGTTTCTGTGCTATGGTGGGGCCTGAAACCTGACTGAAATTCTTCATAGAGATCTTTTTTTTTTTGGAAAAAGGAGCACAACTGAGCAGACACAACTTTTTCTAAAATTTTAGACATAAACGGAAGATTAGAAATGGGTCTGTAATTTGCTAGTTCATTAGGATCTAGTTGTGTTTTTTAAGAGGCTTAATAACCGCCAGCTTGAATGATTTTGGGACGTGACCTAAAGATATCGATGAGTTAATAATATTGAGAAGCGATTCTTCTGCTACAGGTAACAACTCTTTCAGTAATTTAGTGGGTACAGGATCTAATAGGCATGTTGTTGGTTTAGATGCAGTGATAAGTTTATTTAGCTCTTCCTGTCCTATAGTTGTAAAGCACTGCAGTTTTTCTTTGGGTGCGATGAATGGAGCTGAAGTACTAGACGCTGCAGAATCTACATTTGTTATTGTATTTCTGATGTTATCTATCTTATCAGTGAAGAAATTCATAAAGTCATTACTATTAAATTGTGAGGGAATATTTAGATTGGGTGGCATCTGTTTATTTGTTAATCTAGCCACTGTGCTAAATAAAAACCTTGGATTGTTTTGGTTATTTTCTATGAGTTTGTGGATATGCTCTGCCCTGGCAGCTTTTAAAGCCTGTCTATAATTGGATATACTGTTTTTCCATGCAATTCTAAAAACTTCCAAGTTAGTTTTTCTCCATTTGCGCTCAAGTTTACGAGTTTCTTTCTTGAGAGAATGGGTATTACTGTTGTACCATGGCGCGTTTTTCTCTAACCTTTTTCAATTTGATGGGCGCAACAGCTTCTAATGTATTAGAGAAGATAGTGCCCATGTTGCTAGTCATTTCAGAATTTAGACCAAAACATACACAATATACAGTATGCAGGCAGTTTGTAAAAATCATGGTGAACAAATTTTGCATGTTTATCTTTTTAGTTCCCACTGTCCATGTTATGGTGAACTCTGTGAACAATAAAAAGATCAAAAAGTGTAAGTCAACATTTTTTCTCTCACATGACAAACAAAAACATTCAGATACAAAAATATATGTTTAATGTTTTGTTTTTGTTTAGATTTGCCATCTCAACCCAAGACCAGAGAAGAGTTCCTCATATGTAAGTTGCTTTGTAATTGTGTATAAATGTGTGCTGAATGCAGATATACAACACATGTTCTGAGAGTGAAGTCCTAGGGGAATTAGAGGACGCCAACCCTGGAGAGGCTTTTTTTAAAAAAAAAAAAAAAAATACATTAATACAAATAAAGTCAAATTATTTGAAAGAATAATCCAACATCTGCTGTAAAATTACTTTTGACAGGAGTGAGGAAAAAAACATGCTAACTGAAATGTTTAATACAGTTTTCTTTTTATCAACAGATTCTGTGGATCTGAATCTGAATCCAGATTGTACTACACTCTTTGTGAAAAACAACAAATCTGTGTTAAGGTGTGACAATTAGTGAATGGACACTAAATCCAACATAAACGGTAAACAATTTTATGAAATTTGTAATGGGATGGTCTATGTCTGTTCTGCCTGTTTCAGAGACATCCAATAAGCTGTTTCACTCACTTTATAGGATGTTTAATACGCTAAATGCTGTTTGTGTTTGTTTAACTGATTCCCTTATATTAGATTTAGACTGAACTTCCATAGTGAATTGAATGTATTATGAAAAATAAATAACTTTTTTTACTCTTTGTGAAGTTGTTGATAGATCTGTATTACAAAAGAACCATTAAAGATATTTAACCATTCTCAGAACTAACTTGATTTTGAAGAGTACTTTGGAATGTATTCATTTTGCAGATGGTTTTATCTCAAGTGACATGCAAATCAGGAATATTACAATAACCAGCAAGTAAGCACAGTAAGATTCAAAGAGTTAAGTTACAGAGAATAGTGTCATATTGTGGTGGCAGGTGCCGTCTGACCTTTTAACCCCTACTTGCTTTATGCATGTGGTTTTTTCTATTTCAAAGGACAGATGCCAAAACTGTGTGTTTGGAAAAGGTCAGAGATTAAGAATGCCTGGATTACTGAGACATCCTGCAGTAGGTGGTAGTAGATACAATGGGAAAAGCTTGATAGAGACATTTAAACCTGCTTTCTTCTAAACAACACGTCCACCCACCGACCCACCCACCCACCCACACACGCACACACATACACACACACACACACACACACACACACACACACACACACACACACACACACACTGGTTGTGGTCTGCTTCATTTAGGGTGTGTAATAAGCGTGGCAAAGGTCAGCAGGGGTCGCCCCAATCCTCTTTTGTGCAGTCAGCATTCTTATTTTAGATCTGAACTGCTAAATGTGGACTATGAGACATTTAGGTATTATGAACAATAACAAAATGGGTTTATGTAAAGGTTCTTGGAAAGAATGTATATTATAAAAAGCCCTATGAAAATAAAATTGAACTGACAAACTGTAAAACACACTGACATAAAGCAAATAGGAGGGACTTTAAAAACTTCTTTGCTGTTTTTATTGAAGCATGATAGCTTATAAATCAATTAAGGGGACAACTTTGTACCTTATCTACTCCTAAAAAGGTGCATATTATTAGAACCTTAGAGGAGCAATATGTTTGACTAAATGTAACTTAAGATATTAAATATGGCTCTTTTTTTAAAAAAACAACATGGTGGGCATTTTATGTTTTACACTGTTGGATAAGTCTTCTAAATTCTAAAAATTACGAAATGAGAGAAAAGTTTAGACTAATAGGCCTACTTCGTTCTTGGAACTGCTTGGAGTTTAAGGGACATACACTAATTTAATTGTTTTAAAGATTATAATTATATTATTATAATACAATATATTGTATTATGTCAAAGCGCTAGTTTTTATGACAGCAAAAAAGTAAACAAAATCTGTACTTTATAAGGATTATACAGTACATCTGAATTTATACTAGTAGTGCGAAAAAATTACATACGTGGCAAACTGAGATGAATAGTAAAACTGTGTGTTTGTGTACAGCTACACCTGCTGGTATAATTAGGGAATAGATTCCCTTTATGTTGCTCACTCTCTCCTTCTCTATACAAAGACTATGACTCTATCTCGAGAACACTATTCTGAACAAGATTACTCATTAAATCTGTCTTTTGTGAGGTTCTCTCTCTTTCTCAAAAGAGCCTGGGGTTGTACAAATATGCATTATTTATAATATTTTCATATTCAAATAAGGCCCAGTGGTCGTTAAACCACGAGGGGTTAATGATAAGAGAAAACTCGTTAAGGCCAGGCCAATTAAACTGTACAAGTGTCCCTGCAGAAGAGCTCTGTGTAAAGGAGGGCAATTAAAGACTAATAAAGACTAATAAGATTTTCTTAATTAATTCCAAAAGGGCACAAGTGTGTGAGACCTCCCATATGATGGTTACTGTTATAAAAAAAAAAAAAAAAAAAAAAAAAAGGCATAGGCCTACTATGTATAGAGAAAACAGGTACATCTTCATATCCCTCACACAGTTCTTGGAAAGTGGGTCACCATCAAAGAGAAACTAGAAAATAGACACATTATGAGATATTTCTGCTCAAAGATCGTTAGAATTAACCACCAGGGATTTTTACTTTATAACAGCTGTCCTGGAATGCTGTACAGACAGATATTCTGTATATGCTAAATTAAGATTTTAATAAGATGATGAGATATCGAGCGTGATCTCACAGCTTCTGGTGTAATAAATTCATTTCAAAACAGATTTGTCTGACTGCAGACACTTCTTCATTACATGTAGCAGAAGAAAATCCATAATACTATTTTCTGTATTTGAAATGACCAATTTGAAATCAGTATTTTTCCAATTAAAATAGAAAATTTATCTATTCAAAGATTTGTGTTCAAAGTTCGGTTGGTTGAAGTATTTAAAAATCTGAAACGTGAAAAGTTAAAGTTAGAGATTAATTCTTGATTAGCAACAATGATTACACTTCCGCCTGCTTTTTTTTTTTTTTTCTTAATTATTCAACAAACTTATTCTGTGCTCCCTCAAGTGGTTATAAAGGGTATTGCTATATACTTCCGAGATAACATATTTTGTTAGCACATCAAAATCAAAGCTTGACTATAAAATAAGAGCAAAAACATTTGAGTATGTTGAGTACATGTGACCTTTCAGTGTAATTCATTTCCTTTTTACTTACTTTTTAGAAACCTTTTGTGGTCTTATGTTTCTCTATAAAATGTTGCTAAAATAGTGAAGGGTTGGATTGACATTTAGTTATCATTAGGCCTGTCTTTATTGTAGATATATAAAATACCATTATATTTGTTTTTGACATAGCATTTTTGTTATCTCATTGAGCGTGCAATGTGACATATTTGTGCTGAAATCATGAAATTATTTATTATAAAGACAGTGATTTACATCGTAACACTGCATTATTATGCGGTCAGGTAATAATTGGCTTCTGCGTAAAAGACTGACCGTAATACTGCATTTTGAAGCCAGACAATTTAAAATCCTACTTAAAAGACACTTCTCTGTTCACACACACTATTAAGTTAATCCATATCCAGACGTGCAGACACACACACACACATTCTGAAGTCAAAACAGCTGCTCTATTATTGCAGGACCCACCTTCACAGATCTCTCTAAGCACAGAGAGACGCTGCGTCTATTATCGTGAGGTTTTAATGAATGATACTGTAGTTCAGTGGATGTATAGGTGGTGAGTGTGTGCGTCTTTGATGCAGTGTGGAGACATTATGTCTAGCAGTGTTTAGGAGCAGTAATGCTCAGGTAAAGTTTGAATCAGCGTCATCCACCCGTCGAAAAGCAAAGAAAATCAAATGATCCCCTGCAAAGCCCTGGACAATAATAAAAAACATATTGGTTTATATCAGTGGTTGTCAAATGGTAGTTTTCGCAAGGCTGTTCTGATAGATGGGCAACAGGGGAAAAACAATACTAAATGCAAATAATATAATGACAGTAAGCATGTAATCATGCTTGGTTATGACAAAATAAGGCTTATCATCTTTTAAAAGAAAACAGAAAACACTCTTTCATATTGATGTTTACTTCAAAGGATGTGTGTTGAATCAAAATTATGTATTTTTTTATTTTTATATATATATATATATATATATATATATATATATATATAATAATCTATCACTTGGCAATATGATAAATAATGATACATTTTTTGGCCCAGGGTTTGTTCCATGTGTTCTCCTGGTAAATAAAAGCATTTACGCATTTATAGGATTGACAATACTTCTATTCAGTCTGTCATATTAATAATTTTGCATGTTTTATTTATTTATTTTATTTTTTGGCCAATATACACTGTAAAAGTGATTGTAAATAAAAGATTACTGGAGAGAAAAAAAAATACTATTTCAGATTCTAATTTAATATTTCATGTTTAATTCAGTGTACTACTTGCTGTTTTTTGCAATTATTTGTGAAATTTACTAGCAATTTCTGATTAAAAATAATTAAAAAATAGTTAAATTGTTAAAAAATAATTATATAAAAGTTTAAAAATATATAAAAGTAAATCCTACACCATGGTAATGTGAAATTTCAATATTCCAAATAAATATTTTATGTTTATTTAAAGATATTTTAAAGACAAACATTTATGTTGACATTTTGAATTCATGTCCATTGGGAAATCTGGGTCTTAAAATAAAAACTAGTTTTGAAACACAGTTTTATATGAATAGAAGAGCACAGAATAGAACAAATTAATAGAACAAGATATGTAGAAACAAATGGCCTATTAAGCAGTCACAGCTACAAAGTGGTTTTAAAAAAGTGTGATGAAAGCAAGGCACATCATAATATACATTCTGGATGAATGATGCATTTATGATGTTTATATCAAAACATCTATATGTTTTCCAGTAGACACTAAATGAAAGTATGTGGACTCCTGACACCACACCCATTCGTGCTTGCTGAACATTTTAATTCAAAACCATCATCCTGAAACCATCATTTTGCTGCTATAAAAGCTTCCTCACTTCTGGGAAGGCTTTTCACTGCATGTCGGAACACAGCTGTGGGTTTGCTACCATTCAAACACAAGAGCATCAGGGAGATTAGGTGGTGATGTTGGGCGATGAGTCCTGGTTCACACTGTTCACAGGGATTCAGGTCAAAGCTTTAAAAAGTTTCTTTAAATATTTTTTTTTATGGATCATGCTTGGAGCAATGAAGAAATTAACCCTCCATGAACTGTTTGCAAGATAGCAGGTTATTTCAATAATGACATCACAGCGTTCTTTTGGCATGATGCCACTAAGCTGCAATATTATCAGTTCATATGAGAACAATCAGAAAATGATCATTCACAGACCGGCATATTTATCTTCCGAGAGACAAGATGCTCCCGGGAGCTTCTGAAATACAAACCACCGTGAATCTGAGCAGCGCCAAAGATCTGAGGCATCAAAGACAAACAGATTAGGCTCTTTAAACTCTTAACTGTCAACAAAGTTGACTCCATTTAGAACCGGATCCAGAACTCGGCGTTGTAATGTCACAAAGAGCCCTCGGAGAACTCTGGAGTGTCCTGTGCTTACAGTAAACAAAGATAAGAGCCATTCTCATCTTCTCTTGTTTGAATATAGTTTTCCTCTCTTCTGTTCTGCTTTGATTGATAAGATCTGCCCAGGCATTACTTTTGGCATTAGGACAAAAGTGAGTGTGCACTTTGTAGTCTTCTTGACATGTAGAGGCCAGACTTTCCTCCTCTTTGACGCTCTCTGTCTCCTTTTCCAGGGAAATTAATACCAGAATCATGCACATGAAAGGATTATTGCCCCACACATAAAGGTTTGCCCTCCAACATCTTGTCAAGGTTCAGGAATTGGTATCATTCATGCAAAAACTAGGAATGTGATTTGGCATGGGATTGTGCAGGCAGAGATTTACCATGGAAGAGGAAGAGTGATATGACCTTGACTCTGTGTGTTTTTCCTGTGCTGCTAAACTGAGCTGTGAAGTGTTTGGAACAGAATGGAATGTCTGTGGAATTCCCCTCGATTCCCCGCGTAGTGTAGTAGGCCTACCTTTGACAGATTTTGCTACAATCAAGTCTCTCGACCGTTTTCTTGTTACGTTTTTCTCTCATTCTCTTTCTATCGTAGGAAATGTTACCTCATACAGAAAAATACCTCTATGTGTGAAACACAATTGCACAGGATCCTTCCCTGCCCAAGAACACTTCCAACAGTTCTCTCGTTCTTGTTCGAAAAAACATGAGAACACAGAGGAGTGTGCAAGAAGTCATTAAAGAAAATCTTAACAAGTCTTAACAAGAGAGAAAAATATGTTCAAGCATCAGGTAATAAGTGAAAGTACATGCCTTTGAATAACACGGTAAGGCTGAAGAGGAACATTATTTGTATGTTTGGTTTTATAGAAAAATAAATATTTAAGATAGTTAAGCTATTTTATATGAGCAAGAGTGCCGTTGATACAAATATCACTTATTTGAACCAACAGCAACATTTCAAATGTGATATTGCAACACATTCTCATGTCAGTTCGTAACTATTTTATACTTATCAGTTAACTTGAGTTCATACAATCTCATTCATACTTTTTATTACAATCTGACAATTAGGTTTAGTGGTGGACCATCGTGCTTTTCTAAAAATCATATTTTCTTTAGGGATCACATTGTACAAATTCACATGAAATCACATATGGGATTAAGTTGGATGTACTTTGTCTATTTTTCAAGAGAAACCAAAGCAGAATTGCCATCTCAGAGCAACACATAGCAGAAAGAGTGAATCAGCTTTTTAAACGAACCATTTGAGTGAAAAATTTAATGACTCACTCATAAGAACTGAACTATATTTTGTTCTTTACTAAATAAATTTAGCTGCATCCAAAATCAGAATTAGTAGGTAATCCGGGTAATTTTCGTCTGCTGTTTTACAAACACCATGAATTAAGACAGTCCAAATTTTTTAGGCGTTCTGTTTTTCGCATTGGCTACTATAAAGTATGGAAGAAGGCATATTTGGACACAGCATCTGTATTATGCTTGAGTAAATGATTGAATGACTTGTTTCAGTCTTGAATGAATAAGTTTTTTAACAAATTTATTAAATAAATGATTCAAGGACTTACTCAAAAAGTCTCTTGACACCACCTACTAGTGGAACAATGTAACCTGCAGAAAGAGTCAAACAGTTTTGACTCAACAGAATATTTGAAGACGTGAATTTAATGTGTTTTTAGCATTTTAATTTAGATTTAAGTTATATTCTTTTAATACACTGATAATAATTTGTTAATTTAAATTTAAGCCATCTTCCGGCCCTTTTGGAAGTTTGCTGGTGCCCCTAGTGGATGAAATCTCCGCCACTAATGCACAGACCTACTGTCTGGCAGAGCGTGAAAAGTCCTAGTCAAATTGCAGGAAAATTTTATGTATATAAAATGCACACACATGCAAAACATGCACACACATTAGAGAATATTCTCATGTGTAGAAGGTCACAGTCACACACAAGGGGTCCTTAGGGATTTCTCTGAGAAACATATAATCCATGCTTAACCAGCCCTGCCTATCTCCTTCTATTCAGCACTGTATATAAGCAACACAATGTCTCATTGTGTGTGCGTGCGTGTGTGTGTGCGTACTCCTCCCTCTCTTACAGCACACTAATGCAATGAATGATTGGCACAGCTGACTGAGCTGATAACAGCTCCATCCTCTTCATACCCACCCACTGCTAGGCACGCACATACCCGCCTGAGGTTAACCCTCATGGGCCGCAGACCTATACTTTGCCATGGCATCTATTCCCAGAAGCCTGGATCAAAACCACACCTGGGCTTCAAAAACTGGCCTATATGGTGGGGTCACATAGCTGTCTAATTACCAGTGGTTTACAGTCTCAGGCTGGATCTTGTGAAAAAAAAAAAAAAAAAAATTAAATTTAATTCATTTCGACTAATTCATCTACTGGAGTAAGTAGGTACTGGACTAACTGTTTGTCTCAACAAATATTTGCTCACAATTTTGTTTGGCGCAATGGTGCCAGTAGTCACAGAAATAACCATCAAATAAAATTAGGTTAATATGCTTCCAAGTTGTATCAAAGTTTATTAGTGGATTGTTTGCCAGTTTGCTCTCTGAAATCTGATAAAGATATACAGTATTTCTATGATACTTCCATAATGATACTTCAGCTCTTTTTTAAAAGGATATTTTGACCTTCTTTCTCCAGATGAATACAAAAGGTGGAACAAAACTCCATACAAGTGGATGGGGACAAGGGGCTGTCAAGCTCCAAAAAACACAAAAAAGTACCATAAAAGGGTTGTAAAGCCTGTACATTTTATTTTATTTTATTTTGTTTTGTTTGCGCGTTTAAACCATGGTTTAAACCATGAGACAAACGCTCGCGATTCTTGTCCCGTCTCCGCCGTCTTCTGATTGGGCCGCTGTTTCGTAACTGACATTGATAACTATAAGGCAATTAAAATTGTGTTTATTTTAACTTTACGCGGAGGTAATGCGGGATATCTTCATCTAACGCATGCTTAGGCCTACTTAGAAAACATGAAAAAGCAGCACAGTGGAATCCAAAAACGGGGTATTTGTGAACCAGCCCGTATGATTTTGAAAGACGTCAAATATATATAGTTTTTTTGTGAGTACACACAACATGTAAGTACAATTCAAGATATGTCCTGCTTTTTCTATGAGAGCAAAGCTGTGAACAAAAACAACATGTACAACTAAAGAGTAAGCAAAAGGATCTACACAGTTTTATTGCAGTCACCCTTTTTAGGAGCTTCAATCAGTTTTCAGAGATCTATCAGAACAGGGCAAGCTGAAGTGAGCTGTAAGCTGCCTCTTCTGAAGATGACATTCAGGTCAACCCATTGACATGTCGCACCCCTTCAGTGACCCTAAAAGAGGTGTAGAGTGCACACACTGAGGGAATCTGCATTAGCTGTAATGGAAGTCTGACTTGAAGTCAGAGGTTAAGCGCTCTCACACTCCATCACTGACATTTATAAACCTGAGACAGAATTTCACACCTCCCAATGACACACCAATGCATTTCTGGTGGCTATAGATTTGGGCACTTAAGATATGCTTAACCTTGTAAAGCCTGACATATTGAACAAAAATGTCAGAAAGAAATCTCATATTATTATTGAAATGCAACAGTTTATAAAACCTTTAGACAAAAAAAAAGTGTTTTATGTTTTATATCATATTTGATACTTCAGTCTTTTATGGCTCCTAAAGTACGGTATATTGAGTTCACATTCAAGGTGGAAAAAACACCAGTTTTATGTTTTTTTTTTTTTGCTGTTTCAGTTATCTATTTAACAAAAAGATGAAATTCTGATAGTTTATGTAAATCAATAAGAAATCTATAGCAGTATATCAGACTGTTTACATTAAATACATATAAATATCAGTTGCCACTCTATATCTCCCAATAATGTCTTATTAAGATGACATTCAAATGCTTAGTTTTATGATCAACATTCTGTTTATTGTGTACAATCCAAGTAAATTGTGTACAACAGGTTTCTCTGCATTCTATCATGGAAGTTAAAGGCCTTCAGCCTTCAAAATTCACATATCAAATAAGATACTTTTTAGGGCCACTGCATGAATGAATCTTATTTCGTATGTGAGCAAATCTCTTATGTTAACAGACAGAGCTGTAATCTTTTAGGCCCTATCTTATCCTGCAACCAAACATATCAATCAACAACACTGTATCAAAACTACAATTGTATTTTTGACTGCAGGCCAAACCTCAGCTGTTATAATAGAGCTACAATGGCGACAATGACAACAATAACACTTCAATTAGTCATACCCTTATACCCAAGTACCGTGTGCTTCTGTGGTGTAGATATTATTCCATGTGCATTCGCTGGAAAACATAACTATTTCCCAGTTTCCCACCCTCTCCCCAATCTGTATGTTCTATGATGTTCTATGAGCTCAACAGAATGCAGGTGCTTTTCTTTCTATCACAGCCACAGTGTGTCACATCCTCAGAGTGCAGCAAGCATTGTTAAGATCTAATTCCTCTGCATGCAGCTCTCGGGCTGACTTCCTCTCTTTATTCTGGCTGTGGACCGGCACTAGAGGAACGCAGGATGGAGTCTGACGGCTAGATTAGGACTATAGCGTCACCCATTTCCTAATGAATGAGAGAGCGAGAGTAGAGACAGACATTAACAAAACGCAGGACGTGACACAGCTATACAGTAAATCTGTGATATTATCTGGTTTAGTCTATTATTAACAAACTCTTTTTAGTTTCAGCCTTTACTAAAGAGCAAAAGTTCAGGTCTGGTATCATGGCTGAGGGGTGGGAAGCCTTTGAGCACAAAAAAACAAAAACAAAAAAACATTCTCATGCTGTTTTATCAGGCACAATAATGACTTCGAATAATAAAGAGATGTGAGAATGATATGGGCAGGTGCTTAATGTAAACACACACAAACAGACATGTTTGGTTTCACTATTTTCGTGAGAACATCTCAAAAACATGATTAGTCTGTTTTTTTTTAGAATTTCAAATTGTAATGAGCATTTCAAAAGTCTTCACAAGTTGTTGTTCAGCATGTAGACTATTTGTCAGGGAATTTGACAAATGGAGGCAACCTGTGTATTATACAGTACATTTAACTCAAATATACCAGTAATCGATCACTAGAGGACGCTCTGTCTCTGTTACCCACAATCATTCACCCGTGCCTTGACATCAGTGTAGATTTGGATTGTGAAAGAGTACAAACAGGGCAAAATACTACCAGAAGAAAAGAAAAGCCTAGTGTGTAATAATCGTTCACAGAATGTCAACATACTTCTACAAGTAATTATAAAAACCATTCAAAAGTCAAATATTTTAGAATCGAAAATTATTCTAATTTTGAAATATTAAAATTCTTAAATAATAACAGTTCTTGCTGTCGCTTTAAAATCTTTTCCCTTTATTCTACAAACTAAGTCAGTAAGCCTGTCAGATCTATGATTTATAGGAAGGCCCCGCCCTCTGACTATACGATTGGCTGAAGCAGACGTTCTACTACAACTGATGGCTTATCAATGGTGTATTGAACTGTCAATCAAGCCCGTTCAGACTGCTAGTAGTTGACTGATATAGTGAGAGCAGCGCGCTGGAGGAGTGAGTGGATGTATGTGTGTGACTTTCATCTCATCTTTCTTGCGGAGAAAGGAATCACTTTGAATGGCTGGATTTTTGTGGATAATGATGCATATGTGTGTTTTCTTTTTTTAATCATGTCGTATTAACTTCATAGGAGTCATGCATAACTATTTTGGAGCTTGTTTCTCAGTAGTGTTCTTAATTTTGACGTTTTGGACTGAGGTGAGTTAAACTTCCTTATGACGTTTTAAGTCCACCTTTTTCTTCACTAGTTGTAAACTCATAGATTAAACGACCGATTTACACTGAACTGAAACTCATTCATTTAGATTTTGGGATTCTTGTCCTAATAGAATTATCCTGCTGTCAGTGGACTCATGTGATCCTTAAACTTTAAAGGCGTTTCAAAACCAGTCCGCGTGCACTGTAATGCATGTACATCGAAACTTTAAACATTGCTTAAATTAATCATACAGTAAAGTGCGTATTTCATTATTGCACAAACACGTTTATTCATATTTGCTGCGAGTGCATTTGATTTGTATGTTTGCAATACCTGTATAACCATGAGATGACTCTTTAAACACAAGTGTAAGCCAGTGCACTGGATCCGCAATATTGTGTTGATCTGCATGTTCTGTCTTGTATTTTAATGGGAGCAAGACAAATTATTCTGTGCAGTCTTACAAAGCCAAGCTGTTTGCATTTCATATTTTAACTGCTGTTTATGTTATTTTTAGGTGTGCCAGTCGTCGGGTTATTTGGAGCTCCAGTTGATCAGCGTGGAGAATGACAGAGGTGAGCTCGCGAATGGAAACTGCTGTGACGGCGCACGGAGCGCGCAAAACGGGTTGTGCGCCCAGGACGAATGTGACACGTACTTGAGAGTGTGTCTAAAGGAATACCAGGTGGAGGTCACCACATCTGGCTTATGTACGTACGGCACTGGAAGCTCGAGCGTGATCGGAGGGAATACGTTTCAGTTGAAAGGATTCAATGGAAACCCAAACAAGGCCAATGACCTCGGGACCGTTATCATCCCCTTTCAGTTCGCCTGGCCGGTAGGTGTCCACCGATACCCTCTGTCATCAGCTCTTCAACAAATAAACCCTTTTTGTGAGCATTTTCTATATAGTTATATTTTTATACACTGTGAAAAAATGTCTGCTCTATTTTATGAGTTTGAACTGTCAAAATTTAACACTGCTAGTTGTAACTTTGATTTTACTTTAAAAAAAAAGAAGAAAGCAAGTGGCTAAACTTAAGGTTGTACATTATGTACATATAGCCATATAGCTTTTCCTGTACTAGCATTACACATTATATGACAATTGGGGAGTATCAAATCATAAGTAAAATAAAGCCCAGCTTATGTTAAGGATTTCTTGCTATATCACATATTATCCAGTTTAAGATGGTATGCTATCTCTGGAAATGATGTTTGGTCTAAGATTATTATTAAGTAGGCTATAGTCCAAACTGGTTGATTTCCACTTTAAGCCAGCCTGACCACTTTAAGATTGGTTTATTGTTGGTCCAAGATGGTCTGCTAGCTTGTACCAGCTAACAACCACTTTAGACCAACTAGAAACCATCTTATTCCAAAACTTTCAGCAGATGGTCACAAGTGAACATACAGCTACTTGGTCTTAACAACACCAACTGGTAGTCTACGCTTTAAACACTCATTGCAAAGCAAATGTTTGACTCGGTGGAAAGAGGAGAGCTCGGTGTCACGGTGGTCACTGGCGTTAATCGTAGAGATGATGTGTAGAGCATCTCCGGTTACGGCGCGCGAGCGGCGGCTGGTGCGTGTCTCTCTCGCGCGCGGAGTGTACAGTTACACGCTTAACTGATGGTGTCGTATTTATAGGAGGTGGTGTGTTTTAATTCATGGCATGTGGACGGGGCTGCAAGAAGTCTGTGTATTGCGGAGTTTAGAAGGAAGACGATCACAAGGCATTCATCTATCTATCTGTCTATTTATCTTATATAGTTTTTTTTTTTAAATTGCTCTTTTATAGGGTTGGCATTAGAAGCTGGCATGGTGTTAAAACAACCAACCAACAAATCTATCCATCTATTCTGAATCTATCTATCTATCTATCTATCTATCTATCTATCTATCTATCTATCTATCTATCTATCTATCTATATTGGTCTAGATGAAAAGTGGCACCTGACAAGGCTGGTTTAAGTTTCTTTTTTTTTCAGCAGGGAGTCTACAACATTTACAACAAAATAGTTGCTACAGTTGATGTTACTGTAATAAGGAATGGTTAATGAACATGCCAGTTTCTCAGCAAATCAACTGTGAGCATTTTAGCAATTTTTTCTTAATCAAATAATCTTAATAAATGGTCATTAGTGAAGGGCAACAGTCGCATGAGCTCACAGGAATGCTGTTTTGGGCAAAAATGAGATTGCTGGTTTTTATTTATTTATTTATTTTCCTTTAAGAAAGGCACGATTTACACAAGACCGAGTTCTTGACTAGAGTTGGCATGCTCATGGAGTGATATCACAACCAGAGAGATAGAGAAGAGAAAGAGAGAGGCAGTGGGAGTTGTCTACACGATCATGTTTCAGATAGCAGCATTGTCGCTAAATAGACCAGAACAGATAGTTTGTAAGATAACGCAAGGCACATTACTGTGGGTAAAACATTTAACTCAAACCACACAGCGCTTACCTCAATGTGAGTTTGTTGTTGTTTTCTTAAACCTGGTAAATATGTTTTGTAAGTGGTGAAAAACGCTGAATCACTGCGTTTGAGTCTTGTTTGCTTTCAGATTTTGGCCATGGCGGTGATAACAGTAGCGCTGTGGTGAGAGCTGCCTGTGTTCTTCTGTTATGTACACGTCTTTTAAAGTGGCTTTATTTTAAACACAGTAATTGCTCAACTGAAGATAAAATCATGTACACAGTAATGAGACGCTTTGGGACTGTGCATGATTATTTCTATATCTCTGAGATGGTTCTTCAGTGTTTTTCTTTGGAATGTTGATTTTGGAAAAATCTGACCAAGACTGAACTTGAGACAGCTTACAGATTGTTCAATTAAGGGTTGGTTTCAAGGGAACAAATCACAATCATTCCCAGAATCAACTTTAAATATTATTTTACTTTGCAACAACTTACAACTCCCCATCCATCTTTCCACCCATACACCCATCCATTTTGAATCTATCTATCTATCTATCTATCTATCTATCTATCTATCTATCTATCTATCTATCAAAACCATAGTTGTTGATTTGCTGTCGTTTCTGGTGCACATAAGAACATCTCTGTTTTTCCATGCACCGTATGACATGGTTCCCCTTTGCAATTTAGAACTGTTTCACAGGTGGCAAATTCTACTTTTTGAGCCTACTTAAGTTTAGTTTTAGGTCTAGACCAGTGGTTTTCAACTCCAGTCCTCGGGACCCACTGCTCTGCACATTTTATACGTGTCTCTTATCTGGCACACTCAGTTCAGTTCATGGATCTCTCTCCTAACGAGCTGATGATCTGAATCAGGTGCATTAAATAAGGGAGACATACAAAATGTGCAGAGCAGTGGGTCCCGAGGACTGGAGTTAAGAACTACTGGTCTAGACTGTGTCTCAAAACCGTTATCTGGTCACCTGCCTACAAATAGATTCAGAAGTGCTATTTAAACAGCTTTGCAGGTGAGTCATTTGAGAAACTGGTTTCATATTCAGCTGGTGAACTTCTGAAGATTCTTCCCTGCTGTAACTCTGTTGAAGTCTGAAGTGAAAGATATTTGCAGTCTTGTGTTAATACTGGTGAAGACAGCCCATAGTAGGAAGGAAATCCTCTTGTTGTGATGTTTAATAGTTATTTTTGGAACTGGCAAACCACAAAAACAAACACTTGCTAATGGGAATGATCCTCCCATAATGTTCTCTGCAACACGTATATGTTTAATGAAATGATGAAAATATACTGTTGGATACAGTTGCATTATTGCACTTGGTGCATCATCAGTGTTATTTCGTTGAACATCAGCTAATCTGAAATCTGCCAAGACACTTACATCTGCTGTTGTTCATAGTTTCTTAGTGAATCGGGTGTGCCAGGGGAGAGACGCAGTTTACGGAAGGTGATGTTTATGAGCCTTATATGTCCTGCTGTGCCTGACGTCCTACAGCTGTGAGATCTTTGATACTCTTCCAGCATACCATCCTTTGTTTTTGGATAAAAATCCCATCCCACTGAGAACACACACACCACAATTTTTTTTTTTTTTTTTTAAGCTTTTCCAAGTTAGAGCTCAACAAGTCCATGTTCTGTTTCACGATAAGTTCTCAGACTTAATTAAGAAAAGAGATCTTTTTACAAACCAAACAGAAATATACAATAGCAATGCATCTTTACCAAAGATAACATTAGCTCCTTCTAAAGCAGTCAGTGTATCTGGCTGTTTTGAGATATGGCTCAGGACACTTAAATTACTGTATCTTTGCTCTGTCATTTCTGTCTCTGTTTTAAATCGCATATATATGTAGATGTGCCAAGATGTAAGGGAGATTGCTTCACATTAAATGTTTTACAAAACAAAAGAGAGGAATGCTAGTGACAGACAAACCTGACTCCTTCATTCTTTACAACTAAAACAGTTATGAGGGCCTTGATAAATGTTCAAACTTTATTTGATCTCTGCTCTTTCCATTTATTTCTTTATTTTCAGATCTTTCCTGTCCTCCTTTCACCCATCCTGCTTTCTTTAAATCTTGGATGAGTGTTGGGTCTCTTGTTTCACGACTGTTTCTCTCGTCTCTTTTCTGTGAGTGTTCTGTATAGTTGGCTACGCATTAGATAACAGGTGTTTGATGCAAACCTGCTTTGTGTTCTTAAGCTGGACTGTGATGTCATCTACTGATAACACGAGTGACAACAGTTGATATTTGGCTATCAGACACAAATTCAAACATGTTCACATAGTATTCAGAAGCTTAATGTTGCTGCAGTTGTATGTTCATGTTATTTTCATGCAGTTAACTTAAACATAAAATGGATGCTTCTTGTTCTGTTATTTAGCAGAAATGTTACTTATGATCATTAAAAAAATAAGTATAATTGATTGAACATAGGGTTTTGTATCATATTGCTGTTGATATACAGTTTTATTAGCCACTCAAGACCATTTATTACAATGATTTGACCCACTTGAGTTTCTTTGACACTTTCAAGCTCCAGAATGACAGAAAAATTAAAATAACTTAAAAGCAGTCCATTTGAATTGTGCACGGTTCAATTGATATCTTTATGAAACAGATTCTATTCTATTCTTGTTCTAAACTGGCTCAAATCACCAGAGGAGAAAATTACAAGTTACAAGAATTTTGTTCCTCATAAAATTATGTGCCTTCAGGTAATTTGTAATAGACTTTTTTTTTTTTAAATTTCTCATTCCTCTAGATATTAAAATATCACAATTATTTTCTTGCTAGCAGGTGATTACAGCAGAAAGCTGGTGTCTCAAGGCAGATTTGAGACTTTTAACAAGATATTGGACAAACAACAGTGAGACACCTATTGCATGTTTACAAAGGAAAAACTATTTAAAAACTGATGAACTAAATGGCAGAATACAAGAACTGTGACACTTTTGGAGTAGTATTTTTCCACATTCATAAGTTTATATAACAAGACTTATTTTTATAAAAAGACGGTGATAACGACATGTTTTGACATTCACAGTGTTATTTATTTTTTTTTTTATGAACAGCCTTCAGTCTCTACCATCATCACTCCTGATATTCATATTAAATGTTTTCTTAAGAGTATTGCGTACTTTACATAGCTGTTGTAGTCTGTCTAAATACGCAGATCAGGGGTCTCAAGCGGCCATGGCCTATGCCCCCCCCCCAAAATTTTCAAGGGGGAAACTATGGAGTCTAGTGGGCGCTCAGGAGGAGCGGGCTCTGGTGGGCGCTGGCGAGGAGCAGGCACCGGAGGGGGCTCTGGAGGACACTTTCGAGGAGCGGAGCTGGCTAGGACCAGCGGAGACGAAAGAGACTCAGGAAACGAAGGAGAGCATCCTGGAGCGGACTCTGGGGAGAGGATCGGGGCTGAGAACTCAGGGTAGCGCCATATCCAGGAGTGCTGAGGGAGCAGCGGCCTGCGGGCTTGGGTGAGCCACGAACAGCGGGCTTGCGTTGGCCGCGAACGGCAGACTTGACTGAGCCGAGGACGGCGGCGGGCTTGAGTGGGGAGTGGTTGGTGGGCTTGAGGGAGCCACGGACGGCGGGGGGCTTGCATTGGCCGCGGATGGCGGTGGGCTTGAGGGAGCCGCGGATGGCGGCGGGCTTGCGTTGGCCGCAGACGGTGGCGAGCTTGAGTGGGGAGTGGTTGGCGGGCTTGAGGGAGCCGCAGATGGCGGTAGGCTTGAGTGGGGAGTGGTTGACGGGCTGGACGGCGGGCTGTTTCTGGATCGGGTCTAGACACTCTCCAGACACCAGAGGATCTCTTCCCTCCAGCTCAGTCCTGTGGTGTCTGGGAGGTCCACAGGGTGATGGTAATTGGCCCCAATCCAGAACAGGGAGTTGAGTGTGGCGTCATCCAACGCCACACACACGGCAAGCCCGCAGAACTCCCGTGCATACTCCACAAATGGGAGATCTCTGCGGGCTAGGGCGGTGAATCGTGCGGCAACCTCCATTGCTGCGGAGGGGGAAAAAAAAAATAAAAACAGGAAAACTAAACTTTCAAAAAGGGGGCAAAAGAAAACCGGGGAGAAGAAGCGCCACTTACTTTGTTTGGTCTGCTGTTCTGTCACGCTCTACTGGGAGCAAGGAGACGAGGAGTAGAACAAAAACACAGTCTTTTAATAACAGTATCATCAAGGAATGCAACATAGGAAGACATATATAACAGCAGACCGAGAACATAGGACTTCAAGGACTGACAGGAAAATCAAGGCGCAAACGAGACGATTAATAAAACTCAGGTGAACCGACTGAACGATAATTAACTAATGACAGGAAACAAACCAAATAAGGGCAAACAGGAACTAAACGGAAACCAACATGTGAGACTCGTAGCTTATCGCTTTAATAAACCACCACCTCTTTCACTGAAAAACTGCACACAATGGAATTGCATTGTTAATTCTGTGCCACAGAAACCCAAGCACATGGTGTATGAAGTGACTTACACAGGTGTGTTACCAGCCTGCATATGTCACATTCAGATTTTAGGTGGAACAGTTCCCGTGTAAGTGTGTTACTGTGCATTAATTTGCATTTGACCTGAATCCTTAGGGACCGTTATATTAAAATCTGGTGTGAGTGTATATGATAATAAAAGGCACATTCAGGGTGGGTTCTCGCAATATACTTCCTCCTCACTGCCCTCTGAGGTGTAAAAACTGTGGCACTGCCTGCTCAGTGTCACTTAGGAGGTGTAATTTATTCATTGCCAGTGTGTGCGTGTGTTCCTGTGTATCTGCTGGCATGTGTATATGCATGTGGGTGTCTTATTTCCCTCTAACTAAGGAAAGATAAAATCTTCCCTGCTCCTGCTCCTCCCTGGACTGGTGGTTGGTGTCTGTTGGCTGTCTTTGGAGATTAGTAACTTTGTTTTACACCACTGCACTGACCAGGTGTTTACATCAGTATGCTCATGCTGCAAACTAATGCTACACAAAGCCTTTCATTAGTTTCCTGACACTGATTCCTCAACATCCAGACACATTTAATGGGTTTAGATGTTATTCTTGATATTATAAAGCGGTAGGCAACCCCTAGGGGGACTGTGGAGGAACTGCAGGTGGTCCGCCAATTATTGATTCTTGTCAAACAAAATGTTTGTGAAAAAATAATATACATTGCACAAAAATACAATATTAAGTTAACTTCAACCAAACATAATTTAAACTAGTTTCATTGTCCTTCCCACAGTAATGATTATTTTTAATGGCATTGTAATGTAAACATTGTAACAAAGTACTTAAATACATTATTAAACAGATAGTTCACCCAAAAATGAAATTTCTGTCATTAGTAAAATTTACTTACTCTCAAGCTGTTCTAAACCTGTAATTTTCATTTTTGGATGGAGTGTCCCTTTATTATGGTATGGTACGGCATACATGTAGATCATTTTATTTTATAAGCTGATTATGATAATATGTGAACACACATTTTTATCAAATGAAATTGTGAATGTGAGAGTAAAGACATTTATAATGATACAAAAGATTTCAATTTCAAATAAATGCTGTTCTTTTGGTTTTTCTTTTCCTTAAAGAATCCTGAAAACAAAAATGTATCAGGGCTTGCAGTATTTAGCAGTACAACTGTTTTCAACATTGAAATTAATAAGACATGTTTCTTGAAAACCAAGTCAACATCTTAGAATCACGAAGGATCATGTGACACTATGGAGTAATTATTTTAGAAATGGCTGCTGAAAATTCACCATTGCAGGAATAAATTAAAGTATATTTTAAAATGTAATAAAATAAAAAATGTATAAAATTGTGGTATTTCACAATATTACAGTTTTACTGTATTTTTGATCAAATACATTTTCTTAGTGAGAATAAGTTGACTTAAAAAATAAATAAATAAATATAATAGTCTCACCAACCCCAAATTTTTTCATAGTGTATAGAGTGAAGTGACATGTGGCGACATGTGCCCCATATTCATTATAGTTTGCCATACTCAGAATTTGTGCTCTGCATTTAACCCATCCAAGTGCACACAAACTGCAGTGAACACACACCCGGAGCAGTGGGCAGCCAATGCTACGGCACCCGGGGGGTTCGGTGCCTTGCTCAAAGGTCTCATCTCAGTTGTGGTATTGAGGGTGGAAAGAGCACTGGTTATTCACTCCCCCCATCTACAATCCCTGCCGGACTTGAGACTCGAACCCATGACCTTTGGGTTGCAAGTTCAACTCTCTATCCATTAGGCCACGACTGCCCCATATTCATTATAGTTTGCCATATCTACCATATTCATTATAGTTTGCTCATTTTTCATGACACATGCCCAAATGAGAGGGAATCATAAAGAGTAATGATCAATAAATCAAGAAGTCTGTCTTTGAGAATTGGAGTTTGTTTGAAGTTTTCATAAGGATGTGATGATTGCAAAGAGCTCCAGGCTTAATCGCATGAACTTTGAAATATTTTAGTGAAACAAATAACACTTGTTTTTTTCAGTTCATGACGCATAAGATCTGGCTCAATAGTTTGCGTACGCCTTGCCCATTTTTTTAATCAAATTTTTATTGCTGTTTTCTTTTACTCTTCTCTTTTAAACATACACGTAGACAAACAATAAGCCATACAACAGTAAGTGGTAGACACAACATCAGTAATAAATAAATAAATAAATAAATTACACAGATATGTAAATACAACCCTAAACAAATATATGGATTAAAAAAGTAATAAATAAATAAATAAATAAAATAATAAGGTAGACTAACGCAGTTACACAGAAAACTGAATGACAGAAAATACTTAAATGATACATATGCAGCAAAATATATACAAAATTGAGCATATACTAATACACATATTCAACCAAATACATATACAAACATCTAAGGCAAGGGCATGTAAGTACATTCAAGTACAATTCAAGTCAATAAACCTTTAAGCTTCCCCAAAATTTGGGCACAAAGCCTTATAGTGCCTTCTCTTGTACCATGAATCCGTGCAGTGGACAATTCAAGATACACCATGTCTATAATGCCTTGCCCATTTTAAAAGCGTAGCCTGTACACCTTTCACATTGTTATGATTCATTTTCATATTTCTCTAAGAGTCACCTAGTGCAAAGGAAAACTTAAAAACTTATGGACAGAATGGCAGAACCCAACAAGATGACAAATGTGACCACATTTCTGATTCAATATTACTGCCACACTTTTAAGTTCAATAATAATTTTGATTATTTGATTATTATTACAGTTTTAATGTTTGTTTCTTCATGAACAACCTTCTACCACCGTTACTCCTAACATTCATGTTAAATATTTTTTGAAGGTTTTTGCATACTTTACGGATCTGTTGTAGCCTGTCTATATACATACAAAAATGTACATCTATAAATGTCAATGAAATTCCAAAACATTACTTTTTTTTTGTGAGATACATGCATTTTGTTTGAGATTTAGTGAAAGGTTTGAAGCCATGCCTGTATCAGGAGTCTTTCCTTTCTACCTACTGCATGCACCTACAAGTTTAAGTGGTTTGGCTTCACTGATGTTAGCGTGCTGATTCATGCTTCCAGAGAAAAGATGCGTGAGTGTCAGCACACGAAATCCATGGGCATGTTTCTCATGCTGTGCTGCTACAGTAAACCTGATCTCTGCCCAAATCAAAAAAATACAACCTTTCAGCCAAACATAGACCTGCTAAAATCACCTCTTCAGAAATGTCCTCTGTTTTCCAGTTTTTTTTTTTTTCCCTTTTTTGTGAAGCTTTATATCCTACACCATGTGAAGCTGTTTCATTGCATTTGTTGTGCCAAAGTACTGAAAATGATTGGTGGTGTGATTTTAAACCATTTGCATTTATATAGACTTAATCTGAAGGAAAAAACTACACAGAAGTTTAACTACACAGAAGTTTATTACACTCTGTTGTATGCTATCCTGTCACAACGATTTCTTCCTAACGTTTCAGACATTTCCTGAATGTTCATCCAGGATAGAAGCCACGTTTACACGTACACTTTTTTGTCATTCCGATTAAAATCATTCCGATTGAAAGATTTGGTGGACTGTTTACATGAGACGTAATCTAATCCGATATGGTGTTTACATGTGCCTGTGCTTTCAGTTTTGGGACACGCTAAGTATAAGTAGCCTAACAACAAATACAAATCACCAGAGGAAAAAATGCCCGTATTTGTGTTAATATTTTTAATAGCTGCTTGCACTTGCTTAGAATAACGGACTAATATTTGAATCCCTTGCGTTCATTCGAGCGCTCAGTCATATGGCAAGAACACGATAATAGAAATCATACGGCCGTCTTCTGTACCACACACAGAACCAATATAGCTTGATCTCACCCAGTTGATCAACGCATATCATCATACCGCCCTAATTTCTTAATGTTAAAGCATTAAAGGATAAAATAACAGTACGACCTTCTGTAATGCCACTCTGAAATGAATTGTATTCTGATACTAAAAAGTTTTACTGTAACCTACTTAAATGGAACAAATAAACAATTTCTTACCAAGAGTTGCTGAACAATGAATTAAAGGAGCATTGCTTTATGAACACAGAGAGTGATCGCAACAAGCTATATCACACATATCATTTCCAAATGTGTTTTCGTACAATATTCATGGCGTGAGTGCTTATAAATTCAAGCAGATCGGAAATTATGAATCTGTAATAAACATAAATACAAATGACAAAGGCAAATTTTGGTCAAGTTGTTTATTTTCATTGAGCTATACTTTCACTATCATCATTGTGTTGTTTCTAAGCTGAAAAGCAGAAAATCGTGCTTCATTTCAGATCCGTTTTTCACTCCGGTCATGAGAGCAGATATGGCAGTTCATAACACAGCAAGCGTTCTCCATTCCAATATGTTTTTACTGTATAATTGAAATTTTAACTTTATACCTCCACTATTACCCAGTCTCTACTGTAGTGTCGGTGTCCCCAAATCACAGAATACTGCGTTACCGACATCACATTCACGTTCTGACGACCCGACCTCTTGACGTGATGACGTAGACACAAAGTAATCGGTTTAACGCGTTTACTGGCAGAATTTTAATTTTGTTCGATTTATAGAAAGGTTTATCCCACCCCTCTCAAACCAATTACAATTTCATTCAGTTTGGGCATTTTTATTCCAATTGAGGTGTTTATATGAAGCATTTTCATTCGGATTGGACTTTTAAACCGATTACAATGCTCCATGTAAACGCACCTAGTGTTTGTAATCCAAAAGCACTCAGGTTCTGTCAGATTAAAGGGAAGAACGTTACTACCCCTCATTTGAGAGAAAAAAACATGACCTCTCCCATCTTACAGTCAGTTCACCTCATTCACTGTGAAGTACTGCTGGTTCAGGAACGTTGTGAACCTTTTGAAGTCATTCTGCCCATGCTGTTATTTGACTTGTTAGCAAACCTTTTTCCCATGAAATAAATGAACTAAAGAACACTGTTGAAGCACATGTCTGTGTGAAAAAAGTGCATGCACAAACATCATGCAATCATTTATGAATTGTCGACTACAGCAGTAACCTGACACACGCTCCTACAAACATCCTTGCACCATCTCATCATTCATCTGGTTTATAACCCAGCTAATCAGTCACCAGCCCGTGGGAACCAAGTTATTCACATTGCTGTTATGACTTGCATCCTGTTAAAAAGGCATGCACACATATACACACGGCATCAGTATGAGGACATTAAATAGATTTCCATTGTTTGATAATGGCAACACACTAACCCAACCCTAGAATAACTGAAAAATAAAACAAATCGTCTCGGTTACGTATGTAACCCTCGTTCCCTGAAGGAGGGAACGGAGACGTCACGTCGGATGACCGACGAAATTGGGATATCGCCAGAGAGACCAATCCACTTCGAGTGTAACTAAACGAGCCAATGGACATTGGCATGCGATTATTGCATCCAGCTGCCGCTGATCACAGCGTGAGCATAAGAGGCAGCTGATGCACCGCATCAATTATGTTTTCGCTGAGGAGCCGAGCCGGCGACCCGGCAGCTCAGCGGTGGTACAGCGACTGTGGCGACGGGACGTGACGTCTCCGTTCCCTCCTTCAGGGAACGAGGGTTACATACGTAACCGAGACGTTCCCCTTTCAGTCGGTCACTCCGAGTCACGTCGGATGACCGACGAAATTGGGATCCCTACCAAAGCGCCACAGGAGCTGCCCCTTCCAGTGCCCTGTGTAGGGCTCCTGACCCTTCCTATAAGGCAGACGATAGGACCGGGCTCTACACAGAGAAGGTCAACTACTGGTGTTCCTTGAACAACCCAAACAGTAGGACTAGGATAACACTGGGAAGCGTGCCCTTCCACTTGGAAGAGGCACACTGCGGAGTCACCTCCTCCCAGAGGGGGTTAAGTGACATTCAAACATGTGAAGTAACCCCGAAGGGCCCTATTGCACATGGAAGTCTCTGAGATGGCTCAGGCTGCATCTTTAGAGATGGCAGAACGTGGTCCGCCAGGGGAAACATGGCTCTAATAAGAATACCGTGGAATACACATATGGGATCCCGACAGGGTCTCTCATATGGGCACTAGCCTCGCACCAGATTTCAAGAATTCATTGGCTGAAGGCCTGGCGCCGGACGCCCCGCCGCGTCTGGACGCCGGAGTGCTGGAGGACTCAACAGGGTTTGCCTGGTTAAGGAACTCTCTGGAGAATTAGGCGTAAGGACGCCGCAAGCCGACTCTGAGCCGGCCCTCTCAGTGCCACTACCCGTTTGAGGTGAGAACACAGGAGGAAACCGGTTCGACACGTAGGCTATAAAACCTAGCGAACGTGTTGGGAGTCGCCCAACCCGCAGCTCTACAGATGTCTGCTAGCGAGGCACCACGAGCCAGCGCCCAGGACGATGCGACACCCCTAGTGGAGTGAGCACGCAACCTGAGTGGGCAGGGCACACCTTGTGCTTCGTAGGCCAAGGTGATGGCATCCACTATCCAGTGGGCCATCCTCTGCTTGGAGACAGCCTTCCCCTTCTGCTGTCCTCCGTAACAGACAAAGAGCTGTTCTGAGGTCCTGAAGCTCTGAGTTCTATCCACGTACTGACGCAGTGCGCGTACAGGACAGAGCAAAGCTAGGGCTGGGTCTGCCTCCTCCAGGGGCAGCGCTTGCAGGCTCACTACCTGGTCCCTGAAGGGCGTGGTAGGAACCTTGGGCACATAGCCGGGCCGGGGCCTCAGTGTTGCACTGGAGTCAGCCGGCCCAAACTCAAGGCACGACTCGTCGACCGAAAATGCCTGCAGGTCCCCCACCCTCTTGATTGAGGCCAATGCAGTCAGGAGTAGGGTTTTCATAGAAAGAAACTTCAACTCGACTGACTGCAACGGCTCAAAGGGGGCAGTTTGTAGGGCTCTTAGCACCAAGCCAAATCCCAAGAGGGAAGGGAGGGAGGCCTCGGAGGATTTAACCTCCTGGCCCCCCTAAGAAACCTGACGACCAGATCGTGCTTCCCCACCGACCTCCCCTCTATGGGGTCGTGGTGGGCAGAAATAGCAGCAACATATACCTTAAGGGTGGAGGGGAACAGCCTACGCTCCAACCCTTGTTGCAAAAAGGAAAGCACGGCTCTGATCGAACATCTCCGGGGGTCCTCCTGGTAAGAGGAACACCATTCGACGAACAGGTTCCACTTCAGCGCATAGGCCCGTCTTGTGGACGGTGTTCGTGCTGAAGCGATAGTGAGCGCTACCTCCTGGGGCAGGTCACCTAGAACCTCCGCGTCCCGTCCAGGGACCACACATGAAGTTTCCACAAGTCTGGACGCGGGTGCCAGAGGGTGCCCCGTCTCTGAGAAAGCAGATCCTTCCTCAGAGGAATCGGCCAGGGAGGGGCTGTCGCGAGGAGCATGAGTTCCGGGAACCAGGTCCTGTTGGGCCAATATGGAGCCACTAACAGGACCTGCTCCTCGTCCTCCCTGATCTTGCACAATGTCTGTGCTAGCAGGCTCACTGGGGAAAACGCATACTTGCGCAAGCCCTGGGGCCAGCTGTGTGCCAGTGCATCCGTGCCGAGCGTTGCCTCGGACAGGGAGTAGAACCACTGGCAGTGGGTGGTTTCTGGAGATGCAAACAGGTCTACCTGAGCAACTCCGAACCGACTCCAAATCAGCTGGACCGCCTGGGGATGGAGTCTCCACTCCCCAGGAAGTGCCGCTCGAGACAGCTCGTCGGCCGCCTGATTGAACACTCCTGGGATGTGGATGGCACGAAGGGACCTCAGATGCTTCTGACTCCAGAGGAGGAGGTGGCGGGCGAGTTGCGACATGCGACGGGAGCGCAAACCGCCTTGCCGGTTGATATAGGCAACGGTCGCAGTGTTGTCCGTACGGACCAGAACGTCCCTGCCCCGAAGGCGCCCTCTGAGGCGGCACAGGGCAAGGCGTACTGCCAGCAACTCGAGGCAATTGATATGCCAACGCAGAAGGGGGCCCGTCCAAACCCCTGATACTGCGTGCCCGTTGTACGTGGCACCCCAGCCGGTGGTCGAGGCATCCGTGAATACCACAGCATGCCTGGATACCTGCTCCAGGGGCACTCCTGCCCGAAGGAACGAAGGATCTGACCATGGGCTGAAGGTCTTGCGGCAGGCCGGTGTAATCTGAACCCGGTGAGTACCGCGTTTCCACGCCCACCTCGGGATTCGACCATGGAGCCAGTGCTGAAGCGGTCTCATATGGAGCAGACCGAGCGGAACTATGGCCGCAGCTGCAGCCATATGCCCCAGGAGCCTCTGAAAGAGTTTCAGTGGGACCGCTGTCCTGCCTGATAAGTCTTGAGGCAGTTCAGCACCGACTGAGCACGTTCCTGGGTGAGGCGTGCTGTCTGGTTGACCGAATCCAACTCCATGCCGAGAAAAGAGATCCTCTGCACTGGCACGAGTTGCTCTTTTCCCAATTGACCCGAAGGCCCAACTGGCTGAGGTGCCTGAGCACCAGGTCCCTGTGTGCGCACAACAGCTCTCGAGACTGTGCAAGTATGAGCCAGTCGTAGAGGTAGTTGAGAATGCGCACACCCCGTTCTCTCAAGGGAACAAGGGGCCGCCTCTGCGACTTTGGTGAAGACACGAGGCGAAAAGGGACAGCCCGAAGGGCAGGACCTTGTACTGATATGCCCGACCGTCGAACGCGAATCGCAGGAATGGCCTGTGTCGCGGGAGAATCGAAACATGAAAGTACGCGTCCTTCAGGTCGATTGCTGCAAACCAATCTAGGGGACGGACGCATCCAAAAATGCGTTTCTGCGTCAACATCTTGAACGGCATCTTGTGAAGTGCACGGTTCAAAACTCGCAGATCCAAGATCGGTCGTAACCCACCGCTTTTCTTGGGCACAATGAAGTAAGGGCTGTAAAACCCCGACCTCATATCGGCTGGAGGGACCGGCTCTATTGCATCCTTCGCCAGTAGGACTGCAATCTCCGCGAGCAAGACAGGGGCATCGACGGCTTTGACTGAAGTGAACCGGATGCCCCTGAACTTGGGGGGGACGCCGGGCGAACTGAATCGCATAGCCGAGTCTGATGGTCCGCAGGAGCCACCGGGACGGGCTGGGGAGCGCTAACCAGGCTCCGAGAGACCGCACCAGCGGGGCCAACGGGCCCACCGACATGCCCGCGGTGGGGCAGCGAGGTGGAACACAGGGACCGGCCCCAGGGCCTGTGACGGCCTGGCCTGTGACGGCAGGGGGCGGGGTCTGGGTGTGTAGTGTAGCACTCACCTGATTTCTCCTCGCGTGGGAGGAGACACAGGAACCCGGCTTGAGGCTTGTGACAGCCCGGCGTTTGACGACTTGAAGCGGGGACTGGAGTGCTACTGCCCTTACCTGGTTGCACGAATGGGCAGGAGGGGTGCTCTTGGGCAACCACCCGCTGCCTGCTGGCGAGAGAGGAGGAGGGAAGCGATCCTGTGATGCACGGATCACCACTCTCCTCCTCTTGAGACCCGGAGATTGAGGAGACCGCTCTTTACTGATGTTTTGGGTACCGCTGGCTGCTGGGCCAGAGGCGGAACAAAATGAACAAAAGATACTCCACCCGGCCCTCCTCCGGGGGAGGGAGTGGTGCAGTCACCATCTCCCGATGAGCAGTCTCCTCCATCTCTGGGTCGACCGTCCCAGGGCCTCTTGCACTTGCGCTTGCCGCCAGGTTTGGCGGGGGCCTGGACGGGCTGGGCGTCCTGCCTGCGACCGGCTCCACGACGCTGCCTGGTGAAAGGCTGCTGCGGCTGCGCGGGAGCGGGGGCGGCCGCAGGGGGGCGCCCACGGCGACGAGCAGGCTGAGTGGCTGCAGCCGGAGTGGAAGCAGCAGGTTTCCTCCGGCGCATGATGTGTTTGCCTCAGTCTGCTTCTGGGCTGCCGAGAACTGCTGGGCTAAGCTCTCGGCAGCGTCGCCGAAAGGGCCGGTCTGTGACACGGGAGCATTCAGGAACTGTACCTTCTCCTGCTCCTTCATGTCAGCGAGACACAGCCAGAGATGGCGCTCCTGGACATCGCACGACCCAGAGACTGTGCGGTCACCTTCGTCACTCGTAGCGCGAGGTCCGTCGCAGCACGCAGCTCATGTAGAACCGCCAGGTCGTGACCACCCTCGTGCAGGTCTTTCAGTGCTTTGGCCTGGTGGACCTGCAGCAACGCCATAGCGTGGAGGGCGGAAGCCGCCTCCCCACAGGCTCTATAAGCACTGCCAGTTAGACCTGACGAATACCTAGAGGCCCGTGAGGGGAGACACGGATCACCCCGCAGGGTGGAAGCGGCTGTTGGACAAAAGCGGCTCCACCATCGAGGGTGGTGAGAGCGGAAGAACTACAAGATGTGTTTCGGGCAGTGAAAGGTGCCCTCCACGATCTTGTCAGCTCCTCATGCACTTCCGGAAAGAATGGCACCGGAGGGGGGCGCTGAGAACCAGCGCCACCCCCACCGAGGAACCACTCGCCCAGCCTCGAAGGATCGGGACACGGTGGCTTTTTAGGATTCCACACGAGCCCGACATTCTCGGCGGCCCGGGAAAGCATAGCCGTCATCTCTGGGTCTGGCACGGACAACGCTACCACACCCGAAGGGGGCAACGCAGCCGGGTCATCATCCCCGGAGAGAGAGGGCCCACCCTCCGATGCAGTGATCGACATCTGGTCGTCAGAGGGGGCACCGAAGGAAACACGTGGCCAGCGCGCTCCTTCGGCAGCTCCACCGGCTGCGGAGTGCTTGAGGGGTGAGGAGTTCCACTTGGGGAAGCCCTCACCGTAATCCTCAATCACCTCTGACTCCACCGGATCCAGTGTGCACGCCGGATCACGGCAGGCAGAGGGACTCTGCCATGTTTGACATAACAGAGTCGCACTCCGAGATGGTCATGTCCCCGCAAGAAGAACATGAACCATCCACGAAAGCCACCTCAGCGTGCTGAATGCCCAGACACGTGAGGAAGCGATCGTGACCGTCCTGAGGCGCCAGGAAACGACCACACCCAGAAACGCACGGGTGAAAAGACATCTTTAAAAAGACGCGATCACCCGTGTTGCTCTTTTAGAGAAATTGCTCTTTCAGAGAAATGCTCTTTTAGTGCTGAAGCACGCAGGGGAGCTGGCCACCGCACACTCCTAGTGTGTCTGTCAGCAGGAAGACGATCTTTCTCTCCCGGACACCGTGACCACCGCTGCCGCGCCGTAACGCCCGCACTCGCTCGCAGAACACTCTCTTGGAAGGGAGAGCAGTAGCTTTAACCACTACCGCTCGGCTCCGAAGCGAAAGGATAATTGATGCGGTGCATCAGCTGCCTCTTATGCTCACGCTGTGATCAGCGGCAGCTGGATGCAATAATCGCATGCCAATGTCCATTGGCTCGTTTAGTTACACTCGAAGTGGATTGGTCTCTCTGGCGATATCCCAATTTCGTCGGTCATCCGACGTGACTCGGAGTGACCGACTGAAAGGGGAACCCTAGATATTATACTTCATGAATACGTATTTTTTTCTTCAAGGATATCCCCAGATGCCCTTCTAAGTGTGGTTGTGTGAGGTTGCTCTGAAATTCTCTTCCAGAAAGCAAGTTTGGTTGTTTTATGTGAAAGGCATGACTTCCATTCCTATAGGCAGCATACCAAGTGTTATATGTATATGTAACACTATTGTTCAAAAGTTTAGGGTCAGTAAGATTTTTCTTCAATACATTATTACTTGTTGTCAGCAAGGACACATTAAATTGATCAAAAGTGACAGTAAAGACATTCATAATGTTACAAAAAAATTATATTTCAAATAAATGAAGGAAAAATTATCACAGTTTCCACTTTGTTTATTAAGCAGTTTTGTTACAACATTAATAATTTTAAGAAATGCTTCTTGAGCAGCAAATCAGCATATTAGAATGATTTCTGAAGGATCATGTGACTCTCTAGGCTGGAGTAATGGCTGCTGAAAATAGTAAATTAAAGCCATTATTTTAAATTGTAATAATATTTGCTTTTACTATTTTTTTTATCAAATAAACGTAGCCTTAGTGAGCATAAGATATTTATAAACAATAAACAAATCTTACTGACCCCAAACTTTTAAATGGTAGTGTAATAAGTCTTCCTTTTATTTTGACTTTTATTTTTTATGCCTGTGCTTCTTGTGCCATTGTTTTTCATGTGTTGTTTTATTGATATTTTGTGTTTGTCTTCAGCATAGACTTTGACTGTGGAGACCTGTATGCCTGTGTATATTAGCTAACCAGCTCTTTCTCTCTATCTCTTAGCGAGCATACACTCTGATCGTGGAGGCTTGGGACTGGGACAACCAAACGCTCCCAGACAGCAGTGAGTAATGATTTCTCAACACCTTGACACACAACACCATGCACTACTGTGTATGCTTTCTCATCAGTACCGACAATCTCTATCTTGAGCAAGTTTGCATCTACAAGTGACACAGAAAGTCAGATTTGACATTTGACCTTTCACTGTATGAGAAACATACCAGGATATATAACAGGGTAAACATTCTTTCTGGAGTGACATGAGAGATATATCCATACAGATAAAGTTCCTCAAGTCAGTGTAGAGGGACTGATGCATTAGCCTGGGCTTTGAAGTATGCTGTGCTTTTATGTGAAATTCTCAGTAAGTTCTGAAATTCTCTGAAGTTTGTTAAAGGGATAGTTCACCCAAAAATGAAAATTACCCCATGATTTACTCACCCTCAAGCCATCCTTGGTGTATAAGACTTTCTTCTTTCAGACGAATACAATCAGAGACATATATTTAAAAACATACTGGCTCTTCCATGCTTTATAATGCCAGTAAATGGCTGTTAAGATTTTGAAGTCCAATAAAGTGCATCCATCCATCATAAAGTATACTCTACATGGCTCTGGGGGGTTAATAAAGGCCTTCTGAAGCGAATCAATGCTTTTTTGTAAGAATAATATCCATATTTAAAACTCAATAAACTGTCATCTCTAGCTTCCGCTAACTCTTTTAAAAGCATTCACAAGAGAGTGGTGTTCCAGTGGATGATGTAGGATGTAGGCGTAGCGTAAGCTCCAGTGAGAATATGTTAGTCTCGTGGGAACCAACTTTTGTTTCAAGCAAAGGAAAACCAGTCTCCTTTTGGCTTATATTGAAATCCTCCAACATTTTTCTTTACAAATCCTTGTTTTGTACTTCTAATTTGTAACTGGTGTTTTGTTTTGCTATTTCCACTGCGTGTCCACGTTCATCACTGCCTTTGCCTATGTCTTATGTCATCCGCTGGAACACCATTCTATAGTGAATGCGAGTACAACAGTTTATAAAGTTTTAAATATGGAATTTTTTCTTACACAAATGCATCATTTCACTTCAGAAGGCCTTTATTAACCTTTTTAAGATGGATTTATGCACTTATTTTGCTTTAAAATCTCAACAGCCATCCACTGCCATTATAAAACTTGAAAGAGCAAAGACATTTTTTAATATAACTGTGATTGTACTTGTCTGAAAGAAGAATGTCATATACACCTAGGATGGCTTGAGGATGAGTAAATCATTGGGTAATTTTCATTTTTTGGTGAACTATCCCTTTAAATTCTCTGTAATACTGTGTCTTCACAGGACGCAACAGTTGTTGTGTCATGCCGCGCCACAACAGCTAAAGTCTGTCTACACTGGACGCGACAAAGCGACTGTTAAAAATCACCTGAACTTTGCACCAGTACATCATAAATAGAATGAGATATCAGTTTACTGTGGGGATTTGTCGTGTCACGCTGCGCCGCATCCAGTGTAGACAGCATCACTGATTATAATGGGTTCTAGAGTATTTTGTCACGCCGCGCCACTCACGTCCAGTGTAGACATGGTGTTAGTCATTCTTAGACAGATTCTTCCTCGTTTTGTATGAAAGTGAGGGTACTTCCTTTTTATGTTTTCACTCAGACAGCTGCTGTTGCTTTTAGTACAACAAACAAAGCAGATGGCCAATCAGAGTATTAAGACAGAGCTAGATGCCTGTGGTCTGACGTGTCTATGAACTGCAAAGGGTTACCGACAGGCACATGAAGAATTTTGAGTTCTCCGTTATAAACTCCAGTATAGTGCACTCTGTAATTCTTTTCTCATTAAAAAGTATCATACATAAATTAATTGTACTTTTGAAAGTACATAAAACGAGATAAAAACTGCATTTCTGTAATGCCAACAGTAACTCAAAACATTTCATATTTGCATATTGACCAGTGCAAATATAACCAAAACATTTCTGAGTGCATCTTTAAACCACTTTTGGTTTATAGTTTTCAACACTGCAAAAACTTTCTTGATCAGAAATAACTGTAGGTCCACTCAAATGGTATGGAAACCCAGTGTGCATTACATGTTAACACACGGTGTGAATGTTGTGTGTGTATGTGTTGTCTTACCCAGATGTGTCCTGTTTTCCTCTTCTCCTCCTGTGGTTCTCCATTGCTCCATAATAGATGTTGACTCTGACAGGAAGTACCGTTAATGAAGGAATTCATGTTCTGGGAGTTAGCTGAAGTTGAGTGGTTAAGTAAATAATACTAGCATTAAAGTTAACTAGCTGCAAGTATACTTACAATTAAAATTGTTTGTTTTCACTAGGAATTTAGTGAAAAAAAGCTGAGCATTATTGAGACTGGACTGGAGATTCACATATTTGACTGGATGGGAAGAGTTTATGTTAGAAAGTAAATTGTTATTTTATGTGTTTTGGAAAAACAAGTGATGTGGAGATCATTTAGTGTTAATGGCGCTGCTATGTGAGGATTTATTAGCAGGTTGTTCTGTGGTGATGGCTAGAGTCTGTGGTTTGGTCAGAAACAAGCAGAAACAAGTTATTAGACAAAACTACAGATGCTCTAAAACAAGCAAACCCTGATCCATTATATCCAACAATATCTTATTGTATAAGCCAAGTATATTTCTTAGAAGAACAAAATTTATTCTACTGCAAAGTAGAAGACAGAGGTAAAACGTCTATGTACTGTACACATCCATTTCATGTAAAGCTTTGTTTTATATCTCTCTAGACACTTTACAGCAGATTTGAGTATTTATATAGGTTAGTCTATGTTTATTTGTGTATGAATAACTTGTTTGTTTGCTAGTGTGTTAGTGCCCTTAATGGGGCATGGAGATTGTTTTAGCATGCAAATGGAAACTGTTTATACTCAGCGTGTCATGTTTAAAGTCACTGGAGAGAGTTTGGGTCTAAATAAAGAGTATGAGGTCATCGCCTCGTTAAGACATTAATTACTGTAGCTGCTCGTTATTTTCCACACATGTCTGTGAGCTAATTATTGTCTGAGCAGCTGCAATGCTACTATTCTTCACACTACACGCACACATACAAACAAATATACCGCCGCCAATTAGTCATAAAGCAAAGGGCTACTGACAGGACTGGCATGAATATACACTGTCACAAATACACACAACACTAACAAGGCACTGATATGTTCACAGACACAACAGTCGGAAGGTTGTCATGTGACCTTATGAAGTTCAGTGCAGGACATGCATTTGCTTCAAATGGAGACTAGATCTCAGACAGACAGACCATGAGCAAGATGTAGTCTGCATTTTTTTTTAGATGATCACCTAGATGACATGATGTTGATGTTGAGACATCAACAGGTGAAGAGGCAGTGAGAGGCTGTGAATGTTCCTGATGCATTATGGGTGGAATGGTGCCAAGAATTACTGTGTGCTACTTTTTTTTTCTTTTTTTTTTTTTTGTTGTTAAATTTGGAAGCAGATTGTAGGTAAACAGTTTATCTATGATAGGGTTTTTAATTAATAATTGGTAATATGTAATTAATACTTAATAATAACAAAAAATGTTATCTTAATATTCTTATTTAATTAATAATTTTTTTATTTAAGTATATATTTAATTCTAAATTATATATTTAATGCTGTATAGTGTTTGTGTGCATATATATATATATATATATATATATATATATATATGCATATATATAGGTGTGTAGTTTAAGAAAATGTTTATATTTTTATATATATTTCTCGGTTTTTATTTAACATATTTACTTTTTAAAATTGTGTATTATTTCTTATTATTAAGTACACAACTTTAGGTCTTACATAATTGCATGCTAATTTTGTTGTTGTTTTGGATAGTTATAATAATGACAAAGTACTTCTTTGATAGAAATCATGATCACAGGGGCTGGTTTTTGTGTTTATATTTGTGCATGTTTTTGTTTCCTAGGCACCACAGACATATCTTCTGTCAGCGGGAGATCAGTTCATCATCAGGGTGTCATACCTGCCTCACGGTTTAATTTTTTTACAGGTGTTTTTTCCAAGTCTGCCTTCTAGAATTAGCTCACAGATGGAGATCAGGCCTTGAAGTAATAAAAAAAAAATCTGGCTTTAGATGCAAGAATCTGGTTTTGGCATTTGCAGGGCATCAGGTAGCGGGGGCCCTTGGAGGAGAGGGTCCCGCAGGGCTGTTTACCTTTCAGGAAGTCCGTTTCTCCAGCTCTACGTTTGGACTCTAAACAGCTCTTTCTGGCCAGCAGGTCAACTGCATTGTTCACGTATCGTCAAGGGGCAGAGACAGGGGTGTTATTGTGTTTCACTTGTGCTGGCTGGTAGATCGCTAGATGGTAATAAAGTGGATAAGTGGAAAAAATGCAAAAGGGAAGTTAAGAAAGGTGCGGTACATTAACATGGAGGAAAACTTAGAAAAGTGGGCGAGAGAGCGTTGTGTAGTTATAGGGGAAATTATTTGGCCTTGTCCAACTCTTTGGTCTATTGTTTGTGATCTGTTATCACAGTGGCGATGGGGGCCGAATCGCATCCATTGTGATGGAGGCAGTGAAACAGAGCAAACTGGAGACAGACTGATGGAGAGATGTGAATGAGACAGAATGAAAATAATAGGAAAGAAAAGAAACTAAGAAAAGATGCTTTGATTTTAAGAATAACAGCAGCCATCATATGTGTGTCTTGAGATTTTTTTTTATCTAAAGCTGTTATTATGAGTTAAAGAGAGCCTCTCAGATCAAGGCTGAAGTTCTAGTGTCGATTGAGCTCACGGATAAACACGACTGATTACGTTTCAGACTCAGAGAGAGCTGTTCATCTGCTTACCTGTTTGATAGTTAGGGCTCTTAACCGTGTATGTGACTGTGTTCTTGAGTTGGCTTATCTTCAGGGTCTCTCACTCTCTCTCCCCCACACACACACACACACACACACACACACACACACACACACACAAACTCTACCCAGTAACAGTCTCTAAGTGTCTCCTTCAGCTTATAAAGAGGGAGTGATTGGTGTGTATTTTTGTAACTAATTGCTGTAGATGAATTAGGAGATGAGTACTAGATTTTTTTTATATTTATAAGTGGGGGGAGAGTGAGAGGGGACAGCAAAAAAGGGGGGGATGGCACATTTGATATGAAAGAGTGTGTCAAATTCCTTTTTTTAGTCGGAAAGTAGGAAAGTATGTCAAAGCTTTTGTTCCACTTCTGGAATCATGTGTCCATTTAAGGAAGAGAGCAAGTGGACTGAGATGGGGCGAGCGGGGGGGATTTGGGCTGTGAGAAAGATTCGTGAGAGAACTTGCACAAACATAACGACCTGTCAGAAATACCACTGCTGTATCTCTAAGACATCCTCAAATTGGTTATCTGACCATTTTTTTTTCTGGGTTTTTAAAAATATTTTCTGCATTCAGGTGGGAGTTTATGGGTGTGTGTGTGGGTGTGTGTGTGTGCATGTATATTGTATAATTGTGTATATATATTAATAATAATAATAATAATAATAATAATAATTGTAAAATATTATTACAATTTAACATGACTGTTTTCTATGTTAATATATTACTGCTTAATACTTGTTTGGAAATCATGATAATATTTTTTTTATATTCTTTGATGAATAAAGTTCAGAAGAACAGAATTTAATGTTTGTGACCCTAAATTTAATGTTTATATCCCCCTCACCCACCCCACACACACATATTTACATTTATGCATTTAGCAGACGCTTTTATCCAAAGCGACTTGCAATGCTAATACTAATGCAATGCTCTACCACTGAGCCACAGTGGTGTAGACAAATTAGTGTAGATGGTACTGCTCGTATTGGTAATATGCAAATGAGTCTCTGGCCTCAGGTACGTGACTGGCCCTCGGATGATCATGTCACCCCCTCATTCAGCCATATTCCTATCATATCCCTAGACGATGATATTGCTAATTTAATCAGGTGTGAATTTCTTGTTTGGAATGGAAGGTGCTGCAATGTGAGAATCTCAAGCCAACACCCACCTTCATGAACGGCACAGATTAGATTTGAATCATTGTTGATGTTGTGTTCTCTCGCACTTTAAGACGCTGTTTGTCTTTTTCCTACACACCCACAAACAGACTTTCCCTCTCCCCTACATTATGACTGTAGCTGTTCGCAAGGTCACAGCGTTTCTCTTCGCTTCTCGAGAGAGAGTTTGGGTGTGTGTGTGTGTGTGTGTGTGTGTGTGTTTTCTTGGGGGTGGGGGGGTTTCTTCCTGGTCTGTTCGTGATTGTATTATTTCCTCACTGGCTCCCAAGCAGTCTGAGACAAGTGTGTGTTCCACTGAAGCAGGAAGACAGACCGTGCTTCTTAATACACACACACACACACACACACACACACACACACACACACACACACACACACATATAAATGAATGTTTTTGTCTCTCTCATAGGTGATGATCTGTTGATCGAGAGGAGTGTTAATCGTGGAGAAATGAACCCTGGAGAGGAGCGACAGCTCATTCAGCAGAAGGGCCGAACAGCTAGCATCCAGTACAGTGTGCGTGTGCGCTGCGACCGCCATTACTACGGCAACAAGTGCAACAAACAGTGTCGCCCCCGAGATGATTACTTTGGCCATTACACATGCGATCAGTTCGGCAATCAGCAGTGCATGGAGGGCTGGACTGGGCAAGACTGCAAGAAAGGTGTGCGAGTTTACAAACACTCAGATGAGATAGCAGCAATTAGCAAATGACAATGATCCAACAATTCAATCAAGTCCCACCCTACATTTTTTCTTGGTTGAAAACCCATTTTACTTGGATGTATACGTCACACGGGGGAAGAAAAGATAATCCCAACTTGCATTTCATGCCGACTTAAAGTTTTAAGTTATGTTTTATGTTATGTTTTACAACAACATTGTGTGAGATACTGTGGTCCATGAATTTAATGTTACTGTGAGTGATTTCACTATTAAATATGATTGATTTCTGGTTATATGCAGAAATGTTATAAAAAAGTGAGGATTTCTTGACATGTTAAGTGAGTTTAATTCATGAAATGATTATCATTTGTTTTGTTTATAGTTAATGAAACATGGAAATATCATCCAAAATCTTTTTAACTATATGAGTAATTTTATTTCATGATACATGCTGTTACAATGAGGTTGTACCTTTAGATGCTTGTGAAATATTGCAAATTTTGGTCTATAATTGATCAATTATTGATCACCGCAGCAAAAAACTAATACTAGCTTAATAATGTAAGTACAAAGTTCCCAAGCAGCATACTAATAACTTCAAGCAGTTTATACATACATTTAAACACAGTATCCACAACATAAACATTAGAACAAAATCAAATGGCACTTCATATTATATTATTACATTGCCAGTCTTAACTTCTTATTTTTACAGGTAATACATCCCATTTATGATAAAAATTTTCATGTTTCCCTGACCTCCAGCAATAAACTCATTATATGTGTGAACACCTTATTACTGACTGTAAATTACATGTCTAAATCAAGGGAGAGCAAAGGAATGTAATAAAGCTCATTCATATTTCTTTGTCTTTCAGCTATCTGTAAGCAAGGCTGCAGTGAGCTTCACGGAAGCTGTGACACTCCGGGAGAATGTGTGTAAGTGTTAGTTAATCTCTCTCTCTCTCTATTCTCAGGTCATGCATCCTGACAAGATGAATGAGTCTGTTCGTTAGAGTAAAATTGTTTCGCACACACATTTTCTGGCATGCACAGCAGCTTTAAATAGTCTTGAATGAGCAGAGCAGACAACTGAAGGATAATATGATAATATTAGCTCCGCCTCCCTCATGAATGTCTATATTCAGAATGGAATACTAGCTTATTATTGAATACTCTGCAGTATATACTGGATATTATTTTTAAATATATGAAAGCGTTAAACGTTTCAAAGAGTCTATGGTACGGTTCACTGTGTTTGTCACATGATCTATTCACATTTGCATGTTTAATTTGGCCAGTGATCACCTTTAAAAATTCAATTCAAAACATTTTTAAATTAACATTTGTCTGTTTAATTAAATAATCAGTAAAGAAATAGATGTAAATAGATGCTCTATAATATAGTAAACATTGTAAAGTAGTCATCTGAGTATTACTGCACATGGATACTGAAAGTTTACATACAGTATACTATACAATATTGTACAGAAATAGTAGAGTAGTATGATAGTATGCCGTTTTGAATGGTCACCTCCAGTTTTGTGTGCCTGAGTGATGTTTCTTTTCCTCTGTGTTAATTCAACCATCTTTTAAAGTATGTGAGGTGGAAATGACCTTTGACCACCAGTCTGTCTGGAAGATTAGGAAGGAGACAGAGGTCATGACCTCTGTCTGCTACTGGAAAGAAGTTTACACTCCTGTCTCCGTGATACTCAGACTTCCCTCTCTTAGAGTTACCGGTGTAATGTACATGTGCAATGTGTGACACTATCAGAATTGCTAATATTTCTGTGTGAATGGAAGACTTTTCAAATGTGTAAATAAAAAGAAAGTGGAAAATCATGCTAAGCTGACATGATGTAATAGGTTTAACTGCTGTTTGATAAATGTGTTTGGTGGTATAGATTCAGTTCACACACACACACACACACACACACACACACACACACACACTCCTGCTCATGCTCTGTTGGTTTTATAGGTGTAAGTACGGCTGGCAGGGCCCACTGTGTGATGAGTGTTTGCCGTACCCGGGCTGTGTGCATGGCACCTGCGTGAAACCCTGGACCTGCACCTGTGAGAAGAACTGGGGAGGACTTCTATGTGACAAAGGTAGGTTGAATTGCCTTCTTTTAAAGGGGACATCGGATTAAATTTTCACTTTTTTAGCTTTAGCTAGTCTGCCAGCTCAGAAAAGCTGAAAAGAAAACACGCAGCCAGTTCGTTATGGGATGTCTGAGTCTGAAACTGTCATCCAGCGAGCTGTTTCATTTTGCAGCCGGTTTCTATGTAGATAGCTAGCTATTTGAATAAGACCACCTCCGAGACATATATGGAGTCCAATGCAGCAATTCACATGTTTTGTGTCGACATGCCCTACGGAAGAAAGGGGTGGGGTGAGCAGTATCTCATTACTATTTAAAGAGACATGCACCAAAACGAGTAGCTGTGAACAGAGCTGTTTTTTACAAGGTAAAAAGGGTGTTATTTTACACGACCATTGAGGAATTTTAACTAAAGTATGTTACAGACATTTCATGAATACTCTAAAGAATCATACCAACTTGTGGTAAATGGGCATCCGATAACACCAAATATATATTACACAGCATATTGTGTAATTAATTTGATTAAATTTATAGTTATAAGAATATTAAAAAGTTAAATCTGTAGTCACACAGATATACTGATGTATACTGAATTAATACTTTTATATAGTAAAAGAGGTTTCAGTAAAAGATAGCAAAACATTTATAATGTTATAGGAAATTTCTATTTCAGATAAATGCTGTTCTTTTATCAACACTGTTGATAAAAAAATGTTGCTTGAGTACCAAATGAGCATATTATTATAATTTCTGAAGGATCGTGTGACACTGCTGGAAATTCAGCTTTACCATCTCAGGAATAAACTACATTTTAAATATTAAAAATAGGAAAGAGTTGTTTTAAATTGTAATAATATTTCACAATATTACTGTTTTTACTTTTACTTTGATCAAATAAACACAACAATTATGAGCATAAAAATCATACTTAACCCAAACTTTTGAACGTTAGTTTCTCTAAACAATTTGCAAACATACACATTCACAAAAGAACCCTTTTATATGAGATTCATGGTGTTATGACCTGAAATGTCTCACTTAACTCAAAAATGTTTTGTTAAGATAGTAAATGAATGCAGCTGAGGTCTGTTCCCTCTCACTTTAGACATTCACTGACATCCACACACATTTTTCTGCTCTGAGTGGAGTGTTTCAGCTTTTTCTGCCATATTGTTTCCTGCTGGGAAAGATTGATTGTGTATTATGTATTTATTTCTTTACAGATCTAAATTACTGCGGCACACACAAGCCCTGTGTAAATGGAGGCACGTGTCTGAATACAGAGCCAGATGAATATTTCTGCTCCTGCCCTGAGGGTTACTCTGGCAAAAACTGTCATATCGGTAAGAAAGCTTACTAAAACTGACAAAAGTTGTCATATAATTCTCAAAACTTATAGTCTTAATATACAAGTGTAGGAATGGCAAAAATAATATATAGATAAGAAATGCTTATGCCAACCTGTGATTTGAGTTTAACAAGGTCTACCAAAATGTGTGTGTGTGTGTTTGTACCTTACAGCTGAGCATGCGTGCATGTCAAACCCATGTGCAAATGGCGGGACATGTCATGAGCTGGCTTCAGGGTTTGAGTGCCAGTGTCCCCCAGGGTGGGACGGCCCAACTTGTGCTAAAGGTCAGAAGTCATTCACTTTTTAATGACTCTAGATGAGGCAGACTATAATAGAAATTCACATATTATGCATACTTATTTTAATTTCGTTTATGTTTTTAATTTGTGTGTGCACATTTCAGACAAAGATGAGTGCTCATCAAACCCGTGCGCTCATGGGGGGACCTGCTTTGATCTGGAGAATGGTTTTGAATGCTTATGCCTCCCACAGTGGACCGGCAAGACCTGTCAGATAGGTGAGATGTAGTGTGTGCATGAATTAATACGATTGATTTCATACTCAAATCCACTGGGGGCCACAAAACAGTACCACATTTAACTGGATCGTACCATGTCTAAATAGGGGGCCGGATGGCACCTCTCAAATTTCAGCAGTTCTCTGAGTGTGCGTAGTGCTTGTTTAATGTAATGAGGTGTGTAACTGAATGTCACGTTTACATCTTACACCACAAATTACTCACAGCTGATTGTGTTACAGTGTGAGTGTGCGTTTTGATTGTTTTTTGAGTGCATGAGCGTGCGATATGTCTGCAGCTATGTATATATGTTGGCATTGCGTGCTTGTATGCTTATTTAACCTGAGTTTGCGGGTATGTACTGTATGTGTGATCTGGAATTTCGTCTGAGGTTGTGTGGTCATGGCAGATAGCTGAATATTATCTGTAACTGGACCTAGGTGATTTAAGTAAAGCTATATATATATATATCAACAGGCCTGGCAACTGCCAAGACGGGGGCTAAATTGATCTTTTTGTGGGACTATATTAGAGTGATCATGGGGTGGAGAAAGAAGCTCAAAAGGGGTGTGGTGGAAATATTTTACTCGCTGCTGCTAGTGCGACAGGAAATGCTTTATAACCTGTAAACAAGCGCAGTGTGGAATTGTAGCCGTGGTGTCTGGTTATGGGGGCGGGTCGGGTTTCCCAGGTTGCACTACGTTCTCAGGTGTGGATCGGACAGGGTTTCCTGTGCAGGAATGAGAAGAGAGTTCGATTTCATCTTTGGTACAACATCAGTCCCATATAGCTACAGCACCACACATAACTTTTATTCAATTTTTAGACACATTATAGTAACCTATACACATTAAACTTATTAAACATGTTATTAAACATTAAACATATAGGCAGGGTTTACCAAATGGGGTTTGCAAGGGACCTGCACATGGTTCATAAGTTGTTGAAAAAGCTAATAATAAATAATATGAAATGTCAAATTAAAATACTGTAAATAAATGGGGTACAGATGTGCTGCATGTTTCAGTTATAATGCAAATTTACAGGAGTAATATATTGATGTCTTTATTTTTATAAAGTTAAAACATACTAAACTACTAGTAATATTCATTGTTATTAATATTATTACTTTTAGTTAAAATATATATTGTGTTATAAATCTATATAATTATTATTATTAAAATAGTAAATATTTTACTGGATAAAGAATAAGGATTTTAATATATTTTACTCACAATTTCTACTCAATAAAGTGTTTTAGAACTTGGCATAAATGTGATCATATAAATTTATTATAAATATTTATAACTTTATGCCTTTTCTAGGTATAGAAATCCCACTTTCAAAATCAGGCTTCCTCATATATCAATGTTTTCCAAGAATATAAAGAAATAAAATAAAAATTACATAAATAAATAAAAATAAGGCAGCTAAAATCAAAATATTTCTTGTTTTAATTCACCCCCACTATTTATGCTTATTACGCCTTATATTAAATCATTTTAAATCATCTTGAGGTCCCCTTGGAAGTCCCCCTTTTTTCCTCCTGCTGTTTTAGGGTGTCTCAATGCTCTTATGAGAGAACATGAATATTTAGTAAAGTTTTATCTCCTTTTTATGAGCTTCTGGTATGTGTTTTGGAGGTGTGAGATCAATGATACTGTAGTAACAACACATACAGGGGAATTAATGTAAAGCTGTTAGTACAGATGACGTGAATATGCCACGGTGCATCATGGGAATCTGAGTTTTTTTTTTATGTGGTTTGCCATGACCGAGATCTTGTGCTTGGTGGTGGGGCTTGAACTTCCATGCTCTCTCTAGCTCCCCTCATCCTCCTCTTCTCTCTCAAACAGATGTGAATGAGTGTACAAGGAGACCTTGTCTAAATGCTTATGCTTGTAAAAATCTAATTGGTGGATATCATTGCAACTGCTACCCGGGCTGGGTTGGACCGAACTGTAATATCAGTCAGTATACAAACTCTATAAAGTCTATACCCCTTATACTTTTCCCCTCTTTTTCAGCAAAGCAGCAAACTTTTGCTCTTCTTATTCTTCTCTAACGCTGATTAAAGCTGCTTTGTTTTTCATGAAGCAGAAACAGCTTTAAAGCAATAGTGCACTCAAAAAATCATAATGATGATCCAAACCAATAGACAATGTTCTCTTCCACCATACTATAAAAAAAGGCTGAAATGTAAGTCATTATTCATTATGAACAGTTCTGTGAACTGCATCAATTAATTCTTTGAAAAGATTGACTCAGATAAATGTAGTTATTTTTCTTGTGAATGTTCCAAGAAAAGCATTCTGGTCTGTTACATATTGCTCTGTTTAGCACACCAAGAAGACCACGATGATGCATTTATTGTACTTTTTTCCTTTTTGAAGCTTAAAAGCTTTGTTTTAATTGCATAGAAAGAGTGACCAACACAGTCTTCACAATTAATGCATACAACAGAAACATGTGGTCGTTTTTGACAAAGCAGTGAAAGTAAAGATATATTTTCCATCTTCAGTTATTCTGTAATGCTTTGTCTCTTACAACAAGTAATTGTGCATGTGTTCTGTTAATCTGCCTGCTCTTGCATGTCTAAAAGCCATTTTGATCTCGTTTTCTTCTTTTTCTTTGTGTTTTTATACATTTTGGACCAGAATGTTGTGCTGATTTTGTTGATGATTATTTTACAGATGTCAACAGCTGTTACGGTCAGTGTCAGAATGGAGGAACCTGCCAGGTGGGCATATACCTGTTTAATTTGGCATCTCTCTTTAGACATTCTGGGTTGAATCAGTTGCACTGCATCCTCCACAACCAACTCTCAGAACAGTACACATTTGTGTTTGTTTACACTGTTCTGATTTACATAATTCAGTTAGGTAAACAACACAGTGCGTGCAAATAAATGATACAATTCGAGGCCAGATTCATTACTGAATTTATTGTAGACAGTAGGGAATTTTGATGGTGCTACTGTAAGAAAAAGTTAGCAGCAGAATAGCAGAATTCAGTGAAATAAACCATGAACAACCTAAACTCAAACCATACAGATTTTGCAGCCATTTAAGTTACACTTCTTATGGCAAAATTAGCATGTTTCTTCTGTTCTCAAGGAATCAATAATGTTGGCACAGGTGTGAGCACGCAAATAGTAAAAATAAAAAGAAATTAAATAGGTGTTGGTTCCTTAGATAATTAAAATATTTGGGCGATGCAGTTATTCTTAAAGGGATAGTTAACTGTGTGACTTATGTTCTTTTGAGAAATGTTTCTTTCAAGTGTTTTTTTTTTTTTTTTTTGTATATACATTGGAAGTCTAAATGGTTTGATTATCAGTATTCTTCAAAATACCATTTTTTATATTCCTCAGACAAAGTAGCTCATTTGTTTGTTCAGTTTTGGGTAAACTATCCCTTTAAGAAAATACCATGTAATGGAATTTTTATTGGAGTAGGTTATCATTTCATCTTATTTGCTCCCTAACTTTTACAAGCTTTCTTGGGCTTCTGCCCCGCACACCTGCGAATCATCTCCACCTCTGTGTGTTTTTGTTAGGATGGTCGTCATGGTTATGTGTGCCAGTGCCAGCCGGGCTTCATGGGAAGACACTGCGAAGTGCAGCAAAGCAGGTGTGCCAGTTCCCCTTGCCAGAATGGTGGACGCTGCCGTTCGCTAGCCACGGGTTATGAGTGTGAGTGTCTGTACGGATACACAGGAACCAACTGTGAGGTGAGGCCAATAATTACAAACAGTATGTACACAAAGAACTTTCTCGTTCTCAATCACTCATTTCCTCTCTCGTTCTCTCTCTCTCTGTAGGTGCAGGTGGATCTGTGCAATCCAAACCCTTGTCAGAATAAAGGCCAGTGTCATTCTGTGCAGGGAGATTTTTACTGTGCCTGCGCAGATGAATATGAAGGGAAGACATGTAGTCAGCTACGAGATCACTGCAAAACCAGCACCTGCCAAGGTAGACAAATGACCTCACTGAAGGCTCACTGAAAATTTATGATGTTCCTGCAGCTCAAAAGCGCTGTTTGATTCCAAGCGAATGCACTAGATAAAAGTTGAGCTGTGTAATAGATGCACTGTATTAATATACATAAGCTAACTACTATTTCTAATTTATTTTATTTTTCATTAATTTTATTAATGGTAACACTTAAGTATAGGGACCAATTCTCACTATTAACTAGTTGTTAATTAGCATGCCTATTATTAACACATTGGCTGTTTATCAGTACTTATAAAGCACATATTCTGAATGACCATATTCTACATTCCTAATTATACTCCATACCTAAACTTAACAACTGCCTTATTAACTATTAATAATTAAGCAAATGAGGAGTTTGAGGCAAAAGTCATAGTTAATGGTTTATTAATAGCTTAACTGGACCTTAAAATAAAGTGTGACCGTATTATTTTTTTCCCTTTTGTATGTGCCTGATATTACACTTAAACATTAATGTCAGTGTTTGATTAGTCTTGTTTTGGATGATGTTCTTTTTCCTCATAGTGATTGACAGTTGTACTATTGCTGTGACAACCAATGGCACAGCAAAAGTGGTTCAGCACATCTTATCAAATGTGTGTGGTCCCCACGGGCGCTGCATCAGTCAGTCAGGAGGAAACTTCACTTGTGCCTGCCAACCAGGATTCACTGGGACATACTGTCATGAGAGTGAGTAATATTACGCACATCCAGTCACACACCATTATTACAGCATTAAAAGCAGTATTTACAGTACACACACACACACCATTTAATGAGGGTTTCTTTTCTGCTTTCTCTCTCAGATATAAATGACTGTGCATCATCTCCTTGTCAGAGCGGAGGAACATGCATTGATGACGTTGATTCCTTTCGCTGTGTCTGTCCTGATGGCTTTGATGGGCAACTCTGTGAGCTGGGTAAAAATATCAGCTCTACATGCTTAACTGTTGTCTCTTATAGTAGTAGAGCTCTAAATACATTTAGTCCCTAGAGAGAGAGATTTATTTCCACAAAATTTAAGCAGCACAACTGTTTTCAACATTGATAATAATAATAGATTCTTGAGTACCAAATCAGCGTATTAGAATAACTTCTGATGGATCATGTGACACTGAAGACTGAAGTAATGTCTGCTGAAAATTCAGTTTCAGATATTTTTGCCAACCTAGAGCTTCTTTCCTCAATCCAGATTGCTTGTTGTTCTAGCAAGATCTGGCAATGCTGATCTGAGTCTGCTTTAGTACAGGGTCAAGCATATATTCACCATGAAAATTAAAGTACTCCAGCCTAATTTACAGGAGCTAACGGCTACTGATTATGTATAATCTTTTATAATTGTGATTATAATCTTCTCTTCAGAGGTGAATGAGTGTAGCGGCGAGCCTTGTCTAAATGGAGGTATGTGCATTGATCTGCTGAATGATTTCTACTGTCGCTGCACTGACAACTGGAAAGGAAAGACATGTAACTCACGTAAGTGAATGTATGTTTTAGGTTTCATTTTAGGCATTTAACTGTATGTACTTGTACTCAAAATAGATTTGTTATTACAGGAGACAGTCAGTGTGATTCCAGTACATGCGCAAATGGAGGAACATGCTATGATCATGGAGACTCATTCCGATGTGCGTGTCCCTCTGGTTGGGGTGGCAGTACCTGTAACACAGGTGAGATAGAAACCAGAACACCTCCATGTTGACTTCACTTAATCTATATTTTTCTGACTATCTCTGTCTGTCTCTATAGCCATGAACAGCACGTGTGAATCTGGTCCGTGTTTAAATGGCGGGACTTGTATTGGAGGGGGCAGCGTCTTCACCTGCATCTGTAAGGATGGATGGGAGGGGCCTACCTGTGCTCAAGGTAAGGCCAAGCCCACTTACCAATTTCCCCTAACTCTCCTTCTTTTCCCAAAATATCCACTAACTAAACCTTGTGCATGTGTAAATGTGATTTACTCCCACGTGTATGGCAGGTTGTGATTTGCCCTGACAGGTCTAGTTCTGATATATCATCTGGTAGTTCTGCCTTTATGAGATGTTTTCATTCTGTTTTCAGATGTTGATGACTGCAACCCTCATCCATGGTAAGTGATGCAACAGATAATGTAAGTGAAGAAAAGTACAGAAAAGCGAACAAAATAATTACTCCCGTAAACATGTTACTCACAAAACATTGGTTGAACTTTTGAATCTGAATATAGATAAAATAGATATATAAATGTGTCTAAACCCATACATCTAACATGGGCAAGTAAAGCTACTAGCTAATGCACCTGATGCATCTTTGTCTTAGTAAGCTGGTAAGATAAAATATCTAATACTCAGATGCCGTCTTTCTTTCCCTCTCTTTCTGTAGTTATAATGGGGGACAGTGTGTGGACGGCGTTAACTGGTTTCGCTGTGAGTGCGCACCTGGATTTGCAGGACCTGATTGTCGCATAAGTGAGTAAATAAATATCCAAATGTCTCTGAATATGATTCAACAAAACAGCAAGGACTAATTCCTTAATTTTTTTTTACTATTAAAACATACTTAACATAAATATAAAAATAATAATATTAAATAATAATTTACAAGAGAAATGTTTTGAAAACCTGTTTGAACGTAGACATTGTGTTTGCAGTTCCATTTAGTGTAATTAGTGGTGCAAAAATTACACACTTCATACATTGTGAACAATTCAACCATGCATGTTTCATTTTAAAAATTGAGCTCATAATTTTTAATCAAATATCAATGTTCTTGTGAACTGACAGACTTCTATCTGGTGACATATGTCACTTTCTTACAATCAACTGCAAGCTTGCATTCATAACCAAATGAATTGAAGTCCTCATCCTACATTTTTTTTTCTTTTTCAATGAGCCATTTCACTTAGGTGTATGTCACAATAAAGAAGAAAGATCTGATGCTACTTTTGATACATTCAGACTAACACTCTCTACTTCTGTCACTCACTCTCAGACATAGATGACTGTCAGTCCTCTCCCTGTTCGTATGGAGCCACATGTGTGGATGAGATTAATGGATATCGCTGTCTTTGCCCCATGGGACGAGCTGGACCGCGCTGCCAGGAGTGTGAGTTCCCACTGACAGACCACCCTACTTGTTTGCATTATGAGAAATGAAGTGTTGAAAATCTTTGCTGTCTACTCATGTCGTGTGAGTCCACCTTAACTTCAGCCAAACAAAACGGGACTAGACTAAATTGCCTGTTTCAGCAGCTTTCAACAGGGGTCTGTGGTGGTACTACACAGGCTCCGCCAACTTTTGAGTGGGGGAAAAAAAATTTAAATATGCATTAAATAAAAATACAGCTAAATGCATTCAGCTAAATGCTGCTACACAGCTGATTCGACTGCCCAGAGGAGATCTGGCCCCCCGACTGAGCCTGGTTTCTCCCAAGGTTTTTTTCTCCATTCTGTCACTGATGGAGTTTTGGATCCTTGCCGCTGTCGCCTCTGGCTTGCTTAGTTGGGGACACTTAATTTCCAGCGATATTGTTGACTTGATTGCACAGATGCTATTTAAACTGAACTGAGCTGGATGATGACATCACTGAATTCAATGATGAACTGCCTTTAACTGAAAATTGAGTGTTCACTATTGTCCTTTTGCATTATTGACACACTATTTTCATTTTTAATACTGTAAAGCAGCTTTGACACAATTTGTATTGTTAAAAGTGTTATATAAATAAAGGTGACTTGACTTAAATGTTTCCTTGACCCTTACAAATTAAAATGTATCTGTAAAATGTTATAATTATTTATTTTATTGAAATTATGGGCTGGCATATTATTATTTGATACACATTATTATAGGACAGGCTTAAAATGCAACACTCAGTTTTGTACAATATATAATGGAGGTCCCTGCTCTATATCACTGCATTTATTTAATCAAAAAACAGTAAAAATAGTAATATTGTGAAATATTTCTACAATAAAAAAACTTTTATTTTAATATATTTTAAAATGTAATTTATTCCTATAATGGCAAAGCTGAAACCAGTCTTAAGTGTCACATGAGGAAATCATTGTAATATGCTAATTTGGTGCTTTTTTTTAATCAGTTTTGTGGAAACGCAGATAATTTTTTTTCAGGTTTTTTTGATGAATAGAAAGTTCAAAAGAACAGCAAACTTTTAAACTATTATAATGTTTATGATCTGATCTCTCTTTATTTCTCTGTGTGCCTCTCCAACTCTCTTCATCTGTAGTTATTGGTGTTGGAAAGGCATGCGATCGCTCTGGGGTGCAGATTCATCATGGTGATCGCTGGGAGGATGGGTGCAACAGCTGTCAGTGCATGAACGGAAACATCAGATGCACTAAAGTGAGTCCAACAAGCTACCTCAGACTGTGCTACTGTACCAATTACAGTCACATGCAGTGTAAAATGTTAATGTCGGATGGAGTTAAAAAGGTGAAAATGCATTAAGGACATAATTTAGTTTGTTATAATTTATTCTTTGATTTTTATTATTATTTATTTTTATCTCCATGTAGATATAGATACTTCATTAAGATTTTTTTTATTGTGAGCACAGGTGCATTGTGGTCGTCAGCCCTGCTTGTTGCAGTCAGACTCTAGTGAGCCACAGCGCCCCCTGTGTCCATTAGGACAGGAGTGTGTAGAGCATCATTTCCTGTCTTGCCTTCGTCCTCCATGTAATCATCTGGGTATATGCGCCACTCGTGAACCTCTACAGCCCATCGGCACTCGGTGCCTACCCAACAACGGCTACCTAGACGACAACTGTGCTCGTGTTATGCTTGTATTTGACTCTGACAGTGTCCCGCAGGTAAGAGTTTTTCATTTAGTAAATGCTGAAAGTACTGAAAGTTAGATAGATGAAATATGCACAGCTCTTTATCTGAGATACACTTGATTTTTCCATTCAAAATGTTTTGGGTTTGTTTAACAGGGGACTACTGCTGAAGGAGTCTGCACAGAGCTAACGTATCTGCCAATCACACGAACCCTGGCCAAAGACCACACCCTTTCCATTCTTTGTGACCAATCACCTTCCAGCCAAAATGCAGTGGAAGTTGCTATGGTGAGCTCACTTTCTTTAATCATCAGTCGTTAATCCTATAAAATTACCTCATCTGCTGTAAACAAACCCTGTCTGCTTGGTACTCGTGTTCAGTCTCAGATCTTGACGTGTCATATAAAAACACTGTTAAAAAGACTGAACATAAAAGAAGGTTAATGATGAAGATTTAACTGTTTCTCGTTACTGTACCAAAGTTGTCAGTTCATTATTTATTAGAAGCTGTTTTCAGATGCCAACAAATACAAACTTTTTACTTGGAAAGTGGGCCTTGAAGAAAACCCCAAATTTCCTGCTGCTAAACACAACTGTGGCGACATTTATGTGTGCTTATCTCGTAAAAGCAATTACTCTAACATAACTTGAAGGCAGCGTAAAGCAGTGTGCATCAAAATACAGAATTTTTTCATCCAATAACACGCTCTTCCTGAAACCATCACATCTGTTTTCCTTCACTTCGGAGTGTTTATTTCTTTCTTTCCGTCTCATCTGTCCTTTAAAACATTTCCCTGCCTTTCTTCCAGTTTGCACTTCTTCAAAAAAGGCCCTTTAAATCAGAGTCAAATGGCTTCCAAAGAGAGCTTGTAAAATTTGATTCTTTTTCAGATTATTTTGTGACTTTCTCTCATCTAAATGTTTCTTTCACATGAAAAATCCAGCTTTTCATCCTTGAACATACCTCACCTGTCCTACTCTGTACCCTCTCGTCTTTCTCTCTCTTTATCTCTCCGTCACTCACTCTGAGACCATTGCTGTGGTAACGCAGACTCTTGGGGAAAGGTCTGGCCCTCTACTTTAAGCCCTTAATGGCCAGAATCTTAGTTCTACCCTTTCTGTGATGTTGTAATGCTGTTAAGATTTATTTTGTAACATTGAAAGTTTTCCGGAAAAGGAGCGGTAACCTTTTATGGTGTGAGCTCTCATAAGGCTGTGGTTTGTGCTGAAGTTATAAGCTCAGCATTGGGACGTCCCCCACGGACTCCAGCGTGACTACTACCCTGACTATTACCACAGACAAATTACATGTGGTTGGTCATGAAATTTAAGGGAAAGGTGAATAACTTGCCCAGTCAGGTCTAACTGCTTTCATTTCTGATCTAGCTATTCTTTTTTTCCTTCCTCACATTAAATTCCTTTCCTCCTATTTTATGCTGTCTTTCTATCTCTGTCATTCCACTGTCTCCATCATTCCTCCTTCCCTTTTCTCTGACTGTACTTTTTCTTTTTTTTAGTTTCAATTTTAGTATGTTTTCTTATGAAATCAAAGTGAATAAAGAAGTAATATTATTACATCTCAAAATTTTATTTCCAGATTCAAATTAGATTTTTCCTTATTAGTTATCCTGATAGGACAGGGACTTTCTCATTGCTTGCTACATAATCAAATGTTTATCTGTTTTATTTTGTGGTTAAACTTTTCCTGGATGTCGTAATTTTTATTCTTGTGTCTGCCTGTTTCAGTAGTGAGGTTGTGTGTCTCTACCAATTTGGCTCTTAGTTGTTGTTTTTTTTTTTTTTCATTTAACTGTTTACAGATATTCAACCATTGTATATGTCTTTTTAGGGCCAAATAGCATTATACTGACTCTGTGTTGCTGTTTTGGAGTTTTCCAACAAGTGATATAATTATGTGAATGCAAGTAAAACATCAGGACTATAGCTAAGAGGAAGTCTTTGCAAATTTTCATTTGCTCCTTTTCAATTCTCTCTGTTTTGATTTCCGCAGTCATATGAGCAAAACACCTTTGTTGAGGGACAAGCTCAGATACAGGATGTTGTCCGCTCCATCATTGATGTTCTCTCCAAACCTCACAACAGCACGTTACTGTTGGCTGTGAGAGAGGTCAGAGTTGACACTCAGGACCCACGTCCCCAAGTCGGTGAGTCAGATATGTCTGTTTTAGACATCGTAACATAAATCTATTAATATAATTCATTTTAAAAAGTTTATAGTTTATTTATAAAATAATTTAAATGTATATATTATAATAACAATAATAATAACTAAAAGTATATAAATAAAAATGTTATGTTTTTTAAAATGTCATTTATTCCTGTAATGGCAAAGCTGTCAAATTTTCAGCAGCCATTACTCCAGGCATCAATGTCACATGATCCTTCAGAAATCATTGTAATATGCTGATGCTCAAGAAACTTTTTTTTTATTATTATTATCATATTGAAAACAGTTGTTCTGCTTAATTTTTTTCAGGAAACTGCAATACATTTTTCAGGATTCTTTAATGAATGGAAAGTTCAAAAGAACAGAATTTATTTGAAATCTAAATCTTTTGTAACATTATTTATGTCTTTGCTGTCACTTTTGATCCATTTATTTTGATAAAGTATTAATTTCTTACTGACCCCAAAATTTTGAATGGTAGTGAATATGTTTAATGTCTTTTTTTTTTTGCCTCTTTCTACAGGTTATCTCATTCCGTTGCTGTGTGTGCTGTTTGTGGTATTATGGATCTCATGTGTCATCGTCTGCATGTGGTGGTTCAGGAGACGCAGGAAAGCGAGACAAAGAGAGGACACACAGATGGAGGAGAGCATCAACAACCAGCGCGGGACACTACTGAGCACTCGCACGCCTCACAAAGACAACACAGACCCATTGCAGGAGAACAAGAACCTGCTTTACCCTCTGGATCGGGTTGGAGACGGAGCCGAGCGAGAAGAAGAGGAGGAAGAAGGTGATGAAGAGAGCGACAGAGGGCTGGTTCTGCATAAGTGCTCATCTCTTGCGTACTCTAAAGGGGACGCAGTGTACACTATTCACACTACAGCCCAAAATCAGCCAAACAGGACACACTACAGCACCAAAGACAACCGCTGCAAGAACAATGTGATCGAGAGGTTAAGCGAGCACACGAAAGATCATTACGTATGAAAGAACCAGACAAACTGGACAAATATATAAGTATTTTTTTGCTATCTGATCTAAAAGCTTCTGGGCTTGTGCGATTGGTGTTTTTCCATCCTTTTTTCATCATTGGGTAGTCAAATGAAACAGGGATTTGTGTCACAAAAATGCAGCAAATGAGACATTCAAAGAATGGTTTTCAAAATCCTTTTCTTTTGTTTACACTTGCACTCACTTTCCTTAAAAAGAAGGACATTTTTACACAAAGCTGAACTTTGAGATTATGTCTGTGAACTGTGCCGCAACCTTTGACCCTTGGGGCTGAGGAGGAATCAGCAATAGGCAGCTTTAAAGTGTTTTTGATTATGTCCAGACCTGCCCAAAGTCAAGTGTTAGAAGCCGTTAAATCTTCCAGAGGTATATATACACAAGTGCCTCATTGAACCTTCATGATAGCGCTTACCTTTTATATACATTTCTCATAATAATACACGTTGGTTCTTGTTTTTGTTAACAAATGCTATTGACACACTTAAATGTGTCAATAGCATTAGTTCATCCAAAGGAAGATTCAGCCATCATTTACTCACCTTCATGTCATTCCAAACCCATGTGACTTTTTTCTTCTGTATAACACAAAAGTTAGAGTAAGAGTGCAGGAAGTCACTCAAGAACTGGAACTTTCAAGCTTCAAAAGGGACGCAAACGCACCATAAAAGTATCATAAGAGTATCATAAAATTGGTATGTTATATTCCAAGTCATCTGGAGCCATTTGATAGCTTTGTGTGATGAACAGATCAAACTATATGTCATTATTTACAAATAGCTCACCTTTTGTTGGGCTATTTACCTGTTAGTGAGTGAAAACCAGATCATTCAGAGTTGAACTGGATCAACTGATTTATTGAAAAGCTCCAACTCAAAAGAATCATTTGTTCATGAATCAGACATTCTCTAGCAGTCTCATCAAGGAGATCAAGGGCAGATATCAAGATATTATGTGAATAACAACTTAAACTTGTCCTTCACACAAATCTGTTGTCTGACATCAGAAGACTTTTTAAAGAAACATTTAAGTTGCTTTTTTGTAATTACAGAGCTCGTCAGCCTCAGTCCTTATTCATTTTTGTTACACAGAAAAGAGAATAAACCGACATTTGGAACAACATGAGGGTGAGTAAATGATGACAAGTTTAATTTTTGGGTGAACTAAGATACTGTTAAGTATAAAAGGTTTACTTTTTTATATTGAAATTCACATTATTTGGGAATTGGTACTCATAGTCCAGACGGTAAGAGTATTCTGACTGATAAACTCTCACTCAGCTCTTGATGGTTAGAAATTATTTCTCAGTTATTTTATTTTATTTTTTATTTTTTTCAAGTGACAGCCATATAAACAGAACAGTCATGATGTAAAGAATCAAGGGCCACTTCAGTCAATGCACTATTGTGTTGTCACAAAACACTTGGGATTTTGGTCACACGGTAGGGGACAATGATTTAAATTTTTTAATCACTGAGAGATAGTTCATTATATTGAAAAAATATTCATATGTACATATGTAAATAGTGAAAAAAGACAGCTGTGTATATTTGAGTTTAGTAAGTTATGTGACACCTTTTTATCATTGTCATTCTTAGAATTATTACTTTTTCTTATTCTCTCCTTTAGTCGCTCTCCTTTTCAACAGTGTCATTCCTTTTATTTATGTTGGTCAGAAAATGTTTTATATATAAATATGTAAAATGGCCACAGATTGGTAGTCTGTGGAGACTATAAAAAATACTTTAAACAATAGATCTATCTTCATGTTAGAATAGATTATCTGTGTTGTTTTTGTGACTTTCCTAATGAATGTCGACTAAGGATTGGACACAGTGACCATGCTGAAAGAATGTTTTGCCGCTGATCAAATGCTGACGACTTTTGAAGGTCTACAGTACTTCATTGGAAAAAGACTCAAAGACTTCAAAGAAATATGCTGCATGTTCGAGTGGCACTTTGTCTCCTTGGAAAAGTCCAACACCTGCATTTTCAAGCCACTGTCAGTCATGATATAATTATGTGTTTATATTAGTGTCCCAGACTGTCTGGTTTTTAAGTTGGATGTTGAAAGACTTTGGAAGTTTTATTTTTTATTCTTAATGTTTTCAGAACATCGTTGCTTGGTATTATGCTACAATTCAAAATGAACCACAAATGGACCAGAGTATTGACCCACGTCAAAGACAGAAAACACTTGAGTTCAAAGTGTATCTTCTGAGTATTGTGTTGAATATCAGATTTTATATTTATAAAATGGTACTATATTACTATAGTAGAATACCATTTTTCAAAAGAATACTACGAGTAAAGATTTCCTAAAAAAAGAAATCCTCCCTTGTTTGGGGTGGCTGGGGTATTTTTCCCTCCTTTATTCATGAGCTGTTCTGTCATATTTGATTGGGGTCAAATCAAATGCAATTAAGATTTTTGGAAGGTCAGAAAAATTGTATCAGTGCATGTTGCTGTGGCTGAATGAAGGGAACAATTTACGTTTCTTCATTGTCGTGTTTCATTTGGTCTCTTTAGTGCACAGAAAAACATGATACAGTTGAATATAGAAATGATTGGATGATAGAAAAATGAGACAGTAATTCAGATGAATTTACGTTCTGAATCATGTCACTCCTCAATGTAATTTTCATTATTGTAATATAATGGAATTGAAATACTGGGGGGAAAAAAAGTCCATCACATTTCTGGCTGTGATTAGTTCTACATGCACTGATGCTCATACTGAATCTGGCATTTCATTTGTTAAATCTGTTTGATTTTCCCAACAAGTATTTATTAAAGACTTTTGTACCTGTGAGGTTTTTTTTTTTTTTTTTTTTTTTTTGGTGATGTATTCATTTAGCTGAACCATTTAAAAGCAGACCCAAAATACAAGCTCACGCCTCGTCTGTGAGCTGCTGACATCATGCATGATAGTGAAATCCACAGCGCTGGAGAAGAATCCTCTGAGAGTCGAAGAGGCTGATAACAAGGGTTTTGTTTTGACTCAGTCAGAGTAACGAAGTGTATCATCTCTCTTAAAGATTAACCTGCTCTAACTCATCCTGGGTCTCAGGGCTTTCATTTCCCAAGGAAAAAAAGACACACCCATATAAAAAAATTCCTCCATTTCTTTTCAGAACTATTCACATTGGATTACCGGATCTTTCTGGAGGATGAGGGTGTAAAGCATTGGCAAGCAACCAGTAAAGATTAAAAAAAAGGCATCACAACTGTTTTCAACATTGATAATAATTCTTGAGAAGTTTCTTGAGCACCAAATCAGCATATTAGAATGATTTCTGAAGAATCATGTGACACTGAAGACTGGATAACAGTTAAAACAGTTAAATTGCAATAATATTTCAGAATATTACAGTTTTTACTGTATATCTGTATATTAATTAAATAAACTGGCAGTCCTGTAAAAGACTTGCTTTCAAAAACATAAAAAAAGCATCACAACTGTTTTCAACATTGATAATTCTTGAGAAGCTTCTAGAGCACCAAATCATCACAATGATTTCTGAAGAATCATGTAACACTGAAGACTGGAGTAATGACTGCTGAAAATTCTGTCATGGAAATAATTTTTTGTCATGGAAATAAGATGCTAGTTCATGCCAGTTCATGCTAGTTTCACATACAATGAAAGTGACTGGGGTTGTTATGCTCTAAAAATGAATTACCATTTGAGAGCTGTTTTACATTACATACATATATTTTCCTTTAACTCTTAGTGGGCAAAATCATAGAAATTGGAGTGCAAAATAGAGTTAATCAAAGTTAATCAAGCTACTCAAAACTAGACCATTAAATACTTATGGGGTCCTTTTACAAAGTCTTAATTTGGTTTTTGGTGTACTAGAATAGGTTTTCATGCTTGATTGTTTTTTTTTTGTTTGTTTTTTTAAGCATATTTTATATTATTGCAGCACCTCTCTTCCCGGGTCTGTCTCAAATGCCCTACACGCTACTAAAGCAGCTCTTCTTCTTCATCTTCTCGAGCGCAACTCGCCTGTGGGCAGGAATTACTGTATTTAAATGAGCGACAGTGTGTTAAAGAGAGTATCTCCTTTTAGAATGGACTTTGAGTGTAACCTTGCAGATCTTTTTGTGCTCAAACTATAACATTACACACTAACTAAAGTTGAAAAAGGGAAAAAGCATAACAGGACCCCTTTAAAAATCTTCATTTTTATTTTTATTTCCATTTTACTCAGGTTTTTACATCAAGGGCTTTTCAATTCCAGTCCTGGAAGGCCAGTGTCCTGCAGGGTTTAGCTCTGACCCTAACCAAACACACCCGAACAAGCAAATCAAGGAGTTTAAAACTGATTGCAAATTACAGACAGTTGGGTTAAATTAGGATTGGTACTGCAGGACACTGGTCTGTGGTTTTGCACCCTCAGGTCTTGTTAGGTGGCCTGGTGCCCTTGGTCTGAACTCTGTACTGAAATGACTTTATCCTGTAACACGTCTGTGGTAGTGGAAAGGTGTCTATTTTAGGAGTGCGTTTTTCTTGCCGTACTGTAATATATACTTCATGGGGAGAGCAGGTGCTGGTAAGCTTACTGTATGAAGGGACAGTAAGTGCACTTGACTGCTAATGTCAACAGTAGTGGTTTTACGCGTAGGTACTTTGGCGTGTGTGTATGAGCGAGCGAGCTTTGATTTGTTGGATGTTGGCTCCATGCTAAGCTGTAGTATTATTGCTGAGTCAGCAGTGGTCTCAGGTTCACAATCTGAGCTGCATGCACAGACATAAAGAAAAGAATTTAGCGAACACATTTGTTCTGCCAACAGAGGAAGCTGCCAACAGGAATCTGGCATCTCAGCTTTCAGTACCTGAAACTTGAAGTACTGTACACCTCACATTCCTGTTTTATAAGCTGAGAGAGAGAGAGAGAGAAACGAAATCAGAAACTATGCTGTAAAAAGTGACCTTGCTTTTAAGTTGTCTGCACTCAAAATTAATTTCATCAGTCAATACAACTGAAGTAGTTGAGAGAACATTAATGTCAGGCTTTCATCGAGTTAACTGAAAATGCTGTAAAAAAAGTCTATAAGAAATATTGCACATTTAACATATTCAGTAAAAAGGAATTCAAGGAATTCAAGGCAACATTATGCATTCAAATTTTTAAATTCTCTCAGCTATTGTCTTAATAAATATGCTAAGCAATACTTTATTTTCTCATTTTCAATTTGTACATTCAATAAAAGCAAAATGCCTCCTTCAGCCAAATACATTTTTTGTTCACATCACGACACAACAAATAACTGAACATAATGACAAAACAACAAAAGTTTAAAGTCAGCATAACAGCAATGACAAAATATATTCATGCTGCAATGTATGCTGGGAACCCTTAACATCCCAACAGCATGTTCAATATGAAATTCGTTGTTAAGAGTACTTTGTGGAAGTTTTGTAGGGGTTTTTATACATTTTCAAATAATTTACATTTCTTTATATTTGTGTCTCAAAAGGTCTTGGGAGGGAGATATTTTTATGTACAAAAATTGGCATTCACATTTAAAAGAGGTTTAGTGCTATTTAGTGCATATTGGTATGTTGTTTTGATTTCATTCATTCATTCATTCATTCACTCGTTCATTTGTTTGTTGCCATTCATCTTATTTTTGCCTGATTCTAATTAACTTCTGCACTTATAAAATATAAATATAAATGCCTCATTCATTCATTCATTCATAAATAAATACTAGACATGCTCAAACACGGCATACAAAATGTTGACGTTGAGCAAACAATTTTCAGATAAAAAGACAAACTCTGAACTTTACAAAAAAGAAAGTAGAAATGGCAACATCATAAATGAAGTGAGAAATTATAAGAAAAAAAAAAAAACCTTTTCAGCACAGTACTTATTTGACCTGACATAATATTTCCAGTCAATGCAAAGCTTTGTAAGTAGACTTTTTATACTTTTATTAGCCTGTGTGTTGAGGCTGTTGAAGTGTTGGATATTTTATTTTAAATGCAGACCAGTATATGAAACACTGAGGGATCCATGCTTGGATTTCCAGTGGGAGACTAAAGATGTGTCAAAGCCTGTGTTTCACTTGTCTCAATACCTTAATTGTTTGTGGAAACAGCTGCTAAAGACCCTCTGCTGGTTTAAGACTCCATGCTGGCATTGAACACATCCCAGAATTCTTCTTGCTCTCAACTGAACTTCATTCATCTAGTGCTGGCAAAAAACCACAGCAGCTGCCAATCGAAACTCTTCTCATCCTAAAACCAAAAACTTAAAAACCAAATAATGAAATACTGCATAATTGTTAAATAGCACCTCTAAAAAAACACCCTTTGCTTCAAGCACAAATAGTTGGACATTTCAGGTGTGAGTTTCTGAGAAACTGAATGGACAGTGATTGTATTATTACCCCAATTAATCATTAAATTCCTGCTCTGCATTCTTGGGCATGTTTTGATCTGTCCTCTTACCTCGTGCCATATGTGAAGAGCTGTGCGGGTCTAGATCAAATATTCTCCAGGACTATTACAGAAGACGCCACTGACGTTTCTAGCATATATCAGCACTTTATCACGTCACAGAGTTCAGAGTATAAGAAGCAATTTGAACTGGCCCAAAGCGAGACGCATGACACTAAGACGCATATTCACATCTCGAAATATAAACAAATCTTCAATTCTGTCCAAACTGAATAAACAACATACTGTGAATGAAATCTGAAGTTTTGTCAGGCTGAGTCACGAGCTTAAACTTTACAAAAGCATCCGAGCTTGTGTGTGTTCAGTTGATCTGTGCTTACAAAAATCATGTAGCAGCACGGATCGTATTTAACTTGCACGCACACACATACATGCCACACCCTGAATTAAATTTCTATTTGGGAAAAAAACTGCTAGAGTGATTTTCATTTGATGTTGGGACAAGAAAAGACCTGCGTTATTCCAGGCCCTGACACAGAGGGTGTTACGTTCACCTCTCTACTGATGCGATTAAGATCTCATATCCAGTGCTATCCCAGGTAATAAATATGAGCTAAGCAATCCTTCCTTTCTTTTTCTCCATTTTAGGGTGGATCCATCGTTACGGTAATGCAGAAAAGAAAAGCAAAATAAACAGTTTGCTATTCGACACTCATGTGCGTATGCACATTTTTACTTATTTGGCTATTCTTGTCTCTCTCTTTCCAGGAGAATGGTAATACAGGCATTCATGTGGCTTCATGTCTCAATCTTCCTCTTGGACGTCCCACCGGTGCACAGTTTAGATGTCTCACTAAAGGTGCGGTCACACTTCACTTTGTGAATGTGAAATTTCTTCTGAACCTGCAACAAATTTTTCGCAATAGGATATAATTTCACATTCTATTTCATAGATCCTCCTCTAAAGCTAAACGCAAAAGCTAATACTTTTGTCTCCGTTCTGCTACATTTGTGTGTATAAATGGAAGTGAACACTATATAAAATCTTAATTTTACACCCCAGGTTCAGATCATGCTAAATAATTACTGATCAGTTTATAGCAACAAATAGCACTCGCTCAACCCCATTTAAGTGAATTGTACAAAATTAAATGAAACTTGACAAAATGAGCAAATTCATTATTTGTGTGCTTTAACATTCTCTTCACTTTAATTACTATAGTGCTGATAGTACAGCTACAGCAGAGTCTCAGACACAAGTCATTTCCATCAAAGGTCACTTCCTAAATGAGGCCTGCACAGTTGCCATAGGGGAGTAGATTATAGATAGATAATGGGAAAAACTGATCCATTCATTGAAGCTCTACTCATAACAGACTGTTAAACATACCGCTCTGTCTTCACTCTATCATTGTCTGAATCTGTGTGGTTCAAGACCAGGTGTAGAAGTTACTCACAGATGATGATGTGTAGTGGTTAAAAGCTCAGGGTTAGTGATATTTATAGAAAATGCCCTTATCCTGAGAACACAATTCAGATAAAATTTACCTTCAGTATACAAGTAAACAAATTTGTTGAATTACATTAAAATAAGAAAAGTGTTTCCGTGCAATTAATTTAGGTTTGTACAATGAGACTAGAAGTTTGTTTGAACAAATAATGTTATGTTGAACAACATTTTATTTAAAGTTATTTGTTTATTTATTTATTTATTCATATGTCCACAAGCTGCACACGTCGGCAAAATAGTAAAAAAATAAATAAATAAATAAAACGTTTTGTACATTAAACTCTACTAAATCTCCAACATAACCACACATTAAACACTATCAAGTCTTTCCCCTTTACTCATAAGCCCATAAAATAACACTTTAATTTAAAATTTACTATCATCACCCTTAAGCTGTTCCAAACCTGTACGAGTTTCTTTTTTCTGTTGAGCAAAAAAGAAGCTATTTTGAAAAATGTTGGTAACCAAACAGTTGACGGTAACCGATTTCTTCCATAGTATGGGGGAAAAATCAATGTCAGTGGCTACCATGAATTGTCTGGTTACCAGCATTCTTCACAATATCTTATGTGTTCAACAGAAGAAAGAAACTCATATTTGGGTGAACTTTCCCATTAGGTGAACACAGTAAAACAAAACTACCAAGAATTTATTTACCTGAGAGTGTTTACAAGCATATGTTAAAATTTTAGAGGATAGCATTCACAAATTATCACAATTTAAGATTTTTGCAACCAACATGTAAAACAATTGCTAGGAAAATGCATATTTGGGTAACTGAACTTTTGACAAAAATATGTTTTTTTGTGACAACTAGCCCCATCCACCAAATAGCCTGTATGAGGTGCATGTTTATTGTTTTTGTAAACCAAACAAAGTAAAGAGCAGTGTGTGTGTGTGTGTGTGTGTGTGTCTATGAGCACATACATGTGTTTGAGCAATCGTTCAGCTGTCTTTACCAACGCAGCTGTCTGTCGTCTTACAGACAGCTGCCACCGTCAACCTATCAATGAATCATTACTCCTTTACATAAACAAACCATGAGTGTGTGTGCTTTTTCAAATACAAGTATTATGTTACAGCAAATGTTAAGATTGCAAACATATTTATGGATAATGATGAATGCATTGTAATACATCCATGTAAATTTGTGTGTGCTGTAGGTTCAATGTCAAAAACTAGTGAAGCCAAATTTCAGACTGAGAAATTACACTGCATCTAAATTTCCTTTGTGAGAAGCATTGAACTTCTGAATGCTCCAGGCTACTGTCCTTTTGGTGTCAAGTGTGAATCAGTGAGAATGCAGTAGGGTAAGTAGTTTCTCTTAGATACAAAAGTGCACTCTGCACATGCATTTGTTTAAGCAGAATTCACTAGAAGAGAGACAGACCAGTTGTAATAAATGGTGCCTCTGATCACACACTGGCAGCTTTGTCAATTTCCTCCGGACGGACTTATGCATCTACAGCGCATACCCATGCATCTGTAGTAGGAGTTCCCTCTGAAACTGAAATCTGATAGTGTACAGTAATCCCACCAACACTGGGAATCTTTCTGTGACCACTGAAGCCGCAGCTATACTGTTCTGATAAGATATTTGAAATTAAGAAAAAATATTTGGAAATAAATGTCCCCTCTATGCATGCTGCAGATCTATAACCTTACATTGTCACATGTAAGTGTAGCGTGTGTCTGTGCATTAGCGTCTGTGTCTATATCTGTTCTCTCATATCTCTGGCAATAGTTAGGTTGCAGCTGTTGCTCTCAGATGAGTCCAGTCATTCCTCAGCTGTTCCACTTCTGATCACTGAACATATGCATGTGTATGTTTCTTCAAAGGAAACTCACTAACCTCACTAAATCACTAACACGAAGGTGCAAAGTTACATTGCCTGCCATTACAGAAAAATGTTTATTACACAGACACAAAAATTCAAAATGGCAACAAAGACTGTGGCATTGACTAAGCTTTAATCAATTTCACGTTTCAGTGACTAGTTTCACTCTGAAAGCTTGCTTCTTGAGATGCGATGCGCTCCTCCCACTCTACCTAAACACCTTTGGGAAAAACTGTAAAAATATGACATGGGAAAGACTTCAAAGAGATGTGTAACGACACATCATCAGTCAATCTGATTGGCCACTATATGGAAAATATTGTTCTGGGAAAAAAAGTGGTATGTGTGATTGTATGTGCCTGTACGTGTTGAACTCTGTGATAAGAAAATGTGATCATCAAAATCAAATTCTATTCATTTAAAGCCAAGTCATCCACTTGCACACTCACATGCATTTTTCGAATCATCAAGTTTTCCATCCAATGTTATTGTTAACAGTATAAAAAATGTTTTGATATAAAAAAGATTTGATATTAAAAAAAACAGAGGAAAAATGTAAACTTTTTGCCTTGAAAAGTAACATATAAAAAGTTCAAGTTGAAGTATTAAAACATCTAAAATTAAAACTGAAATAAAGCTAAATAGAAACATAAAAAATGGGGGGAAAATTACAAAAGCACTTTACTAAAACCTAAACTAAAATTGAAACAAAATATGAAAATAAATGTTCATTTAAATATTGATAATAGCATATAAATACAATTAAAATATGTTTTCACCTGCAAAGATCTGACCGTTAGATATTTACATACTGATTTAAGGGTAAAGTTCTACGTCTGTACAGTACAATGAAATCCATATTGAAGGTAGCAGAATTAAATCAAATTGTATAATCTGTTTGCATTCCAGTATATGCACACACACACACACACTCACACACACTCTCTCTCTTTCTCTACTGATACTGGATCCACTTCCATGATGTCATCTTTTACCCAAGCGTTTATCCCTGAAGTCATGGAAGTGTGTGTGAGGCGTGTTATTGTGCATCTCAGATGAGAGTATTATAGTGGTTTATTGATTTATTGTGAGTCTTCAGTCAGTCATGTCTTTATTAGGGTCTGTCATTAATCAGCTTCTGTAAGATGGAAACACACTGACAGAGTCTGGGAACTGGCCCTAGGCTGTGGGGTGTAGCCTGGGATTGTGTGTGTGTGTGTGTGTGTGTGTGTGTGTGTGTGCGTGCATGTGTGTGTGTGTGTGTGTGTGTGTGTGTGTGTGTGAGTGTGTGTGTGTTAATGGGTGTGGCAGACTACTGTCTCCCTCAATGAGACGCAGACTTTTCCCAGCCTTGGTAATGGAGCCAGTCCTAAAATAAACCATCCAACACACATAGATAAACACACACTGCAGCGTGCATTATTACTGCAGAATGCGTCACCTGAGAGGGATCCTTAGAGGACGCGGATCAGTTCAAAGGGAACTGACCCATTAAAGTGACCACTAATGGTGGGCCACCGTGACATTAATGTAGTGACACATAGACTGTTGCATATGAAATGTTGCCACTCCTCATTTGTGTGTGTTACGTATTACAACTCCGCATTTCGCCATTCCAATCAGCATTAAGCTAACTAAAATAAGAAAAGGAGCATCATGTAAATGGTACATGCAATATTGCTGCATGCAATATATGCCATTTCTGAGCAAATGAGTAAAAAGAGGATGCAGCAAAAAGTTTGGGAGTCATGGACAATACATTTTCAGAACAATTGAGATAATATTTGGCCACCGCCAAGGTCATAAACTATCGTACTCACCAAAAGTCACCAAGAAAGAAAGAGTTGGCAAGACCATTAACTCAGCTGGGAGTTGAGCTGTTGGTCAACAACTGACAGATTTTTCAGAATTAGGCTAATGACTGAAAAAAGATCTGTTATCTTAATGCACAGCAAACCTTTTAATTTGAGATGTGACTCAATATCCATATTCTAAAACTAACAAAATATTACAAGAGTCCATGCTTTTTGTCTGTACACTTTGCATGCAAGTAGGGAGTGTTTGAGAAAGAGAACAAGTGTGCTTGCATTTATAATGCGTCATGAGAGGAACTTTAAGATGACAGGTACTCAGGGTGTGACGTTTGATTGGAAACTGTATCCAAGACTATAAGCGAGAGAAAGCAAATAAATAGGGGTTGTGATTGCATTTAAAAAGGAAAAAGACAGAGACAGAAGTTTATTAAATATTTTTACTTAAGAAAAATGAAATAAATACTGATGAAATGAAGAATAATACAGAAAATTGTATGTGAATCAAAAGTTACACAATTGCAACACAAATGTATTTTCTGTAGTTGTGTGGGAAAATACCCTTTTTTTTAAACAAATGAATACTTTTATCAGCAAGGTTGTACTGACAGCAAATACAGTGTAGTTTTGCTTATTAAAATATTGTTTGTTCTTTTATCTATATTTCAATTAAATGGTTAAGTGGCAATCTGCACTTACAAACAGCAGTGAGGTGAGTAACATAAATCTGGACTTTGCAATAGTTTGTTTTCTGAATTTTTTTTTTTCTTTTGGCAAGAGGCAAGGCAAGGATCATCCCTTCAAATTAATGCACTCTTTGGCAAAGAGCCAAAAATCAAGATGTCTCTACAACATGACATTGATGTCTCTCAGAATTTCACTGCTGGGGTTTTCAAATCAGCACTAGCTATCTTATCAAAGAATGCATTGATTCTATCATTCTTACAGTCCCTCCGGTGTTTTCATGGGAATATGCAACTTGAGAACATGGTGCTTGGAGACCTATGATTTATTTGCAATAGTAGTAGAAATGTTTAGTGGGCTGGAAGGCTTACATTGGGCAGGTTAGTTTTTAGTAAAGGGGATCTGTCATGCCTCATCAGCATTCAGATTAAGTGTGTTGTACCGCTTTTGCATTAAGTATGAGTAAATTGGTTTGACGTGACTCGGATGACTGTATTATCACAGTACTTTATTAATCTAATCACATAAAAAAGAATTATGTCATATCATAATCCATGTGTTGTCATAACATTGCTGCCAATTCCCACTTTTTCACATTAGCAGTTGCTGGATCGTATGCTTTGAGATTGACCCAAGCACCAAACACCTGGAGTCTTTTAAAGTGCTATGCATTCTCATCTCAAATCCATTCAATATGATGGAGGGCTTCTTTGGACCCCTCAAAATATCTGTTTGAATCTAGGACACATCTGCAATGCAGCTGTGATGATGCTTCATTCAACACTAGTCTATTGGATAAATCTAGAAAGGCAGGTGACAGTTGCTGGGACATCACTGAAAGACTGTAACACAAACACTGACCTTTTGCAGTTTGGTGTTACATTTTATATTTTCATAGTCCTCCACATCCATAATCTGGTCTGTAATACTTTTCAGACATTGTTTCTAACTGCTCACAGTTGGGTGGATGCAGCTCTCCAGGAAAACAGAAGGCACTAGAAAAGAGGATGTGGCAGTACCATCTATCAGATCTATCAGTTGGTTTTTTTTTGTTTTGTTTTGTTTTTTAGCTAAAATTGCCCACAGTAATTTATGGGTTATTTGATGGGTTTCTTGGAAACTTCTTCTGCGCTGACATGTGCCGTAATCTGGCCAAAACACATCTACCATAGCCAACATGTTTAGTTTTCACTACAGAACTGAGTTGATGATGGGCTGTTACATTCTGTTAAATGCTCGACTAAGACAAAAGCACTGCATAATTACATAAGTTAATATTGTGTAACTTACATTATAGACATCATATTTCCAGTTTATTTTCACCCAGTCAACAAAAATAGCTCAGGGAAAATTAACCGCTGCATGTCTCCGACCAATACATGATTGTAGCGGACGGTGTTTGCTTCTTGAATGAATCAGTGCTTCTGAGCAAATCATTTGAGTGAACGATTCAGTGGTTCACTGATAAAGGAAGGGTGCTTTACAAACGGAACTAAGTATCCTTGTGAGGATACGTCCTTCCTAGTCCAGTCCTTCTGTGGCTTCAATGGTAGTGTCAGGCTTGTGTTGTGATGTCTTGTGTTGTTCTCCCCATGTGCTTCCTTCATGCCCTTATTTGGTTTTTCCTGTTCCTGTTCTCATTTAGTTCCATTAGTCTTCAGCTGTGTTTAATTAATTATCTAATTTACTCCTGTGTTCTTAAACCCTGTGTTTCCATGTCTCCAGCATCCGGTATTGTACATCCGACCCCACTGCTACGTGTGTGTTCCTGCCCGTTCCTTGTTTTGGATTTAATAAGACTGTTATGATTACTGAATCTCCTCATCTCCTTGTTCCTCCACAGTAGCAGCACCGTGACAGCTAGAGTCAATAGGCTTGTTCGAGATGCATAGGACTGCACAGACTGATCGGCGTATGACATCAAAATACGGCGAGAGCCATTCAAAAGTGTCATCTGATCATAAATGAAATAATGTTTCGATCATAAATGAATCAGTGTTGTTGAACGAATCAGTTGAGTAAAGATTCAATGACTCATTTACAAAAACAGACGCTTACAGACATGACTATGTAACCTGTGGAAAGAGTCATTGAAAAATCCCCACCACTCATGAATGGCCAGTCTGGAGAGTTTGTCCTGTACCACGTAAACACAGACAAGCAGAGAGTGTTGTTATTATTAATAAAAACTAAAACCATTAAAAATAACTAATAAAAATGACAAAAGCATAAAAATACTAAAAATGTAACTAAAATGAAAATGAAAGCTGATAACGGAAAAGAAAAGGCTAATCTCAAAACATCAATAATATTAAAATAGTATACGAATAATAGCAAAATAAGAGTGGTAGAGACACAGAAACAGTGAAAAGTCTCAGTGCTGCAGGACTAAAGATCACACAGAGTGGAACATTGACTTGCCATTATTAGTTGCATAGATTGGAACTAGTTATCTCACAATTAAGTTGTAGCTAAGTCTGCACCTACTGTAAGTAACTATAAAGTTTTAATTCCACTTGTTTTCTAATAGTTTCAGATGTGAAGCCTTATTTTCCAATCAAACCAACTCTGTCAGTAAATAAAGTGACTTCTGTACAAATCTCTGTATGAATTAATAAGGCTGCAATTATTTTTAAATGTTTTGTAATTATTTGAAGAATTTTATTTTTTTGTCATTTTTTTAATGTCCTAAACATTTTTGGATCCATTTAAAACAGCTATGTAGCTAGAACATGTTGAACACACACACACTGTGGAGCTTTCAGTATCCACTGAATCGGTACAGTAGTAATCAGTAAAGGTGTAATTATCTATGTCTGTCTCTGCTGTCTATTATTTTAGGGTTCTGCTGCTTGTCTGAGAAGGGGTCAAAGTTGACCATAAAAAGAGGCCTACACAACCCCCGCTATTTCTTTCTTTCTCTCTAATTGGCTTATGTATACACACACACACACACACACACACACACACACACACGCACGCACGCACACACATCCTCCCTTTGACACTGCTGTTTGCCTGTTTATCCCTTAGTGTGTGTGTGTGTGTGTGTGTGTGTGTGTGTTTCAACAGCTGTTTTCAGCAGTTGCTTGTCACTTTGTCTCTGTTTTTTTTCATAGTGATTTTCTGCCAGGACCGTGACCATGAATATGACACACATCCAGTCACTTCAAATCACTATAAAAACACTAACTGCTTGTACAGCATATATAAGCATAATAACAAATATTATCTGACAAAATGTTACAACCTAAAGACTCACAACACTCCAGTTTATACTGCACTGCAGAAGGTTTTAAATGATCGATTAATCAAATCTGAGAATACATATCAGTCATCACAGTCATGTTATGCAAAAAAAAAAAAAAAAAAAAACCCTTCCTATTTCAACCTGATTTAATCCATAAAAATTACTTTTGTTGATTTAAACTATGTATTTAGGTTGATTCAGCGGTTAAATATTAAATATTTTAAAATATTTAAAATATTTTAATATAAATATATTAAAATATTTTTGACTTGAGTATAGAATAATTTACTTGAATAATTTAGAAGTTAAAATTTTTGATTACATTTTTTTTTTCAACTTTTCAGTGACTTTTTCCTCAGTGTGGCTTTTTTCACTTAATACTGATGCAAATGACCCTCTCAGCACCAAAGGTTTTAGAGCTATATGCTTCAAATGAGCCATGTCCGATCTTTTTGTAACTGATTCTGTATTTTATGGGTATTTCGAATTATATTGTAATTTATATTTAATTATTACTATTATTTAATTATGTTTTAATGACATTGGAACAAAAAGCAGAGTTCAGATACAAAATGGGGGAGGGGGGAATCTCTGCAATATCACTCCATTTGCTTTCACCAATCAGCTTTGCTTGTCTTGAATGCTCTGTTGAATAACGTTTCTGCTTTAATAAGGCTGCAAGTTTGAGGCAACTTTCCAATGAATCAAAAAGACATATCCGCTTCGTGTTACACGCATTCCTTGAGATTTCTGACCTGGGTCAACCAGCAAGCCAGGACATGTCCTTCTTCTCAGATCACACAAGCACACACACATGTATGCACTTACACTAAAAGCACCCATAAAAAAGGAGTACCTGTGTCATTTGCCTGTTTTCTGCACACGAACCCTGCAGGTGACCAATCAGAGTCGAGATCAGCTCATTCCATGCAATTTATGTGAATATAAAACATCCCTGCGTAGGGAATGCAGAGCCTAAGTTTAAAACATTTCTAAATGCTTTTAGAAATTCGTTTTCTGTTGTATTGTCCATCCCGGGGAAAGAAAAAAACCCATCACATGTGTCATCTTTATATGTACACCATGTGCAATAAAGGATTAGATCAGTGTCAAAGTGTGAATCCATGCATCTCTCTCTGGGAGCTCTACAGTCTGTTGTGTTCGTACCTGTCTGCACTCTGTTAAAGTGTATTGTGTGTAATGGAAGCTTGGCCATTAATCTGAGTCTCAGACACTCTGTCATAAACATGTATTACTTAGCCAGAAGCTATACTTATTGAATGGGCAGTGTGTACAAACATATACGTGCATGAGTGTGTGTTTGTGTGTGTCACGCCCAGCCATAAACTCTGACTTTGGGTGCCTTCAGGCTATGCCTTTTTGTTTTTAATCCCAGTGTGGCGTCGTTTTGTTATTCCCTGCGTCTGCACCTGCACCATTTCTCTGGCAACACTGACTCCTGCTGGACAGGAGGGGTCTGGACAGTCTTTTTTCCCCCATCAGACCCCACACTTGACACGTTAAAAGACACAGACATCTTACACACCTGTTGTGTGGTCCCAGAAGTTGGCTTGGTTTATTGATTTTCCTCCTTGCCAGAAGAATGTGTGTCGCACATGTGTGCATGTGGCCAAACAGCAGCGATCTCTGTTTGTAATTGATTTCAGTGCCACGCAGCTGTCTAAAGACAGCTCTAAAATCCCAAGAATTTATTTTCAACTTCCATTGCTGATGAACATCACAGTACTGCCTGTTTATTTTGTCACTGTTGCATTTGCTGCTGTCCAGTCTGGCTGCAGACATGCACTTGCATTAGACTTGCACTCTCCAGTGTTGCCAACTAATTTTCAGGAAAAGTTGCTAAAGGCAGGTCGATTTGTTGTTAAAGTTGCTAAATGACGCTGTGGCGTCATTGGATGATGATGTCATTATGTAACCATGACACAAAACTGCATCATTGCATAGAATACACATTGAAATTACTCAAATCTCAGCAAAGAATATCATTTGAAATATGTTCATTTAGATTTGTTTGTAAATATAAACATTTAATGTATATTATTTGTAAAAGCTGAAAAAATGAACACATTATTATATTTTTATTTTTAAATAAAACATTGGCTTATTGAAAAGGTACACATTTTTGATCATTACATTTTATGTGTTCTCCAAATAACTAGTAAAACTACACATGATTAACAATTACAGTTTTAAGCAGTGAATTGGTAGTAAGTTAAATGCTACACTCTAAGGAAGTCCATAACATAGGGCACAGTGTACTTCATATGTTAATATGAAGGAATTTTCTGTATTAATTTTTCACCAGCATATTTCAAATGACACAATGCATTTCGATAGATAGACAGACAGATAGACAAGACAGATTTTGATATAAGATCAACAGTGTACCTAACTGATTAACAATTATAGGAACAAACTAACAACTAAGGTGTTTCATAAATGAACAATTATTTTTTAACAAATGCAACTAGCAACTTGATTCACATTTGATGTGTGTACTGCTAGGCACTGCTTAGTAACTGCTTGGTTAAGAGGAAAAATGCATGCCTTTTTTATTATTTGAGTCAATTTTCAAAACTTGCCAAATATATTTTCAAAATAGCCAAATTTGTTGCTAGGTGCTTTTTGGAAAAAAAGTTGCTAAGGTAGTCTGAAAAGCTGCTAAATCTAGCAACAAAATTCATAAATTGGCAACACTCGCTGTGTTCGAAACCGCATACTTCCCTACTATATAGTAGGCAAAAAGCAGTAGGCGAGCAAATAAGTATGTTTGAATCATAAATATTCATAAAAGAGAAGGCGAGAATTAGTAGGCGAGTGCACTAATTCTCGCGAGATTTGGACGTACGTATACTTAAGTTGCGTTCGAATATGCCTACTTACCTACTATTTAGTAGGAGAAAAGAGTACGTGAAGAAAGAAGTACGTTCGAAACCTCAGTATTCATAAAAGAGTAGGTGAGAAATCCCCGGATGTCCTACTGCTTCAGCCCAGATTCTGAAGTGTTCATCCGATGGACACTTTTCAATCCCAGAAGCCCACGCGAGAGGATACGTCATCATCGAACGTGATGGAGAACAGCGACGAGGGTGTTTACAAATGTGAGTATTAGAAACCAAAACACGGTTCCTTGTGTTAAAATCATATTTGTTGAACTACTGTAGAGCAAACTGTTTAATTGCTTAATGTGTAAACGCTCAACAGTACAGTATATTTGCGATTTTGCGGTAAAAACACGTTTTATTATGTATAGTGAACAGCAGAGCTCCAGTAAGCACAAGTACATCACCAGAGTGGATTTACAGAAACCCTATAGATCTTTAAAGACGATTACTAAATGCCTGTTTTTGATTTGTGACAGGAAAATGTTCTAAAAGAATTACATATGAGCATATCTAATAGACATGAAATAGACATCTGAGTGAGTGATGTATTTGTGCTGTTATGTAGAATTCACTGTTGTCAACACTGCTTTACATGAATGTAAGTAATGTAAATATAAACACATCTACATGAAGTTACTAAATGTAAGTTATCTCCTTTATTTGTCTATTAGTCTGTTGATAAACTGAGGGGGCGTATCCTCTCTGTGCACTCAGGCAAGGACAGCCTCAATGTCCCTTTCTCATCCATGATCAGATTCCAGTCTCACAGCAGCAATGAGGGATGTGATGGACAGCAGAGACAGGTGAAGGTGGGCATGGTGGTCAGCTGCAGAATCGGCACAGCTGTGTTGAGATGGCAGTAGTATGGAATTATTTTTGTCTTTATTATTCGAACAAAAATTCTGTGTTTGAGAGCAAAACTAATCATTTTGTAATTGAAAAAAAAAAAGATCGCAAAAAAAAACTGAAATTGATAAAATTCTTTGCAGTGCGTGCAAATCTTTTTTTATTTTTTTTTTCTTTGTGCGCTTCAAAAACTTTTCATCACGAAACCACAAATGTTGCTCTCTTTTCTGCCGTTTTTTTTTTTTTTTTTTTTTTTTTTTGCGGGTCTAAAAATTCTTTGCGAGTTGAAAAGTTTTGTTTGCGAGTGAAGCTGTGTCTCAGTGGGCGGTCTCTACCCACCAGGATGAAAGGCCTTTTTCTATTGGTCACTCTCGATTGAAGTCACAGGTTGACCACGCCCACTACGTTTCCCTGGAATCCCCGCAATCCCCGCCACTTCCGCCGCCAGTTTGACAGAAGAGCGAGCGAGGTCATTTTATGGCGAGCTACAGGTCGTTTACTGGGTAAGATAACTAATTTAACATCCTAAACTCAGTGACAAGTGAACTTAATTATTCGCTCTTCTCATGCTCTCCCATCTAAATACGTAACGTTAGCTAAACCCGTTGTAGATTTGATTAGCCAACAGTATATCTAGCTGACAGAGCCCCCAATAGTAAAGCGTCAGGCCAATATTTTCTGAGATTATTATAGCTCCAGTGAAGTCAGGTGGGTAACGCACATCAAATCACTGGCCCATTTGGCGAGTTATGATTCATAATATGCACACTCAATTCTATTCTGGGCACCCAGCAGCTGTTCAAAATCATGCAGCGCCACGTACAGTTTGCCATTTAATGTTTTTCTAAAATACAACGATTTGGGACCGATGTCTGTACTTTCTGACTTCACTCTAGTCTGCAACTGTCTATTGTGCATTTTAATAACAGGTTTGTTTTGTACTATCTTTACGACCTGTGCACTGACAATTGCAAAACGTATTACTTCAGTAGCAACGATTGATAATCAGGACTTGTCAGCCAGTACCACTGTAGCCTTGCAGAGACTTTGTTTTGAAGACCTTTTAATTAACTAACTTCCACATTTCAATATGCCCCTGACTTCTAAGGGGTGTTTTTATTTGTGACTACTCCCAACAGCCTAGAATTCTATCAGTACAACATCACATTTTTCTTTTCTGTTTGCAGGAAGAAGATTTGGTGTTGATCGAGGAGGCGACAATCTTCAAGGCAAAACCTTAGACCTCATTCAACATCATCCAATGTTGCAATCGCCCTCAGGAGGTACACAAGCAAAAGCTAAATTGAACATTGTCAATTATCAATTCTTATTTTACAAAATTTGCCCTGCATACATTTTTGTCTTTAATGTGTAGGCACTTGAGGCCCAGTGCCCGATTTGCACAGCAACATTTCCAGTGTCAGAAGTAGAACTGCATGTCAGCTTTTGTGGAGAAAGTTAATGGTAATAGTGACTCACATTAAAGCTTAAAAAACACCTAAAATGTGCTCTGATTTGGATCATATCTCATCATGGTAACCTACCTGACTATGTTCATTACATTGGTTCAAAACAGTACATTGCAAAGGTCATAAAAATATCATATGGAATGTATATACACACACACACACACACATACAAAGTTGTTTGGAAAAATTAAGGTTTTTTAATGTTTTTTGACATCAGTCTCTTCTGCTTATCAAAGCTGCATTCATTTGATCAAATATACAGTAAAAACAGTATCATTGTGAAATATTATTACCATAACCGTTTTCTATATGAATACATGTTAAAAATGTAATTTATTTCTGTGATCAAAGCTGTATTTTCAGCATCATTACTCCAGTCTTCAGTGTCACATGATCCTTCAGAAATCACTCTTAATATGCTGATTTGCTCCTCAAGAAACATTTATTATTGTCAATGTTGAATTTTTTTTTTTTTTTTTTTTTGGATTCTTTGATTAATAGAAATTTATCTGAGGTAGAAATTGTTTATAACAGTATAAATATCTTTACTGCCACTTTTGATCAATTTAATGCATCCTTGCTGAATAAAAGTATTAATTTCTTTAATTTCTTTCCAAAAAGTCTTGCTGACCCCAAACTTTTGAACAGTAGAGTGTATATTGTTACAAAATCTTTCTATTTCAGATAAATGCTGTTCGTTTGGACTTTCTATTCATCAAAGAATCCTGAGAAAGGGAGAAAAATGTACACAACTGTTTTCAACATTGATGATGTTTCTTGAGCAAAAAAATAAGCATATTGCTATATTGTGACACTTAAGACTGGAGTAATTATGCTGAAAATTTTGCTTTATTGTTTTTAGCTTATATATATATATATATATACATATACACACATATATATATATATATATATATATATATATATATATACACATATACATATATATATATATATATATATATATATATATATATATATACATATAATTTTATTTATTTATTTTTACAGTGAGGAGGATGTGATTCATCATGCAGCAGCACAGATAAACACCACAAAGACATCTGAAATCTGTCACGAGATAACATGGTTGGGAGAGGTCTGAAGTTGTGGAAACGTCAAAAAACAGGAAGCCCTGTCAATCCCTTGAAAATCACCTTCCTCGGAGAGCCTGTAAAAATAAATAAATAAAATTATATCTATATAAAGCAAAATGTTCAACATCATTCCTCCAGTCTCCAGTGTCCCTTTTAGGTGTTTTTTAAGCTTTAATGTGAGTCACTATTACCATTACCTTTCTCCACAAAAGCTGGCATGCAGTTCTACTTCTGACACTGGAAATGTTGCTGTGCAAATCGGGCACTGGGCCTCAAGTGCCAACACATTAAAGACAAAAATGTATGTAGGGCAAATTTTGTAAAATAAGAATTGATAATTGACAATGTTCAATTTAGCTTGTGTACCTCCTGAGGGCGATTGCAACATTGGATGATGCTGCATCAGGTCTAAGGTTTTGCCTTGAAGATTGTCGCCTCCTCGATCAACACCAAATCTTCTTCCTGCAAAGAGAAAAGAAAAATGTGATTTTGTACTGATAGAATTCTAGGCTGTTGGGAGTAGTCACAAATAAAAACACCCCTTAGAAGTCAGGGGCATATTGAAATGTGGAAGTTAGTTAATTAAAAGGTCTTCAAAACAAAGTCTCTGCAAGGCTACAGTGGTACTGGCTGACAAGTCCTGATTATCATTCGTTACTATTGAAGTAATACGTTTTGCAATTGTCAGTGCACAGGTCTTAGAGATAGTAGTAGAGTTTTTTCTTTTTTTTTAATTACAAAATTATTAGTTTTGCTCTCAAACACAGAATTTTTGTTTGAATAATAAAGACACAAAAATAATTCCATACAGTAGGATGTGGGTTCACCGCCTGTAAATACATAATTGTTAGAACAATAAGTTTGAATAAAGCTTTGTTTTATGTGTCGTTGACTTGTATATGTATGTGTTTATTATGATTACTTTTATTCATTCCTTTACTCATTTATTCATGTTTCCTGTTGTTGTCAGCAAATGAAATAGAATTATTTCATTAACTTATGCATTAATTCATTACTTGAATGAAAATTGAGATGTATTCACTTTGGCTGCATTTGTCTAGTGTATATTCATGCATATGTATGGCATATGACAAAACAAATTACATTTTCCTTGTTTTACTAAAACAATGTTCAGTAAAAAAAAGTATATATATTACATAAAATCACTAATATGCAATATTATAATTAATTACTAGTCAGCATTTATCATTATTATTGTATAATAGCTAGTAATGCATTCTGGGGTAATCACCTTTTTTAAGTAGTAATAGTTACATTTTTCCAGTATAACATATACAGTCTTCTCTAAACGCGAGATCTTCGAGCAGCTGCACTACATCTCCTTTATGCAGACATTGCAAACACTGCAAAGGCTGAGGAAAACAGTACTAGGTAGGGTTGTTGAGTTACTGATGCTATGAGGTGTTAGTGCACCTCTCCCTTTTATCTTTTTTTTTTTTTTAATGCATAACTTGTATTTGCATACAAGATCAGGGCAAGATGGTTGTATCTTTAACAATAAACAATCATAATGACAAAAAGAAAAAGAAAAAAGGAAAACAAATATAATGGGTTTGCGTACATCAAAGTATGAGATTACATACACAGAAAAAAAGCACAATGACAAGGTTAAATATATTTGAATAATCATAATATTCAAATGATCATAATGCATCAAAAATTGCATTTTTGCTGTTGTTGTTTTTGTTATTTATAAGCCTGAGGGATCAAACGAGATTTAAATTCAGCAGGAAACATCAAAATATTTACAGATTTAAACCTGAATTAAACCTGTCGCTCGTATCTTTTAAGTTGTTGTGCTTGTTATAACGTCATAGGTCACATGACAACGTCAACATGGCGGATCGCATTCATACTCAACGAGATTTGGCTGTAGAGTACATACTCTTTTAGCGCTCGTTAAATAAGTACTTCTTGAAATTAAGTACCTACTCATTGAGTATGTGGTTTCGAACGCAGCCAACGTCTCAGACTTGCACTCTCAGGCGTCACTTGCAGTCTTTTTTATTTTTTGTTTTATTTAATTTATTAATTATTTTTTAAATTGAATCTCTCAACATTTTACGCAAGTCCTGTGGCCGCGGATTTGCGGGTCTTGTCTTTTTCTCTTACAGATGACTTGCATGACCCTGTATGTTATAGTACTAAATTAGTTTTAATCGTTTAACCACCACAGCGTCTCGTCTCCATTGGCAACACGCACGGTATGTGGATTGCAAGTGCCGTCGCAGGTAGCAAAACGTGCAAGCGGCCATTGCAAGTGACATTGTAATTTAGTTTCTTTTTACTTGTCTTCACCACCTGGCTACTTGTGTAAAATGTTCAGAGATTCAATTTAAAAATGATTAATAAATACAAAAATAAAAAACTGCATGTGACATCACTTGCGGAAGTGCAGGTGCCTGAGAGTGCAAGTTTGAAAATGCAAGTGCATGTCTGCAGCCAGACCCTATTGAAATTCAGCTCTTGAGTGTCATGTCATAACTGAACAATGATTCTTTAGGATGTTTGTAACATTAATGATCTGTTTAGTGTTAAAGTGTCATTCTTTTAATTATTTTTAAATATCCTGAAAGAAAAATTTAAGATGACTTCATGGAAAAAAATTCCTGTGATAAGATATTTAGACACCTTTAAATCACGGTGGAGGGGTTTTGTTTGGTGTTAAACTACTCTTCTGAAGGTTTCGTGTTCCCCAACATCATTGTTCACTCAGAACTCACAAGCAGTCTTTTGTCTTCAATAAAAGCTGAATTGTTTGGTGTGGCCTATATAGCAAGACCATAAGAGACAGTAGAAAACAGAACTCAGTCTGTTGCAAAGTAACAGGGTGGGGATACAAAATTCAGCACAACATACCAGAAGAACAAAACCTCAGAGGTGGAACTGTGTCGCTTACAAGAATCACCATTCACCCCACAATGCATCAGTCAGCGGAGAACGCCACAGTCTGAAATGATCACTTGCTATCAAGATAAGAGTATCGTTTTAACATGCACCATTCTGCTGTTTTGTTTTGCACTGCAAGTGAGCAATGGGGTTTAATAGGGCGTTACAGTATTTTTCAAATGGATCCATGTATTTCTGGAGTAAATCTCATTTTAAAATACAATATTTTATAAATAAATAAATGGATTAATTAACAAATTTTAAATCAATTTTTTATTTTTTCCCTTTATTTTTTGTTTGTTTTTTGCATTGCAGGTTTCTTTATTATATGGTATGATCTAATAATTTTTATTAAATCAAATTTAAAACTTTATACTGTCAGGATTCTGGACTGTCTGTGTAGTGTTTTGCCCCTGTTCCTGTTTGTCCTTATTTGGTAATGTTCCTTTCCTCGTTTAGTTGATTATGATCCCTTGCACCTGTGTCTCCCTAATTATCCTGTGTTTAATAGTTCGTTCAGTTAGGGTTGGTTGGGTCTACCAGTGATGTTCGTGTGTCATTCCTCATTCCTAGTGTGGATTTACCCTCTGTGTTGGATGGAATTAAAGACTTTTTCGTTTATCCACAGCTCCTTCGTCCCTTGCTCTAGTGTAAACGTGACAGAAGACCCGACCAACACATTTACCTCCGTGTGTGCCCTTCCTTTTTGTTTCCATTTTCATTCAGTGTTTTTTTTTCCGCTGTTTTCCCATGTCCCCATGGATTCCCTCGCTATCAAGTTCACTGCCCTAGCCCGCAAAGACCTCTCCCTTTTGGAGTATGCGGTGGAGTTCAGCCAGCTCGCCATTTTAATGGTGTTCGACGGTGCTGCGCTGACCTCCTTGTTCTGGATCGGGGTGAACTACTACCGCCCCGTCGACCTCCCAGACACCTCCGGACTATGCTGGAGGGAAGCTATTATCCTGGAGAGCGTTTATCCCTGATCCGGAACATGGCCAGACCCAGTGCCCAGCCCACCATCTCCCCGCTGCACGGAGCGCGAGCCCAAGCCCACCGTTGACGGAGAGCCAGAGCACGTCGCGACCGACGAGCCATCGCCCAGGAGTGCGACAGATCTGAGGATCGCCACGGAGTCAAAGCCTCACGGAGCGTCAGACCAGGTGCGAGAGCCAGCAACAGAGCCCTTCACGAGGGAGAAGGCTGCGGATGGTGTGAGCGCGGAGAGGAGCTCCGCCCCCTGTACCGCGGCTGGGGTGAGCTGAGTGTGGAGCGTGGACTGTGCCACATCAAGGAAGGAGAGAGGGCTCCTGTTCCTGAATTAAGCCCAGAGAGGACTCCTGTTCCTGAGTTAAGCCTAGAGAAGGCTCCTGTTTCTGAGTTCAGCCCAGAGAGGGCTCATGTTCCTGAGTTCAGCCCAGAGAGGGCTCCTGTTTGCATCCTTGAAAGCCCGGAGGCTCACAAATGCCCACCCTCCCAGCCGTTCCTGCCTCCTCCTCCTCCGCCGCTGCTGTCATCTGGCAGCCCCTCTGCTCACCCTCAGCCCACCATCTATACGGTGCGAGCTCCGCGGGACTGCCATCCTCCAGCATCGCCGTGGCCAGAGTATCCCTTGACTCCACCTCCAGCCTCTAAGCTCCGGACTCCGCCTCGGCCCGTTGACCCGTTGGCTCCATCATGGCTCCAAGCTCCCTCCGCTCCGCCATGGTCCATCTGTCCACTGGCTCCGCTGGGCTCCCTCGTCCCTCCGGCTCTGCCTTGGTCTAGCGTCGACCATCCTACGCCTTGGGACTCCACTCTCTGGCTGCACCTCGCCCCTCGTCCGTCAGGCTCCTTCATCCCCTCCACTCCTCTGTAGCTCTGGCTCCACCGCGGCCTTCTGGAGCCCCGCCTCTGCCTCGGTCACCGGCGCCATCTGCTCCGCCTTGGTCCTCCGGATCCTCCCCTTCACCCTGGCTCATCGGCTCTCCGTCTCCGCCTCGGGCTCCTTCACCACCTGCTCCGCCACCGTTGGTCGGCCCCCTAGAGTTATCAGCCCTTCCTCCACCATAGCTCCTCCCTCCATCGGTTCCAACTTGGGTCAACATTATGGCTGTGGCCTGGGTCCCACCTGGCGCCGCATGCTCCAAGCCCCTCTTGTCTCCTCCCTGGCTCCTTCCTCCTGCGTTACCCCCCCTGTCTGCCAGCCCCCTCCCAAGTGTCCGTCCTCCGCCTGAGCCTCCTCCCTAGTTCCCACCCACCCCTCCCCATGTTGTTCTACGGTGTGAGGACGCGCCTTCCGGTTATGTCAGGATTCTGTGTAGGATGGACTGTCTGTGTAGTGTTTTGCCCCTGTTCCTGTTTGTCCTTATTTGGTCATGTTCTTTTCCTCGTTTAGTTGATTATGATCCCTTGCACCTTTGTTTCCCCAATTATCCTGTGTTTAATAGCCCTAGTCCATTCAGTTAGGGTTGGTCGGGTCTACCAGTGATGTTCGTGTGTCATTCCTCGTTCCTAGTGTGGATTTACCCTGTGTGTTGGATTGAATTAAAGACTGTTTAGTTTATCCACGGCTCCTTCGTTCCTTCCGGCAGTGAAACGTGGCACATACATAGCCCTCAAAATCAAACTATACTATGTTTCTTGCATATCTGCATGAGATAATAATATGGTGTAGATACTCTAAAAGTGCATCAGATGCAGGAAGTCAAATTAGACTGGAAAATCTAATGGAAGATCGGAACAAAAGCAAAGAGATGTGAAAGAAATGTGGTCATAAAAAGCGTCGGGCTATTTTATGAAGCTCTATAACACACATAACAGCGCTCAGATCTCTGAAGCCATACAGGATACACGTAAAGATCCCCATGCTTTGCCCTCATCCTTTCTGTGTGTATATATGTGTGTGTTTATATCCTGGGGGCTTGTTACCACATCAAGGATCAGGAACAATGGACCCAGAGCGGATATCCTCCACACGGACAGGTGTGGTGAGAAAAACCTCATACCCACTTTTTCTCTCTTCCTCTTTCTCTCTCTCTCTTTCCATCTTTTCCTTTTGTATCTCTTTATTACTCAAAGCATCATATCTCGCCTAATAGTCCTTTATCACTCATCTTTGACCAACAGGTTTGTGCTACCTTTAGCTAAAGTGAGCACTGTCCATTATTAGTCTCACTGCATTTCATTATTCTGCTCGTTCAATACACTACTTGTGCAAGACAGATGAGGTTTGATTGTGAAGTCAGACAGGTGGGATGTAAACTGATATTACTGTCCCCTCAACTGCTCTCAACAGTTCCTTATCAGTTGCTGTTTTGTGTGGGAGAGTATGGGAGCACATTTGTGTGAACTTAAGGAGAATGTGTGGGCTTTCTCAGCAGTCGGGAGACAATTTTGTGAGGTAAATCTGACGCAACTGTCCTTTTGGAAATTTTCAGGGACAATTTCAATTGGAATTTTCCAGTCCTTGAATTTGGCTCTTGCCTGTGACTCTTTTGGTGGGTTATATCTTTAGACTGGTAGCTGTCGACTGTCTTAATGACTGAGTCAAGTTTATTTAACTACTTCGTTTAAAAACACTGAATGCATCCAACTCGCATAAAAATAAAGGTTCCAAAAGGGGGTTTTCACAGCGATGCCATAGAAGAATCAGTTTTGGTTACCCAAAGAACCTTTCAGTGAACAGTTCTTAAAAGAACCATTTTTTCATAGTGTGAAGAACATTTTAATAATCTAAAGAACCTTTTTCCACTGTAAAGAACCTTTTGTGGAATGAAAAGGTTCCATGGAAGGTAAAGGTTCTTTGTGGAACCATTGATGCCAATAAAGAACCTTTATTTTTAAGAGTGTAAAAAGTTCTTGGATGACTTACTACTTACAGCAAGATTCTGAAGCGCAAATCCATGAGGCCACAGGAGAAGTTTTGTGAATGACAGTGAACTGATGCTGATAGGTCACATGACAATGCCAACATGGTGAGTATGTCTGGATTAATTTCATAGTTACATTCATACTAAACAGTACTTTTTAACGATCATGAAGTAATTACTTATTCAAAAGAATTAAAAAAAAAAAAAAAGACAAGAAAGGTTCCATGTTTGTGGAATGAATTAAAATCTGTACTTTGTGGCGCTTCTTTTAATTGCCCCTACAAACCTTTGTGAACTGCCTTCATTGGCAACTAGGATGTTTTCAAATTGTTTCTTAAATGGCCTGAACTCTCAGATGAAAAGAGCTGAAGGGTGAACTCCAACCTTATTACAGACCTTTAATAACAACTTTTAAAAGGACCATTGATTTTATTCTCACAGAGTTTCTTTGCCCGTCTCAAAAGCTATTTTTCCAGAGCATCCACAAGAAAGTAACTAAACGAGGAAGAAGAAAAGAACAAGAGAGAAGTGGAATTACTTGGGGTTCACTTGTGCCACTAGCACCCCTTCATGTTGTTTTCCATGACACTCTTTTAATCAGCTCTCTGCTCTCCTTTTATGAAGTCATAAATCATTATCTGACTGCAGTGAAATAATTTCACCGCCTCTCTGCTTTGTAACCATAGCAGCTGGTCAATAAACTGCAACTTAAACACACTGTGTGTGTATGTGTGTATTCTTCATGGTAACTTGAGATTCACTTATTCACAGCTTTAAAAGTGAGGCTGTTTTTCCTTTTTACAACCTAAAGTCAAATGCATGCAGCATTAATATTATATGTTTGGTTTTAGTGGCTGAAAGTCACTCACGCACACACATTCAGTGTAATCTTCATCTTCAAAACTGACATTGTTAAACAACACTGCCATTTCATTTAGGGATTTTCAGCCACAAGACTGACTTCATAGAACCACAACCCCCAAAGAATGTGTATGCACTGCCATTTTCAGAATAATACCATAACATAATACAGTTACAGAGTATAACACTGGGGAGGAGAGATGTTTCCAAAGCTGTCAAAAGCCAGAAATATTCTCACTTGGGCCTGGATATTTGTCATCATCTTTAGTTGTTGCATATGTTGGAAATAAGCTTGGAGGGATGAAAACAGTTGTGTTGAAATAACCTTTGACCTCGTCTCCCTTGCATTAGCTCAGGTTGCGGAGTTCATAATAGCAGATCTGCCCAAAACATACACACACATAAATGAATGCACCGCGCTGAGGTTGATTTTGCTGGCAGATTTACTCACACATGCACAAACTAGTACACACAGGACCCTCTTGATTGAGAAAATGTTTTGGCCATGTCCATGTAGGACCCAGTGGACATCAAGCATATTGTGTAAGTTCACAGCAGCCCTGGAGACCCCTGAACTAATAGGGTTCAAAGAGATCATCTCTTTCTGCACCAGATGGGTAACCGCCCCCTTCTCAGCAGCCAATCAGACTTCGACTATCTCTTTTGTACCAACAAACCAAACACTTCTACCCTGAGTCTTTTGAGCAATCGCCACACTTGCATCATCTGCACACTGTGTGTAATTCCATTTTAACAGTCACTTCAGCACAGACCTACAGAGCAACGGTTCCGTAACATAAAGACATTTTAAATTAGCATTGCAAAACTGCATAACCACACACTTACACAAGCGCATGACTAGAGAACAATTACTGTGCTGAAACTTTGGCTTGATGCACAGCAAAGAAGTATTGCACGAGGGTAAACGCTAGAACGTTTACAATAGGTTTCTGAAAACAATTTCTCTGACCATGCTTACATGAATATCATTTTCTGATTAAGGTCCATATTCTTATGAAGTCTCTATCATGAAAAAAACATTTACATGCTCACAGAAATTACAAATACTCAAGACATGCATGTTCTTGTCTTTCTGTTTTGTTGCAGAAGTAGTGATGCTAGTAACCAAACAGTTGAAGGTAGCCATTGACTTTCATAGTATTTTTTTCCATACTATGGAACTCAATGGCTACTGTCAACTGTTTGGTTACTCATATTCTTCAAAATATCTTCTTTTGTGCTCAAAAGAAGAAAGAAACTCAGGTTTGGAACAGCTTGGGGGTAAGTAAAGGATGACAGAATTTTGGGTGAACTATCCCTTTAATTTTCAGTAATTTTGCACAGCAACTCTGTATTTTGTATTTTGTATTTTCTGTATTTGACAACAGCACACAAAAATGAAAGACAGGGTATGAGGTGCTTACACCCATCTTGCTTTTTTCATTTCCTCTAATGTTTGGAGAAAAACTGCCCTCCTCTTTGCTCCAAAAATGAGTTTCGTTAATAGCTTGAGTTTTCACAACTGCCTGTATAGCATATGACACAGAATTGCTCATACATGAACAGATAATAGATGTCAGTTAATAGATGCTACTGCTGAATGAAAGTCACCTCTGAAATGATCTGAGTGAGAGATGAGTAAGAGTTTATAACTTGCTTATGTAACAGCATGTGTGTGTGTGTGTGTGTGTTGAAACCCAGCAGGCACCAGACGTCTATGTAACGTCAGGTTGATGTTGGACATGACGTCGGACAGACGTTGCATTTTGGTTGAAAATGAAAATCGGGTTGACGTCAATATTTGACGTCAATTTGACGTTGACTTAATGTTGGATTTTGGTTGCACAACCTAAAAACAACTAAATCTCAACGTCAGCTGACGTCGGTATTGGACGTCAATTTAACATTGACATTAGACGCTGAATTTACGTTGAATTTTGGTCACCCGACGTCGCAACCAAAATTTAACCAAATATCAACGTCTTATGACGTTGTGTGCCTGTTTTGTGCCTGCTGGGAAGTGTGTTCAGAGTGAAATGGAATTCCTCTGTGCAACACTGATGCCCAGCTAGCACTGTTATGATTTATCACACTTCTTCTCTCCTGATTCTGTCTCTCCACCTCTTTTTTTATTTTGCATTTATCTTTTCCATCAGTCTGGCTGACCTAATACCAGTATTATTGGTCTCTTGGGTAACCTCAAGAAAATCCCTCTATAAAATCAGATTTTAGGTCAGTAATTTAGTCCCACTGAAATACCATTAAATGACCGCATTATTCGACGTGCTGATATTAAATGATATTAAAAATCAAGTCTAATAGATTCCCCATTAGATTACTACAGTGAAGTCGTTATCATTTTTAATAAAGCTGATAATGTTCTGTTTGAAAATGGCACATGGCAGCGGTTTTGTCACTTCTACTCGTCAGTACTGTTTATAATACTGGGGCTGTATAACCTTTTGTGATGTTTGATCTCCTCCAATAGCTTTTAAAATCTGCAATTCACCATACAGTAAATGGGTGAACAATTATATACACCAGATTATATAGACCAGTGAAAACACTCAGTCTTATATGCATATATCATTTAGTTTATACATAACTTTACTATAACCACAAAAAAAAAAAACTCCATTTTGATTTCATGGGGACTTTAAAATAAATGCACTGTAACTTAAGAATTATTGGATGGGCACTGCCCTCTTCTAACCATTAGTGATAATTTTCCTTTTCTTTAGTGCAGAGCAGGGTTTCTCAACTCTGGCCCTCGAGGTCGACTTTCCTGCAGAGTTTAGCTCCAACCCCAATCAAACACACCTGAAATAGCTAATCAAGGTCTTCAAGATTACTAAAAAGTTACTGGCAGGCGAGTTTGATCCAGGTTGGAGTTAAACTTCGCAGGAAAATGGACTACGAGGGCCTGAGTTGAGAAGCCCTTGTGTAGAGCAGTGGTTCTCAACTCTAGTCTGGGGACCCACAGCTCCCAGTGTCTCCTGTAGTTGAAAACCACTTATGTAGAGTACAATTATCATACACTGATCTTTGCAAGTTCAGTGACTTGACAGACTCAAAGTTTTGATTTTCCTTTAGTTTGGTATTTTGCTAAATGTAATTTATTTTAAATTTGAAATGTAAATCTGTTTGTTGGTGTTTACATACTACATGATCTTGTTATTCTTTCGGTGATAGTTTTCACTTGGAATATGATGAATATTTGGAAGGAATATGATGGTTTGAAGAACTTGAGACAATATAACATCTTCATCTTCATCTCATTTTTTATGGATAAAAAAATAAAACAATCATAAAACAAAATAATAAATAAAATGAAAGTAAAGTAAATGAAATAAAATAAAATAAAATAAAAATAAGACTCAGTGGGTAGCTCTGACACTTCACAGCAAGAAGGTCTCTGGTTCAAGTCCTGGATGAGCTAGCCCTTTCTATGTCGAGTTTGCATGTTACCCTTTGTCCGCGTGGGTTTGAGTCCTGGTTTGTCTAACAAAGACTGTGTTATACAGCATAAACAAAATGGACACAAATTGTACGTGAGGATGTTTGGGTAAAAGAAAAGAAACCGGTTCAGTGCTGTTTTTATAGCGGTGTGATAGCGCCATCTAGTGAATACAATTTTATTGTTGATTGTTATTGAGTATAGTGACTTTCATTGCTCCCTGTATCCCTTAGAAAATCGGCTCAATGTGCTAAGAATGTGTTGATAACAAAACTCAGTAGAAATATTACCAACCTTTCAGAAATAACTACTCGTTTTCATACAGCATGAACTTACAGAAGTCAACTGTGGAGAACATTTGAGCTCTTAATAAAGTCTATACCAGCAATGCTGTTTCGCAAGTAAAATTAGCTAACTAAATTAAGCAAAAGTAGTATAAAATGTAATATTAGCAAATGTTTACTTTTAGGAGTATAGTAGATGTGTCTTTTTATATATATATATATATATATATATATATATAACTCAAAAAAAGCAAGCTTAAAAAATCTAGTTTTAAAGAATATTTTCATTTTTAATTCCGTCTTTTTAATTACATTTTTCTAATGTTTAAGCGTTGAAATCGCTAATTTGGGCCCTAACTTCGCCTCTCCACATGAACAAATAAATAAATAGCTAATGTGTATAGTTTGTATGATCTGCTTATATTTTTAACGGTTTCTTCCTATGTGTTATGTATTACTTTATGCAAGGTTTGTTAATTGAAAAATAAAATTGGAGAACTCCAAATTATACAGAGAATTTTAAAAATGAAAGACTCAAAAAGAAAACCTAAACCATTTTAAGATTTAAAAAATTTTTCAAAAGATTCAGAGTCAGGCAGAAAATGTTGTTTTTGGATTTTTAACTACTCTGTTAATGACTTTGGTCTTATCTGCTGTTGTTGTCCTTGTCATGGTTCATTGTTGTGAGCACATGGGTTTTGTTTTGACAAATCGCCATAGCGTCGCTGGGTTGTAGGTTGCCAAGTTGAGGGGATTAATGGGTTGATATTTGTCAATTGTGTGAGAAGGATGCGTTGCATACAAGGTCTGGCAACTGGACAACCTTGGAATATGTTGACGTGATTATTCATATAATGAGGTTTGGGCCATACAAATTACGAGAGTTGTACCAGAGGCGAATGTAGCAAAATAAGCACAGTGGGATTTTTTTTATAGAAAGATTAAGAGCCGGATGTTAAGAGCTGCATCAAGAGAAATCGCCCCAGAGGAGAGTATTCGGTGTCTATTGTGAATGTATATTTTCATAACTGTGCGCACTATCTAGAGTCATATTATAGGGTGCACACTATCTAGAGTCATATTATAGGGTGCGCACTATCTAGATGTTAAGATGTTAAGAGCTGCATCAAGAGAAATCGCCCCAGAGGAGAGTATTCGGTGTCTATTGTGAATGTATATTTTCATAACTGTGTTTCAGTTTAACACTATAGTATTTTTTTTTTTTTCTCCATTTCAGTTAAGACTTAATGCTGGCACATTCTGAAGGAACTTGATTCTTGTTTTCTTCAAAAAAACGATCTGTGAGCTTGAGGATTAAAAGCTCATTGCAATTTCAAATGTTTCGTTGTTGCTGGAAATGGGTGAGGAACATTCAGAAATTTACCCACACAAAGCTTGTATAGGTTTATTTGTATGTTTATTTGGTTCTGAGAAGTGTTGAATCATAATGGTTTGAAATGTGGATGAGTGCTACTTGGAAATGCTCATGAGCTGAAATTTCACAGGATTGTCAGTGTAAGATGTAGGTTGGAGAGCATGTAACCTGCATGAGATTGAAATCATTGTGAGTGGGAATATTTTTTTTTATCTGGTATTTTTTAATTGTGCTTTTTTCTTGTAATTATTTACCCTACTTCTAAAGTTGTGACTTTAATGGTACTAAACATCTAACCTGGAGTGGTCAACATCAGTCCTGCAGAGTTCAGCTCCAACCCTAATCAAACACACCTGAACCAACTAATCAAGGTCTAAGGGCTTCTAGAAAGCTACAGGTGAGTTTTTGTGTGTGTGAGACCCGGATGGTAAGAGTTGCATCAAGAGAAATCGCCCCAGAGGAGAGTATTCGGTGTCTATTGTGAATGTATATTTTCATAACTGTGCGCACTATCTAGGGTCATACTATAGGGTGCGCACTATCTAGGGTGCACAATATCTAGGGTCATATTATAGGGTGCGCACTATCTAGGGTGCGCACTATCCAGGCTGCGCACTATCTAGGGTCATATTATAGGGTGCGCACTAACTAGGGTGTGCACTATCTAGGGTCATATTATAGGGTGCGCACTATCTAGGGTGCACACTAAATCTGCGCACTATCTAGGGTCATATTATAGGGTGCGCAATAGCTAGGGTGTGCACTATCTAGGGTGCACACTATCTAGGGTCATATTATAGGGTGCGCACTAACTAGGGTGTGCACTATCTAGGGTCATATTATAGGGTGCGCACTATCTAGGGTGCACACTAAATCTGCGCACTATCTAGGGTCATATTATAGGGTGCGCAATAGCTAGGGTGTGCACTATCTAGGGTGCACACTATCTAGGGTCATATTATAGGGTGCGCACTATCTAGGGTCATATTATAGGGTGCACACTATCTAGATGTTAAGATGTTAAGAGCTGCATCAAGAGAAATCGCCCCAGAGGAGAGTATTCGGTGTCTATTGTGAATGTATATTTTCATAACTGTGCGCACTATCTAGAGTCATATTATAGGGTGCGCACTATCTAGATGTTAAGATGTTAAGAGCTGCATCAAGAGAAATCGCCCCAGAGTATTCGGTGTCTATTGTGAATGTATATTTTCATAACTGTGCACACTATCTAGGGTCATACTATAGGGTGCGCACTATCTAGGGTGCACAATATCTAGGGTCATATTATAGGGTGCGCACTATCTAGGGTGCACACTAAATCTGCACACTACCTAGGGTCATATTATAGGGTGCACACTATCTAGGGTGTGCACTATCCAGGGTGCGCACTATCTAGGGTCATATTATAGGGTGCGCACTAACTAGGGTGCGCACTATCTAGGGTCATATTATAGGGTGCGCACTATCTAGGGTGCACACTAAATCTGCACACTACCTAGGGTCATATTATAGGGTGCACACTATCTAGGGTGTGCACTATCTAGGGTGCGCACTATCTAGAGTCATATTATAGGGTGCGCACTATCTAGATGTTAAGATGTTAAGAGCTGCATCAAGAGAAATCGCCCCAGAGGAGAGTATTCGGTGTCTATTGTGAATGTATATTTTCATAACTGTGCGCACTATCTAGGGTCATATTATAGGGTGCGCACTAACTAGGGTGCGCACTATCTAGGGTCATATTATAGGGTGCGCACTATCTAGGGTGCACAATAAATCTGCACACTACCTAGGGTCATATTATAGGGTGCGCACTATCTAGGGTGTGCACTATCTAGGGTGCACACTATCTAGGGTCATATGGTGCGCACTATCTAGGGTGCACACTAAATCTGCACACTACCTAGGGTCATATTATAGGGTGCGCACTATCTAGGGTGTGCACTATCTAGGGTGCACACTATCTAGGGTCATATTATAGGGTGCGCACTATCTAGGGTCATATTTGGTTCTGAGAAGTGTTGAATCATAATGGTTTGAAATGTGGATGAGTGCTACTTGGAAATGCTCATGAGCTGAAATTTCACAGGATTGTCAGTGTAAGATGTAGGTTGGAGAGCATGTAACCTGCATGAGATTGAAATCATCGTGAGTGGGAATATTTTTTTTTATCTGGTATTTTTTAATTGTGCTTTTTTCTTGTAATTATTTACCCTACTTCTAAAGTTGTGACTTTAATGGTACTAAACATCTAACCTGGAGTGGTCAACATCAGTCCTGCAGAGTTCAGCTCCAACCCTAATCAAACACACCTGAACCAACTAATCAAGGTCTAAGGGCTTCTAGAAAGCTACAGGTGAGTTTTTGTGTGTGTGAGACCCGGATGGTAAGAGTTGCATCAAGAGAAATCGCCCCAGAGGAGAGTATTCGGTGTCTATTGTGAATGTATATTTTCATAACTGTGCACACTATCTAGGGTCATACTATAGGGTGCGCACTATCTAGGGTGCACAATATCTAGGGTCATATTATAGGGTGTGCACTATCTAGGGTGCACACTATCCAGGGTGCGCACTATCTAGGGTCATATTATAGGGTGCGCACTAACTAGGGTGCGCACTATCTAGGGTCATATTATAGGGTGCGCACTATCTAGGGTGCACACTAAATCTGCACACTATCTAGGGTCATATTATAGGGTGCGCACTATCTAGGGTGTGCACTATCTAGGGTGCACACTATCTAGGGTCATATTATAGGGTGCGCACTATCTAGGGTCATATTATAGGGTGCACACTATCTAGATGTTAAGATGTTAAGAGCTGCATCAAGAGAAATCGCCCCAGAGGAGAGTATTCGGTGTCTATTGTGAATGTATATTTTCATAACTGTGCGCACTATCTAGAGTCATATTATAGGGTGCGCACTATCTAGATGTTAAGATGTTAAGAGCTGCATCAAGAGAAATCGCCCCAGAGGAGAGTATTCGGTGTCTATTGTGAATGTATATTTTCATAACTGTGCGCACTATCTAGGGTCATATTATAGGGTGCGCACTAACTAGGGTGCGCACTATCTAGGGTCATATTATAGGGTGCGCACTATCTAGGGTGCACAATAAATCTGCACACTACCTAGGGTCATATTATAGGGTGCGCACTATCTAGGGTGTGCACTATCTAGGGTGCACACTATCTAGGGTCATATTATATGGTGCGCACTATCTAGGGTGCACACTAAATCTGCACACTACCTAGGGTCATATTATAGGGTGCGCACTATCTAGGGTGTGCACTATCTAGGGTGCACACTATCTAGGGTCATATTATAGGGTGCGCACTATCTAGGGTCATATTTGGTTCTGAGAAGTGTTGAATCATAATGGTTTGAAATGTGGATGAGTGCTACTTGGAAATGCTCATGAGCTGAAATTTCACAGGATTGTCAGTGTAAGATGTAGGTTGGAGAGCATGTAACCTGCATGAGATTGAAATCATTGTGAGTGGGAATATTTTTTTTTATCTGGTATTTTTTAATTGTGCTTTTTTCTTGTAAGTATTTACCCTACTTCTAAAGTTGTGACTTTAATGGTACTAAACATCTAACCTGGAGTGGTCAACATCAGTCCTGCAGAGTTCAGCTCCAACCCTAATCAAACACACCTGAACCAACTAATCAAGGTCTAAGGGCTTCTAGAAAGCTACAGGTGAGTTTTTGTGTGTGTGAGACCCGGATGGTAAGAGTTGCATCAAGAGAAATCGCCCCAGAGGAGAGTATTCGGTGTCTATTGTGAATGTATATTTTCATAACTGTGCGCACTATCTAGGGTCATACTATGGGGTGCGCACTATCTAGGGTGCACAATATCTAGGGTCATATTATAGGATGCGCACTATCTAGGGTGCGCACTATCCAGGGTGCGCACTATCTAGGGTCATATTATAGGGTGCGCACTAACTAGGGTGCGCACTATCTAGGGTCATATTATAGGGTGCGCACTATCTAGGGTGCACACTAAATCTGCGCACTATCTAGGGTCATATTATAGGGTGCGCAATATCTAGGGTGCACACTAAATCTGCGCACTATCTAGGGTCATATTATAGGGTGCGCACTATCTAGGGTGCACACTATCTAGGGTCATATTATAGGGTGCGCACTATCTAGGGTCATATTATAGGGTGCACACTATCTAGAAGTGTTAAGATGTTAAGAGCTGCATCAAGAGAAATCGCCCCAGAGGAGAGTATTCGGTGTCTATTGTGAATGTATATTTTCATAACTGTGCACACTATCTAGGGTCATACTATAGGGTGCGCACTATCTAGGGTGCACAATATCTAGGGTCATATTATAGGGTGCGCACTATCTAGGGTGCACACTATCCAGGGTGCGCACTATCTAGGGTCATATTATAGGGTGCGCACTAACTAGGGTGCGCACTATCTAGGGTCATATTATAGGGTGCGCACTAAATCTGCACACTATCTAGGGTCATATTATAGGGTGCGCACTATCTAGGGTGTGCACTATCTAGGGTGCACACTATCTAGGGTCATATTATAGGGTGCGCACTATCTAGGGTCATATTATAGGGTGCACACTATCTAGGGTCATATTATAGGGTGCACACTATCTAGATGTTAAGATGTTAAGAGCTGCATCAAGAGAAATCGCCCCAGAGGAGAGTATTCGGTGTCTATTGTGAATGTATATTTTCATAACTGTGTTTCAGTTTAACACTATAGTATTTTTTTTTTTTTCTCCATTTCAGTTAAGACTTAATGCTGGCACGTTCTGAAGGAACTTGATTCTTGTTTTCTTCAAAAAAAAACGATCTGTGAGCTTAAAGCCCGTGAACACTCGAGAGCAAGTTGCCGGTGAATCTCCACTGCAACTGTAGTTATACGCATGTATGAATATTTAGCCTATATCTTCAGTAGACTTCAGAAGATGCTTTGCTAAACTGACACAATACAACAAGACGAAGCCGTTGGGATTTAAAATGTAGGCTACTTTAGTTTAAAAACCTGTAATATTGAGTTAATACATATTAAAAACACAAACCAACACATTTTCACCTGTGAAATGTTATCCTGTTTCTTGGGGAATTTAAATCTCATCGGTTTTTACAATCATCTATGCAGGATTGTGACATCTTCGAATATTCATTTATTATAATGGTGAATGACGTCAAGTTGAACTTTGCCAGATGACGGATGCGTCTACGTTCCTGAGAGCGGCTGAATGGGGCATCTACCGATACATATCTATGTCTATTATGGCGAACCAAACACCAACGATTTGTACATCCACTATATGGACAAAAGTATTGGGACACCCCCTTCTTTAGAACTAAAAACGACACTTCCAAAACTGTGGCAACAAAGATGGAAACATAATTCATGTATTTAAAAACTGTATATAGTTTTCGAAGTGTCTAAAATGACTGTATCCATATATACAAGTCATTGGTGTTTGGTGATGAGTTTTTGGCTCAAGGTCTGCATTTAAAGTCACATCAGAGGTGTTCAGCTGGGATTAGGACTTGGCTTTCTGCAGACCAGTCAAATTCTTCCACACTGACTGAATCAATCATTTCTTTTTGAACCTTGCGTTATACACAGAGGCATTGTCATGTTAGAATAGAAAGGGTCCTGTCCAAACTGTTGCTATAAAATTAGAAGCACACAATTCCATAGAATATCATTATACCCAGTTAACAATTTTTGGTTCCCAGAACGTTAGTTTTTGGTTCCCTGTTTTTGGTTATTTTTTATGGTTTGTTTTTGGTTAGCTAGGAAAGTTTTCTTAACTTTCCCAGAACGTTATTCTAATGTTTTTTTTTTTTCAACATTCCCAGAACATTAGTTTTTGGTTCCCAGAAAGTTTTTTTTTTTTTTTTTTTTTAAGAACGTTATTCTAACGTTCCTAGAATGTTAGTTTTTGGTTCCCAGAATGTTATTTAATAATAACCACCATGCAATGTTCTGAGAACGTTATTTTATGGTTACAAAAATATAACCTAAAAAGAACGTTCCCCTAACATTAGTATGGTTCCCAAAAAAATAACCAAATGGGAACAAAAAAACTAACGTTAGGAGAACGTTCTTGCTGGGTATGCTTTAACATTAAGATTTGTAGTCATGGAAATTACTAAAGTAGTCAAACCTATTCATTAGAAGGATGATACTATATGGACAATACCTCCTTGTCATTTCTGACTTATAACAAAAAACAGAACAATTTCTAAAAGCTGCTATGTGACAAGGTGTACAGTAAACAAGCTAAAAACCCAGAACTATGTTTTTATAAGCTGTCGATCCATAAAATGAGTGTTTAAGGACACAAAAGTAGAGCGCAAGTGTCATATTACTCTGAGAACTACGTCCACTGGAGGGAAACATAATCGGCGACAGGAAACATTCATTATTTTTAACCATGTGAAAGGATTAACAATGTCAAAGGATTACATCATGATGCTGTTACCTGGTGTTTCGATTTGTAGATGTCAGGGTATTTCACGTTGGGCCATTCAGTTGGATCATTTCTCCAACAAAAGGAAGGTAAGGAAAAGGGGCACTGACATTGACCATTAAAATCTAGTTTCTCAATATATCTTCTCCTCTCAGGTTCACATAGGGTGGTGAAATAATCCTTGAGACAAGAAGTGTAACAAGGTTGAATAAAATAAAAAATGTTTAAGAAAATTAACTATTTTTGCAGTGGAAGTAGTTACACCCTGTGTGAACAAAGTCAGTAAATCTTAGTCCAACGTGATAAAATTAAGTAACATTTTTAGGAGAAAGAAAATTCTCTCCGGGTCAAAATGACCCGAACACAACATGAGGGTTAAAACAGGTGATTAGCCTCCTGAGCATCATAAATTCATGAAACTAAGCATGTTTGCTCAGAACAACTTTGTTTTCCACATCATTTAATGTTGAAGATCGAATGTCCAATGAATGTCTAATATAAATACAACTTTACTGCTGTTAAAATTACGCTCTTTTATGTCCAGATCACAAGAAAACAAGAAAGAAAAAACATTCATGCAAAAATCATGCATGGCCTCTTCTGTACTTCTTGTAGCATCTAGGCAAAAATAAGAGCCTTGACTAATGGACTGAACATTAATATGCTGTACTTCACTTCAACACCATTGTAACAGCTAAACAGAAAAGTTATCAAATATGAAATAAACTTGGGACTAGACAACCAGTTGTCTGTCACATCATAGCCTACAGTGCGAGAGAGAGCCGCTCTGCTGCACTCTGCTGACTTTCCCCCATTCATGCTCAATGGACTGAGGGGAGGCAAGCCTCCGCTGTAACTTTACCTGCGGGTGTCGCTGTTGGACAGTGTTACTTAGTGATGGCGAAGTGAAGCGTTCTGAACCAGCGAAGCTTTCAAAACAATTGTATCGGAAAAAGGTTCATTACTCGAAACTTTTTAAAATGGTTTATGCTGTGGCCATCTAGTGGTCATAAAAATGACTAACAACTTCCAAACTGTTATGTTGCATTACAGCCACTGGTTTCACATCTGGTTCTGCAACTGATTCTTTGTTTTATTTTATTTTATATAAATAATGGTCATTGTCAAAGTCATTCATTTGTGTCGGTGTGTACTGGCACTAAAATAAGTAAAATAAATAAAACATAAATTCATAAATTAAATCTAATATCTGTTTATTTTAAATCTGCCTCAGTCCTTAGACTATTTCATGGTCAAAGTTCATTTTTGAGCTCAATATATAAATTTCGATTTAAAAAATAAATAAATAAAAAACCAATGCTAACACATTAAAATGTAACATAATGTAAAGGAAACAGCACTGAGGTTCGCTTCGTTTGAACCAGATACTGAAGCAGTAACGTGGTTTTCAAGAGAATGCTTTTCCCAAAACGAATCAAGCTCCGATACAGCGCTTCAATGTGAAATGTGTTGTTACTTACTATTGCTGGAGTAGACGTTGTGGAAGTATACAACCATAAAGTATGAACATACTTTCCAGAAGGCCAACAATTCACTAAAAATGTTTTTTTTATTGGTCTTATGAAGTATTCTCATTTTTTGAGATTTGAATTGGTGAATTGGTGGGTTTTTGTTAAATGTGAGCCAAAATCATCACAATTAAAAGAACCAAAGACTTAAACTACTTCAGTCTGTGTGCATTGAATTAATTTAATACACAAGTTTCACAATTTGATTTGAATTACTGAAATAAATTAACTTTTCCACGACATTCTAATTTATTGAGATGCACCTGTATATATATACAGTATATATATATATATATATATATATATATATATATATATATATATATATATGTGTGTGTGTGTGTGTGTGTGTGTGTGTGTGTGTGTGTGTGTGTGTGTGTGTGTGTGTACTTGTTTATGCTACATTGTGGGGACTAAATGTCCTCACAAGGATAGTAAAACCTGAGGATTTTGACATTGTGGGGACCGCAGGCGGGAAAATTTTTTTTTGAAATACTAAATGATGTTTATCTGAAAGTGTAACCATGCAAACAGGTTTTCTGTAAGGGGTAGGTTTAGGATTGGGTTGGGGATAGAAAATGGCGTTTGGTCAGTATAAAAACAATAGAAGTCTATGGAAAGTCCCCACAATTCACAGAAACCTAACGTGTGTGTGTGTACCCGCAATTCTGAAATGGGCCTGAAGAATCGCGTTATGAGTAAAAAGACTTAGGCTGATCATTAACATGAAACATTAATAACATATATGAATTTGCTGGTCTATAATAATCCTCATGATTATAGGCTACGTCATATGCAGATCACTTTTACACCTGGATCGTTTCATTCGTGCTAACGTAATATTTGTGCCCCTCTCACCAAATAAGGGTTTTTGTCAGATTCTGTCTTCCTTATAAGGCTGTTTTGTTCAGTCACCAACTCCAAATTGTGTCTGACTCACCTGAGCATTGCATGTGCCATAAATCATCACTTTTATGGCTTTCTTATCACAAGTACAAAATATAAATAATGATTCAGGCGACAACAGAATATATCACAACACAACCATCCTGTAAAGTGTTTGCAGTTAAGCACAGCAGGTAGAAAGTCAGGTCATTCAGGACTAATCTGTTGTGAAGAGGGTCTGTTTCAGATACCGGTGCTGCTAAGACACTTCTTTACTGTGCAGGGCAACAAAATACTTTTCTCCTCCGTCTCAGAGCAAGCATAAGCCATGGTAAGTCCTCAGTCTTGAGCAGTTTTCTTTCAGTGTACATTTTGCATGCTGTTCAAGCATTTCATAAAATCTGGCTTGTGTTCATGCAGTGCAGTTAGACTATTTGTATTATGTACATGTGCTGCAGTGTGTCATGCTAAACTCTATTTAAAACAACATTATGCTAATTCCTGCATGCGATTTTTATGACCTCTTACTGATTAAGAAACTATATGTAATATTTATTTATTTCAAAAAAGCAAACTAATCTGAATAATGAAGGAAAAAGGAAGTGAAAATAAAGATAATTTTATGAGGTTCATATAATGATCTGCTTTATGTTTTCCTCAAAGTCATCTGGAAGAAAATACCATCTTGGTATTTTCCTTGTCTTCATCTTATCGTACGAGGCCTTTGTAACTCACTGATCAATCTAATTTTGCAGTCATGTGCTGGCTTGTATTCCATGTGGGTGTTTGGTTTTGCTACGAATATTTCAAAAGTGAACCATGCCATTTTTAGAATTTTTAACTCTTTTTAGAATAAGTGGACATATTAAGGCTTTATCAATTGTAAAAAATGTCTCCTGAAAAATCCAGCTGAAGTTTAGTCTGTTTCCTTTGGAAATACATGCTCATTGGTGACATTTGAAATTCATTTTTGGTGGGAACTTGAGCATCCAGCAGAAATAAACATGGATATGTAAGACCGGCCCATAATAAAAAGGTGAGCCAACATACAATTTTTTTTTTTAAAACAGTGGTCATTGAGGTCCGTCTAGTGCATTTTCATAGAAAAACAATTAGAAAGCAGCACAATGAAACACAAAATGCCTTCTGCAAGGAGCAGACCTTAGGATAGGACTTTTATTTTTATTTTAAGTTTTCGCCATCTTTCTTGTGTGTCTCTTTATTCCACAGTGCCCCTGAAGCCAATAAAGTACCCTTTAAAGAGTAAAATGGTCTATGCAAGCTCAAAGGTTGCTCTTAAGTCCAAAATGCCAGGTTGGTTATGGTCCCTTTAATGTTATAATGGATATTTCAATTTATTTGTAAAACACTTCTTACAGTACAAATTATTCCAAAGCAGTTTTATAGAAAAAGGAAAACTAAAGAAGATGACCTGTGTTTTTTCCTTATAGATTTAAAATTTGAGTGGCAAATTAATGACACTGCAGACAGAGAAGCATCATGTCTTGCGGAGAAACTTGGTGGAAGGGACATAGTGTCTTTGGAGGGGAACCCTGTGTAAAATTAGACACCTTATCAGTCTGTTGGTTAGAATGAAAAATTCTACCTCTGAGAATGTTTTTAATTATGCTAATAAACTTTGTATTTCATTAGAACCAGTATTAGTGTTTTGACCAAGTGAGAACAACTCATATTTATCCATTTACAATTAATGATGATTATTAAGCAAATACCAGCACTTTTTAGTGCCAAACTTCAAATATCTTATAATGACAGCAAGAATCCTGTGTTAGAAATTACAATTGGACTGTGTTACTTAAATCACGTTTACTTGAAAAATAAAATCATGTGATTTTCAAAAACTTTTAATGTGTTTCTTAATTAACTTGGAATTTTACAAAAGATATCAAAAAATTACGCCCATGTGAGGCATTATGAAATGTTTTTGTATTTTTTAATTCTAAATCTAGATGCACCTATGCCAAAATAACCTTAAAAATTAAAACATTGATATTGATATGAGGAAAAAACTACCCACATCCAGATTTTTAGTCAAAATTTTTTAGCATAATCCAACATTCCTTCTCAAGTTCATAACTAAATGCTGTTAAAAAGACAACATGGTGTTTTAAAAACAGATGACTCAGACAAAATAGGGTAAATCTTAAAGGAATAGTTTACCCAAGAATGAAAATTAATCACCCTCAGGCCATCTAAGATATAGATGAGTTGTTCATCAGAACAGATTTAGAGAAATTTAGCATTACATCACTTGCTCACCAATGGATCCTCTGTAGAGACATCAGTGGATGGACTTTTTTACTGGAGGAAGTGTTATTATGGATTGACTGGTATTTTGACCAAAGGCAATGGTTTAAAGAACAATGAATTAATTTATATCAGCTATTTGGTGTCCAGTGTTGGGAAGGTTACTACAGATTACAAGTTACACTATTTGAAATGTAATAAATAGTGTAACTATTTAAATTACTTTATTAAAGTAATGTAACTTTACATTTAATTACTTTTTGATTACTTTTCTAAATTTCTAATGTTTTCAGATGTTATTTTCAAACATTTAAACCAGGCAGTTTTAACCTTACGGTACTCAACATTACAACCCCAGTTCCAGAAAAGTTGGGACATTTTGTAAAATGTGATAAAATCAAGAATCTGTGATTTGTTAATTCTCTTTAACTCCCCAACACTGCTGGTCCCTCATTCTTACGACACACATTCACTGCAAAGGATCCATTGGTGAGCAAGTGATAAATTTCCCCAAATCTGTTCTGATGAAGAAAAACTCATTTACATCTTAGATGGCCTGAGGGATAGTACATTTTCAGCAAATTTTCATTTTTGAACTATTACATACATAATACAATTATGCATACTCATTCACTTGATATTAATTGCACTAGTTGATGTACGTATAACGTACAAGCGGTTTCCCTTTTAATACTGACATCAGGACGAGAGGTGCGGGAACACTAACGATATATACTGTATAAGGCAGGTGAGGAATATTTTCTGACATAACCAGAATGTTTCAGATGGAATGTGAAGTGAAAATTGTTCCAGCACATCTCAGAAATAAAATGTTTACGCAAGTTAGATTTCTCCAAAAGTCTTCAAACAATTTCTGTAGTACGACCAAAACAAAAAAACAAAAACAAACAAAAAAAAAACATCTTAAAGCAATTTTTGGCACATTTATTTATTGTTTGTTTGTTTGTTTTTGTTTTACAAGAAAATTTACCTAACTGTATTATAAAATAGAACATTAGTAAAATGGCTACTGTATTAAAAAATTAATTAATCACTTAAAAAAAAAGCAAGCTTAAAAAATCTAGTTTTAAAGAATATATTCATTTTTAATTCTGTCTCTAGAAAAATGTAATTGAAATGTTTGAGTGTTGAAATCTCTAATTTGGGCCTGAACTGTTCTCCTAACTAACTAAATAAATAAGTAAGGTAACAATGTACAACTGTTCAAAAAGCATACAATTTGTATTTTCTGTTTAGGCTATCTTTATTTTTAACTGTTTCTTCCAAGGTGTTGTGTCTTGAATTATGCAAGGATTGTTTAACTTGAATGCAGCATGAATTTACATTTGTATAATTTCAGACATATAGGAGTTCAGGCCAAAGAAAAACAAAATTGGAGAACTTCAAATTATACAGAGAATTTTAAAAATTAAATACTGAAAAAAAAAAAATGATTCAGAGTCAGGCAGAAAATGTTGTTTCTGGCTTTTTAACTACTCTGTTAATCACTCGGTTACCAATCCCATCTCTTGTTTAATTTTTTGCTTTAAAAAAAAATCAGATATTCTATATCCCACGATCCAACAGAGGATTAGAGGTACGGAGAATGGATCAGTTTTAATAGGGAAAGACTGCCTAGTTAAATGTTTAGCCATGTCACTCGTGATTTTTGAACTAATCAATCATGTTAACAACTTTACAGCACTTGTTGTGAATTTCACTGACATAGGGTCGCTTTGTGAAAACATCTAAATGGTTAATTATAGAGATAGTAAGACAGAAACTCACCTGTTCCCCACTCATATTGGTCTGAAAAGGTAAAGAGGTGTTTCGGGTCTCGGGAGACTAGCTTAAATTGACCGACAGCGATCTGATGTTTTTTGGAAAAGGAAGTTGCTCAATTGCATTTCAGAATCAGAATCAGAAAGAGCTTTATTGCCAAGTGTGTTCACACACACAAGGAATTTGTCTTGGTGTTAGGAGCTTCCGGTATAGACTGCAAACATAGTGCAAACATACATAAAGTTAAGGTAATAAAACACTAATATTAAAGAGAATATACAATAAATTATAAATAACAGTAGTAATAAAAATATACAGAAAAAGGAAAAATATCCAGACGAAATTGTGAATATGCATGTGCTAAATACCGAAGAAGGTTTGCTGAGTTGAATACAGATGTCCAGTACTGAGGTGTGTTATGTGTTGTTCAGGTGGGATATGGCCTGGGGGAAAAAACTGTTCTTGTGTCTGGCTGTTTTGGTGCACAGTGCTCTGTAGTGTCGGCCAGAGCACAACAGTTCAAAGAGAGAGTGGGCTGGGTGTGAGGGGTCCAGAGTGATTTTCTTAGCCCTTCTCCTCACTCTGGAGGTGTAAAGTTCTTGGAGGCTGGGCAGAGGGGCACCAATAATCCTCTCAGCAGTCCTGACTGTCCGTTGTAGTCTCTTGATGTCTGATCTGGTAGCTGAACCAAACCAAACAGTTATAGATGAACACAGGACAGACTCAATGATGGCAGAGTAGAACTGTTTCAGCAGCTCCTGTGGCAGGTTGAACTTCCTCAGCTGGCGGAGAAAATACAGTCTCTGCTGGGCCTTTTTCACAATAGAGTCAATGTGATTGTCCCACTTTTTTTTTTTTTTTTTGCATTTGTGAGAAAATCAGCCAGCACGCATTTGAGAGAAAATCAAGCCAAGTTTCCTCATAAAAAGGCAACTGAGTCTCAAGAGTTGTAACACACAATACATATATTTGTCCATACCTCTGCATTTTATCTCAAATAGAGTTTTGCATTTGCAAATCACTTTGCGTTTGTTTGAAAGTCGAGTTTTTCTTTGCAAAGCAGATTGTGTTTATTTGCAAAACGCTAGATTTGTTTGATGAATATTGGCACAAAATTCTCTCTATAGAGGTTTTCCAACTTGAAATTTAATCCCGCTTATTTTTTCCAATCAAATTTAAGTGAAAAGTGAAAGTGAAAGTCGTGACGTATTGTCAAGTATGGTGACCCATACTCGAAATTGGTGCTCTGCATTTAACCCATCCAAGTGCACACACACAGCAGTGAATAGTGAACAAATGCACGCACACACCGTGAACACACACCCGGAGCAGTGGGCAGCCATTGCTCCAGCGCCCGGGGAGCAATTGGGGGTTCGGTGCCTTGCTCAATGGCACCTCAGTCATGGTATCGAAGGCAGAGAGAGTGCTGTTCATTCACAATCCCCACCTTCAATTCCTGCCGGTGCGAGAATCGAACCAGCAACCTTCACAAGCCCAACTCCCTAACCATTAGGCCATGACTTCCCCGTAATTTATTACCGATTTCAATGTATTGTGGCTTTGGCTATTCTGTTTTATGCTGTCTTATAGGCTACTTATTAATTTATGCTAATTTATTTTTATTAGGCCTATATGTCTTGCTGTTGTTATATTTATGTGTACACTGAAAAAAATTCCTTGTGTGTTGTATGTGCAAAACATACATTAAAGAGATAGTTCACACAAAAATGAAAATTCTGTCATTAATTACTCTCCCTTATGTCGTTCCAAACCCATAAGACCTTCGTTCATCTTCAGAACACAAATTAAGATATTTTTGATGAAATCCGAGAGCACTTTGACCCTCCCATAGACAGAAAGGGTACTACCATGTTCAAGGTCCAGAAAAGTACCAAGATGATCGACAAAGTAGTCCATGTGACATCAGTCTGTCAACTGTAATTTTACGAAGCCACGAGAATACTTTTTTGCTCAAAGAAAACAAAAATAAGGACTCTTTTCGTCTCTACTGCGTCACTTGTGAACATGCGTTCACGAGAGTACCATGACGAAGGCGCGTGGCGGTGCTGACCCAGATCCGGCGTGATGACGTTGAACACATCCGGCATTACAAGTGACGCAGTAGAGATGAAAATGTGGAATAAAGTCATTATTTTTGTTTTCTTTGCGCAAAAAAGTATTCTCGTGGCTTTGGAAAATTACAGTTGACAGACTGCTGTCACATGGACATGGACCAATTACAATTACAACATTATGTTCCACACTTTCATCTTGTATGCAGGCTTTCTTGTGAAAACGAAATGTTTGGTTAAGTGTTCAGATTTAATATATGCCACTGCATCAGTAAGAATGTAGACAGATTAATCAAATAGAATATCAAGTAAATCTAGCCCTATGAAAAAAGTAATATGAGGCATCGAGTTTGGACATCAGCACCGACAGATAAGACTAATTTGTATAGACAAAATTAAACTGCATAAACTCAGACATAAGACAAAAACAAAGGAACAATTGCGAGATGAATTTAAAAAAATCACAGAACATTAACTGGAGTATGAGAATCATTTTATTATGCACTGTAGCAAGACATTTTCGTTTTTCATACATCCAGTTCGGTGTATTTGCAAGGCTGTCAGCAGCAGTGTTGCCAAATCCACATTTTTTTCCGCTGAATTTGACTACTTTGGCGCTATGTTTGATTAAGGCAGTTGGACCTGGCAACCCGCTCAGCAGACGCTTGGTCGAAGGGGAACAGGAATTCCACAGAATCACTGCTTCACCTGACCTCTGTAAATTTTTCATGTTCAAACATAAAATTTGTTCTCTGAATGACTAATTTACTGTTCAAAACTCCTCATATGAGTGCCTGCATGTTTAATTAAGTTTAAACAGTTTGCAAGAATGTTTGGTGTCAGTGGAATGAAAATTATTGCTGTGAGACCGAGGCTTGAGAGAGTTGTGAGTGAGGGCGCGGGCGCAGCCTCCACCGCGTTGCCAGTTCCAGCTAAAATAACCATATTTGAACTTGTCTTTTCTGCTTAACACTTTAGAAAGTTAATAAAGTGGGAAGTTGCAGCTTAGAGTTAGCAATATCTTTATCTTATCTTATTTACAAAAGATTTGAACGGTCTATTTTTATTTTTGTTTTTTATTTATTTTCTTAGCAATATCTGGCAACACTGACAGTAATCAAAAACGAACAGGATACCACATTCAGCAAGGCAAACGCATAAAAACATCATGATATAATCTGTCAGAAACGTTATCAATGCAAAGCCATGAAGAAGTCTATGCTATTTCATTCCGTATAGTAGTTACATTTTCACAAAATCATAAGAGCACTAGACAAAGTTATCATTAGCAATGGTTATAATGAAAACGATAACAGTAGCTAATATGTATTGTTCCATGAATAATAAACAACTGATAAAATTATCCAAACCTATAGTAAAGCATTAACAAATTTTGATGCAATAAATATGGCATGATTTAACAATGTTCATCCTTCCAAAACAGAGAAAACATCTTTCACAAACATCTACATGTCTATTTCTTTTAAAGTGTTTAGTGTAGGCCTATATAATGAGTTGTATTTGTAGGGGTTATTATGGCACAGTTCTTAGACCTCACTAATTTTCAAAGCCTGGCTACGACCATGGCCATAAACTATCACTTCTATGGCTTCCTTATCACAAGTACAAAATATAAATAATCGGATTCGGGTGACAACAGGATATATCACAACACAATCATCCTGTAGGCTAATTAGAGGTGTTTGCAGTTGCGCACAGCAGGTAGAAAGTCAGGTCACTCAGGACTGATCTGTTGTGAAGAGGGTGTGTTCAGATCCCCGTGCTGCTGAGACACTTCTTTATTGTGCAGGGCAACAACGTACTTTTCTCCTCCGTCTCAGGGCAAGCGTCAGCCATGGTAAGTCCTCAGACTCGGGCAGTTTTATTTTCAGTGTACATTTTGCATGCTGTTCAAGCATTTCGTAAAAACTGGCTTGTGTTCATGCAATGCAATCATTTGCATTATGTACGTGTGCTACAGTGTGTCATGCTAAGATCTATTTGAAACAGCATTATGACAATTCCTGCGATTTTTATGGCCTCTGATTAAGAAACTACATGTAGTATTTATTTATTTATTTTGAATGAATTAGTGAAGGAAAAAGGTGATGGTGTGTCCAAGTTTACTGACATGTTGGTGAAACTTGGCGGAAAAGTCATTATTGTTCATGTTTTTTCTTTTATTAGTATATTTCCTTTTTTAAATTATTGTAATGCTTTTGTAGAGAATTATTTGAATAGGATAGAAAATATTGGGCCACACCTTACATCACAGTGTTCATGTGCCATAAGGTCTGAGTAATGCTTATAAATTACTGGTGTGATCTACTAAATGTGTTATTTTGTGATTGAGGAGAATACAATTACCCACCAAGTTACTCCAGGGGGCCTGAGGGAAGATATAGCATATAGAACTGAAGATTTCATGATATTTATAACCACTTCTTGACTTTCTAACTAATAATCTTTTAAGCATGACATAATGTAGTAAAAGGGGTTCCTGGGTGAGCTGAAAGTCTGACTAGGTCTATTAAGTTGGAAAACTCGTACTATTGTAGCATGTAAAATTGAAAACCAGGACACTGTAATGAGAAGTGTTACCAAAAAGTTATTCAGAGACATTCCTGAGTTGTTTTGAGGTGTAACTTGGCTTCTTGTTTCGACTTGCTTGTAAAGGAATGGAATGTGAAGGCCGCAAACTGGTTCAGATTTTCACCTCGTACCTTAACGCATATATAAAGATGGGAAATACCTATGGAATGTAGATTATAAAAAGAATTAAAATTGTTTAGTGGTAGTCATGTGTCTGCCTAATCTAATAAAAATAATTTTATGAGGTTCATACAATGATCTGCTTTGTTTTTCTCAAAGTCATCTGGATGGAAGAAATCTTACTTAACAGTCAAATTGTATAGTTATCACTTGTGCATGTTTTCTTATTATTCTTTCCCATGTCACCCAGGCCTCAGGTGTAGCCGTCAGTGATGCGGTGATAGAACACTATAATTCAATCCGGGTGCGCAACATGGGAACTGAGGCAGGGGACAGGCTTAAACTTGTGGTCATGTGTTTGAGCAAAGACCAAAAGAGCATCGTAGTGGACAACGAAAACTGCCTGAAAGTCAAAGATGTTGGGAACTCGGATGTCTTAACGAAGGTCCTCAGTAAGCTTCCTTCCAAAGAGTGCCGCTTCGCCCTGTACGACTGCTCCTATGAGACCAAGGAGAGTGTGAAGGAGGACCTGGTCTTCATCTTATCGTACGAGGCCTTTGTAACCCACTGATCAATCTACTTTTGCAGTCATGTGACGCCTTGTGTTCCATGTGACTGTTTGGTTGTATTAAGAATATCTCAAGAGTAAATCATGCCATTTTCAATGAGCTCCTTTTAGAAAAAGTGGACATATTTAGGCTTCTCCAAAATGTCTCCTAGCAATGGGCTGAAAAAAATCCCGGTGAAGTCAAGTCTATGCTTTCTTGGCAATACGTGCTTATTGGTGACATTTGAAGTTCATTTTTGGTGGGAACTGGAGCATCCAGCAGAAACAAACATATGCAAAGATATGTAAGATCGGCTCATAAGACAACATACATCTAATGCAGGTTTTCATAGAAAAACAGTTAGAAAGCAGCACAATGGAACACAAAATGCATTCTGTAAAAAGCAGCCCTTACTTTTACTCCTTTTATTTTCACCATCTTGCTTGTGTGTCTCTTTATTCCACAGTGCCCCTGACACTGCCCCCTTAAAGAGTAAAATGGTCTATGCAAGCTCAAAGGCTGCTCTTAAGGCCAAAATGCCAGGTTGGTTATGGTCCTTTTAATGTTACAATTAATATTTTAATTTATTTGTGAAGCGCTTCTTAGAGTACACATTATTCCAAAGCAGTTTTATAGAATGAAAACTAAAGAAGATAATCTCTGCTTCTTCCCTATAGGTTTGAAATTTGAGTGGCAAATTAATGAACCTGCAGACAGAGAAGCATCATGTCTTGTGGAAAAACTTGGTGGAAGGAGCACAGTAAAGTCTTTGGAGGGGAACCCTGTGTAAAATTAGGCCAATCAGATCAATGACCCAACAGCCCCCTTATCAGTCTGTTAGTCAAAATGAAAAATTTTACCTCTAAGAATTTTTATGTATGCTAATAAATTTTGTATTTGTTAGGCATTATGAAACTTTTGTGTTTTCCAATTCTAAATCTACTGTATACGCACCTATGCCAAAACAAACTTTTTTTTTTTTTAAACAAACAATGATTCTATTTAATATTGATATGAGAAAAAAACTACCCAAATCCAGATTATTTTCTTAAATTGATAACTAAATGCTATTAAAAAGACAACCTGATCTTTTCAAACTCAGATAACAAAATAGGATGAATTTTAAAGGAATAGTTCACCCAAAATTGATATTTATTCACTCTCAGGCCATCCAAGATGTAAATGAGTTTGCTTCTTCATCGGAACGGATTTGAAGAAATTTAGCTCACCAATGGCTCCTCTGCAGAGACATCAGAGGATGGACTTTTTTACTGAAGATAGCGTTTTTATGGATTGACTGATGTTTTGGTCAGAGGCAATGGTTTAAGTTAAAACAATGAATTCATTTATACCAGCTATTTGGTCTCTCATTCTTACGTCACGCATTCAGTGCAGAGGATCAATTGGTGAACAAGCGATATAATGCTAAATTTCTCCAAATCTGTTCTGATGAAGACACAAATACTTATCTATATCTTGCATGGCCCGAGTAAATTTTCAGCAAATTTTCATTTTTGGGTGAACCATTTCTTTAAATTAAAAAAAAAAAAAAAAAAAAAAAGAGACAGAAAGAAACATTACAGTAGAATAAAGCTATGTTGCCATTTATTATCCAACTTACTACAATGGTGTTGAAGCCAGCTACAGAGAGGGCATTCCAAAATGCTGTACCCATGTACCAATACAATTATGCATACTCATTCACTTACAAGAAATTAATTGCACTAGTTAATGTACGCATAACGTACATGCGGTTTCCCTTTTAACACTGACATCAGGAGGAGAGGTGCGGGAACACTAAGAATATATATATATAAGGCAGTTGAGGAATATTTTCTGACATAGCCAGAAGGTTTCAGATGGAATGTGAAGTGAAAATAGTTCCAACACATCTCAGAAATAAAATGTTTGCATTTTGAGTTAGACTTCTCCAAAAGTGTTCAAACAATTTCTCCCAAGACTATAGTACGACAAAAAAGGGAAGAAAATTTTCGGAATGCTTCATTTTGGTCATCTTAAGGCAATTTTTGGCAATTTGTTTTGTTTTACACCTCAAACAGAAGTGCCTTGCTTCAGCTCTCCATCACCCTCCTGAAAAACAAAGAACATAAACAACGTTAACACAGGCATGCAGCTATTTGTCCTATACACTTTTATTAATATGTATGAGGTTTGTACCTTGTCTTGCAGTTGATCCTGCAGGGTCCTGACTTTCTCTTTCTCTTTGGAAAATTGGTCCTGACTGTTTCTTAGCAGTTGTTGGAGTTTGGAGGCTGCCTGGCCCAAATCTTTGGTCATCTTTCGCTCCTTTTCTAGACACTCCTAAAACAAAGTCATGAGCATTAGAGATTTACATAGAAACTCACTTCTAACAGTTAAACAAGAAACATTTTAGATAAAGCTCTCCCAGAATGCGTGGACAAAGTCATAAATAAAAGTGCTAATTTTTTTATTGCCATGTAATAAATAAAATTAAATACATACAAATAAACATTACAATAACAACTACATAAGATCTTCAGTTTAAATTTAAAAGTGCTTAATCAGTTCCATTAATTCCATAATTTTTGAGTGATTTGACAAATTTTCCCTTCTTTCTTTCTTTTTTTCATCAAAGGCTATAATCATAGCAAACTATATATAATAATAAAATATTATTATTATTAATAATAATACCTAAGTGTTAATAATAAGTTAAATAATACTATTAATAAGTCTTAATAATACCTAAGTGAACTGTACACAATTTAACAAGACATTGCATAAATAAATAAATAATAAAATTATATACAATCTTTCAAACTGATATTTGATAAAAGTTCTAATATTTTCTCTAGAGAAATGTTTTTAAAAATATACTGTTATGGATATTGTTATGGATACATTTAATCCATTCCTTTTGCCACTTTTTGGAAATACAGAAATCTAGTACCAACATTAGATGCTGGTATTTGACATTGTCATTCCCAGCTGAAGTGCTTTCTTAGCAGCTGAAAAGGATTAAAAAACACATACTTTTTATCAACTATTCAAAGTTCAAAAATACCTTCAGCTGAACAACATCCTCCATGGCTGCTGTGTCTTCAGCTGACTTCATCTGTTCTAGATGGCTCTGAAGCTGTTTTTTGAGGGCTTCCTGAGCCTATAAAGGATGGAATAATGCGTTTAATGAATAACACGTTTTTAGAAATCAAGACGAAACAAGATCTTGGACAACACTGTACCTGCTCCACCTCTGCAGAGAGCTGCTGGTTTAGAGCCTGTTCACCTTGCAGTTTTTCCAACGTCTGCTCCAGCTGAGCCTGGACCTGACCAAACCAACAATACCACATAAGTAAATAAGTTACTGTAGCTAATCCATGAACTACTGCAAAACCTTTCCATGCCAGCCAACACAAGACCTGCATTAGTGCACAATGCATTCAGAAAATGAGACTGAAAACAAGCATAAAGTCTTCAAAAATAGTAGGATCTTCAAAGAAGTATGAGTTTCAAATAAAAAAGACAAATGTTAGTGATTAAAGAAGATGAGTGACAGAAAGAACCCAAGAGTGCAGATATTCAGAGATGAAAACAGGCGCCTAGGTTAACAGAAGCTGCTGAAACAAAATGCTGAAAGTAAAACATCCCCTCATTGGCAGCACTGGATAGGGAGAATAACATATGGCACATAAATATAGCCTCTAAAATCATCCCAATGTGTAGAGTGAAAAACACTATGTAAATAAATTTGAATTGTCTTTTCTATGATTGATACAGATGGTGTCTCATAACAATCAGCAAAGTAAGCAATAGTCCAGTCAACCATTTTTGGAAGACTTATTCTATAGGTATTGAAAGGTTTTGAGACACAACCATAGTTAGTACTGAAAAATGTATCTAATACTGCCAAGCGAGGTGCAGGGTGCCTTTCTGTGTTGCACCCTAACCTGACACTCCTCCGCCTCAGGCTGCCCGTTTTCCGCCACTCCCTGAGCTCGCTTTGTCACGTCACTCAGTTGCTGCCAGACCTGGAAATAAAAGCTGTCACTCAACAAAACCAACGTTGTTTATTTACCTTGGCAAAATCTCCTGTTTAGCACATGATTGTGGGTAAACAAAAAAAAATTGGGTGTAAACCTGTAGCAAATGCTTTGGACTTCAAGGAAGACCTACCTGTGAAAGTTCCTCCCTCTGCGTCTGTATCTCCTTCTGGGCCGCACTCAGCTGTCTTTCTGATTCTGCTAAAACTTCCTTCAACTGAAAACAAACAAAATGAACTGTTAAGTGGCAGAGCAGGCCTAGATCTCTTTTCACAACCATGTCAGATGTTAAAATTAAACATGCTTGTCTATCAACCTCTTCACAAAGGCAAAACCGTTATAAAAAATAATTCAAATAAAATGCGTTGAATGTCTGACTAAGATAGCTTTGTTTTGCTTTTGTATCTCATATTGTGTTTTAGTGAATAAGCCTTTATGCAGGACTGTGCTCTCACGTGTGTTGTCTCTTCAGATTGGCTGTCAGCGGACACTGACTGGAGCTGTTTCTCCAACTGGGCCTCGAGCAACATGACTTTCTCATCCAGCTGCACAGAGGGGGAAAAATGGATGGATAAAGGATACAGATTGAATAATTTCTGGTTAGAGACTGAGGAATATTGAGTGCTGTTAAAATGTACTACTTTAAATACACTTGGGTTCAAACTACTACGGTAACATAAACCAGAAAATAAATTATGGCAATACCAGAAAAATCTATATACTGAATCTGTTAAAAAGCCTTTCCCTTCTGTGATGTTTTGGCACGGAGGGAAGCTACAAGAGTTTCCACTGAATTAAACGCCAGTACATTTGCCACTCACATTTGATTAAATCATAACATTTAAATTATCAAATTTAAAATTTTCTGAGCTTAAAATGATAATCAGGACATCCGCTATACCATTGAAGATATAAAGACTTTTATGACCTTAAATTTTAGTTTTTAAGGACCCACGAGGACCCTGCATATAAATGGTTAAATTTGTTCAGTGGAGAAAAAGTAATTTGAAACTAAATCAATAATAGTAATGCAGAATTCATTAGTTGAGTCCTAATATGAAATATTTAATATTTTGATAATACTTTATTTTCACAGAACTTAATAAAGAGGACTATTCAAACACACAGCTTTATTTGTATAGGAACTTTTCATATATTTTAAACAGTCACATGATATTTTCAGGTTATGGTTTATTTATAGAGCCTGACACATTTTTGCACTCTGTAATACTCATCTTCTGTATTCCTATAGTGTCCTAATGTACAAAAACAGGTGAAATCCATACCTGTTGAGTTCTCTGGTTCTGCTCTCTCAAGCTCTCTGTTGTCTCTTCTAATTCCTGCACCTTTTTGAGTGCCTGCATAAAATGACAGATTGAAACTTTCACACTCTCTGGCACTTGGAGGTGCAATGACCCACCAAACTCCCCTTGAAATATTAACATTTTCCATAACACTTGGATTACAAAATCATAACCAAAACATATTTTCTATAAACAAGGAAAAATCAATAAACTCTTCTTCTTTATTATTGTACTTACACTGTGTCTACAGATTTATGTGTGTGTGTTAATACAGTGAATAAACCTACCATCCTCAGTTTCTCCTCTGACTCCGTTATCTGGGTCTTCCACACCCTCTCCTCCTCCTCTACACTCTTCTGAAGTGTTTTCAGCATCCCCTCCTAAAGAACATCAGGAAACAATACGGCTCACACTCCAGATCACACTCCCATTAAGGCTTTGCTGAAACAGATTCTTGGTGTATAATCTCACCGTCTCAGCCAGTACGCTCCTGTACTGTTCACACTCAGATTGTAATCTGCACTGACTCTCCTGGGCTGCCTGTAGTTTCCCCATTATCTCCTAATAATAAAAACACCACTGTAGTAACTACAAATATGCCTTACATCCCCACTAGGGGGCAACAAAAACCCACTTAAAGATGATAATGGCACAAGGCCACAAACCACAACACACTTACCACCATCTCTGTGCTTTGCTGGGATTCTTGGCTCTGTTGCTTTTGATTTAGCACCTCTTGTGCTTTCACAGCAAAGTCCTGCAGCCAACTGGTCTGAAGGAAGAGAATGAGAATCTCAGGATTAGCTAGCATTCAAGGATATGAATAGGGAAAGTGTATCAAGTACACCACCATTCAGAGGTTAGGGGTCACTAAGACTTTTTTTTTTTTAAAGAATTGAATACTTTTATATACAAAATTGATAATAATAATAAAACATTTATTGAGCGCCAAGATCATCATATTAGAATGATTTCTGAAGGATTATGTGACACTGAAGACTGGAGTAATGCACAATGAAAATTCAGATTTGCCATCACAGGATTATAATATTTTTACAATTAAAATTGTAAAAATATTAATATCGAAAAGTTATTTTAAATGGTAATCTATTTCACATTATTACTGTTTTTACTGTAATTGTGATCAAATAAATGCAGCTTTTGGTGAACAAACTTTTGTATGGTACTGTATGTATAGGGGGACTGATGTTACGTGTATTTGCTTTTCCACAACAAGTCAATATTACAAGTGGATCCAAAAACAAAACCGAGAAATGAAACCATGAGAAAACTGAAATCCTAGACACCTGCGCTGTCTCTATTTTGATGTGTGGGAAAAGAGAATGAAGAACTTCTTTGGTCTCAGCCTGGACAGATTTCAGCATGTCCTCCAAACTTTCCTGTAACAACATTATATGCTCAGACAACTGATTGCAATATTTACATTAACACCTCTAAAACCAACAAAAATGCAAATTTAAGCACAGAAATTCAACAAAAAATTGAATCTTCTGTCTTAGTTAAAAGCTGAGACACTGGAATAAATAGTGGAATAACATGAAACATAAATGTTTTCAGGTTTCTTTAAAATAAAAACTGTTGAGTAAAATGATGAACCTTAACACTTCTTTTATCTGTCACCATTTTTAATACCAGTAGTGCCGGTCACATTTTACACACACAGAAAAACCTATATATGGTTCTTTAAAAGTCCTGAAATAGAAATGGAAGATCACTACAGCAATCTGCTTTGTATAGCAAGACCATATACCCAGCTGACATGATGAGATAAGATGTGTGCCTAAGCGTGTTTTTATGAATCACTGTGTACATGTAAGAATGATAAGCACATCCACAGTTGTCTCGGCTACTTACGTAACTCTTGCCTTGTGACTGATTTAGTTCCTTGAGCTGCTGCACTTCCTGTTGTAGTGATGTCACTAGGCTCTCTTTTTCAGTCACACTGAAAAACATTATGAAAAACCATTCAGTTTTTGTGGAGGAGGACACTTATCACAGAATGGTGTTAATGTGGGTGGCTGACAGAAACATAAACATGCAGTGGCCTTCAGTAGGACTGAATATGTACCTTTTATGTAGTGACGCCAGCTTGGCTGAGCTGTCTGCCAGCTGTAAATGAAGAGTGCAATCGGCTGATTGTTTTAAACTAACAAATGATACGCTTTAGCTTTAAAAGTCAAACATACTAATATCAGAATAACAGTGAAGTCTCACTTACTTTAGTGTCATACTGTTCTTTACACTGCTTCATCTCATCTTCAAACAGAGCCACCCGAGACTCCTTTTCTTTCAAACTACAGGAACAGGAAAAAGAGAACATATGGCATTAAATCTTAATAAGATCTTAATAATAATTTGAAGCTGCTGTTTGGATCACAAATGGTGCATACCTGTTTTGAAGCTGTTCCAGCATTTCTGTGTTTTCAAGCTAGGAATAATTAAAAAAAAAAATGGGATTAATGGTTAAGTCTAAATTGAATTATTGTTTGAAGTGTGAAGGTTTGCATATGATAAACTTACTCTGGTGAGGTCTGAACTTTTTTCTTTAACCTGTTGGAGCTCTCCCTGAAGAGTTGCTATTTGGTCATCCTTTTCTTTAACGCTTCAATTCAAAGGAAAAGATCAAATGAATAGATTTAAATAATTTAAATCAACTGCTGAAATGTATTAATGAAGCATCAGAAAACATCGTTATCGTACCTGTGCTGCAACTGCTGCACCATTGTTGTGTTGTCCACCTGAAGAGGACATGTGATTGGTTCAAATAAGGTAGCAGAACAAATCACGTTTTACACATTAAAAGTCAAAGTTACTAATGAAACACTAAAATGAGCTGAAAATGTCTAAAAAGCAGTATGTTTGGCTTCACCTGATTGGCGATGATGTTTTTGAGTTGGATCAGTTCCTCTTCTTTCTCCTTCAGGCTAGAGATTAAACAATCAAAGTGAATTTATGTTAAACAAATGTTAGCTGTAAAGCTGATGAAAATTTATTAATGCATTTTTTTGTTGTTGAATTGTACTAAAATTGTGTGACTTATGCAAAAAAAAAAAAAAAAAATATTTGTCACTGGAGAAAAAAAATAAACATTTCATTGTCATCTGAATACAAGTCTCATTTTACACAATTTTTGCGTCTCAAGCAAAATATGGCCTTATATCTTACCTGCTCTTTGCTTGCTCCAGTTCAGCCATCAAAGCCTGTAAATATTAAACATGCAAATTACTCACAACAATATATTTCATAATTTACATAATGTTTAACCAACTTTAACCCACTTATTCAATTTGACACATTGACACATCTCAGAGAGTAGAATGTCACCTCTGAATTGTGGTTCTGTTCTTTGTTCTGGCTTGCCTCCAGCAGGTTCAGCTGGCTCTGCAGGCTCTCCAACTGTCCGGTTCGCTCTTTCATTTCCGCCTCCATACTGGCCACACGAGCTTGAGCCTCTGAAAGACCGCCGTTAGGAAGAGAACACTTATTTCTAATTACTAATTCATAATTTCGCTGATGCTTTTGTCCAAAGCGACATTGTACACAAGAAACCTAATGTTAAGCTTTTTGTTAAAGGGCACATTGGGGATACTGCAAGCATTACACCTTGCACGATTTGCAGCTCAGATCTAACCAACTTTTTCAGTTATGAAGAAATGTTTTTAAAGCAGACTGAATCCATCCTGTGGTTCTACAGAGTGCTTCCTTGCTTAAGAACTAAGAGGGTGCTGACCTGTTAGAGCAGTGGCGTCTTTCTGAGCTTGTTCAAGCTGTGTCTGAAGGCTGTTTTTGCTGCTCTGAGTCTGTCTGAGCTCCTCACTCACTTCCTCCAGATGCTTCTGCAGGGCCTGTTCACTGCTCACCCAGTTCGCCTGTAGGGGACAAGCATGAAAACAGAAAATAGTTCAGATTTGGTTGCACAACACCACTAAATTCAGAGTCTTTATGAACAAAATAGGTGATATAGTAGCAACTACAAGGTCATGGGTTCAAAACCTAGGGAAAGCAAGAACTGATAAAATTTAAAATATGTACCTTGAATACAATCTAGGTCACTTTGGATAAACACAATGGAGCATAACCACCTAAAATTTTTAAAAACCTAAAAACAGCAACCACAATTTTGTGTTCTGATATGATAAAAGACATTCAAACAGTTTTATGTTCAATTACTTTTTTGGAGGGAGGCAATGTAAATTGAAATTATTTTATGTCCTAACGTTTATTTAGACTAATTTCTAACTGGGAACTAACATAACATAGGAACATTGATTCTCTCTGTGTTCGATTACTCAGAGATTATATCAAAACCTTACAAAAAATAGGGCTTCTCATAAGGTCACTCTACACAAAAAATTCTATTTAGATCACTGACTCACACTCTCCAAACATTACCCATGTGTCTCCTAAGCCAGAACACCACCTTCTGGATGCTTAAAATGGGCTCAGGATACACTTTAACACAAGGCTGCTTTTTATTCAGTGGTCTTTGGTTCATAGCAGAGGATTAGTGAAGAGACGCTAAAGCTGTTTTATCTGTGTTTCCAGTATGAATAATCATATACTTCTTCCTGAAACTGTACGGCTCAGGCAGGCTCACATTCCAGATTGCTCTAAGAAGCGCTTCACTGTAGCGCAGGCCATGTTCCAAACCACAGAGCACTGCTGAGCGATCAAACTGGCAATCAAATGTTCTGCCAGCATGTGAACAATCCCATTAGTAGAGGCACCAGCACTGGGGGGGTCAAAGCCTCAGCTTTACCAGCAAGCCTAATCAAGCTTCTTAAATACACACACAGATTGCAAGAAACTAAGCTTGCCTACCTGCGGATGTGCAAAGCTAAACAGCCCAGTGAGAGGTAGCAGAAAGCTCTAATGAGGCTGGTGCTCGTGCTGGGAGATGTTTTATAAGAATTAGAGTGGCATTTTGAACTCTTTCATAAGAGGCATCACAAAACTAACTACAACTCCGCAAACTAAACAACAGGAATGATTGTCTGTGGTGCAAAGAATGATTTTAGAAAGGTGGGTATCTGACCTGCAGCTGGGTCAGCTGTTTCTCAGCCATGGCAGCTTTAGATTCCAGATTTTTTCTGAGCTGTTCATCAGCCTGCGAGGCCTCGTTCTTCTCCACCAGCTCCTTATTCAGCCGAATACAGTCCTGACGCAGTTTGGCCAATTCAGCATTTTGTCTTATGGATCAAAAAAAATTTAATTACCATTCGGGACACCCCAGTGTAGAATTAAAGTCAACATCAAACATCATTTCCAACACATTTCGAACAGGAAATAAATCATAAACAAAGAAAGAAAGAAATTAATTGATGAAAAGTAAAAAAAAAAAAAAAGCTCATTATACTGTAGGTCTTCATATTTGATCAATTATGAACACAATGTTTAGAATAATGTTTACTGATAAACTGTGCACAAAAAGATCAGGAACATGCAAGCTTAAAATAAAAAAGAAAATTTTGCAGTTTGCACGGTTGGCCCAAATATGACTAAAAAGTTAATCAGAGTTGTCATCATAACCAGCAGCAATCAACAACCCGCATGAAGACATTTTGACGGCTGCTTGGTAACTATATTTGATATGTCATGCTAGTCTGTTGCAATCTTATTGGTCAAAGGTTTTGAACGTCCAGGTGTTGTCTCTGATATGAAACAAGGTTTGTCACTATTGTGAAACAGATGAATTAAGCAAGCAAGACATTATTGGGTTTGGCAGGAGCTGGAGGTTCATACTTGCTCTCCGTCTGACTGGTGGCTTGGTTAAGCGCATCTCTGAGGATAGAGTTCTCCTGCTGTAGACGTGCCAGCTGAGCATTAGGGCCTTTCTCCAGCTGGTCCTGGAGAGTCAATATCTAAGGAGGAGCAGAAAGAGCTTAGGCACGTCACGTAAATATTAGGGCTGCCAAAGCTTACTAATGGGTTTAATTAAAAGCATCTAATCCTGTTAAATTTAATGCATTTACTTACTTTGACATTATACCTAACGTTAATGAGAAAACCTCTATCTATGTTACAATCTATATCAAATATATGCATATTTTGGACGAAAAGTTCAATATGGTCACATGAAATCCACTTCAGAATTTGAGATTAATCACATGAAATCCACTTCAGAATTTGAGATTAATCATGTTTTTTTTCCCACAATTTTCTGTCCTACTAAATAAATATTTTGCTAGATGTCCTTGTAATCACATGACTTGCTACCGTGCAGGTGTATGGCAGAGAATCTCACTTTGGCATTAAGCTGCTGAGTCTCTGCAAGGTGGTCTTGATAACTGGCCTGCATGCGTGCTTGCAGGGCAATAATGTCCTGCTCTCGCTTACTCAGCTGAGAGCTCAGCCTGGTCTCTACAGACGCCACCTTTGACTTCTCCACAGAGAGCTCCTATACAACAAACATAAATCACACATAGGTCATGATCTGGCTTGAAAACAGGCCATCACAATACTTGTGGCTTCTAGTTGAAGGGTTGTGTAGAGCTGGTTAAAAAAATAAATAAATAAATAAAAAAAATAAACAATTGTATACTACCATTAAAAAGGATATTCAACGAGGACTCATTAAACTGATCAAAAGTGATGACTGTTTTCAACATTACCAACCCTGAACTTTTAAACAGTAGTGTAGGTTTAAACCTTGCCACTATCATCATCAGACCAAAGCAAAATATTTAATCAAGAGACTGGCCAGTTTTCCCCTAATAGAGTCTATAATAACAGAGTACATATAAGGCTTAACACGTGTGCACATATCAAACCTTTCCTAATTTGTATGTGATTATTTTTTAGACCGGCATGATTGTTTCAGGCCTCACTTTAGTCAAATCCCTCAGTCGGCTTTTCACAGCTGCGGAGTCCTCCTGCTCGGCTGCCAGCTGCTTGTCTCGTTCTTCCAGCTGTTTCTTCAGCACAACTACCGGATCACCCTTCTGTGTGGCCTATAAACATGCATGAAACTCTGTTTAGACAAACTTCCTGGTTGAGTTTAAATAAAGTGATAGAAAGTGAAAGATCACTTATTTAAAAATATAAAACAAGACATAAAAAAAACGATTTTAGGAAGTTGGCCATACCTTGTGCCATGTGTCCTGAATAATGCCAGCCTTATCAGACAAAATCTCAATGAGCTGCTGGGCCTCTCCTTCAGTGAACACCATACTCCTCACCGTGGAAAGCAGGGCCTTGTAGGGCAGGTACAGTGGACTGTCTGCGGGGTCTGCAGCCACCGCTAGAGAGAAAGAAACCAAAAAACAGATCATTTATTAAGGTTATGCTTGAGAAAAAAGATACAAATTACAGAACTCACAGAGTTAACTGCTATCCACTGAGAAAACACCGAACACATCCTTTTGGAGTGCCAGTGTGTCATTCTGTATTTGAGAGACGCTAAATCAGAAAGCTAAGAAGTGCTCTGCGGCAAAACCGTCTCTGGTCGCAGCAGGGTGTCCACTAAACTAATTGTGTTTATGAGCGAGTTCTCCGAATCATTTTATTACACTCCTAAACATTCCCTAAACACCCACACCATGATATCCAGCATCCAATCAAACATGTTGAGAACAGCACAGTCATAATATAAAACAGACAGACTTAAACAAGTGCAGCTTCCAGAGAATGACGTGTACAATACAGTTAACTGAATGCTTGTACAGTGGTGTGTGCATGCACTTTCATGTTCTTTATTGACTCGCTGTGTTATTTAGACAGTGCCAACATGGCATGAGTGCAGTGTGGCACTAGGGTGAGATGGCACCCAGGACTGACGATAAACTCCTATTGTCCAGTCACTAAAGGCCTTTTTGTGCTCCCCTAATGGAGCAGCTGAGGCAAACGTATTGTTTGAATAGGGCCAAGAGGGCTGTGCTTCGTGAAGAGGAGTGGAATTCTGTGTGCACAGAAACGCACCTGTGCACTGCCACAAACTCTCTGCTTTTTCCCATGGCCGAAGCAGAGCAATACCTCGTCACAAGTGAGTGGAAAATTTATAAGGACTGACTCTGTGTGCATGCATGAAAGGAGTTGAAAAGAGTTTGAGAAAGAAAAGTTTGACCACATAAAAAAACTACAGTAGTACTGAGACATGATCAGAGTTATCATTTAACAGTTTGAAGTATTTATTAATTTTTTTAATTAGTTTTTAATTTACATTTTATGTTTTGATTTGAATTTTACTATAAGCTCTAGTAATTTAGTTTGTCATTTTTTATTAGTTTTTCTCTATTTAGTTTTGATAAATCTACTGAATTTCTAGTTTTAATAATTTTACTACAACTTAACATGTCAACTAACTAAAATAGTTTTTTATATTTTATTTCAATTAACTTAAATGTTTTTTATTATTAGTTTTACTTGATAACAACACTGAATGGTTGACTATTCTAACAATAGATTAACCAAAGAGTTAGTTTGAGCAATTAATCTAGATTTTTTTTAGTGGTATTGCTCTATTTTGACAATATGTAGATTTTCACAACTCTAGTTGACAGTGTACAAAAAAGAGAAAGAAAGGCACAGAGAATAAAGTGAAGTCAAAATTATGCATAACAGCATAAGAATCAAGGACAAGGCAGAATATGAAACTGTTATTAAATGAAACTTAAACCATGCGTTTAAGAGCCTGTGAACTAGCACACACGCGTGCATGAAAACCAGCACGAGAGCAGAAGAATGCAGCTCACTGCCTCCATTCTCCTGTGAGTAGCACTACAGACAGAAACCCACTCTGTGCTCTCTGCAACCAATCAGAGCCAACATCAGCAAATAAGGAGTAGTGCTATTCCAACACCCCACCCACAAAGGAAATAGAGCACATCAGCGCTATTTGTCAGAAGAAACAATCCAGACGGTACTCTGAACTAGATGAATGACATCAGGAAGTGACACGTATATAAACTTACGAGTCAGCCACTTCACGTACACCATATATTCAGGTTTTCCAGGCTCTGCTTGGAGGTTTATTACATGTAGATGTCATCTGTGTGGTCTAGCCAAAACAGTTTTATCTCTGTGTATTTAAGGGTCTGGCAAACCAATCAGAAGTATCCTGTTATTGCACACTGAGGCCATACTTCCTTAAAGACATACCTGGATCCAATATATTCAATTGGACTGGCTTTTTTCTAATTTACAGGTCTAACATTAGCATCTGCTACACTTCGAAAAAATTATACTGCATTCTCCTGATAAAAAAAACTGTTACAATTAATAATAAATAGAAATACAATATATAATAAATATATAACAATTAAATAAGTAATATTGTTAATAAGTATTTATACATATAAAAGATATAAATAAATATTAATATTTATTATTATATAATAAAGATATTAAGGATAATACATACAAACAGCGAATGGAGGAATGAGTGGAAAACATTTGCACTCGAATTCAAGCTCCTCATATGCAGAGCACAGTCAACGATCATTTGTTATGGATCAGACAAATATGAAAAAATGGCAAATTATCATTAAAAATTTAATTTGTTAATCTAATAAGCTAATAAAGAGTCTTTGAGCTGCAGTTTAGTGCCCATAAAGAGATTTTAAAGTAAGCATTCCTTTTCAGCAGCACCTGTTATGCCTGTTTCACACATACTCCGTTTGCAGTGCGTTTGCGGTGCGTATTTTTTTCCGCACCCATGTTAACGGATTAAATCGTTCACACTGCATGCGGTTGCAGTCCGGCAGTGCGTTCCAGAAGCGGTGCGTCTGCAGCAGTGCAGAGATCGTTTCCGCACCGAGTCAATTTTTGCTGTGCTGCATGCGCTGAATTAAAGTGACAGTGCTTTGTTCACGGTAAAAATTAACATGGATTGACATGGAAATGTAGTAATTTCACAATAAATAGATAGAATTAAAGTCTACTGTGTTTCACAGGCTTTTTGGCTAGGTTTAAAACAAATAAAAGTGCACTTTTAGATAAACAAGGCAACATATGCACTTGTGTCTTATGGAGGTAGAAAAACAAAGTTCTTTAAGACCCGCGGGACTGTTTGTAATAAAGATTTAAATGTAAAAGGTACGAGAGCCGACTGTTTCTGTCAGTGGTAAGTTTTAATTTAAAATATTTGTGAAAAGTAGGCTATATGCTGTTTAAATATGTTTCCACTTGCTTGAGCAACTTAATATACAAATCTAGAAGCCAAATGTATTTAATACGTTGTTTATATTAATTGAGTTTAAACGTGAATGTCTATGAAATATTGTGTAACTGTACTGTGATAAAAGAGGATCACAATGCTGAAAAAGCACTTTCAGTATAGGCTAACAACATTTGGATTTGAAATCAAAATGAGCGATTTTGCTTTAAGACCCGCGGGACTGTTTGTAATAAAGATTTAAATGTAAAAGGCACGAGAGCCGACTGTTTCTGTCAGTGGTTTTAATTTAAAATATTTGTGATAGCCTAACACAACGTAGGCTATATGCTGTGTTTAAATGTGTTTCCACTTGCTTAAGCAACTTAATATACAAATCTATAGCCAAATGCATTTAATACGTTGTTTATATTAATTGAGTTTAAACGTGAATATGTCTATGAAAGATTGTGTAACTGTACTGTGATCAAAGAGGATCACAATGCTGAAAAAGCACTTTCAGTATAGGCTAACAACATTTGGATTTGAAATCAAAATAATGGATAAATGCTGTGTTTGTGGTAAACAGCTGCAGATCAGGAGCGGACTGCAAACGCGTCCTGTGTGAAAGCACAATGAGTCCGTGCTGCTTCTGCACCGCATATGTAACGCACACGGACTGCATACGCACTGCAGACAGAGCATATGTGAAACAGGCGTTAGTCCTTCAATGCAGCAAAAGAAAGATAAAAAGGGAAAACTGGAGGAATAGGAAATAGAATAACAGAAAAACTATGACTCCTAAAGTTTGATGATGTCTTAGTGCATCCTACTGACTACTACTACTGAAAGCTGCCATTAATAATAATAATAATAATAATAATAATAATAATATTATTATTATTATTATTATTATTATTATTATTATTATTGTTAATTATTATGCCATTGAAGTGAAATGTCTAAAAATTCACAAAGCCAAAACAGAAGGGGGCAGCCTGCTTCACTTCCTTCAGGTCTGTGCTCCCTGCCAAATAATTATCTGACCACTTAATATAGGCGGTTTTGTGGAGATAACAGCATACCTGGCTCTGCCTTCTTCTTGGATCCTCCTTTCTTCTTGGCTGGAGCATCCTGATTGGGCTCTTCTGCTTTGGCCGGCACAGCAGTTGCTGAGGCAGCTTTCGGAGTACCCACTGGAGGCACTGCCATGACAGGAACCTTTTTGGTCACCATCTCCAATGGAGCCACAGGTTTGGGCTGAACCTCAGCAGAAGCAGACTCTGCTTTGGCTTTCTTCTTCCTCTTATCCTTAGGAGATGGGGCAGGGGGAGCATCTTCAGGAGCAGGATGGGAAGCAGGAGGGGCAGGACCTGTAGAAGCCTTTTGGGAAGGGGCCAGGGCAGGTGGACTGGGTTTTCGGTCGGGTGGAGAGGATTTCTGCACTGGGGCTGGTGGAGTGACTTTCTGGGCTGGGGCAGGTGAAGCAGCTTTCTGGGTCGGGGCATTTGAAGCAGACTTTTGGGATGAGGCAGGCTGAGATGATTTCTGTGTTGGGGCAGTTGGATCAGCCTTTTGGGATGGGGCAGGCTGAGATGATTTCTGTGTTGGGGCAGTTGGATCAGCCTTTTGGGATGAGGCAGGCTGAGAAGATTTCTGTGTTGGGGCAGTTGGAGCAGCCTTTTGGGATGGGGCAGGCTGAGAAGATTTCTGTGTTGGGGCAGTTGGAGCAGCCTTTTGGGATGGGGCAGGCTGAGAAGATTTCTGTGTTGGGGCAGTTGGAGCAGCCTTTTGGGATGGGGCAGGCTGAGAAGATTTCTGTGTTGGTGCAGTTGGAGCAGCCTTTTGGGATGGGGCAGGCTGAGAAGATTTCTGTGTTGGTGCAGTTGGAGCAGCCTTTTGGGATGGGGCAGGCTGAGAAGATTTCTGTGTTGGGGCAACTGGAGCAGCTTTTTGGGATGGTGCAGGCTGAGAAGATTTCTGTGTTGGGGCAGTTGGAGCAGCCTTTTGGGATGGGGCAGGCTGAGACGATTTCTGCGTTGGGGCAGTTGGACCAGCCTTTTGGGATGGGGCAGGTTGAGTGGATTTCTGTGTTGGGGCAGTTGGAGCAGCCTTTTGAGTTTGAGCAGATTTTTGTGCAGGGGCAGGTGGAGCGGCTTTCTGCTCTGGGGCAGGTGGAGATGCTTTCTGGGTTGGAACAGGTGGAGTGGCTTGCTGGGCTTTCTGGGCATTTGAAGCAGACTTCTGAGCAGGGGCAGGTGAAGTGGATTTCTGTGCAGGGGCAACTGGAGCGGACTTTTGGGTTGGGGCCGGTGAAGATTTCTGGGTAGGAGGAGGTGAAACAGATTTCTGGGCAGAGGGATTTGGAGAGGATTTCTGGGCAGGAGGAGCTTGAGTAGACTTTTGGGTAGGTGCAGCAGATTTCTGGGCCAGGGCAGGTGGAGCTGACTTCTGGGCTGGGACAGTTGTAGGGGGCTTCTGAGAAGGGGTGGGTTGGGGAGACTTCTGAGCTGGGGCCTCTTGTTTAGGTGCTGGTGTAGCAACTTGCTCCGGGGCTGGAGGAGTTGGAGGACTGGCCTCAGCTGGCACTTCTGTAACCTCAGGGGTGGCCTCTGCCTCCAGGAGCTTCCCGTTGGGCTTATCTTCCTTTTTCTTGGCACGATTTTTCTTCTCAGCTGCCTTGTCCTTTTTCTTCTTGTCTGACCGTTGGCTGGATAGGGTCTTCCCCTGCTCCTTCCGCTGTTTGGCTATAGCTTCTTCATACGAGGTCTCCTTCATGGAAAATGTTGAGACCAGAGCAATTCCAATGGCTGAGAACACCATGAAGCCACCAAACACCACAATTCCAAGGGTCTGAGGATCGTAGATATCCATGACTGGTAGTTTCCTTTCTGATCAAAAAGAAAAAAAAGAGTGAGGTTTGGTGTACTTTTAAATCAATAATATTTTTATATACAGTAGCCAACATCAATAATATTTTTATATACAGTAGTCAACATTTGAAGTGGATCAAAAAAGTTAATCAAAGTTGTCCTAAGACAAGAACGGGTATTGTTTTGGTTTTAGGACAACTTTGACTAAAGGTTTTGATCCACTTCAAACGTTGACCTACTGTATATTCCATATATTTTAAAGTTTCACATTAAGGCTTTTTACCTAAGAGTAGCACCTAAAGCTTTCAGTAACATGAGTCCCTCTTACCTTCAGATTATCTTTATCAAACACATATTTATCGCTGTACTTGTTCAAATTTTATACCAAGGACATTATACTAAGTTGGTTTTTGTATGTTGACCTGACGAAAAGCTTCATCCGTACAATATGCAAACACTGCATTTGGTAGAAGAGGACCATGCAACCAAAAAAAAAAACAAGTACAGAAGTCCAAGTGTGCTTCTACTACAAAAACTTTGAAGAAAATCTTCTTCCCTACAATATGCAAACACTCTGTTTGGTAAAAAAGGAGTTATGCAACAGAGTTTTCCGTGTTGCTGTCTGCAGATTTCTATACTCTGCTGCTTCCATGGGATTCGTGCCAATCTCACACTTCAAATATTCACCAAAGCACAAATGCATTGCAAAAAAAGCTGTGAACTTGCCGTATCCCAGAAGCAAGAACAATCTAGACAACTTTCAGAGCACACTACAGAGGTTTAGTGGCCATCTGTAACTTCTACATTAGAATGCTAAGTTTTTGGGTAAACATATTTGTGCATAAACTGCTCTATTTTCCATAGCCTTTGACTATGTTTTCTTGTGTTGTAATATATAATGACTTGATTGGGTGCCAATTCAAGAGATTATACATGAAACTTCAATGAATGAAAAAGCGCAATCAATACTAAACAAACAAACAAACAAACAAACATACACACACACATATATATATATATATATATATATATATAGCAAGATTATTTCCATTATGTTTATACCTTGATATCCACTTATAAATCTGCTCATTTAAAGTAAAATGGGCCAACAGGAGATAATATTTATATATCTATATAAAGATGTTATAAAAAATAGTTATTAATAACAGTTATTTTATGGTTCATTTGCAATGACTTCACTAGGAACCATTTAAAGAGCCAACAGGAAATTACGGGGGAGATTCAGCATTTGTTATGAAGCTGAATTAAAAGGCTGATTCATACTAACGTTAGATGAAACGGGTTGTTCCATATTCCATACCCGCATTTGACACCTATTCATAATGTAGCAGCTGTTCAATGAGCACACAATAAGAAATCAAGGCTGAGAGTTTCTACACTCTACAGCTGTACTTCAAGTGTGGATGATCTATCAAAATTATATGTTTAAACAAATTTTGGACAATTCTCACAGCTGTTATAAGAGCCGAAATGTGTTATTTAAGGTACAGGTTTCTTAGCTAGCTCACAAAGGAAAAGCTGGTGTTAACTGTCTGCCTACAACAGAGCATCACTCGAACCAAATCGTGAAAACACTTATTATAGTCATGCTAACTTAACTTATTCGCTTCGTAACTACAATAAGATGTCTTTAATTCACTCGGCTTACGAGCTAGTTAAATAGGTGAGTAAATAAATGGGAGAGATCTAAGTTTACTGCTAATTGCTACTGAATATCTTTTAAGCTTTTAATGAATAACGCCATAACAAAAGCTTTAAATCTCACCTTTTCTCGCGGCAGATTTCCGTTGGATGAATCACTTCAGGAAGAGTTTAAACAGAAGTGATTATCTCGAATCCAACTGCCTCACCACTTCAGCCAAAACAAAAAAAAAAACAAAACAAACAAAAAAATTCTTATCCCCAGCTTGAGGAGTCAGTCGATGTCTGTGTGGAGTCGTGGCACTTTCTCGCGCTGGCATTACGCCGGTCAGTGGCCCACATTCCGTCCAAGCAGAAGACAGCTGATTGGTTAGAGTGGAGCCAGTCAAACAGATGCGAACCAATAGAATTTTTCCGTCGTAAGAGAAGGCTGGTCTTTTTTATTTTACTGGGAGTTGTAGTTTTTTACTCGAATTTTTAAACAATTCTTTCAAAAATTACCGTCACAGATTTCATTTGGCTACCAAACGATTATATATATATATATATATATATATATATATATATATATATATATATATATATATATATATATATATAAAGGAACACAGACAATTATTTTCAAATAAATCATGACTCAGTTTCATTTAATTTTCTTTAAAATGCAGCCTTTAATTTCTTCAACATTTGTTTCACATGAAAATAACTAATATATATAATGCATAATAATTCCATATTTAACGGATTAGATGTCTCAAAGTAAACACGGAGACAGTGGGGGAAAATAAGAAACAATACCTTGCTGTGAACATTTATAAAAGAAAATCCAGCTTCAAGGAAAGTGTTTTCAGAGTCATGAATTACCATTTATATCATTCTTATGAGACTGTTTTAAAGGTAGATGCTGCTGTTTAATATCCTGTGACTAAGCCGGGCAAAGACTGTTTCAAAAAGTAATGTGTAAATGAAGGTGTGAATTATTTATTCCTAATGTCCTTTACAGATCAATATAAGACAAGTCAATATTTATATTCTTTAACTTTATTTGCCTTAAGCTTATACCATGCAGTTATGGAGCTGTTTATTGAACATAGACTACAAAAAAATATTTAATTTAGTTTTGAAAGGTCATTCTTTGGTGTGGTTGTGTTGTGTTAGGTGTGTGGTGTAACATTCATTTGTTTAGCAGCGGGTGTGGTTTCCATAGAGCACTGGAACATCAGCAGAAATGTTTTTAAATATTTAAACATTTAAATGTTATACAAATTATATTATTTAACTATAACTTTAAAATTATGAATGAGGCTTCAAAACATATCATGATTTGTATAAGTCATACATCACTGTACACTTCAAAGCAGATTTTAAGAACTATGAGGATGATGTGTGAACTAAATGTTGCTTAATAAGGAGTGGATGCACACATTCCACATTCATTTGTTTATTGTGTATTGGCATGGTGCAACAGTACTCACAGAATCAAATCGAATAAGAGGGCGTTGAAGAACATAGTATACAGCAGATTTACCTGAATTTAGTGCATCACTCCACACCTTCTTGCCTCTCCTAAGAAACACAAGTAATTTCCGGCATGCTTTCATTTAATTACTTTCCAGGTGGCATGTCTTGTCATTGTCGTTTTTTCTTTGCAGTTTACACTTCTATATAAGCACAGAATAGGTGACAATAGTATCCATTACTGCATTATTCAGACTTTATTTTCTTTGTAGTTATATAACAGATTACACATTTGCAAAATTTATATTGTGTGATATACAAGCTAAAAATTTTTCCTTAAAAATCAAAACAACATGTCCATAAATATCCTAATTCAGTATTTCCAAATGTTTATTCACCCTCAGGCTAAAAAAACAGTACCCACAAAATGTAATTGCTTCATAATAGTCTTGAGTTTTACAACAGGTCCCATATGTCTTGAAATGTTAGAAAAACTGGCATGAAACTGTTGGTTTTACTGCTGACTCATGGATTTATCGGATTTATCAGTCAGCCATTCGAGGTCAAGTCAACATGGTTTGTTTGACATAGTGAGCGAGAAAGTCAGAGCTACAGTAGCACATGGTCTAGAAAAATATTGTCAAAGGACTATTCACAAATTTTCATTCATTGCTTGTTATTGTCTAACACTAATAGTTATAATTAGCGCATGGACGTGAAATATAAATAAATAAATGTTACCATTGCTTCATATTAAATGTGTTCACTTTAAAAATCAAGCTGGAAACAAAAATATAATAAATATTCTAAAAATGTTTTTGCATTCAAAAATACAGTACAAACAGCATGCCATTTTAAGGTCTTTTGCATTGTTCTCTACTCTAGAGCACAGATAGAGCCCAGAATATTATATAACCTATAAATGACTGCATGGTAGATAGTGTCTCACCTGTTACTGCAATGTTTGATGTCTGTAGAGTAAATAAAACTGCTTCTCCAACTTTATCAAGAGAAGCGGCCAAACTGGTCTGCTTATTGAAGGTATATAAAAGGACGCTATACTATACATATATATATATTTATTTCTGTTTTTTTTTGTACTGAATAATGGATTTTCATCACATTTTCCTTAGGTCCATTTATAATGTTAGTTATAAAGTAATAATTTAGTGTTTCAGGTCCATTTTCCATGGCATTCATTCATTCATATATGCATTTATTTACACCTTTACTTGTATTTAATATTTACATGGATTGAACACCCTGAAACAGACCAAGCACTGCCAAGAGGACACTCTTATCTAACTAGTCGATGGACTAAACACTCAATGGGAATCAGAGCAGATGCTCTCACTGACTGTAGAGAATATCATGGAGTACTTCAGAGTACTTTTGGCACAAGAGTTTCTAACTGTTCATACTGTCTGGGTAACAGCAATATTTTCTGTCAGTGTGCATGCCCATTATGAGTTTTGTCCCTTTTGTAGTTTGATGGGTAGCCCAACCCATTGTGAAATCTCAATGGTCAAATCACACACTCATACACTGAAAAAAATGACAATGGGGGATTGTTGCATTTGCAAAAATGCATTTAGTATTTCCAACATGATTAATTTATGTTTCTCATCTAAACATATTTTAGTCTTGTGTCATTCAATAAATGTTGAAGGATGTTCAACTTTTTAGAATTAATCATGTTGAAATGCAATAATTTAGTTATGTTTTCTCTGGAAACTCCGCCCCCTTGGATCGCGCAAAGAAAACTAATTAACTGCTCTACAGTCCGCCATTTTCTCTCTCGCTTTGGAGCTGGAAGCTGGTGCATCGCGGTGGATTTCAACAGTGAAAAGGTAATGAAAACTTTGAACTGAAATGCCATTTGAGAAACAGTTATTAACGTTAGTCCCTTTGAAGGTTTTTTTTTTTTCACTGAGGTAGTTTTTATATACTGATTTTATCGAGCAACCCGACGGAGATGCAAAGTTCGTGCTAATGTTTAACGTTAAGGTGGTTAACCATGACGTGTATATTAGCGGGCTTTTTTTATTTATTTATTTTTTATTGTGTACAATCATTCAAGCAGTATACAATTTTTTTTTTCTGTGTATGGCGAGTAATGCCGTTAGTTATGCCTCAGGGAGTGATTTGTGGCGCCAACTAATTTGAGGTGGGGGAGGGTATGTTACAGATCGTTTAAATATTATAAAATGCTTGCCAACACTCAAATTTTAGTAACGTATTTTAAATCCGTACCAAAATCCTACATGCTTTGTCTTAAAGATGTGGTGTCTTATGCTGAATGGCGTTAAGCTTCAGGTCGGCCAAAGCGCGTGTCTCAGGCTAATGGAGCCTCGAGATGATTGGCCTTTTTATTTAGGAGGAGGACATATTCTGCCATTGTGTTAGTGCACTGTCTTGATTTACAGTCATTTTTACTGTTGAAAGACCTGATAACTGGCTTATTTTTAATGTCTTATTTTATTACCGCCACTCAATGAAAAGTTATATTTGTAAACGTTAATACACATCGAACTAACAAACAATAAATGACTTTTTTTAGCTTAATACTGTAACAAAGTTTTTTTCATGTTAGTTGATCCGCTATTCTAATACTGTTCCCTAATGAAAACATTAAGTGTTACTAAAAAGGTTTTATCAGTTTAATTTGAAAATTAAGAAGGAAATATGCTGAATTCTAGGGAGCCTTAAAGGAAAACGCCACCATTTTTCCATATTCCAATATGTTTTCTCCTCAACTTAGACATACGTACCTCTCCCGTCTCAGTGCGTGCACTTAAGGCACTACTATGCGAGCGTTTAGCTTAGCACCATTCATTCCTTGGGATCCAAACAGAGATGAATTTAGAGGCTACCAAACACTTCCATGTTTTCCCTATTTAAAGACGGTTACATGAGTAGTTACACGAGTAAGTATGGTGACAAAATAAAATGGGGCGATTTTCTAAGCGGATAAAAAATGATAACTATAATGTGTGACAGAAGAGTACCTCGCAGTACTTCGACCTTGGTGCAGTAATATTGGTTCTGTTGATGGAAATTAGAGGGAGAGGGAGAGTTTTCAGGAGTGATGATATTACTGCGCTGAGGTTGAAGTGCTGCGAAGTGCTCTTCTGCCATACATTATAGTTATCATTTTTTATCCGCTTAGAAAATCGCCCCGTTTTATTTTGTATCACCATACTTACTCGTATAACTACTCATGTAACCGTCTTTAAATAGGGAAAACATGGAAGTGTTTGGTAGCCTCTAAATTCATCTCTGTTTGGATCCTAAGGAATGAATGGTGCTAAGCTAAACGCTAGCATAGTGGCGCCGCGCGCTAGAGTGATTAAGTGCACGCACTGAGACGGGAGAGGTACATATCAACTCGTCTAAATTGAGGAGAAAACATATTGGAATATGGAAAAACGGTGGCGTTTTCCTTTAACTACCTCTGAGAAAATGTTATTGCTTTAAAACTAATGCATTGTTTTTAATATTTTACAGATATGATACTCATCTATTCACGTGCAATTTGATTGGCAAAGGCTCTATAGTAGTGGTATTTCTTTCAATATACTGCAGTTATATTTGATTATTATTTTTGTAATTAGTCAAAAATACATTTTGTCTTAAAATATTCCTCTCTATAAAAAATTAATTCATTTTTTTTTCCCCTGTCTCCCTCTCTAGTGAATGTAGCAGTGTAAAGGGTGCTCAATAGCAGTTTCCAGTAGATTGGCACTACTAAACCCTTATAAAGTCAAGTATCCTCATTTTGTTTTTCTTAATTCGTTCATTGAATTTAAGCTTTTTTTTAACTTCACACAGAGAAAGCTTATTTTTTGTAGCCCATACTCTGTGAAAAATTTGGACTACTTGTTACTCATTACTGTTCATTTTTTTTCACTACACCTGTTTGATGGTGAATTGTTGCATTTTACTGTATCTGATCTGGTCTATTGACAGGAAATGTCATAGTTCATAATCATCCATTCATCCTATACGCTGAAAAATTAATTGTACTGATAAAATTATACAGTGATTTGACTTGTCTTACTGCTTTTAAAACTGAAAACAAAATCGCCAAGGGAAGCTTTGGACTACTTAATGCTCGTCATTACTGTTCACCTTTTCCACTACACCTGTTTGATGGTGTCTCATTTTGTACTCAATGACAGTGGATGTGTTGTTATTGTTCATGAAATTTATGCTATTTTTAACTTCACACAGAGAAGGCTGTATTTCTGTATCCAATACTCTGTGAAAAATTAATTGTAATGTTAAAAATACAGTGATTTAATTCAAGAAATGTTTTCCTTATTACTTTTTAAAGTACAGTAGTAATGTTGTTAATGTTGTAGCTAAAACAAGTACAGTAGATATTCAAAATGCATTTGAGGAAAGCCAGCCTATAGTATTATAAACATTTAGAACCAGGTGAGTTTTTTTTTTTTAAACCATTGCATATATGAATGAAAAACACAAAAATCATGTTTGTATAACAAATTATGTAGCTTTAACATGTATGGATCATGTTCATTTAACAAACCTAAATTATGTAGCTTGAACATATATAAATCGTTCCTTTAACAAATATAAATTATGTAGCTTGAACATGCATAAATCATGTTCCTTTAACAAATATAAATTATGTAGCTTGAACATGCATAAATCATGTTCCTTTAACAAATATAAATTATGTAGCTTGAACATGCATAAATCATGTTCCTTTAACAAATTTAAATTATGTAACTTGAACATATATTAATCATGTTCATTTAGCATATATAAATCATGTTGAGTAAACAACTTTATGTGCAACCGATGTACATATTTTGTTAATCCAAGTTTTTTTTTTTCAGTGTAACGTTTATCAGGAAATTCTCCTAAATATCTTCTTATTAATAGTGACTTTTTATGCCACTATCAACTTCACTGTGCTCTGTTTCTTTTGTTCATTTCAAGATCTAAGTTCTGTTAACACCACTTAAAAAGTACAAATATTAAACTGTCAGTCAACAGTCACTTTACACATATCAGTCAACAAAGAAGTAACTTTACATACACCAACTTTCATATAACTTATATTACCTTCCCAGTTTTGCTTGAGACTATTTTTAAGTGATTCATTGCATTTTTCACTTAACTGTGCACAGCCTTTAAAAAAAAATGGTACCATAAGTCATTGAGGTTGGGGGAGCCATTGCCCTTGCCATCTTCTGTTTTGTGCAGGTGCAGTCATTTGACACAGGACAAAACACTCTGACCCAGAACTCTGACATGTGATTGGGTAATCCAAAGACACTCTTGAAACTCTGCAGGAAAGTAGGTCCGTAAAATGAAATTTAGATTGTGGTTAAAAGGAAACTGGGACAGAAGTATATAAAGATTTAATGGCATTGTAAGAGCGTGATGAAAGTCTAGTATGACCGGAAAATGGGTGGAATTGTATTGGATGACCCACTTAATGTCTTATATTTCTGTTTCAGCTGCTCAACTTTGTGTTGTATATGTAAGGAAGAATGTACATTCAGCCTGTAGACTTCCCTTCAAGGTCCTGATCGAACTGTGGGGGGTTGCTTTATTATGATGGACAGACTGATGCTATTCTCATTTTTATTGAAGTCCTAACCAAATAAATAAATGGACATTAAATTTCTGTTGAAAGTATTTTATTATGTGTTCACTGCTAAGTGACATAAAGATGTGAAACCACACAGTAAAAATGCTACAGTAAAAACTTTAATTGGTAATGGTAGGTTCCCTTACTATACAGGGAAAAAGTGTGTAAATTTAACCTTACATTTAATATAATTTTACTGCAAAATACTGATAAATGTACAATTTTTGGAAGTAAAAAAGAAGTAAAGTGATTCTTTTATAAGTATAGTCATCTAATAATTTACAGTGAAATCCCGCAAAATGACGTTCCCAGAATTCTCTGGGTGACACTTTTTGTGATAGTTTTTGTTATCAGTTATGTATATTAGGATTATATGTTACAACTCATGTTGTTTATTGAATGTTTATTGCATTATTTTAGTGCAATGTGTTACCATGATGGTGTTTTGTGTTTGTGTGTATGACACTGTGTGCACCATCTAGCCTCTATATTATTATTTACCTCAGCTTATGTTAAGCTTATTTGCAAAGAACTTTGATTCTTTCTGTGCCTTTTTCTTTACCACCTGTGTTATTGTAGTGGTTGTCAGTATATGTTTTATGGTACAAACCAGATATAGCAGCTTGGCCTTGACATTTTAGCAGAAAAGGGCTGTAGGTTTTAGCAGATTAAAAAGTTTTTGGTGTTTTGTAAATAGTAAAATTTACAGGTTCTGTAAATATGTTCACATTTTTACTGTATTATTATAGAATTCTTGCAAACACAGCTGTCTTTTTGTTATTTTTTTCAGTGTAGCACTGATTACCAGTTAAGAGGTATTATACAAAAAAAAATTTTGAGCACTGAATGTCATTACTGATAAGAATCAAGTACAACAGACAGGCTTTTAGCTATGTATGTTACTTTAAAAGCCAATATATACACATACTTTATACAGTGTTGTGGAAAAGGTCTTTAACATTGTATGTGTTCAGATTATATTATGGGAATAGATAGATAGAGTCTGGTCAAATGAACACAAGGTTTGCTGTGTATTGCATTTGTTTGGTGTTCAGGGTTTCAGTTATGCTTCAGGGTCAAAACACAAAAATACTTTAAATAGTGGATAGTAAAAAAGAAAAAGAAAAAAAGAAGACCATAAAAACTGCTACTAAGTTATTCATCGATGTTCACATTTGATCACATCACTGGACAGCCTCCAGATATAAAGTGGATGAGGAACTCTACACCTATGTACAACAATTTAAATGCAAAACCACAAAATTTCCACCTCAACTACTGACATCAACCATATCTATTGTGTGGTTTGGAAGAGCTGACCCACATCCTGACTACAATGACAACATTTTCCAACTTGTCTGAGAGTCCAGTTTCCCTCATCATTAATTTAACAAATTAGGCTATTTGGGTTTTTTTTTTTTGTTTGTTTTTTTGGCAGAGCATGGCGTGTAGGTCTGCCATCAAATTCTTACATTCTTGCATCAGCACATAGATGTTTGGCTAGTCATGATGAGTCACATTACATTACATCACTACACCACCATGATCAGCTTAATGGAAAAACAGCCCCGGATATCATAAACGGATGAAAGTCTTGTAGAAAGCCCCTCCCCTATAATCATAATGTTATTAATAATCATGAGATAATTGTCAGCATTTAGTGACATCACAGCCTGCATCTTGTTGAAAATTCTTTTATCATGAGACAAATCCTTTCATCAACAGGCAGATAGTTGTCTCTGGAAACAGAAGCTGAACAACATTCAAGAAGAGTGGGTCATGAGGTCAGAGTTATGGTTGGCAGACCTGAACTTTAGACGCCAACGACAGGAAAATATAATCAGAACAGAGAAGTAACCAGTTCCTCTTCTCATCGACAGAAAAATATGAATCAGTGGATAATGTATTGAGCCCTTCAGCCAAAAAGTAGACCGCAACTCCAGCTCCAAATGAAAGTAAGAAGGAAGACACTGGGGAAGAACATCAATCAATGTGCTTTTGGCAAAAAGGAAGTCAATGCAGTAGATGTGTCTGTTCATCCCATTAATTGATCTCAAACTGTGAGAGAATCTATTAAATATTATAAAGCTTCCCTCAAAGCCACTTTTAAAGAGCTACTGCTTCTTTTTAGCTGCAAGAGTGTGTCCTAATATGATGTCTGATATTTAGCATTTCTCACAGCAAGCAACCAAGTGACACGTCATTGAAATTCATAAGCAATGCTACCCTCTGGTGGAAAAATATATATATATTAAAACCATTAATAACTGATATGTCTGAACACCTCTTACCAAAAACAGGTTAAAAAGACATAAAAAGCCAAAACAAAAAATGGGAAAGCAGGGCATATTTATTTTCATTATTGCAAGCTTTCATAAAAATGATGAGTTCATATGAAAAAACGTTTTCATCAATACAATCATTTATAAAAAAAAAATTCTCTGAGAAATGATTGTAATAGTGCTTTTACAAAACATAACCTCCATAATCAGTGAAGGTACATCTTTTTGTGGTTTTACATCAAACCAAACTTTAAACATATTTTGGTCCAATTTAAATGTAGCAAGTCTTACACTGTTAGTAACAACATCAAGAGAAAACATTTAGTCAAGTAAAAAATACATTTGAATAAGGAAGGCTGATTTATATTTAATAGTGAAAGGTTGTGAAGGTTAACTATGAAACTAAATTAACTAAAACTTAAATGGGTGGCATTTTTTTTTTACAAATGACTCCAGTCTTCAGAAAATGATGAGTTCAGGAAAAAACTGCAGCTCACTTGAGGGAAACAGTTTCTTGCTTACACATATATGGAAGCACTCTTATTCATGGCTGTGTAACCTTTAACATAAAAAAACCTCTGGATTCCACAAACTACTAATAGTAACTGAAAATTGAGAGTTGTGCGATTCACCCACACACACCAAATAGGGACATAAGAGTCAGTCTACAATTTAAAACAAAAACAACCAGATTCAATACAAAAAGTGCTGTTTTTGATCCTGGCAAAAGGGTAATTTGATCATAAATTAATGTCAACATTTTCTTGGTGCTTACATTTTTATCTAGTAATCTGTGACATTGGGTTGTGTCTTCAGATGAATCTCGACTGAACAGAAAAAAGTAATAAAGAAAGATATCTGAAGTATTCCGTGTCAAATAACACTTCTCAGGTTTATACTGCTCTGTTTGTCGTCACACGTAAATTACGTAATAGTTCATGATTAGTATGCATCACTTTCCAGTGTGACAGCAAAAAGCAGATAAATCACATTTAAAGGTACAAAATTGCAGTCATAATCAAAACAACAGAAAATAGCTGAAATTATGCACTTTTTCTTCTGTCACTGTGGTGATTTATATCAGTCTGCATAATTCTAGCTAAAACATCTCATCTCGCAAAACTTGGAATACTTAAAGAAAAGGATGCCAACACAGGCATTGTGTTATTGATAATTCAAATAAATGGGAGAGCTTTTGGGTGATGTCATGTTCACTGCCCTCAGTTTGGTGGCAAGATACCAGCAGCAAAAGAGGGCATGAGAGAAAAAAACAACTAGATAAAGTGTAAACATGGTAGAGACATTGCTGGTAGTGGCTCTTTTTCACGTTTTAGAGAGGTTACTGAACCACATTTAAGACATTTGAAGTAGGTGCATTCAGGTTCCCCTCTAACAGGTTGGTAACAATGCAAGGAGCTCACGATGATCCAGTGACCTCATCGTGTGGGTCAGTTGCTATTGAGGATCTCAATGCTGCCCTGCAGAAGGGACATGCTGTTCTGTAGTGAGTGTACAGAAGAGAGAGCACAACAGAGAAAAGAGAACAGATGGAAGGAAGTTAATGAATTGGGCCAAACCACACTAAAAATCAATGTATTCACGCCTTCTAACCAACGAATCTCCATGAATTTCCAAGTCTACCATGTTTACTTTAAGGGTGCTTAAGGTTTGTAAAATTATTTAAAAAAAAATACTGCACTCAAAAGGAGTATCTAGAAATCAGAAAGAATACCTAAAGTATATCTAGAAAAGCGTACACTACAGTTAAAATGTTTTTTTTTTTTTTTTTTTGGCTGTTATGTTTACCAAGGCTACATTTATTTGTTCTACAATTTTTTTTATTTAGGCTAGTGAAATATTATTAGAATTTTAATTTTTTATATATTTTAAAAGCAATTTATTCCTGTGACGGCATGGCAAAGCTGAATTTTCAGAATTTTCTCTTACTCTATAGTGTGATTTTTTTCAGGATTCTTTGATAAATAGAAAGTTAAAAAAAAAAAAAACTAAATTTATTTGAAGTACTGTCAAGATTTACTCACGTTTGCACGTCAAATTACTGGTATTTACGCCATTATTTAACGCCCAAAAAAGCATGTCAAACTATTTTGTGTTTGAAATGGCTGCAGTTATTATTGCTAGGAGGAGGCACTGCAGAGAACAGAGAGCGCGTGGTAGAAGGGAGAGGATCTTTTCCACATGTATTAATTTATTTGGAATGCCAGAAGAACAGATTGTCCATACATATAGTTTGCCAAGTCATGATATTTTTAATTTGCTTCAGGAAATAAAAGACGACTTGGAACCCTCAACTAGGAGTCACGCAATACCAGGTCTATTAAAACTTATTGCAACCCTTCCTTTTTTGGCCTCCGGTTCTTTTCAATGTACTGAGGCTTCTTTATTTCTTTTTTCTTTATTTGCGGCTATGCTAATTTGCGCTGCGCTTGGTATATTGCGTTGGTCGATATGTAAATGAGATGTTGCGTCTGTGTTCTTTAATTTGCGCATTGTTAGTAAACACCCACAGAAATTTCCACACTCATCAGCGCTGTTTTAGAATATTCATTTCTTTTAAAAGAGAATCTTACTGACTCCAATCTATTGAACGCGAGTTTATATTCAATATAGAAATTTCAATATAGACATTTCCAGTCCTGGAAAGCACATTTTTTAAATTCTCTCATATTACAAGGTTTTCCATGAGAACCTAAACACTGCTGAACAAACATGTAATGACACACACAACACTTCAGCCTCCTCACCTTGGCATGTTTTATTTCCAACTCAGTCATTTCGATCAAGTTTTTACGGAAGGCTACTACACGCCTCGCCTTGAAGCTGGTGAGCTCTACAAACACAAGAAATCAATGTTAGTAAGTAAGGAAGGGTTCACCCAAAACTGACAATTAAACCACTTTGATGATACTATTTATAACAGTTTTTCAACAACATTCTTCAAAATTTCTTTGTAATTCACCGTCTTACCAGGCACAATGGTAATAGTAACAGATAGCTCCCTGCAGGATTTAAACCTACAATCTTTTGGCTACCAGCCCAGCTCTATAAATCACCATCTTAACTCTTCATATACTATAAACTCAGACCATCAGATTAATTCATCAAGGTTATTAGACAGTTAAATAAAATTAAGTTTCGATTGTACAGCACCTTTCTTGCCAGACTTGGAGAGCTTGTCAAACTTCTGCAGACACTGCTTCTGGTTTTCCTCAGCCTGTGTGATGTCCTTACCCTTCAGACGAGCCTTGTCAAGAGCTTTATTGGAGTTCTCGTAATCGGCAAGTGCCCGTGCACGTCTATACAACAGGTCCTGAAGGAAGGAATGGAATGTGTTATTGCTCAACCTATAATCTGGATAAATCAACTTATTTGAGTGTTGTTAGTGAACAATGACCCAGGATGGTCAGTCAAATGCGGGTACTTTATAAACAGTTGCAGGTACGCTACAGTATATAATGTTTTAGATAAAAAAAAAAAAATCTGTTGTGGTTAGAACCAAAATGTGCACTTGAAGAATAATGTACATGCCTGATTGACTGGTAAAAAAAAAAAATAAATAACCTAGGCGGTTGGTAAAACTGGGTCATTCACTACACAGGTCTTGTGGGCCAAAATGTGAATTTTCCACTCTGCAATGACCCCATTCTGGAAATAACTATAAAACATATAATCTTATGCATTTGGTTGAAATATACTATCCAAAGTATGTAACTAATGTAGCGTCACGCAAATGAAATAACACAAACAGGGAAGGTGTCACCTTAGCAGCCTGAATGTCCCTTGAGTAGTATCTCAACAATTCTGTCAGCTTGAGCTCCTGATCCGATGCCACCCTGTCCTCCAATTTCTGCAAAACACACACACTTATGATCTTATGAAAGTAAATAAAAATTAGGTTACTAAGATAGATCCTATACAGATACTCACTCTAAGCTTTTCAAACACCTCTGCACATTTTTCTAAGTGCCTGGAAGGAGAATAAAGATTTAGTAAAAATTAAAAATCTTAAACACTTGCTTTGTGGAATAACTGTTGTTTGATTTTTCTGACTTACATTTTGAAATGTGTCGATCTATCCATCTATCTATAAACTATTTTTTTGTTTTACATTTTTTTGCAGTGGGTCCACTGAGCTACTTTCACTTGCATATCAATTAAGTACGCTCTTTTACCAATCATGCATTTATTACTGTTCTTTGCTAAATGGTGTTTTTACTGCAAGCAATATGAAATATAATGTATTTCTCACTTTTTAAAGGCAGTGTTGCTGTCTGAAGCAATGCTGTTCAGAGCCCCAGAAATGTGGTTATAATCATCAGCAACATCTTAGAAGAGAAAGACAATCTTTTTGTGAATATGAATGTCTCTTAGAATTAACAAAGAGCCAAAACACTTGCAGCCAGTTGATTAATTTGGATGAAATGGTCTCACTTTTGTGTGCATGTGTCATTTTCTCAGCCTTTGCAGTGGCATCTTTGATTTTACCGGAATAATCCAACAGAAAAATCTTCTCCTGTTCAAAAAACTCATCAACCTCCTGCCAAAAGAAAGTGACATATTATGACATGAGACAGAACAATGCTGCCTTGTGTTGATATCAAAAAACACACCCCCAGAGAGCTGATTGGCACACTGACCTTGACCCCTGAGATGAGGACCTCATCAGCACTCTTTACCATGTTCTTAAAGAACCCTCCAAACATTTCCTTGGCATTTTTCCTCCTCACGCTGAGCTAAACAACAAATGAGAATAGGATTACAGAGTCAAGCACAATATGAACCAATCAGAAAACAGAACCACAGTGCGCACTGGCTCAGATCCAAGGAGGTCACTTGTCTTTGTCATCAGTATAACTGACACTTATCAGTGCAATACAAGACTTACAGGTTATGGCTGAGTTTTAAGAGACTTACATATATATACACATATATATATATATATATATATATATATATATATATATATATATATGAATTAGCAAAAAAGAGTTGTCCAGTTTTTGCGCTGAACTAAGCAGGAAGTGGCCCTCAGAGTAATATCCTGTCATCTCCTCCCTCTTTATCTTCTGCACTCATCCTCTACTCTCTCTCTCCATGTGTGTAAACTGCCAACATTGCAGCTTCACAGGAAATAAGCAATGCCATCAGTCCCTCTCACTGTCTCTCTGTTTCCTGGTCTGGGACGAATAGGACTGGCCAAGACAAAATGGAAGACTCACATCCTGGTCATATTCCAGGAATATCTGGAAGTTTCTGTCCTTTCTGAAGATGGGGTGGGAGGAGAGTCTCTGAAGAAAAACTTCATGAACCTGCACAGTCTTCTTAAAAACAGCAAGATATTCCCTGAAAAGATACAATGTTTTAAATATATATACTTTTAAATGTCAGTAATGCCACAACCGATGTGCAAAAAAAGAGGAAAAATATAAAAATTTAATTTAGAATTAAACTCACGCCTCAAGTTCCTGCTTCATTTTGGCATATTCCTCCTTTGTCATGCTCGATTCCCCCTCTCCCAATTTATGCATCTTCTCCCGGGGACCCTCAAAGTCAGGTTTTGGCGGGGCAGGAGGAATCTAAGGAATATGGTAAATGCAAGACAATTCCATTCAGTGTAAGATTTTTTGGCTATTCCAACAGTCTATGATGCAGACTGATGGTCAGTAGAGAAACTTTGTGGTTTTCATGTTGGCCGACAGAATCCCTGTTGCTGATGATGAGCTTTCAGAAATCTAGACAATATGAATATGGGTTTTAACTTACAATGAAGCCAGCATATTCCTCAGTCTCCACGATTGTGTCATGAAGCCAGATGAAATCTTCATGCTGTCGTTGCACAGAAAATTCCTGCTTCTGAAAGGAACTAAGTGTGGTCTGAGAGGAAGTGAAGAGCAAATCGATACTATGAGTCAAAAATGTACTGTCCTCCACTACTACAGATCATGGTAAGTTACACTATGAAAAACATGATGTGTGCAAGTTACTGACTTATTTGAATGATTATAAATTTGATCTGTTGTCTCACCTCGGTGTGGACGGTGAATTTGACTTTGTCACGTTCACAGAGGGCATCAGGAATATCAATGACAAGAGATGCATCATTGTTCAAGTCGACTGAAACAGAGCGCACCTATATAAAAAACATGATTTGTTGAAAACTTAATCATCTTGTGACAAATCAAGAAGACAGCTTCAAACTAAGACTGAGAACTAAAGTTATGTCACGTAGAGTCTCTCTTTTGAACAGTTTTGGTGGAAAAAAATACTAAAATATTTTATTCTCCTGTCTATGCTTATGAACTCATGAGCTCTGTTCAAAAACCATGTTAGCAAAGAAAACTTATTCAATCACCTATCCCACAAACTGTAACATTAGTTTAGAAAAGAGTTCAGAAAAAGAGAAATTTCCTCAAATAATTTCTACAGAAAAGAGAACAGCAAGTACAAAACAAATACAACTAAAGTATTGGCCAATATCACTAAAGTACAATTACACTGACAACTAAAACAATATAATTATTGTTAGCCAGACAGTTAAACAGACAGACAATAGACAGATAGATAGATAGATAGATAGATAGATAGATAGATAGATAGATAGATACGAAGACCATTTTAAACCTGTTTTGTAGTTATTATTGAAGAACAGCTAGTAAAGAGTTAATGCTATCAGTGAGTGTGACAATCCTCACTATAAAGTGCAAACAGAGCTGGGCGGTTAGTAAGCAACTGAGCAAAACGACTGCTTAAAACATCAAATAATAAGCTTTATCTTTACAACAGAGGAATGTGACAACGCTTACCTTCTTCTTATCGCTGTCCTCTGAGGTAGATGTCATGTTCAGAAAATCTTTCGCTTATTTTATCGTCTCTGGGTTGTACATTAAACTGTACTTTTAACTTTTCAACTGCAGCTCGCTGCTCTTCACCCTCCACTTTCGCCTGTCACTGTGGACATCCGGCGCGAATATTTTCCTGTCAGCACGTCAAAATAAAAGTCTTTAAAAACTTGAATTTTCACAAAACACTGTGAAAAGAGAGAGAGAAAAAAACTTATTACAACCCAATTTATAGACGTATTTAACGACTATATTAACAATATGCCACAACGTTTGAGAAGCTATTGTGTACAGTTGCTTAACAGGAGTGAGAGTGTTATTGAGAGTGTTGTGCATCATTCTGCATTAGGGTACCTTGGTGTTGTAGATTGTGTTGCCCAATACAGCTGAGAGTTATTTTGTTAAATCAAAGAGTCATATGAATAAGAATTTATAATCATCATGCAACATGTACTACTTTAACGTATATGAATGTGTGTATATATGTTGAATTTTAAATCTTATCTTCTTTCATACAGATGTTCAGTGTGTGTCATTGACTAGAAGACCTCAGAGAAGCCTAAGCCCTTCCTTCGTCACACTTATGACAATCCATTACAAGTAGCTGCGTACATTGGAGCTTTGAACAGTGACCACAACTACCAGGTACACATCACTATGACACATTTTACACCTCCCAGCAGGCACACACAACGTCATAAGACGTTGATATTTGGTTAAATTTCGGTTGCGATGTCGGGTGACCAAAATTCAATGTAAATTCAACGTCTAATGTTAATGTTAAATTGATGTCCAATACCGACGTCAGCTGATGTTGAGATTTTGTTGTTTTTAGGTTGTGCAACCAAAATCTAACGTTAAGTCAACGTCAAATATTGACGTCAACCCGATTTTCATTTTCAACCAAAATGCAACGTCTGTCCGACGTCAGCCTGACGTTACATAGACGTCTGGTGCCTGCTGGGCTGGTATTAGGATCCAAAGTGTATACATAAACTAATGAGCAAATGTTTCGGGACAGTAAGAGAAATTAATACTTTTATTCAGCATATATACATTAAATTGATCAAATGTGAAAGAAAATACATTTCTAATGTTACAGAAGATTAATAAATGCTGTCCTTTTAAACATTATGCTTATCAAAGAATCCTGAAAAAAATCTATCACCGTTTCCACAGAAATATGAAGCAGCACAACTGTTTTCAGTTTTGATAATAATTAGAAATGTTTTTTGGGCACCAAATCAGCATATTAGAATGATTTCTGAAGGATCATGTGACACTGAAGACTGAAGTAATGGCTGCTGAAAATTTAGCTTTGTTATCACAAGAATAAATTACATTTAAAAATATTATATATTACAATTGATGTAGTTCTTTGAAATTGTAATAATATTTGACACCCTTACTGTTTTACTGTATTTTTAAATCCTACCGACCCCAATGGTAATGTGTGAAGTCATGAAATGGCTGTCCTCAAAACCCGTTCATAAGTGCTCACGTGTTAATATCTGGCGGATACATTTTTGTCTGACCATAATTTGTGTACAGATCATCTGTGATGGATTGTAATACTAGGTATAAAAAGGACATTTTCATCTTTTCAAATGGATTGTTGAAGTTTTCTTCTCTAGCTTGCTTTCTAATCTACTTGTCAAATAAACCTGGCATTCTATATTATGAATATTATTGGCTTCTTGACAAATTGCATTTGCTCCTCTTTTGCAAGTTACTTTGGATAAAAGCATCTGCTAAATACATACATGTATTCTCTATTGAAGTCTTCCTTCTTATGTCATTTATGTACAGGTAGAAAATGGCTTAATTGTGGTGGCCTACAAAGATGGATCACCTGCACATACTCACTTCCTGAGCTCAGAGCAGATTATGCCATTCTGGGAGAAATGGCTGCTTCGACTAGAAGAATATGCAGAAAAATAAGACGCCTTTAACTAGTATAACAAATCTAGCTGATGCTACACAACGTGTAACTCGACTGTAAATGTTTTATATTTGATAAAATAAAGAAATAAACAGTTGTGTTTTATACATTTTATTCATGGAATTAGTTACTTATAATTAAAATAAATCAATTATTTTTGTTGTTCATGGTGGCCTTGTGGTAGTTTTTAAATGTAAAAAACAAAAAAACAAAAAAAAAAAACAGGATTAACTCTATATAGCATCTCAGACAGAACCTAAACAATTGTGATTGGCTGCTCTGATGGGACCCAATTACAAATCATTAAAGACAAACCAGGCTGCCCTGTAATCCGGTTCTTCTGTGAAACCCAGGTTTGTGAAGAGGCTGTAGGACAAATGGTTATCTTCCTCTATGAAACAGTACACTGGATAACCTTGAGAGTGGAGTCTCTTTGACATAATGGTGACCATTGCTTTTGCATAGCCTTTTCCTCTGTGTTCTGGACGTGTGTACAGCATTCCCAGTGCACAAGAAGCATAAGTTAATATCCATGCTACCGGCTGATCATCTGAGTCCAGGACGCAACAAGAGGGGAAGTTCAAAATCATATTCTTAATCATTAGTTTGCTGTCTTCACAGCCAAACTTCCAGCTACGGTTGACTAGCTCAAGATGAGACGCATTGAGAGAAGACAGCTTCAGTGATGAACTGTGGGGAAAAGAAAAAAAATGTAAAAACAGAATGAATAAAATAAGCTGTTAAGAAAGTTTTAGCTCTTTATCTTTCGATGCCGTCCGACTATTCTCAGTCCTTGCATTCATGAAGACATGGGCCCATGGAAAGAATTATGAACAAGACGCCAATTGTCTTTTCACAAACTTCTCCCAAGTTTATTGTTACATCCATACATTATATAGTCTCATTGCTAGGGGTGGTGCAGTGGTACATCCAATGAGAATTATACACCACATCTGTGGTACTCAGGCCAAGAAATATACGTTATATAAAATGGAAGTCTGGCCAGGAAGTTCTGGACGTATTAGGGATACACTTGGACGGAGAGAACTACATCTTTATACCAAATGTCAATAGTACAGCCTAAACTCAGTCACCTCCGAGTTAGGAGGCACCCCCTGCTCAGTTGAACATTTGAACCTGGATGTATGTATGGATAAGAGAGATACAGTCAAACAGAAGAGAGAGAGAAAGCACAGACGGGAGGAGGGAGTAAGACAGAGAGAGAATGGGGAAAAACACGTATGGGAGGAGGGAGCGATCAGAAGAGGAAAGGAGTGAGAAGGGAGGAGGGATTGCATAGAGGCAAACTCACAGAAACATCTGGCAGAGAGCATGATATATTTTAACAGTTCCCCCATTTGTTTATATAATAAACACCATAAAGGCTCTCTGCCCAATTCCCCTTCTCTTAACATTCAATCAACATTTTTCTCATCCCACTTAAAATCAGCACATATAACAGTTCTAGTCATCAAGGCACTTACGAGCATCTTTTACCAACTTGTAAATCAAGACAAAAATCATTCTGAAGTATTCGCTACTTCCCTTGCCTACAATTCCTAAGCATTCCTAGACATATTCAGTAAACCTTCATTAAGCAGCATCCATATCAGGGATGTATGGGATGTATGCAACACAATATTCCTACGATAACACACTTTGCACTTCAGACAGTCTATTGATTTTGTAGTGCAGGTAACTGTAAGCCTTGTAGCTTTTCCTTGGCCTCAGATTTAACAATATGGTTGACTGGTCACTAACACGTTCATAGCAGATGTATGGTATAACTTCATTATCTAGCCAGTTTTCCTCACCCATCTCTTCAAAGAACTATGTAGAGGTGAGCAGGCTTTCAGTACAGCCAGGCATATTACCAGTTTTGCAGCCATGGCCTAATACTTTTAGTAATAGTCTTGCAAGTTCTAATTTCCTTCACCTAATTCCCTATCTAAATATTATATTTTAAATTGCAAAATTTCAATGCTTTACATTACATTGTTCACATCTTTGGTTTCTAAGAGATTATGAATACCTATTTATTACCAACTAGATATTCGTAAGGTATAAGACCTTAACCAGGACAATCAGATTTGGGCCAATTTAAGAACTAACCCCTATGACTCCTGGACTTCTGCTGTGTCGAGGACTTACTACAGCTCTCATATAATGTATGCTACCATTTTAATTTTAGCCTGTGATAGTAATGTATCCAGTGTAAGTATCAAGTTAATCTAACAAATTAACTTTTAAAGTCTATTTCAATACTATAGACCTATGCAGGAACTCGAGTCAGCTAAAACAATAACATTATCAGTAATGTCAAACAAACAGACAATCAATCTAAACCACATCGCAATCTTCATTCCATGCTGTATCAGAATGAGGTCAGGATCAGGATTATTTAATCAGTCTCTCTTGCATTCTCCTTGTTCTACTGAACACTGAGTTGCTCCTCAATCTATCCTTGATTCCGGAAGGCTCTTTATCAGTTGGAGCAAACGGCGGGCTTTTAAGCCACCAGTTGAGTTTGCTCATTCTCCTTGTTGGTCCCCCTAGGGGACTCTTCTGCCCCTGCCAGGGTTAGAGGCACGCCTGGTGTGAACTCAGGGTGTTTCTCCTTTCAACGACGTTAAGGTAACACCGAAACCATGTATCTCACTCTGTCAGTCCAGATTAGCAGAGTAAACCATCCTTGATATCAGAAGAACTACGTCTACCTGTGAAAGGAGATCTTAAAATGCTTTTGTTAGAGACAACACATGTTTACTCCTCACCCAGTCGATCCTTGTTGTAGTGACCTGTGAGGAAAAAATGAATGTGGCCTGAGGGCTATCCATTTTTCCTATAACACCAGCAGATTGACAGGGCTGGAACCCATATCCTTCCAATTTCAGTCAATATCATTTATAATCTTATCTGATTTCTTTCATATTCCCCCTGTATACCACGTCTAAGTGGTATACACTGAATTTAAATTCATCTCAATTATTTCTTTGTTGTTTAAAGGTGTCTCACTATTCATCAAATAGTTTCTTAAACATGACTTTTTTTTATTCAGGCTTCTCACTAATATCAGTTTTTTCTGTGAAACACTCAGCCCACATGTAACATGTTAACAAACACAATGTATTTCATACATTTGACACAGAATCAATTTGATGAAGTCCATCATGACATCCTGAAAAGGAAAAAAGTTAAATATGGGGTGGACAGGGCAAGCCTTCTTGCTCTGCCTTCCCATGTTTTACCCTGCGCAGGTGTGGCACTTTTTCTTTCTGCCACAAAAATGTCCCAGGCCAGGATAATTAGCCAAATTAATCCATAGCCAATATTTCTCAGGCATAATCTACATTGTATGCCCTCTTTGAAAATTTGAAAACAGCTGTTCATGGCAGTTTGTCTGCCTTGGTGCACCATCACTCACACACTTTCACACACTCTCACACACCCCACCTCTGGCCAGAGCATCATCTCTTTTTGTCACTGCCTCTGAAGACAGTAAACTGAATGGGGAATGTATGTTGTTAGGGTGGAATACCACCAAGTCTACTCGAATAAAACAATTTCGATAATGACAGACACTACTCAACGTAGGCACTGCGGCATTCCCCTTGCGACAGTGTCTAAACGTTGGACTAAAACAGTTGGACGATGTCCATCACAATGGGGTTGAATTTCATCTCGCGGTCATGAACTCCAAAGTTTTCAATATTTTGTCCAAATAAACTTTTAGGCCTAGGCATGCCATAATTAAAAGAACCAATTTTAATTTCTGAAATATAATTCATTATTCAACTGTGCACTGTTCATCTTTATTATCTCTTTTTATTGCTCATGAGCTGCTCTAAAAAAATTGGAGATCTCCGCATGATCTTGGATCCATGGCCAATAACATTAACATCATGTTACCGCAATCTCTGGGTAGGACAGCATTTGTGATTTCATGAATTTAGAATTTTTAGAATTATTACTGATGTTCAGCCCTAGGAAATATCTATTAACCAAGATGGAGTGACCAGTTTCATTGTTTTACCATCCATATTTTGATCTTGGACACTTTGTGCCCCTCTATTCCCTTTATTTATTTATTTTTTAAGGAATCCTGGAGAGTTTATCAGCTTGACAAGAAGCTCTGTCTTTAAATCAGAGTCTAAACTCTCTATATTTCACAGTATCTCCTCTCTATGCTAAATCCAGTCCAAATTTTAGCTGATTGAGAAATCAGGCAAACACATTCCTTCTTTCTATGGTGTTGGACTGGTGCCTATTAAAAGAAAGCAGTGTGTTGTTAGTTGAACAGATTACAAAGAACTGCTATAAAACCAGTGAATTATCAAGTTGCAAATTAATATGACAAATCAAAAGTTGAGGCGGTCTCTGTAGTGATCATTGTATATGCAGTACCTGCCCACGAGGGAAGAGGTAAAAGTCTCTGATATCATCAGTCAGTTGAACATGTTTTGGCTGTTTTAGCGTCTCTCTCTTCATGCAGTGTCTTCCGGTCTGACACTCGGTGATGAGGATCTGGTGGGGCATCGGAGTTTTGACTCGGAATGCAGTTATCTTCCTCTCTGCCTCTCATGGCAGATTTTTCATGTCTGCATTGTTTCTCAGTCTTTCTCCATTCTAGCCCCTGAAGTGTCGGATTCCTCTTATAGGGGGGTTTAGCTGATCGCCCATCAGCTTTTCCTGTTCTCCACAGCCATAATGTCTCTTTCTTCATGTTGCGTCGCCCATTGGCAGCTGTCCCAGAAGGCATCTGGTTTCTTCTCTAAAATGAACACTCAAGAGAACCGCATTGTAAATTTTGACCACAACTGCATATAAGCAATCTGTGCTATGGTCAGTCATCTTGTGCAACTGTCCAAAATTTAAGGAATCTCATCCAGTTAACAATATATAGCAGTTCCTTATTTCATTTTAATAAAGCAAGTTCTTCTTTGCAAGAAAAGAGCAAACAATTCCTTCTTTGCAGAATGCAGAAAAGAGCAGTAACCTATTCTGTCTGATCTGAGCATATCATACTTCTATAAGCCTTATAAATACATCAGCATGATGCATTGTATTATAACTTCAGACTGAAATCTTGTAAATAGTCTAGCAAATGTGGCAAAGTCAAGAAAAAATTTCTTCTGTTCTCTCTTTGATTATTATTAGCCGAAAACGGCCGTTTAAAGTAGTCACTCAATCTTGTTCTCATTGATCACAATGCAGAAGTTATTTCAGTTAACACAAGCTAAAGTCTTAATCTCTGCACTATATCACATTTCAAGCTGTCCCCCAGGGATAACGGACAAAAACTTTATACATCTAAAGATAACAAGATGTAATACAAACTAAATCTTTGAAGACCTGTATTTAACATTATACTGTTTATTAAGTTATCAACATAATTCTCTCCTGGCTCCCACATTTCACATAAAGTATAACCTTTAACTTTTCGGAGCCAATAAATAACTCAAATCTCATTAAAAAAATCTTTTCATCCAAGTTATCTAAATACAGTTGTAAATCTCTGCTCTATACATTGTCATCCACATAATCAACCGTATTGTCTCTTAATTTTAGATTTGCTGGTGACTGACAATGCTTTTTTTAAAAATAGCAGCACACTTGATCTAACACAGCAGAGACAGGACAAAGCAAGAGTAGATTCATTTAAAACTTCACTAAATCCAGGTGAACTGAGAATGGCAAATAGCCAGTTGAATTTGTACTAAACAATTTTCTGAAACATACTAATCTGCTGTTTCATCCGTCCTGTCCAGATCAAGTGACATAGACAATTAGAAAAATTGTTATTTAGCAGTTTATTTGTTTTAGTGCCTTGCAAGGACTTCACTATACCAATTTACTTATTGCATTTAGAAAATCATTCAATCTTGAAAGGACTGAGAATCTCAATGTGAGAATAGGTAACAAAAATAGCTTTTCACTAAGCATCCATTCCCTTTTTTAAGAATGGGTAATGAAAAAGGTATTTTGCAAAACATCTATTCTCCTTCCCACATATAAATTGTGAGGATAACCAATCGGTCGCGATCCGATATCCCATACTATACGTCCCGTATATCTTAAAATACGAGGATAACACACTCTGCCAAATATGGTAGAGTGTAAATTCACGGCACGAAAATGTGCTCAATTTCTTAACAGACAGTAAGAATAATTCATTACAGATTATTTCTCACCTGTCTGTAGAAATTCCCGGAAAGACGAGCCCCCATTTGTTAAGAAAGTTTTAGCTCTTTATCTTTCGATGCCGTCCGACTATTCTCAGTCCTTGCATTCATGAAGACATGGGCCCATGGAAAGAATTATGAACAAGACGCCAATTGTCTTTTCACAAACTTCTCCCAAGTTTATTGTTACATCCATACATTATATAGTCTCATTGCTAGGGGTGGTGCAGTGGTACATCCAATGAGAATTATACACCACATCTGTGGTACTCAGGCCAAGAAATATACGTTATATAAAATGGAAGTCTGGCCAGGAAGTTCTGGACGTATTAGGGATACACTTGGACGGAGAGAACTACATCTTTATACCAAATGTCAATAGTACAGCCTAAACTCAGTCACCTCCGAGTTAGGAGGCACCCCCTGCTCAGTTGAACATTTGAACCTGGATGTATGTATGGATAAGAGAGATACAGTCAAACAGAAGAGAGAGAGAAAGCACAGACGGGAGGAGGGAGTAAGACAGAGAGAGAATGGGGAAAAACACGTATGGGAGGAGGGAGCGATCAGAAGAGGAAAGGAGTGAGAAGGGAGGAGGGATTGCATAGAGGCAAACTCACAGAAACATCTGGCAGAGAGCATGATATATTTTAACATAAGCATAACTTTTTTTTTTTAAATGAAAAGAATGTACTATATTTTCTTAAATATTTAGTGTTTTGAGGATTTCATAGAATTGGACAATATTCACCCCTAAACTATGCACAATTAATTTATTTCTACATAAAATAATACAAATATTTAAAAAACAAAATCTCTGGTTGCCTTAGTGTTTTCAGATATAATTTTATTAGGTTTTGCATCATCAAAGACTACTTTATTGTGGCTTTTTTGTAGACTGTACCTCAAAAATTGGTTATTTTTAAGACTAATTATCATTATGCCATTATCTCTGCTATTGCTTGTTCATACAGCAATCACCGCATAAAATTCAAAATGTAAAAGACAAAAAGACCACCAGAGGGTTAAAAGGTAATGATGATGACAACCGAACAGCCATTACTAGGTTACATCTTTCAGTTACAGTGCTTGTAGTCAGTGACATATTAGCCTACTGCAATGTAGCTTGGCTTAAACTATGACCTGTCATAAAATGGTGTCTGAAGTGTGACGTTAATGATTATAGTTGATATACTTCACCTATCAACGTGTGTAAGTTTTGATGGATCTCGAAGAACCAACATGTAGCACACAGCTTCTTTCTTCATAGGTACACCTCTGTTTATTGCCATGACTTCCAGCATCTTCTCATGATGAAGCTCAGCGGCTTGAGACAGTTTACAAAGGAACAAGTGTTTGAGACTTTAAAGATTTTCTGAGATTCATACTAATGTAAAAAAACTAACAAAAGGGAGATGCAAGTACCCAAGCAAATAAACATCTTCCAATCAATAACATCCGAATGTACCAGCAGGTCTCTGAGGTAGACATCGTTTTTTGAAAACACAGTCAAGTCTTTGAAAAAGTCTCCCTTCTGTAAAAACAAATAATTAAATTGTTGAACCTCTCATAAATCACCGTGAAACATTCAACCAAGCGTCTCAGGGCTCTCAAGTTTTAGCAAAAGTTTGGAGTGAGATTACTGTTAGGAGAGGAGCCACTCAAATATTTGCAGCAGCGGCCCCTCAGCCCCAAGCAATTCTCTCAAGTTTTTGCTAAAAGTTCAATTTTATCTATTGTTCATAATTGACCAACACAAAATAGAAACTGTCAACTGGTAAATCTGACGAAAAAAAAAAAAAAGTCAAATTATAAATACAAATAAAATAAAATGTTTTATGTATTTCAAAAATACAAATGTATCAAAAATAAAAATAAATTTGGCCCCAAACGAGCCAAATGAACAGCAATGCTCAATGTACGTATACTGTACACATACAGTAGGATTGCGGAACTTGCCCTGAGCGAGTATGTCAAATTGTGTGTGTGAAAGAGAGAGTACACATTTTAGCTTATGAATGGCATGTTGTATTGCAAGTGTTTGTTGCACATTTTGATGCCTTGATGACAGCGGTAGGGGCTCAAACTTAACTAGAGTAACTAGTTACATGTAATGGAATTATGTAATCTAATTACAAAATAAATGTAACTAATCTGTTACAGTTACTAAGAAACAATGTATAATTAAATTACAGTTCCCAATGAAAATGTTAACGATTACAAAGGGGGTTTATACATCTGAATATTTTCAGACATACAGATTTGATTGATTTCTTTACCAAATTGCATTGACTGCTCTAAAATTTGAGACACCAATGTTTCAGGAGTTAGGACACATGCTTATTCGATAACTGATTTATTTCCAATTTGGGTTTATGTATATGCTTTATTTTTTAAGATTAACTGTTTTTTTCCCCCAAGGCATTGTTAGATGCCAGTGTTTCCTGTCATAGCAAGGATTTGATTTCAAAAATGGTATCATAGCTATATCTTATGATTTTAAATCTGTATTTAACCTCAGAATGATCTCAAAGTAAAATAAAGGTGCTAAAGTCTGATTTTGTGGTGGCTGTGCTTTAAAATTAATTCAAGTGAAGGAGGATTCAGTAAGTCTGACATTAATCAGTGTTGTGTGCTACTGTAAGGTTAACCCTAACTGAAAACATTAGTTAGAAATTTAGAAAAGTAATCAAATGTAATCAGTTACATTATTTTTTTAAACAATTGAAATAGTTACACTGAATAAAGTAACTTGTAATCTGTAACCTAAGTAACCTTCCCCACAATGTGTTGATACATTTGTATCTTGAAATATATAAAACAGTTTATTTTATTTGGATGAATTTGTCTGTCTTTTATCAGATTTACCAATTATCTAGTCCTTTCCTTAGTTTCAGGTAGCCAAACTTAGTTAAAGCTGTTGGTGAGTTAATAATTTAGCAGGAATTTGGCTATATTCCCCAACATCAGTTCTCTGTATCTTTAAATTTATTAATTTAGTTTTTAGTAAATACAAATGGTAGCATCCGCTCCGAGAGCCCTGCATCAATAGTTCGCAAAGTTCTTGATACCTCACGGAATTCTGGTTTAATAAGTAAAACTCTGAACTCTGGCCACTGGTCAACAAGCACACTAACAGGATCAGCTCTCTCTCCATTCCTGTTGAGTTGGACAATACATCCATATACCTGTATATATGTAGGACAGAAAAAAGACCATATTAAATGTTTGCAAAAGCCTACAGAACATTAAAGCGCCACAAATATTACTGCTATATCTGACACTTAAGTAGCGTGTAGAACATGAATTTCAACGGTAACGTGACCATAGTAAAGTGTCTTTCTTTATTAGCTCAATAAACGCTTTCAAACCTGCAGCGACTGTGGAAAGTAGTTTTTAAGATCTACTTCCAGGGTCTTCAGATCCTCTGCAGTCAGCTGACGCATTGCGAGTTGTCCCGCTTGCAGCCTTTTTCACGTGCGTCGCTCGGCGTCAGCGCGATGCTTTTAAAAGGCACTTAACAGACCCAGTACGTGTAAAGGTAGGCAGGGGTTGCGGGTTATGTAAAAGTTCAAGTTGAGAGTTTAAAAGTCCTCATGCATTCATTCTGTAAGTCTGGAATGTAGCGCCCCCAAGTAGAATCATTTCCGGGACCTTTATTTATTTACTTTTTAAGCAATATTTATTTTAAAAAAGAGATATGATTAAAACACCTTTAAGAATAGCATCTTCTGCAGATAAACTTTCTGTGTCAGAGCCATTTTAAAAATTATAATATAATTTATTAAATTATTAAAAAAAAATATGGTTTTCCACTAAAAATAGCAGCTGTGGAGTAAGGTGTGCAAGTGGATTAACTAATTTTACCTTTAAAAAAAACCTGAGGTAGCCCAAGCAAAGAGAATCTTACTTTACAATCCTACCTTATGAAAATTATTCTGGATTTTCCCTACAAAATTATGTATTAAGATGATACTGCAGCCACACAAAGTTTGGCAACATTTTGTATTTCCCTGCAAGCTTGATAATGTAAAACATTGAAATGACTGGTATGTAAATACTCTTGAGAAACTAAATAATTTCCAGCTAAAATAAAACTCTGGATGGGATATTGCATTAATAAATTTGTGTAAAGTTGTTCCCCAGTTACTCAGCTTACAGACTGGTGGTTGACCTTCATTCATACATTTTAAGTGAAAGTTCTACAACACAATTGTATTAAATTAAGATTTATTAAAACATTTTCAATTGTGTATAAAATACAACTTTTTATATGAATTTACAAAAACTAAATCATCATGTAGTTAAAGTCAGTGTGAAACATTAACTGCGATCATCTTTATTCTCTTTTGTGATATATACCTAAGTGAGACTGCTTAGCAAACAAGAAAAAATATTACCCATCAGGAATCGTTTGAGGGCTTATTGTCAAGCCCTTATGCCGATGCACACATGATCAGAGAACAGATGTGATTGGGAATCGAAGAGGAAGTTAATGCTTTTGATTAAAGATTACAAGGGCACATAAGTAAAAAAAAAACCCCAAAACATTCCATTAAACATTCTGTATTTCGTTAAAAAAATGAGAATTGACAATTCTGATTTCATGACGATTTCCAAGGAGCCTTTTTTTTTCTCTCAAACAGGAGTATTGGTGCACTCTAAAAAAATGCTGGGTTGTTTCAACCCAATTTTGGGTCAAATATGGACTAACCCAGCTGTTGGGTTAAATTTTTACATTGAATTTTTAACCCAAAAGTTGGGTTAGTCCATATTTGACCCAAAATTGGGTTAAAACAACCCAGCATTTTTTAGAGTGTGAGTATTCATGCAAATTCATACCAGACAGCCCTATAAGAGGGGTCCTCTGTAAAACCCAGGCTTTTAAAAAGTTTGTAGGAAAGCAGATTGCATTCTTCAATGAAACAATACACAGGATAGCCCAGAGAAAGGAGCCTTTTTGCCATTGTGGTCACCAGGGCTTTGGCATAGCCCTTCCCACGATGCTCTGGCTGAGTGTACAAAATTCCCATGGCACAGTAATCATACAACAGCACCCAGGACACAGGCTGGTTGTTCTCATCTGTAATGCAGCATGTGGGAAAATGTCTAATGAGATTCAGGATGTTCCTGTAACTTTTGTCATCCCCACCAAATTTCCAAGTCTTATTAACTACATTAGCGTGTGATTCATTGAGGACAGACAATCTGGACTCAAGGTCACTGAGGAATGAAGCAAATATATAAGTGAAAGTTTAAGCATGTTTAAGCTTTTATTTAAATGCATCATATTGTACAAACAAATTGATATTTATCACTTATTCAAAAAGCTTTACATCTTACCTGGTAATCAGCTCAGGTAAATGACTGGGCTCAGTTAATGTCATAAGGTGCGCCAAGGATATCTCTTTAATACTGACACCCCGAGAAGCAGCAGTTTCCTTCAGTATTGGTGAATGACTTAGATCATATCCTAGAAATTAAAAATAATCAGAATTTATTCAAATAACCATAAGGCATATTTATAATATAATGTAATATAATATTTTTGGGGAAAAGAAGTCATACCTTCTATTATGAAGTACGTGCTCCAGTCTATTGCATTTTCCACAGCAAGCATTCTTCTCAGGACTTCTTCATCAGTACTGTATAGAGTCATCTTCTTCGCAAAGTCCTTTGCTCGGTTATTCTAAAGATTTAAGACGAACAGTAGCTATATTGACACAACAGCGGTTTAATTGGACAAAGCTTTTAAATAGTTAATAAAAAACATTATTTCTCACATTTGGATCTGGTCGAACAATGATAGTGGTAAAAGCTGGCCACGTATCCACCAATACCTCCAAAGTGTGTGGTTTCCCTCTGTTCATAGCGAAAACAAATCCATACACCTAAAAACCAACAGGTCTCATTCAGTGCGCGTCTAAAAGCATAAGCGCTACACGGTTTACATCGACGTGAAACAAACGCAGGATACTCACCTTTACAGATTTAGGCAGATGTGCATATAAAGTAGTCTCCGCTATTTTTAACTCATCTGAATTTAAAATTTTCATGTTTCAAAGAGAAATCAGTCTGTAAAATCTGTAGAGTGAATGTATTTTTCCAGAAAGAAATCAAATACGTCTTTTCCAGACCAGATTTAAAAGACGGGAGCTTGATGAAATACGTAGGATAATCTTTAACCAGTGCGGTAAAATTGGTTTTATTTTAGACATTCGTTAGACATTCGATCTTTACGTCAGCATTGATTTATATGTAATCGCATAATAGTCATGGATCATGCTGTATCTCGTTCAGATCACATTTAAAAACATAATATCAAAATGAATAATTTTATTATTCGATGATGTAATTGTTTTAAACCTCTGAATTGAAAAAGTCCTCACAACCATCTCCGCTTGCGCACGTCAGGTTAGGGAGCGTCTCAAAAGTGCAAAATCCACAATAAACATGATTAAATATGTGCATCGTTCCACAGAAACACTAAAATAGTGATTATTTTTTACATGTGTAGTTTATGTTGGCAAATAGAATAAGTACAGATTAAGATGATTTTTAACTTTTAAATGATTATTATATCTGTTATAAATATACCTAAACTGAATGTCTTAATGAAATAAATTTATTTAACGATGTGGTTGTTTCATTGAAAGAGCTCAAATCACCTACAATGTATTTATACATACATGCAGCATATAGTACACAACTTAGATTAAAAAAATATATATTTTGTGCATCTATTATAAATTTTCGAACTTTTAAAATCTATATAATTTTCTGCTTATGTGACCCAAAGATGTCACACCAGTTGTAATATCTTCACACAATTCTGATACACATCTTACATGACTTGGATTTTGGAAATATGATTTTGCTTATTTTTGGTTATTTTTTCAAATATACAAATCTATATAACTTCCTGGTCATGTGACCTGATGATGTCACACCAGCTGTAATATGTTCACACACACCTGACACACATCTTACATGACTTGGATTTTGGAAATATGATTTTGCCTATTTTTAGAATTTTTAGAAACTTTTGTTAGAATTTAGCACTACAAAAACTACAACTAGCCTACACTGCTTAAAATCACAGTTGTTCTGAATGTATAGTTTTACTAGTGCATAAGAAAATACATAAAAATGGAATCCTTCAAAAATGTGTACCCTAACTGTTCAATATTTCAGGATTACACTTAAAATAAAACTGATTATAAAATGTTTTTAAGATATTACTTTAATAATAAAAGTATATATGTTTACATTACTATTATCAAATCGAAATTAACATTTCAGTTCATAATTTTCGCTAACATGGCCAATTAATTTGACTAATCTCATTGCATATTATACACAATGATACAGTCCTGGTTACATAATGATGTCATCGCGCAATGACATCACAACCTCATTTACCAACTTGTAGCAGCCTACCTTGAGCAACTTCACCAGAAAATTAGTTCCCAACACTGATTGGCCGCTTTGTTGAAGTTATGTCATGAGAGAACATCTTTCTGCAGTGTTTTAATCCACTTTGGCAGCCAATTTTATAAACACTTGTCAAATAACTGTAACAGCTACTACTGATTTTACGAATGTTCAGCAGGAACTCTATTATCCGATTCTAAAAATAAATTTGAGTACTATGTTCATTAATTGGCATTGTCATGTTACCATGGTATAAAGGCTATCGGCAGAATTAAAATGTTAAAAACATATTTAAATCACTTTAAATTTCACGTTTGACGTGTAGAGACCAGAGACCCTGACAAATTAACACGAATTCGCAGGTCTGCAGTGTCTGATGTGTATAATACAGTTGTATTTAGAAAAATATGCAACAACAGAATATGTCTATGCATTTTATGTACTTACTCTTACAATTTATCTTGCATCATTTTCCTGACACAGTTACAGTCATGAAAATGGAAAAAGATTTACCTTCATATATTTTTTGAATGTTTCTATTTTTTTATTATTATTATTAATTTGAAATTTTTTATTGTTCATTTTGCCACAATGTCCTTCTATTTTAAACACATCATTTTAATCGTACAATTAAACAACGTACTATGTACAGCTTTCTCTGTGTGCATTTGTAAACTTTTAGACATATGGAACTAGTGTTGTAAAGTTGTTCCTGCAATGGTCAGTGCTAGAAAAAATACCTTTTTCCATGCATTTCTTCTTTTTTGTAACATTTTTTGAAGAAAGAAAAAAAAAGCTAATGTCAACAGTCAAAAGTTTAAGAAAAAAAATTATACACCATCATTATGCATATATTTTGAACTTAAAGTAGATATAATCAGGGACAGTGTCAGCAGTCAAACAAAAAGTGCTCCAAAATGCATAATCTTTCACATACAAAGGCAACAACGAATAGATACATAATGAATGAATACATAAATAATTACACACACACACACACATTTAAAAATACATGAAATTAAAATAAATATATAAATAAATAAATAAAACAATAGTTTATTTTTTCCCCCACCATGTCAGCATTGGTGTTCAGGTAGCTGTCCATTTAAAACTCTATTGAAAATTAGCAAAGGCATGTAAATGTTTTGTGTTAAAGCATTACAGGTGACAGTTAATGTAAAACTGTCACCTGTAATGCATTAACACAAATGCTTACATGCCTTTGCTAATTTTCTATCATTTTTCAAATTGACTGCTACCTCTATATTTAAACTCTCACAGTGTGGTCCAGATACACCAATGCTGACAAAAAGAGAAAAAGAAATAAAAGAAATAAATAAACAACACAATCAATGATGACAAAATCTAGAAGAGGCAAAGGAGCTTCTCGAAAAGATCTGTGGAACACTGCTGGAGGTAAAGAGCTAATTGAAAACTTTTTCCAAGCCGAAAACATACTTCATGCAGACACTACACACAACTCCCAAATATGGCATCGACTAGCTAACAGTATCTTTGGAGAAAACACTCCTAAGAACAGACAATGGCTTTTCATTATATGGAAATACAACCGAAGAAATATTAGAACTGCACTGGAGGAGAAAGCAAACAAAGATGAAAATAAGCCACAAACACAAATTAAGCCCACAGTCAATCTGAACAAAGAAGTAGTTAAATGTGGAGAGGAGGGTGCATTTATTTTAAAGGGATGTGGACAGACAGAGTCTGAGAGCTTTCAGGTGACAAAATATTGATGAAATGCCTTCAAGTGAGAGCCACTACCATTTAGAGCTGACAACACAAAAGAAAAAAAAAAAAAACAGGGCAAACAAACACAACAGGAGAAAAATCATTTAGAGACGTGCCACAGACTCTAACAAAATTTCAAATGTTACTTCACCCTACTGTTTGGAGCAAAATTAAACCCCTTAAAGGTTCCAATAAACTAAGACAGCCATGGACTCATTATATGTATAAGCAGTTTCGGAAGAAAAATCCATGCTGTCCACTTCGATTCACATACCAGCATGTACGGCCTGTAAGGAGCTGAAAGCATCTTTGTGCTTATCTTTCTGTACGTGCTAGATGTGTTTTTCCAAGCTGTTGTGCAAGGTATTCATTTACACTGAAAAATAAACCATCAAAACATCAAGCAGTCACACCTGTGACCGTATGCCGTACTGGCCAGATTTTGCATCAAAAATCAGATAAACGCTTCCGACCTGCCAGTGACCTGTCAGAAGGGGAAGAATTGCAAAAGGTGTGCTTCGAGGAGTGAGCACAGAGTACTATGACAGGCTTAAAAACACACCTTTTGAAGAACTGCTTGCTGGAAACATCACTCATAGCCTCAATAAAAACATCCTCAAAGTGATTTCACATGAAATTAAAAAATCCATACAACTCCATGACAACATTCTGCTTGAGACACAGCTGACACAGTCAATAATATGAGAGTGTGACACTGCATCCTATTGTACACCAGGATATGTCCAGCATTTCCAAGTGGATCCTTTTGGGGCTCACCTGTACACGGAGACAGGAATCAGTATATTGGTTAACAAGTTAAAACAAAAATCCCCAGTGGCAGTTTACTTAGATGCAACAGGAAGTGTGATTTCACAAATTCCACATAAAAAAAAAACCCATCCTATACTACGCACTAACCTTGCCAGGTGAAGGAAGAGATGCTCCACCGAGTCTGTGAAATGCTTTCTAGTGAGCACTCTATTCCACCGATCACATTCTGGTTGATGCAATTTCTACTGAGGCTTTCAAAATACACAAGCACCACCATTCATCAGATTGAGACTGACCACAGCTAGGCTATTATGCAGGCAGCACTTTTAGCCTTCAATAAAGAAAGTGTGCCTGCATATCTGGAAAGAGCCTTTGCCATCTGCCAAAACCAAAAAACATGGGCTGAAATAAAATCATCCACAGTGTTGCACCTGTGTGCAGCCCACGTTATCAAATCTGTATCATGCACATTTAAAAAAAAGACGGCTGACGAGGGCCTGAAAAAATTTGCTACCTATGTTTTTGCAAAATACTGTTTCCCTTGATGAAGCTCTTGCTATTTTTAGGCACTTGTGCATGGTTTTGCTTGCAAAACAGGCCAGCAAGAGTGTGGCAAAAAGTCTCTCCTTCTTGGAGAATCTAATCATGGACAAGGATACCACTGTGGAACACATCTTTGAAGATGATGTCCCAGAAAAGTGGGAGATGGACAAGACCACATCAAAAACAATTGTTGGCTGTTCCCCATTCACCAAAGTGTTCAAGAAAGTTTACAGTGATGTCACATCTGTCCTGAAAGAGGAGAAAGAGCAACACAGTGATGACTATCCTTATTACTGTCCTGATATGATCGAATATCTCAAGGACAATTATATGGCCATATACCCACTTTGGAGTGGGGTTCTACTGGGAAATCTGAAAAGATATTCCAGTGACAAGGCAGAGGGACTTTCTTCACCTCCAATCAGCAACACTAGAGACACTAATTGCCACGTTGAAAAGTGGTTTGGAATTGTAAAAACTTCCATACTTTCCAAACACAAACATCTCAGGCCAGCAGAGTTCATTAGGATTATGTATGCATCTTTAAAGGGGAGATATTTTGAGTACATTCTAAGGAACAACCTTCCCGAAGATCTGTTAATTAGACCTCACAGGCCATCATCCAACATGATCTTTGCAGAGGAGCACTGGGCTAAAAGAGAAGGCAAAAGGCACAAAGTCACACACAAAAGAAAATCTCATTTTTACAGTGAACCACCTGAAATCCCGAAACCAAAAATGGCAAAAACAGCACCTACCGTTTTCAGTGTTCCTACTGTTCCAGAACAAGGTGTTCCTGAAAAGGAAAAAAATATTAATAAGTAAAAATGTTCTGTAGTGACTTAGCACCTAATATAATTTTTTTTTAATGTCCATTCCCAAACAGAAATGCAAATGTCAAACTACAAAAAAGACAAAAATTCAAGGCACAGAAAAAGTAAATGTCTCTGAAGAAGACATTGCTCAAGAGGTAATTAAAGTGTGAGAATTAAAAATATTTTTGTAATTATTGTGCATCTAACAAATAACATTTTTTAAAGGTCAAAACACCTCTACGAAGTCACATTCCTAAACCGGAAAAAAATAATGAAAAGACTCCACTACACAAGGCTACTGACACAAAACAAGAAAAAGTTTCAGTAGAACGTGTTGCTGAAGAGGTAAATCTTTACAAGAAACAATTTTGCAGTACTTAAGCTTTTACTGACAAAATTCTTACAGGTCCAAACACTCTGGGAATCTAAATCCAGCGAACAGATTGTCGCTATTATTAAGGCTGACCAGTACAAATTCGACAGCATTTTACAGCACACAGAATTTTTGACTCTCCGACCACATGAGAGATTATGTGGAGAAGTAAGTGCAGTGTTGCATTATTTGTAAACCCAAGCCTACCATTTTAATCTTTGCTTTTAATCATTTTAAATTCTGGGTATGGGTTGCCATAAGTGGCCATCACATCATTTACTCATACTTTTAGATCTCCTTCAAAGTAGTTGAACAATTATATTACATAGGGAATCTTAATGTAATCTTATATCATATTTGGATTATTTTTTAAATAATTTTCTTTCACTTGAAGAATTTCAACAAACCTTTGTATTGTGCAATTATTAAGGTCATGGAGAGTTACATTCGATCAGTCTTAAACAAGTTTGACAAGTCTGGGAAGTTGTACCAACTCAACCACTATACCACTGGTGTGATATTGCATGGACAGAGAACCCAAGTGGCTCGACAGGGTTTGAAAGATGTAAGTATATTATAAGAAAATACATATATTCTGACATAAGGTAGTATGTTTGATGTACTTTTTAAATAATATGAACTCATTCATTTATTCTGTTCTACAGGTTAATTTTGAGTTATTTGGTGAAATAATCTCATTTGTCAATATAAAAAGCAACCACTGGATGTTTGTGGTAAGCACTACAAATTCAAAAACTTTTTTATAAACAATACTTCATTCTAACAGGACATACTGGCATATAAAAATGTCAACAAGATGTTTAAATGAATATTCAGTTGGATGTGTTGTGTTCTGTTAGTACCTGCATGTTCTGTCCAAACAAATTTTTGTTGTGGATCCAGCAAATGCTGAAACTGATGTTGAGACGCTGAAGAACGCATCCCGAAAATTCCAGTAAGTCTATTTTATCACATCAATTAATAAAAGGAGAATTTATAATTTCCCAGGATATCTGAATGACTGTTGTCCATCAGACAGTACTTCAGAATGAGGTTGAATCGCCTAGGAAAAGAACAGCTGGTAAATATTAAATGGGAAATTGGCCAAATACAGCATACAGTTCAAGAAGATGCAACCAGCTGTGGAGTGTTTGTCCTACAGGTATTTTGAAATATCTACTACTAGTACAATACATATGACACAAGGCCATAACTATGATAATGGGGGCCTCAGTGTAACATTTTTTAATGAGAATGCATTTTATTTAATACAATTTTACCTTTTGTCAATTATACCAAAATTATATAAATAAATAAAAATCAGAAAACAGACAGTCTTTTATATTTTACTATTTTTTCTTGTTATATTGTTTATAACGAATAGACTGAGGAATGCTAAGAAAGTTGATGTCTAACTTTAAAAAAATAAAGGAGGGAAAGGGTAGAGAATGATGTCCCGTGTCGCTAGAGACCCAAGGTTAAGCTAATTTACTGACCACATTATTATTGGTGAAAATTGTTGAGAAGGGCAATTTTGATTCATTCCTTTTGAAAAAGGGCAGATGCTTGCTGCCTGTGTGAATAAATTAGTTTTAACACAGCAAATATAGCTTAGAGAACGTTAGAATAAAAAGTCTTAGGAAAAAGTGTGTTTAAGAAAAAAAAGCATACGTATTTAACATGTACCTACCGAGTTTGCATTCTCTTAGGTTACTCTTTCCATCTTCACCATGCGTTTGTCAGATCCGCTGCGTAGGGAAAATCACAAGCTATGCATTTACCGCCTTCTGTTATATCAATCAGCGCTGTTGTCAGGCAGAACTTGACATACCAAATTAGATTCAACGGAAAGGGCCAATAATCTGAAAACATTTACATTTTTAGTTCTTAACATAAACTAAACATATGTTTATAATGTCAAAACATGGTATTTTAAACATATCTATAATAACTTGAATTATCAGTAGTAACTTGATTGCTTTATTGATGACAACATTAGGGTTTAGGCCTATAAGGGTATTAGGGTATAAGTGTATAAAATAGGTAGGCCTAGACAATTGTTCGTTAATTTTTTCTCTTAAACATCATCTGTTTTTAACATGTATGTAAATATTTATTTGAAAAATGGCTTTACATTTGTTCATGCAGGTACAGTGTGAGAATCGTGCAACTTATGTTTGGAGTTTCAGACTGATTTCCTGTCTGATGACAAGGATTTGCCATGGTTCTGTGAGCTGTGCAGTACAGAAGTAAAAGAATAAAGAAGAAATTAACAGGTAAAAGGATATCTTTACTAAAGGCAGCCTATTCACAGTTTTCTTGCAGTGTTTCAGTTTATAGGCCTAAGCTTTGACGCATCCACGTTTTCTTTTTTATGCTCTGTAGTAAAGTTATAGTGTCAGTGTAGTTAGTCATAATAACAGTAAATGTTTTTCCTCCAAACCTTTGTGGAGACATTTACAAACTGTATAAAACATTACATTATAGAATGTGGAGATTTATTCTTATCTTGTTGCAAATGGTGTTTTGTGATTGAAAAATTGATTGTCGTTTGTTTTGTTCATTACATTTTTTTTTCCTTTTCTAATTTTTCTTTCTTCAGTTTGACATTTACATTTAAAACAAACATATCTGTACAACTTTTAGAAAATAATGAAAACTAAAATACATTCTTAATATTTATTTATTTTTACATTAAAATTGTATTCCTCCATTAAAATTATGTTTTTTTCCCTTTCTTTTTTTGGCAGATGTCAAAGGCATTAACCATGAGAACTCCACCATGTATAACTACTTTTTTTTTTCTTTATTTGCATGTATTAATTCATTTTGCTTTGAATAAACAGGATAAATCTAAATATGTTTACTGTGATTGTGCTTTGTTTTAAAAATAATCATAAATAAAGGAATAATGATGTAGTTTGGCTCTAAGAGTTATTTATTTGGTGTTCCAAAATATATAGCAAAGAATACAAAAAGAAAAGTTAAGCATGTTATTCTACATCTTCTTCAATAAGAAGTGGATAGTAAAAAAATCTTGAGGGTTTAGCTGTAATTATAGCATTTTCCTGTATTTGTCATGTTTGGATAAATGTGTAAGTGGTTGTGTAAATGTGTAGGCTTAATGGTAAATGCAATACTGGTAAAATTACACCTTTGAAAACAAATGGGAAAGTGTTACTTTGTTTTTTTGATAATAATAATTAAATGAAATAATAATAATAATAAAAAGATCTCAGAAAATGTCAAAATGTCACCAATCATTTATTTTGCATCAGACCAACAAAATATTTAGGATGCCTCTGATGAAATGCTTACCATGAGGGTGAGTGATCGATCAATTTTTGTTGTTGAATGAACACTTAGACTTTTCGAATCTATCAATCAGAATACATATTAATAAGAGGTTAACCCCACCTTTTTTTTACACACACACACACACACACACATACCAGAGGTGGGGGACTCGAGTCACATGACTTGACTCGAGTCGCAAATTTAAGGACTTGTGACTTGCTTGACTAAATAAAGAAAATGACTTGACTTGACTTGGACTTGAGATCCAGTGACTTGAGACTTGACTTGACTTGACCTTCATGACTCGGCAGGACTCGACTTTATAACAACTCTAATTATTATTATAAATCATTGCGACAAAATTTGGTAAACAAAACGCAAGCCACTGAACCAGCAGCAGAAGTGATCCGAGTCTGCACAGCACATGACTGCACGAGCACAGGAACACAGCGCGACAAATACAGGGAGCAAGAGAATCTCGCGATGTTTGGATTAACACTTCGAATCAAAACTGTGTCCATCTGCAAAGCCAGGACTTCAGCGCTTCATAAAGGAAAGGTATGCAAGCTTGTTCGTTAGCTGAAAACAGCATTGGTCTTAAAATTCATTAAATTAAAGTGATTATAAGTTATTAATCTCGTGTTTGTAATTAACGACGTCAAACTGTAATTTCGCTGGCGTTTGTCTCTCAAAACAGTGCTTTAGTGCCAAATTGTACCACGGAAACCACAGTGTTTTATCGATTACTGATATTTCTCTTGAACCCAAAATCCAAGACATGTTGTCAAAATGGTCCTAGTATTTGTTTTTATATTTATAACATACGATATTTAGTAATATTTTCAGCGCGGCTGCCAACAGTTCGGTTGAGCCCACAGCTAGAGTTACGCGCGTCTCTAAGCAACACACTGAATACTGAATGAATCCAGGGATTCGAACGAATCGGTTGAGTGATTCAGTGGCCCATTCTTGCTTGTTCATGAACGAATCAACTGTTTTGAATGAATCAGTTCAATGAACGCTTCTGTGATAAAGCAGTGATTTGCCACCACTTACTGGCGGCATTAATGTCATAGAGTAGGTCTATCATTTAATTTCATATTTCTGTATTCAGTTTTTTAAATTATTTTTTTCCTCCAACAGAACAAACAGAAAACAAAAATGAAACAAAACAAAAAGCTTAGGCAGACCTTAAATGCACAGCTGTCAATTTAGTTCTTAAGATAAAATCAAAGAAATCGATAAGTTACAGGGGAAGATACATAAACATTAACAGCAATAGGCTTCTTGTTTTGAGCCATGATGACAGTAGTTTTCAAGAACAATGTAGGCAATCATGCAAAGTCAAAGAAACAGTCCAAATAGGGTGTCTATACTCGATGAAAATGTTGGGTCCATTTTATTTCTGATATAAGGGTTGATTTGTAGTCAGCATATTATTTTAAATTTAATAGCATGTTTTGTTACACAATGAAATTCTTTAGTGTGCTCCCAGACTGAATCCCAGTCTTTGCTGGAGATATTTAGTGCAAAATCATTTTCAAACATCTGTTAAATATTATCTGTGTCTCCTAGGATGGTCAAACTCAATATAACATAAATTTGAGATACATATTTTTATCTTGTATTTTTATCAATATTTTCTCAATTACAGACTTATACAAAGTAGTATTTTGCCTATTTTCAAAATGTTATATTTAAAACATTATTATTTAAAATGTATAATTATAAAAGTTAATTTCTGAGGAAAAATGAATAAGGTCGTGTGGCAAAAATATATTTGTTCCTGTTTGATACTGTGACTTGACTTGATCCTTATCAGGACTCGACTTGACTTGCTTGAGGTGAGCCACTGACTTGACTTGACTTGCTTGATTAGTTTGTACTGTGACTTGAGACTTGCTTGAGACTTGATGGTAGAGACTTGAGACTTGCTTGAGACTTGAACATGTGTGACTTGCCCCCACCTCTGACACACACACACACACACACACACACACTGTTTTTCGGACTCTCCATACATAACGATTTTACACTGTACAAACTGAATTTTATATCCCCTAACCCAACCCCATTTACATATAGTATATTTTTTAAAATATTGAATTTGGGGAACTGAATGTCCCTTATAAAGCAAATGAATTCTCTAATACCTTTGTAAGTACTAGTTTGTAACACACAAACACTCACAAACACACAGAGAGACCCGTCAATATCATTGCTCAGTATCATTGTTGTTGTAGTATTCACGTGATCTTATTTGTATGTTTTCATCATACAATATTGAAATCTGCCAGCAGTTATTGTTTTGAAAAGAAATGTGCAAGTCATATAAATTTTAAATATTGAAAAATTCACCAAAAATAGACAAAACCATATTTCCAAAATCCAAGTCATGTAAGATGTGTGTCAGGTGTGTGTGAACATATTACAGCTGGTGTGACATCATCAGGTCACGTGACCAGGAAGTTATATAGATTTGTATATTTGAAAAAAAGAATTAAAAATACACTAAATGACTTTTCAAAATCCATGTCATGTATGATGTGTTAAAAGTATTACTGAAAGTTTTACAGCTGCCATAACAACACATTTTTATATCAGTTAAAATAACTTGTGGGAGTACTATGTAATAACAATGTAACAATTTATGGTGAATAACCCATCCACAGCTTAAATTTATGTATTAATTGTTTTCCACTTAATTCACATCTTTAGATTTTATTTGTATGATGCTCTGCATGTTTTTGAATTTTGAAATGCGTATTTTTTAATTGTTTTTATGCACTTTTGAGACAGTCCCTTAATTTGCGCGGCGAATGTCTAACGAATGTCCAACATAAAACCAACTTTACCGCACTAATTTAACCTAGGGTGACCAGTCCAGGTTTCCCAGGACAATCCCGGTTTTAACGTCTTGCTGTCTTCGGAAATGTCCCCGTTTTACACGTTCGAAACACCCAGCAAATACACTGCAAAAAGCCCGACCAAGATAGCCTGCTGCTTGTTTGGGGGTTACCAGAGCAATTGCAATGTACAGCGTTTATTTTTACCAACAGAGGGCGCTACAAGCTACACTAATGACTGCGTCGTCGAACCCACATTAAAAAATAATAATAATAATAATAATAATTAAAAAAAAACATACAAAAATGTAGGCTATTATACCAGCTTTGTAATTCATAGATAATAACAAGTAAGATTTCAATTGAACACTGAACTAGGAAATGTCCCCGGTTTTAATATCAGAAACCTTCTTCTGCGATTTTAGGTAATGCTACAAACATTTGTGGTCAAAATAATACATGCACTTTGCAGTAGGCCTACTGTGTTGTTACCTGGATGATCCACAGCGGTTTTTTAAATTTTATTTATTTATTTATTTATTTTTTGTCCTGAACAGTTAACTGCCCACTGTTCAGAACAAGAACAATCCTGTATGATTTTGAGATCCATCTTTTCACACTGAGGACAACTGAAGGACTCATATGCAACTATTACAAAAGGTTCAAACAGTCACTGATGCTCCAGAAGGGAAAATGATGTATTAAGAGCCAGGGGTGTAAATTTTTGAACAGGATGAAGATGTGTACATTTTTCTTATTTTGCCTAAATATCTTTTTTTTTTTTTTTCTTCATTTAGTACTGCCCTTCAGAAGCTACAGAAGATATTTACAAAGTGAGTTTAATTTACCCTGATCTTCAAATTCAAAAAATGTTCACCTCCAGGCTCTTAATGTGTCGTTATTCCTTCTGGAGCATCAGTGAACATTTGAACTTTGTGTAATAGTTGTATGTAAGTCCCTCAGTTATTCTCAGTGTGGAAACATGGATCTCAAAATCATAGTCATTGCTGGAAAGGGATCAAATACGCAAAAGATGCTGGAAAACCAAAGAATTTGTGGAACCTGAAGGATTTTTCTGAAGAACAGTGGGCAGTTTAAATGTTCAGGACAAACAATGGACTCATGAACAACTATCACTTGTTAGGGTATCAGGTGTCCTTCACATTTAATGCAAGCAGCATCTGAAGAGTAGTTTACTCCTCAGACCTTTTTATACTTCTTAATTCTAACAAAGCAAGTATTACAAGTGCAAGCATTTTATATCAAAGCATATATGGCATTAAACAAGCAAATAATATAACATTGAAACAGGTAAATAGCAATTTAAATATCCATATCCAACAGTATGAACATGATTGTATTAATGCAGCAACTTTACTGAGGTTTATTTCATGCACAGAGGAAACGTGTGAGTGCAACATTGTGACATTTATAAAATCTGAATGTAAACACACAAATATATCAGTTCTGGTAGCTCTTTTTAAACTGTTATTATAACATAAATTTTACTGTTGTTTTCTTCATGTTCATGTATACATATAACTTTCCTCATAAATTTAATCAAATAAACACAGCACACAGACATATTGTGTTCAACCATGTTTTAATAGTAAAGGATGAACTAATATAGAAACGTGTTTTATCATTTAGAAATTCCTACAAATTGTAGATTTTTTCAGAGCAATGAAGTCTAATGAGATGAAGCATTCTTTTATTGTGATTTGTTTTTGACAGGTTTTCAGGACAAATAAAAGTCTTATTTTATCAAGAGTAAAGACTTAAGGTTCACCATTATTACCAATAGCAAGTAAATTTTATTGCTGCATGAATGTTGAAAAGCCCCAAACTGCACTAGTAACAAGCTCTACAGGCAGGTGTTTTCAAGAACTTTAATGAAGTTTTTCCATGGCTGGCTCCAGACAGTTATTTTGCACTGAGTGACCTTGAAGGAAAAGATAAAAAAGGTCAATCTCTTTTAACATGGAAATCTAGAAATGTAAACAGATAACCACAATACTGTACTTTTACCTGTGCAAAATTGGGATCCTCATGAACAGCACACAGGGTCTCAGCTCCACCCTTTCTGCAGTTGGTTCTGCCCATGTTCACAGTGAAGATGTACTTCAGGCCAGAGACAACCTAGAGTGTCAACCAGAAGCATGTTCAGACATAGTTGGGCCAAATGTAATGTGTCACATAGGCAACCTACATCAACTGATGCTTAAAAGGAGGAACTTTCAGAAGTCCTTCTTACCATACACATATAATATCATGTGAGCAAAGAGGACATTTTATTTAAGCAGTAATAAGTTATTTATTATTATTTTTGTAATTTTCATAAAAAAATAGAAAAAAGTCCCTCCCTCCCTCCACAAGTTTCAATATTTATTGAACATGTCTAGCAAGCAAATTGCATCTGAACAATCCTTTACTCTCTTACCTTATATAAAATAATTATTTCCTTATGTAGCTTGGCAATGGCAAATTTATTTATATAGCACCATTAATTACAACCCATGGTTGTCCAATGTGCAACAACGAAATAAAAATAAAAACACGAAAACACATTTACTTAACAGATAGGACAAAAAACAGTAAAATAGCAGTAAATGCAAGGCAGGAAAGCATTAATACAAATTGTAAGCCTTATCCAATAAGTGATATTTAACCGCCCGTAACTCCCGGACCCCGGGGGCTATCGACGCGGGGGTGGTCTCATTCGAAAGGGGGCCTCGAGACGTACACTTGATTTGGTGGTCGAGAGGGTTCCTCGAGCTGAAGGGATCCCCCGAATTGGATGCGGATCCGCCTTGCTGTTACAGAGATATGGCCGTTCAAAGTTTCAATGGTATTCCATACACTTAAGCTTTAAAGCGTTTCATCCAGGTCGCCAGTAGCAAACAATGGAGCGCGCTCTGCTGGACAAACTACGTAATTACACCATATACAAGCGTTTTATCTTGTAAAAAAATGTTCATATCGGCGGCATATTCGCCGAAACCGATATATCGGTCGGGCTCTATTATACATCACGTGAAAGCTGAATAAATAAGCTTTCCATTGATGTATGGTTGGAATCTGAGGGTGCAAAAAACTCAAAATATTGAGAAAATTGCCTTTAAAGTTGTCCAAATGAAGGTCTTAGCAATGCATATTACTGATCAAAAATAAAGTTTTGATATATTTACAGTAGGAAATTTACAAAATATCTTCATGGAACATGATCTTTACTTAATGTCCTAATGTTTTTTGGCATAAAAGAAAAATCAATAATTTTGACCCATACAATGTATTTTTGGCTATTGCTACAAATATACCCCAGCGACTTAAGACTGGTTTTGTGGTCCAGGGTCACATATTTTAAAATAAATCTGTGGCGCAATGGCAACCAGTGCAGAGATGGTAAATTGGAGTGATGTGGTCCCGTTTTCGAGTACAAGTCAGCAGTCTGGCTGCTACATTTTGAACTAACTAATCGGGACAGAGCTGATGGGCTAATCCCAACATATAGAGAATTATAGTAATCCAGCCTGGAAGAAATAAAGGCATGGATTATTTTTTCAAAGTTTTTGAAGGAGAGAAATGACTTTACTTTCGATAGCAACTCAAAAAAAGCATGATTTCACCACCAAGTTTATCTGCTTATCAAATTTCAGAGACTCGTCAAAAACAACACCCAGATGTCAGCACCTCGTCAAAAACAACACCCAGATTTTCACCGATGTCTTCACACAAGAAGACAGCCCACCGAGATTTATTTTGGGATTATAAATTGAATCTGAAGGTCCAAAAACTATTATAATATAAATAGCTAATAATATAAATAGTTTTCAAGTTGAGGCAAACGGTTCTGTTGTTCTCTTTGTACAACTGGGAAGAATTTCATGGCTCTGAGATTTCAGTGCTGAACAAATCTTTACATGCATGCACTGTTTTAACATATATTTTTTTATTGCTACATTATTTCTAGAACCTTTATCAGTTACTCATCAGAGTCAGATTAGATACTTACTCTAACACAGATTAGTATCTCATTAGTTTGCTACTAGTTACTATAACATAATGGCATATGGGGTTACTAGTTACAATAAAAAAGATAGTCACTACTTGACAACAGACAAAAAATACTTAAAAACTTACATAAAATAACGTACTTTTAAGAAATAAAATATTCAAACTAATAAACATTAAACCCGTTTGTTAAACGTATACACCTCTTTAATAATACTGTAATACTGATGACACCCAGTCTCGCACTAAACGCCCGTTAGGAAAATAAATTCAGGGTTGATAACGTCATCATTGTTCAGTCACCGTGACAGCGTTATAGGAGGAACTTTATCACTGGGTGTTTATTCAGTGATGTTCCCAGTTTAAACGATGACAAACCGAATAAACGTTTAAAGTACTTGCCTGTTTTTGGACCTTGATGACCTCGGAAACCTGACGCAGAAACGCATCATTGCTTTGTCTGTTGTAACGGGCCACTGCGAACTGTAACGCATTCTGAGTCCCTTCGTCGTTCATGTCTGCATCTATAGGGGCTCCAATCAACCCAGCGCTCGCCACGGCCAAAATCACGGCCAAAAACGGCACAATCATCTTAAAATACATGCTCGAACGGGATTAGTTGACTCGCACTGTCTTGATTCTTCCTTGTTATGTCGACAAACTGTAACCAAATCTGCTCACCGAGATTATATAAACAAACGGCACTCCCTGTAGCTCTGCGTGTAGGGGCGGGGCGTCGCGCCGCAGCCAATCCCAGTTTCAGGGAGAGGCAATGGCTTGGGAAAAATTCATTGTTTAGTCTTTTTAATTTAATTACAGCCATTGCAAGGGGCGAGCACTGTATTGGAATATTCTTTTTAGTCTTCCTCTTTACATATTACAATTACCTGACTGACTGATAATTTCAGCCTTATATGCTACTTATGGATCTTTAGTGGATTGAAATGTTTGTTGAAATATCAGAATGCAAATCGAAATTTATTCACAAAGCTAAAAGCCCAGCCTGTTTTGCTGTACAGATGTTGAGATTTCTGAAGAAAAGTAATGTGATTAAATTAGCACTGAGTTAGGCTATAATTTTTGTTTATAAATATTGTATTTATTTGGTTGTTTGATTTATTTAGATGTCTGCTAGTGGGGGAAAAGGGTGACATAGTGCATAGGGCCCTGAGGTCTGGGGGGCCCGCGGTCGCCTACTGGCCATCGGGAACACCAGGACATTCCATTCAAGTAGTGGGCCGATCGCCGAGACCTCCCCAATGTTAGGCGCTGTTTTTAAATTACAGCACATGCGAAACCGCAAATACGCCAAAAGCGCGAAGCAGCGCACCGGTGCATCCGCCAGCCGCGCGTCAAAGAGCGGGATCAGTCACCGCACAGCACCGCGCTTCTGCCACGATTCATAAGAGATAAACAGCGCGAGTCGCTTGATGAGAACATTAAATGTTCTGTAGTGATACTGGCTGAAAACAGCCACTATGAGGTATACTGGAAAACGCTAATAGGCTTGTCAATTCAGCACCATAGTAATTTAACTTGAAGTTATTAACACTACATGTACACCTATGTGTTGGCAGAAATGTATTTATTATAAATGTTACTGTTATTACATATTGGGGAATAGGGTATTTTAATTTCATAGAAGCTGTTTTGTGTAGTTTCTTCATGTTTAGTTTTTTTTAAACTACAAATTTTACAGTTTATTATTACTTATTTACTTTAAAAACCATATAACCAATGAGGACCATGGTTTTACTTCTGTGACAACCATCCTACTAATACTAGTCAGTTAAACTCTGGATACTTCTTTCTTTTTAGATGTTTAGTTCTAATGAATTTTAATTGAAGTAAAATGTTAATTCAATAAGGGGCCTGATTAAAGATAATTATCAGTGTCTTATATAAATTAGGTGCTTATTATTTACAAATAATAAAGTTCTTAAAGGGAGATTCACCAAAAAATGAAAATTGTCATCATTTACTCAACATCATGTCATTCCAAACCTGTATGAATTTCTTTCTTCCGTGGAACATAATTTGAGAAATTCAAGAAATTTTTGTCCATACAGTAGAAATCAAGGGTAACCAAAATGGTTTGGTAACATTCTACAAAATCTTCTTTTGTGTTCAACAGAAGAAAGTCACTTGATGATGACAGAATTTATTAGCAGTAAATTTCCAGCAGTCTAGCTCAAAATCAATGCTTTACAGTCAACTGCTTTTCTATGTGACAAAAATGCATTATTAAGCTTGTTACACATGTCGTGAATTCAGTTTATTCATTTATTAACTCCAACTGAAGGCTCTATGACCCATCACCCCAAACGTTAATTGACACTTTACGATCGCAACTCATCATGAATTTTTATAAATCCCTCTTATTTATTTTTCTATTGACAAATTATTTTCTGTTGACCCCATTTGTATAAGCAGCTTGGATAAGACATGCAGGACTTTATGGCTTATGGTTTTATAAATCTGTCCCTGCTCTCAACAAAAGTAGGTGTAAAGTAGCACAGAATGAATGCTTGTTGTTGTCCCTATAAAACAAAATCCAAAACTCCTCTTTGAAAAAATGTATGATGTAAAAAATGTAACTTCCTAACACTTTATTTCTAGTTTCAGTGCTCCCATTATATTTAAGCAAAATCAAAGTGGTGCCAATGTTGCCTTTTGAGAGAAAGCTCAGATAATGGTTTCATTCACCGCAACTCTTACAGAAATTGCTCATTCATACAGAATCAGGCCTTTGCAAGATATTTTAACTCACTGAGTAAACAGGGTTTAACCTCATGAGAAATGACAGTGATGATTACAGTGAGTCAGTGGTCTGGGATTTTTTTTAAGCACTTCCAATTACCATTCCAAACTGTCCTGTACTTACAGTTTCTCTAGCTTTGTACTATGTGATAAAATGATTAAAAAAATGATATAAAAAATGATATAATGCTGTTATCTCCTTTATGACCAATCTCTTGAGTATTTCCTTTTTTTAAGTCACATTTGTTATATCTTTTGTCTCAGCTCTTTATGATCAGTATATTTAATCAGTGCTCTATGTGTGAAGTAGCCCATTGATTGATTCTTACCACTAAACTGATCACTGTTATTTGCAGAAAGTAAGGAACAGGGAGTATCCCTTCAGTTTCCTTCCTCGGATTTTCTATGATTATTTTCAACAAGTAGTCTTGAAACCAGACAGACGTTTACATCATTATTTGAAACCAGTGTAAATAGGGTTGCAACAAACCCCTTAAGTAAAGAAACTGCTTAGTGTAGCTGTAATTGTACAGGTATAATCGCTAAGGATTTTTAAAGGGCTTTGTTGCAGCTTGCTGCAGGACTTTAGCATAATCTCAGAGATTAAATAGATTTGCTTCAATTTAATTGATTGTTAATAAGTTGCCCAAACTTGCTCCTGAAGCCCCCAGGGGCTTCAACCCTGCTTCTGGAGACACACTGTCCAGGAGAGTTTTGCTGCAAACTTATGATGAATCTAATAATGTATTATCATCTCACCCACTGATTTGGAAATGACAGTAACTATAGTCTTTTGTGGATTCACAAACTGATATATAGGCATATTACAAAATACAAAACTGCAACATTATGAACATGTTGCTGGAAGCATAACACAATTCAGACGTAACTACAAATTACTGACAGACAGATGAAGAACAGGAGTTTATAAAAAATTGAGTAGAGTCTGCATCGCAGGACTTTTCCACTCAGACAACTAAAAGCGCAAACCACGCCCCGCAGCCGATTCTAAAGATTTCATTGGTCAATCACAGAGCGGCGTGCCTACGCAACACTGAAAGAAATACTAACTCTTAACGCTACCCTATACCATAACATTAACATTAGAATAGCATTAATAACACATCAAGATAGATAACGACACTACTATTATACTGTTAATCGCAATCGAAATCCATGATTTTTCTGAAGTTTTCTTGACAGGTGACTGCGTGACTGAATTGACCAATAAATCTGGCCAAGGGGCGGGGTTTTGGCTTTGGCTAGTAAGTTTGGGGAAAAACACCACCTTCGCTCCTTGACCGTATTTGCACTTTGAACGTTATATAAGCACTGTTACTTGTAAACACAGTTCAACACAGCTTTGTCTGGAAAAGACACAGCTATCTGTCATGGGCTTTGAGGACTCTATTATGCAGACAGTTGAATACGTCAAGTGAGTAAAACTGCGAAGCGCGGAATGTGTAGAGTTTAGTAATGCTAGTGCAGCCTCTCCTACTTGAGGCGCGGTTAAACCATTTCCATTGGTGTGCAGCTTGCCTAGTCATTTCGAGGTCACTGCGTGTACTTCACCAGGTTTTTGCAACTTCACCACATTCGTCTTTAAAAAGACGTCTTTGTTTGTAAAAAAAAATGTGCATGCATGCATTTTTTGTTTAGCATTCATCCACTTAATTATTTTAAGTAATAGTGATGACTTTAGTCAATAGAAGACAATAGAAATTATTGTCTTTAGATGCAGTTTTAAATCAGTCAGTATCATGTCCGTTGTGTCATGTTTTCTATGAACATGTACATGCTATAAAGAGCAATGTGCTTCTTATTTTAAACGACATGTAGAATAAAGACTCAGTCATGAAATACCATAAATGTAATTTTATTTGCGAAACAAGCTCATCCTGACTTCACAAGACAACACCTTATGCAATTTGATGACAAAATCAACAACAGGAATGTAAAGAAACCTGACAAATGATCAAACAATGCAACAATATTAAGTATTATTGCCCCAGTGCATGGTGGGAAGAGGGTGGATGAGGCTGAATAACAAAAATAAATAAATAAATAAAATAGAAAAATAAATAGAATCCCAGCGTGGCCCTGTTTAAACAGTTTATTTGCTTAGTAAGTAAATAATAATAAAGCCATTCTTAAGATTTTAGGCAGTCAGGGTTGACTGATTTCACACAAAACCTTGTAGAATATGATCGGCACATAGATTTTAGCCAATTTATTACAGTGTTTTCATTTGTCATGTGTCTCCTGGAAACAAACTGCATATTTCTGCATGAGTTTGTTGTGCTCAAACAACTTGAAAGTCTGGTAGTGAGATTCTCAGTCATTTACTGTACGGTGACCAGTTTTTAAAATCTGTTCCGATTCACAAGTCATGTAGTGTATTCCAGCCTTACATCTTTGGATGTCTTTTCAATGTTTGTTGTCAACTTTTTTCACTTTTAGAGAGACCCTTGGTAACCTCGATCGGTCTAAACTACAGCTCCTAGCACTCTCTTCTGCTGGGGTTGGAGCTGTTTTGTGCTACTTGGCATGGAGGCAAAGCCCCAAAACTATACCAGTGGGGGATGGCTGGTGGGGAGCTGGAGAGAAGCCTTTAACTGAGGACGAAACCATTCACAGATTTGTAGTGAAGACCTCGGTGGAAGAGATCGAGGTGGGTATATAACCTAAACAGTAATAATGTTTCATTCCATTGTGTAATGTGAGTCAGTATCTTTTGTGTGAAGAATGGTGTGGCAAGCAGCAATTTTAGAATCAAATAATAGGTTTTCAAATAAATCCCCACAAGATCACTCTCTTCCACTTTCATGTGTGTTAAACATACACTCACTCAACCACTATATATTTAAATGTCGTCATTTTCTTCAGGATCTACACAGACGCATTGATCAAACACGCTTCACGGATCCACTGGAGGATAGCCTCTTTAATTATGGATTCAACTCTAACTATCTTAGACGGGTGGTCTCTTATTGGAGGCACCAGTTTGACTGGGAAAAGCAGGTGAAGGTGATTAACCAGTATCCTCACTTCAAAACCAAAATTGAGGGTAAGCACCTAACACTTTCAGAGGTGATCATTTACCTCACTAGATAAAACATGTAGTAACAAAGCATGCAATTTTCATCTTGTGCTTCAAGTCCCACGTCTTGCATTCACAAAATATGATTAGGTAAATTACAAACTGTTCATTTTAGTGAAAGCCTGCACTGCTTCTCAGGAATAGATGTGCATTTCGTGCACGTGAGGCCTGTCCAGAAGGCTAGACAGACAGTTCTCCCTCTCATGATGGTTCATGGCTGGCCTGGTTCCTTCTATGAGTTTTACAGGATCATACCCTTGCTCACTAAGACTGATTCAGATGTGGTCTTTGAGGTCATCTGCCCCTCCATTCCAGGCTACGGCTACTCGGAAGCACCACATAAAAAAGGCAAGTCTGTCAACATTTATGGAACTCATGGCTGATTCTACTAGACAAAGACCTGGATAACTTTGCACAGACAAACAAATAGCATGATGGCATATGGATAATATACAATCTGAACATATGCAAATAGATGGGAAATGAAGATGCTGTTCTTTCTATTGTTTCACATGAAGGATTCAACACTTTGGAGGCTGCCCGCATCTTCCATAAGCTGATGGAAAGACTGGGATTCACTGAGTTTTACGTGCAAGGAGGAGACTGGGGAGCCTTCATTACAAACAACATGGCCCAGATGAAGCCAGAGTAACACACCTCTTACTATCTTAACTGTCCTTTTAATGACATGAGTCTCTGTCACTAGATTGTTTGTCTCTTTTTCTGTAATATATTTTTTTTTTAGAGTGCCTGTTGTAAAAGTGTTAATTAAAAAGCTGTCTGTTGCTCTCTTTAAAACAAGGTGCATTCGTGGTCTGCACTTGAACATGGTCATTGCCAGGACAGACAGCTTTGGACAGCTCCTCTCCTTAGTCATTGGTCGCTACCTGCCGTTCCTGGTGGGCTTCACAAAGGAAGATGTCAGACGACTCTATCCTTACATGGAGAAAAATATATATGATATACTGAGAGAATCTGGCTATTTACACATTCAAGCCACTAAACCAGACACAGCAGGTAATGCTTGGCACATATCATGTTATGCTTTTAAGTCATGTCAGATTAACACTTAATTGAAAACTTAATTTATCTAAAAATATGTTTTGCACATTTTTGTCACCCCTGCAGGTTGTGGACTGAATGACTCACCAGTCGGATTGGCTGCCTATATCTTGGAGAAATTCTCCTCCTGGACAAACTTAGGAAACAGAGACTTGGAGGATGGAGGTTTGGAGAGGTGAAGGAGGATCTCATACAGTTGTAGTCATTTTTACACAAATATAAATATATACTACTGTTCCTACTGTTTTCATGTTTGATGTTTCTTATACTCACCAAGGCTGCATTTACTTGATCAAAAATACAGTAAAATCAGTAAATCGGTATCAGGCTTTCTATTTGAATTTATTTTAAAATATAATTTATTCCTGTGATGGCAAAAAGCTGAATTTTCAGCATCATTACTCCAGTCTTCAGTGTCACATGATCCTTCAGAAATCATTCTAATATCCTGATTTGGTGCTCTAGAAACATTTAATAGTTTGAATTTTATTTTATTATCAATATTGAAACTTTTACATATTTTAGATATGTAATGTTCCATTAATGAATTTGAGCAAAACCTAAAAATATAAAGGTTTAGTTCAATTTTAATGAAGTGGCCATTGTTGTTCCATCATAGAAAGTTCAGTCTAGATGACCTCCTTACGAATGTCATGATCTACTGGACCACATGTTCCATCATTCCCTCAATGCGCTTCTACAAAGAGAACCTGAAGAAAGATTTCAAGACGAGGGTGGACAGAGTGTAAGTTCAAAAAGGCTTTGTAGTGACCCAAAGTGAATACTCAAACCTCATACTCATCTAAATATTTGCTTTAACTCTGATCTGATTTTTCATCATAAAAAATATACAGTATAATTACATACTAAATTCTTTGGAGCCTTTTCAAAAAAGATCTGATTTGTATGGCTAAAAAAGTCTTTTTTTCTTCTTTTCCTTAAAGTACAAGTGTGTATGTACCTACTGGCCTAGCTGCCTTTCCTGATGAACTACTCCACTGCCCTAGGGCCTGGGCCGGCTCACGGTTTGCTGATGTGCGTTCTTTCACCTACATGCCCCGAGGAGGACACTTCGCTGCCTTTGAAGAACCCCAGCTGATGGCTGAAGACATCATTCAGTTTGTGGAGAAAGTGGAGAGCAAAGGCCACAAATAACCGCTTTAACAGCAGTATATTAAGAAAATAATGCACTGCTCTGATGATCATTTCTGTTTAGTGTCATTAGTGCATTTAACTCTGAAGTTAATTCAGTTGGAAATGCAAGGTTCAACATGAAGGAATGTTGTGGTTTCTCAATGAACCAAATGAAGTTATATGAAGAAGTTCTGTACAATGTAATTTTGTAATTTTTTGGGATGATGATTTGAGCATAAAACTCTAAAGATATACTTTTTTACTGTGTACTGTTAAAATCGGTAAACATTTCTAAAAAATGAAACACAACATCTGCTTGCTAAAAAGAACTTTAGTTTCATTGTATATTACAATATACATGCTACAATCATCAGTTTGCATCATTTCAACCAGATTTAATGAACCCTGACCTCAAGATTGAATGTTCTTTTGTAAGTGAATGGAATTGCAAATAAAAACAAAGAGTACAAAGATATAGCACCAAATGGAAGTGTAAAAATGCAGTATTTTCATGAAAATATATACTGACAGACTAGAAGAGCCTAAAACAGATCATTAAATTTTTTTTAAGTAAATTAAAATCATGTACATGCATCAGTTTCTAGAAACCGGCATATAGCAGTTGGTTTTAATTCTTAGTGATTACAAATGATTTTGGAGTGAGTAGCAGCCAAGATTATTAACCATTAGAAAACCACCACTGTATACTGTAAAATTAATAATGTTCCAGTTAGGCTCATCAACCATTACTCCTTCAAAAACAGCCAGAAACCTTGGAGTTGTGATTGATGATAAGCTGAATTTCTCAGACCACACTGCTAAAACTGCCCGGTCCTGCAGATTTGCTTTATATAATATTAGAAAGATCAGGCCCTTTCTTTCGGAATATGCAACACAACTCCTTGTTCAAGCTCTTGTTCTGTCCAGACTTGACTATTGCAATGCTCTCTTGGCAGGTCTTCCAGCCAATTCCATCAAACCTCTACAATTAATCCAAAATGCCGCTGCAAGATTAATCTTTAATGAGCCGAAAAGAACACACGTCACACCTCTGTTCATCAATTTGCACTGGCTACCAATAGCGGCTCGCATAAAATTCAAGGCATTAATGTTTGCCTACAAAACCACTTCTGGCTCTGCACCCCTTTACCTAAATTCAGTACTTCAGACCTATGTGCCCTCTAGAAGCTTGCGTTCTGCAAGTGAACGCCGCATTATTGTGCCATCCCAAAGAGGCACAAAATCACTTTCTCTGACTTTTTCATTAACTGTTCCCACCTGGTGGAATAACCTGCCCAACTCAATCCGAGCAGCTAAATCCTTAGCCATCTTCAGGAAACGGTTAAAAACCCATCTCTTCCATCTTTATTTGACCCTCTAACTCTAGCATTCTCTTTTCTAATTTTATTTTATCTATCTCCTTTCTTTTTATTAAAAAAAAAAAAACAAAACACACACAACCCTCTATCAATTGCATATTTGTTCTCTAACTGCTAGCTTTTCTTAAAAAACTAAAATGCTAGCTTTCTTTTCTATATTCTATCTACTTGTTTATAAAAAACAAAAACAAAAAAAAAAACCTTGCTATGTGTATTGCGTTAGGCTAACCGAGACTTGTCATATCGCTTGCATGTTGTTGCTCTTTTGTTGGTTTTGATTGCTTCTATTGTCCTCATTTGTAAGTCGCTTTGGATAAAAGCGTCTGCTAAATGACTAAATGTAAATATAATGTAATGTAAAATATATGGATTAGAAGATGACAATGTAAACATGACATAAATAATCTGAGGTTTAAAAAAAATTACAATTCTCACAGAGTTCCTGAATAATAATAAAAACAATAATAATAATTAAAAAAAAATAATAGCCCGCATGCTTTTTGGCCAGTCATACAGCTGTGATCCCTGAGAATGGAGTGAATTGTATTTCAGCATTCCCTAAAATCTGTTACTCTTTATTCCCTTATCATTTACAGAAACCTTTCACAGTGACAGGGGCTTGAAACCATATATAGTCCTCCAGATCTCTTTTACTTGTTTGCAACTCCCCGGTGAGTGACAAATCACTGGCTATAGAGATGACTTGCCTTTTAACTTTTGTGGGAACTTTAAAATCCACTTTGGGCTTAAACCCAGTCACACCACAATTCCGGTGACCCAGTGCCATGACCGTGGTAGTCATGAGGCGCACAGACTTGGCATCCGACAACAGGTCAGCCACAAACAACGTGCGGAAAAGCTGTCTTAGACAGGTTGAGGTCCTTAAGCTGTTTTCCCCGGCCCCCACAGCCACCGCTTCCATGTTCACCTCATACAACTCGGTGGGAAGGATGGTAGACCCACCCAGCATGAAAAGCACACGAGGAACATGGCTAAGAGAGAACAATGCCTCAAGGTGGGCCAACACTTCATTAAGCTCCTGCAATGTCCGCTGGCATCGACGCCAGTCCAAGCCCTCAGAGGTCTTTGCAGACCGTCGGTTTACCATGTCCTCTGTCTGTGAGAAAGAAACAGAATTCAGTAAAACTTTATTAGAATTATGAATTAAGGTATATCTAAACACATTAGGTCTTCTGTAATACCCGAGTGGCATTATGTTGCTGTTTCTGGAGGAACACCATTTGGTCATATGTCATGGGCATCTGCTGCCGCTGGTAAAGGACACACTTCAGAAGCTCACAAACAAATCTACAGCAGCCATCCTGGGTGATACGGCCAGGAAAGACAACATTCACTTGTCCTTCTTCTCTTACTCTCCTGAATATTTCCTCATCATCAATGTGGTTTGAAGACACTCCGATAGATTCACAATCCCTCTGACAGCCAGAAGAACTGGCCACAGGATCAATCTGCTGGCAACCTTTAAATAAGACATTTACATGACAGTAAGAAAATAAAATCAGTGGAATCTAAATTTCAGAGATTTTCTGAGGCACAGACTAAATTAGACAAACATAAAGGTCAATGATGTGACACTCATTTTTTGGTCCAGATCTAAGAATTATTTACGGTTATATAAAAGAGTTATATAAATAATATTTTTTTTTGCCTGATGCTTTGCGCATACAATCTATAAAAAACACATGCTACAATCATAAGTTTCAACCAGATGAAATGAACCCTGACCAAAAGTTTGAATATTTTGTAAGTGAATGGAAATGCAAATAAAAGCAAACTGTACAAATATATAGCACCAAATGAAAAGCAAAGCGTTAAATTGCATTATTTTCATTAAAATGTATAATTGAGAGACTTGAGGAGCCTAAAACATTTAGCAGAAGTTTTAATTCATAGTGAATTAAAGCTAGGTTTTACTTAAAATTATTTTATGTAAAAACCTTAAAATGCTATATATATATATATGACAAGTTTTTATTTTGATTATTCTGGAGACTTCTCATTTGCAATCAACTTATCAATGATTATTTATCAATGAGAAGCATATACAGAAATCTAACCATTTGCAACAACTTACCTACATCATGACCGTCACCTCTATGTTCTGTTCTCGCATGTGTGCAGCTATTTTTATTCTCTTTGTCTTCTGATGGGTTTAAAGGCTCTCCGTCTCTCTCAGCCTCACCATTGTTATCCAACAAGCACACATTTTCCACCTTAGATTTAGTGGAGGATTCCGGATCATCGACTAGGCACAAAATGTTCCTTTCCTTTTCTCCATCAGATGAAACCTTTGATTCTTCTTCGTGAGATGTACACTGATCGGTGTGAATAATTGTGTTATTGTAGCTGTTGTTAGAAGTCTCGTTGGTGTTGCTAAGTTTGATGACAGTCATGTTTGCACACTCAAACTCTCCCTTCCTCGATTCCTCTTCCATTTCTACTGTTTGAATTTGCCCACCGGGCACGGCATCATGGGAAACACGGGAACCGGAAATCATGAGAAATATAATAAAGGTTCCTACTTTGCATTTTTTTTATTTCACCTTTTTATTATATTATAAATAAATCTTTGGTTAAATGAGAATTCAGGTTTATTAATAGTCAGGGAAATTGTCCTGTGTTTTCATTAGATTTTTTTTTGTTTTATCTTCCGATTTAAAGCAGTGACTGACGCCCTCTGCAGGTTGATTTTTTCATTTAATCCTGTCAGGACTGTTCTTAGCCACTCTTGTCTAAATGTTATTAGGTTATTGCCGGATTTATTGAAATTTCACAATAATTGAGGTCTTTGTACATTCTGTGCTCTAGTCAGAAGCCTGCAACAACCAGAAAAGATTCTGTCATGCATTGAATTGTTGGCTTTCATAAACTTTTAAATCACGTCTCGTCAAATAAACTTTTTTTCTCAGTGAAATATTTACTGATAATATGAAATAATGTCTTTTTGGAACAGAGTGATAATGCTAAGAATGACCAAAAAAAAAAAAAAAAAAAGCAAATCCCCATAGCTTACATATTAAGCACAAATTAATAGTTATAAAAGTATTAAATGTGCAAATGTACACATTATAGTTAATCAATGCCTTTAACAGATTCTGAAGTCATAGAGCTCTTTTTAAAAAAAAAATTCAATGTGTCTCATGCAATCTATATGGGTTGAAACACGTCCAGGGATTTGTATACAGCAAACCTGTTGCTACAAAAGGTTAATTTAGTAAATCGCCAATATCATCAGATCCATCTTTTCCATTATTACATAGTGTAAATATCGCTGAATAATAATATATAGTTAGACCCACGAGATTGTTTCATCTCGTGCTTCAGTGGAAGCAAGAACTTTTGACCCTTTGTACAAATGTTATATAGATTTAATCTAAGTATGTGAGGAGTTAGTATGGATTTTAGAAGTTCTAGTAATTATTTAAGTTTTACCACAAGTTAGTATTTTTGGCATTCACCAAAACGCTAAAGAAGAGAAGTTGCTTTTGCCAGAGGAGGCAATGCCGCTCGCACGTTCTCCATTGGCATCGTTTTCAGACGGTATGTTGACAAAGGATGGTGAGGACTGTAATTTCTGTTACTTTATTGTAGATTTACCTATCCCAGTATAGTACAAAACTGCATTTGTATTTTGCACTGTATTTTGTTTAAAGGTGCCATAGAATGGAAAACTGTATTTACCTTGGAATAGTTGAATAATAAGAGTTCTGTACATGGAAATGACATACCGTGAGCCTCAAACACCATTGTTTCCTCCTTCTTATGTAAATCTCGTGAATAATAAAAGACAACTGAAAAATAGGCAAAACAGAACATAACACCGACTGTGACATAACAGTCAGGATTACTAATAGTTACGCCCCCAACATTTGCATATACCCGCCCATGTTCTAAGCCAGCCAAATCATCAGAAGTTCTGCTGGTATTGTAAAGAAACAAGCGAGGACATTAGCGAAAATGGCGGATCATGGAAATGAATGTTATGTTCCAGGCTGTGCAGGGGATGTGAAGTGCAGGGGTGGGTTGGTGTCTGTATTCAGAAAGGCACGGAAAGCAAATAACGTGTTCTAATAAAATAAGGCGAGCCACTAAAGGGACATTGTTAGCTGCTTGCTAGCGGTAGCCTGTTACATTGCAGTACATAAGATTTCACTTACCACATAAACAGAGTAAGGAGAGATGACTGAGGATGATGGCGAATGATTTACAGATCCTGAGCACCGCTGACAAGCATCTGATCTTGTAAAATGTGTGGCAAGTACTGACGCTCCATAGTATTAAAAGAGCACGTGCGATCGCGAATCTCGAAAGCGAAAGTGAAAGTAAAAAGCGATCGTGCATTTGAAAGCAGTTTCAGTACCCCGCATATTAATAGCCGCTCCCTGATGCCCGCATATTATATACAGTATAATTACCCGACGATGTAACTGCGAGAGAAAGTATTGAAATATATATTTTCCTCCCTGTGTTTCCTTCCTGCTGTGAGCTACTGAAATGAGCCGCACTGTGAAGCAGCCAATCAGAGCACAGCCGCACTGTGAAGCAGCCAATCAGAGCAGAGCTCAATATGATTATTCATGACCCTTCCAAATAAGAAAATAACAGACCATTTCATTCTAGGGAGAAATCCTAGGGTTGTAAATGGACATGTAAAACCGTTTCTGGAAAATTTTTGCCCCTACCTAAGCCACATACCTTCTTTATAGATATCAGAGAACAATTTAAAATATTGTATCAATGCATTCTATAGCACCTTTAAGACGTGCATAGATAGATAGATAGATAGACAGATAGATAGATAGATAGAATGTTTTATAACAAGTCGATTCTGGGGCAAAAGTGTGCCGACAAAGTTGCACATCAATAAACATCTGTACCAAATACATGCTCCATCCCCGCATTCCACTACCACGCACGGCGCTGCAGTCTTCTGAAGCTCTTTCACTCACTCCCCTCGGTTGCTACCCTACGAACCCTACAACGCTTTGACGCTCAACCTAGCACACGTCAAGCGTATGCGCGTTTTGTCGGAGTGCCGCATGAAACCATCCAATCCTAACACCACTTCCGCGTTCGAGCCGACCAATCGCCGCGCTCCATTTTCCACGCAGCCTCCACTGTTCGCGTTAAGGTAGGTTGCATCACTGCACAGTCTCCCCACCAACTACAATTTGACAGTTTCTCAGGTGAGGCGTCACGCTATAGGAGCTCTTTCACTTTCTCTTGAGTTTCAGCGCTCATATCACTGTGAGCCTGGGGTTGCTTAACTCAAAAACCAGTTACCAGAAGCCCTCACACCACGGCACCATGAGCAAAAAGAAAAAGGAGTGGAGAGCGGAGAAAGGTAAGGGTCTTTTGGACTCTGGTCGTGTCTCTTCCGTTATAAGACAGGATTCATAACGGTAGTGTCAGTCAGGGGTTTGACATCCACCGGGTTGAACCTGGGGTCACGTCACGCACGTGGCGGGAGAAATGCCTTCTTATTGACGCTCTGCCTCTTGAATCAACAGCATGGACAGATGCACACCTTCAGATGCAGGTGGAGCATCAGTACATGATGCTGTTATCAAGGCCCTGATGTGTCCAGCGTTAAAATCTGTTTAAATGCAAATATAAATGCATTAATTCATATTTAATCTTTTGTAAATGAATTGGAACATGCATGTGCTGGATTGGTGCAGTCAGTGAAACACCGTATTATAACATAAAAACCCCAATATGGTGCTTTGCATGAACTATGACCATTGCACCCTTGATCAAGATGACAAACCCTGTGTGACTGACTCCATGTAGTCTGAACCTGTAACAGGTGCACTGTTAGTCAGTTTGCATAAATGCATCAGCTAAATTACGAATTAATTAAAAGGTCTGTTTATTAAACATTTAATGAGATGAATATCATGCACACATGCACTTTTGCTAAATCCTGATCCTGGATATCCACCTTCATAAGTAGTTTACTTCTAGAGCTGTTGCCTAAAATTGTAAATATTCTAGCCAAAACAGTTGGTTCAGCTGTGTTTGATCAGAGTTGGAACTAAACTTTCCTCGAAGTTTCATTTCCAGGAACAGGATGGTATAGTGGAATTTCAATAGTATGTTTGGACGTTCTGCACTCTCCAAGCCTGTTTGGTTTAATCATATTTTAACTTGACACTTTATTTTTAGAATAAGATTATTCATAATAATTTTAAGTGCACAAGCACTGCCACCTGTTCTCGACATAAACATCACTCAGTGTGACCCGAAGTTCACAACAACACTGTTTATTGATTGTTAAAAATTTGGACTCCAGTGAAGTATGGTTATGTTCTATGAAGTTGCAAGACTGTAAATCATTAGGTTCACTGTAATGTTACTTGACATGCATTAATGGTTCGCTATTATAAATCAGACACGTAATAATATGATAAACTGTCTATGATGAGAGCTGTTGACTTACGGCCTAGTGTAATAGTGCATTGCAGTAAACAAACATCAAATACTTCTGTTATGATATCTTTTGATGGCGATTGGATAAAATGAATCAGCTTTGTTGGCGTTTGTGCTATTTTAAAATCGCAAGTACACATTGCACTCATAAAGCCGCCTTTGTGAAAGACATCTTCATTCGTGTAGCAATAGGGAGTGCAGGAGGATAAAAACGGAAAAAATAAATTAATAAAGATGGTTGAAAAGGCAGATGTAGGGGCAGTCAGCATGAAAAATCAGTAGTGTCGGCAGGGGCACTTTGGAGCTGGTTTATATCAAGAATATCAAGGAAAAGTTTTATTTTGTCTTGAGTCTGGAAAAAAAAAAAACCTTTTTGGGAGCTTCTTAGAGAGTTTTACATTTTATTTTAACTTTTTGTCTTAGCACAAAATAACTACATAATAACTAATGTGAACCCGTTGGACCATGTGTGAACCCAATGCCAAATTTTGCATTTGATTTATTAACATCTGTTAGTACCTTTGCTTTGTATATTTCTGATTTTATTTTCATGTTTTATTTAGTCAGCACCAATGCAGTTAAATGCAGACAAGTGAAAATACAATGTTAAACGGTTTTCTAGAAGTGTTGGATTATGATAAAAATAAGAAACAAAAATAAAACCTATTTTCAATGTTAACTTAATTTTTTTTATTGTAACTTATTTTAAATATAGAATTATGGAGTTTGTACGGAATTATGTCATTTAGTGTCAACAAAGGTTGCATTAATAGGAGAAACAAAAGTGAAACTTAAACCTTCGGAAGAAAGTTATCAACCTGTGGATGGAGAATGAAAAGAGAAAGGAGGATATAGATTGTAATCAGAAACCAGCTAGTCTATTGGAATCTAAACTAGTCAATGAAACATGCCCTTATTTGAATGCAAGTCCTCAAATTTTGGCCACATAAATATTAGGAAATTATTGAATAATATTGTCCATGTACACTAGATAGAACAGATTATACACAGTCTGGTTCCATGTCAGGCCTGCAGCTGTATGCTGAACAGTGTACCCTCATTAGCTTGTCACTTCTTTCTCACACACACTTACATGGCTGCCACAATTACCACACCAAAGAGTACCACTCTGACACGATGCATAGAGCTAGTTGCAGATGTTCCTTTATGAACCCCTCTGATTCAAACTGATTAGCTTTGCTTCACAAGACATAATCTTGTCTGTCTGTATACTATGACAATTTTGTTGCTTCTTTTTCACAGAGCGCTTACTCAGTCTTGGTCTTGAGGATAGGCGCAAAGATTATCGAGGAAACTATGTGCCATTGGATAAGATCCCCATCTGGGCAAATCATGACAATAATACAGGTAAATCTAAATGCCTTTCTGACTTATTTATCTTTCAACCAATGGCAGGTTTGCGAAAGCTGTTTGAAAATGATTTGCAGTTTGTTTTGTGGTGCAGAAATTACACACTTCACTTTTAAGTAGCCCACATGCTTTTACAATAGTGAATTGTATATTCTACCATTTAGTAAGATTTTTTTTTTTTTGAAGGAAAGTGAATATTTTATTTAGCAAGGATGCATTAAATTGATAGTGACAGTAAATAGATTTATAATGTTACAAATTATTTCAAGGTAAATTCTGTTATTTTTAACTTTATATTTATCAAAGAATCCTAAAAAATATCAAGATTTCCACAAAAATATTAAGCAGCACAACTGTTTTCAATAATAAGAATTATTTCTTGAGCACCAAATGAGTAGATTAGAATTTCTGGAGGATCATGTGGCTCTAAAGATTGGAGTAATGGATGCTGAAAATTCAGCTTTGCTATCACAGGATTAAATTATTTTTTAAAATGTATTAAAATAGAAACAGTTATTTTTAATTGTAAAAATATATCACGTATATATATAACTTTGACCGGTAGTGTATGTGTAGTGTCTTGGTGAACAGCTTTAGAGTTTATTCTATTACATTAAAGTTGCATAGTCATTCTAGAAGAAGGTACTGGTTGTTTCGTGTCCTTCTCTGCCAGAAGACACGATAGTCACTCTGCATGCAAGTGACTTGCTGCCCTTTTGAAGGGAAAGGACACATGGATCAGTGAGACCCTGACAGCTCAAATATCATGGCTTATTTATGGATGAAGATAGTTGTGCTATCCTGATCAGCTATCTAAGTTTTATTATTAGATTTAGTTGAGCAAATAGATGTATGTAGAACAGAGTGAATTAGATGGTGACATTCCTCAAAATGTCATCTTTTGTGTTCAGCAAAATGAGTTTGGAACAACGTGAGAGTGAGTAAGTGATGACAGACTTTTTATTTATGGGTGAACTATTTTTTTAGGTTCCGACTCGGGTGATCCGATCTGCCACAACTGCAATGTTCAGATTTTTTTTTTTTCATGAGGCTATGGCTTTCTTGTTTTACACTTAATGCATGTGTGTTGAATGTTCAATAAATGAATAATCAAAAGAAGAGTGAAGAGAGTAATATTTTTTACATCAACTGGCTCTTTTTTTTATACATCTTTAAGACTCTGTAATTTGTACAGTGGGTCCATAGATTTGCACTAAGAGAGAGAGAGAGACTGAGCATGCGTGATTACCTGCATCTGTCCTTCATCAAGTCAAGTCATATTCGTGAAAAAAAAAAAAATCTGTTTGCCATCAGCTGTCAGAAGAAGAAAGCGATATCTTTGTCATAGCATCCTTTAAGCATTTAAGGGGAATTACATGACTTGGCATCAGCGCTGTTCAGTGCATTGAATCAGTGGCATTGTTCTCTGTGAAGTGAAACATTAGCTTCAGTATTACCCAGGTAACAGGTTGAACATTGATTGAGCCTTGTAAAATGGCACTCAAAGTTAAGTATAAGAAACTAATTATTATACTGTTACACGTTTGTTTTATCAGCTGTTTGCTTTCACTTAAGACCTAAATTACTGTGTTTACGAGGATACTTGCAAAGACGGGCATTTTGACATACAAGTGTGTGTATTTAACCATTCAAGGCCTATAAAGCGTCAAAAATAACATTCAATACTCCTGCGCTCTATGAGCACCGTCTTCATGTGCATATAGCAAAACGAGTTCCCTTTCAAGGGAACTTCAAACTGCGTCCTCTAGGGGTCGCTTTGGGGAACGCCGTCAGCGTGACTCGTGTCTGAAGCATGCATACACCACAACATGTTGGCCGGCGACAGCCTATGATGTCACTACCGGCGTGACCACAGTATAAAGGGGCGCCGGGAGAATACGTCATCCTCTTCTTCGTCTTCAGTGACTGTTTTGTTTGAAGTGTGCATTCTGGTGGTAAGAATGATTTTCTACTCTTATCATGGCGAGCACTAGCAAGACGTTTAAGAGGTGTGTGGATCCGTGTCCTCGTTATTTGACACTTGATGACACACGATCTTTGCGTCTTTTGTTTGTGTGAGGAGCACGCACTCAATGTCCTCGAGGGGGCAATCTGCATTCACTTTGAACGTTTTTCTATGAAAAAGCTCCGCTCTCATCTGTCTCTCTTTTCGAGGAAAGAGGGCCAGCCGTCTGCTTCCCGCGGTTCAGGACCCTCCACTGCCAAGGCACGGAGGAGAATGAGTTCATGGGGATCACAGGCGGATCTGGCCGATGAGTTAGAGAGGGGACTTTCCTTCTCACGCTCGTCGGCCGCGAGCGAGGGTGAGCTGCTGGATGATGATGATGATGCGATCTCTCTGACATCATCTGATCCAGCGGCTAGTGCTCTGCTGGGTTCTGCCCAGGAAGAGCAGGAGATGTCTGAGGGTGAAGAAGTTGAGACTGAGCCTTCTCTATCCTCCTGCCCTGCGTATGTTGAGTTGTTGGAGGTTATGGAACGTGCCACGGCGAGGCTTGACTTGCTGTGGAAGCGGGCCAAGAAGGTGGTGCCACGAGGTCGTCTCGATGAGCGTTATCTCTCTGACCATAACCCCCCAGCTCAAGAGAGCCTTCCATTTCTGCCTTATCTCCATTCGGAGATTGAGAAGGAATGGAAAAAGCCATTTTCCTCTCGCATCTATAGGTTCCAGCATACTAGTTATGCTAATATTGAGAGGATGCGTGAGAGCGGCTATGAGAGGATGCCCCCTATAGAAGAGACACTAGCTAGCTATCTCTCTGTAGGCGAGACATCCTCTCTCAAGGCACCCTCCTTGCCATCTAAGCCCCTTCAGGATACATCTCACTTAAATGGCAGGGCATACGCAGCAGAAGGTCAGGCTGTCGACTCGTTGCACACTATGGCAGTGCTTCAGGCATACCAGGCTGATCTGCTGAGGGACCTGGATGAGGGTCAGGGCCTGTCCCCTGATGAGGTAGCTGAGCTGCGCCGCATCACGGATCTGGCTCTCCGTGCCACTAAGCAGGCCGCCACTGCTATGGGCAGGTCTATGGCGGCCATGGTGGTAACGGAGATAAATCTGTGGGTGAACCTGGCAGATATCAAGAAGAAAGAGAAGGGCTTTCTTCTCGATGCTCCAGTCTCGCCTTTCGAGCTTTTCGGTACCTCCGTCGAGACGGTGGTAGAGAAGTTTAGGGAGGCGAAGGCGCACTCAGCAGCCTTCAAAACCTTCATTCCAAGAAGGTCCAGGTCTGAGCCCGAACAACGCAGGGGTCCTGGCCCGTCTTGGTCTGAGGGTCAGAGACGGCACAGTCAAGTCAAGTCAAGTCAAGTCGAGCTTTATTGTCATTCTGCTACATGTGTGGACATATAGTGGAACAAAATGTCGTGTCTCGCAGGACCATGGTGCTACATACTAGTTAAACATAAGATAAACATACAACAATGCAAGTATAGGAAAAACAATAGAGCTATACAATAGTTAACCATCTGACTATACATATACTATAAATACTATAACTACTAAACCTAGTTGACTACACATACACGAACTGAGACTGTACAAGAACTTTACATAAATACTGTACATGAAATTGTGCAAAAGAGATTTGTACATGAAATTGTGCAAAAATATATATATTTTGTACATTAAATTGTGCAGAAGAGAGATTTTGTGGGAAGCATCGCATAGTGCAAAAAGATTTTGTAGTGCAATGCTCAAGTAAACATTATTTTGTAGTGCAATGCTCAAGTAAACATATATTATCTTATTGAGTCTTTGTAGTAGGGAGTGTTTATAGAAAGTGTCTGGTGTGCATATAGTGGGATGAGTGCGTTACTACAGGTGGTTTGTATAGCCCACTCACCTGTGTGTACACAGCAAAATCACCAGAGTTAAATCAACTCTGCTCAGAGTACATATTGTCCCAATCTACAGAGTGTTAAAGTGACACTGAAGCCGAGTTAAAGTTAATGGGATAATTAAGCGATTAATTAAGTGATGAGTGAGCATTAGTAAAGAAAACCCGCTGTTAACAATGTTAAAGATGAACAACTACTGCTCAGGCTTTTAGACGTGAAAACTTATCACATAATCCTCAACAGTGGGAACTCTGCTTCAGTGTTACTTTAACACTCTGTATATTGGGACAAAATGTACTCTGAGCAGAGTTGATTTAACTCTGGGGATTTTGCTGTGTAGCACACTCAGAATTGCACTTAGCAAAATTGTCAACAGTTATTAATGAGTTGGGGGGGAGGGGGGCTGAGGTGTTCATGGTTTCAGAGGGGGACAGGGAGATTGGAGTTAAGGGCTCTCACAGCCTGGGGAAAGAAGTTGTTGAACAATCTGACAGAGCGAGCTTTGATACTCCGGTACCTTCTACCTGATGGCAGGAGCTGGAAGAGGTTTTGGGAGGGGTGGGTGGGGTCTTTCACGATGCTGGAGGTCTTGCTGGAGCATCGTGCAAGGAAAATGTCCAGGATGGAGGGGAGAGGGGCACCGATGATCTTTGCGGCAGTGTTCACTGTCCGTTGTAGGGTCTTGCGGTCAGCAGCACTGCAGTTCCCATACCAGACAGTGATGCAGGTGGTCAGCACACTCTCAATGGTGCCCCTGTAGAAAGTGGTGAGGATGGGTGGAGAGAGACTTGCCCTTTTCAGCCGGCAGAGAAAGTGTAGGCGCTGTTGTCCCTTCTTGTCACAGATCCTCTGTGATGTGCACTTCCAGGAATTTAGTGCTGCCGACTCTCTCCACGGTTGAGCCGTCAATGGTCAGTGGGGGGTGGTCAACAGAGTTTCTCCTGAAGTCCATCACAACCTCTTTTGTCTTACCCACATTGAGGGACAGGTTGTTAGCACCACACCATTCAGCCAGCTGTGCCACTTCCTCTCTGTAGTGAGTTTCATCGTTGTTGCTGATGAGGCCTACCACAGTTGTGTCATCAGCAAACTTGATGATGTGGTTGGAGCTGGACTTGGCAGTGCAGTCGTGAGTCAGCAGTGTGAAGAGCAGCGGGCTGAGCACACAGCCTTGTGGGGCACCTGTGCTCAGTGTGGCAGTGCTGGAGGTGTTGCGGCCGACACAGACTGACTGAGGTCTTGCAGTTAAAAAGTCCAGGATCCAGTTACAGAGGGAGGTGTTAAGGCCCAGCAGGTTTAGTTTGTGGATGAGCTGTTGTGGGATTATTGTGTTGAATGCTGAGCTGAAGTCGATGAACAGCATTCTAACATAAGAGTCTTTCTGTTCCAGGTGAGTAAGAGCTAGGTGGAGAGTGGTGGATATTGCATCGTCCTTGAAACGGTTTAGACGGTATGCAAACTGGAATGGGTCCAGCGTGTTTGGGAGACTGGACTTGATGTGATGCATGACTAACCTCTCAAAGCACTTCATCATGATTGGAGTCAGTGCTATGGGATGATAGTCATTCAGACAGGATACAGGTGACTTCTTTGGTACTGGAATTATGGAGGTGGATTTGAGACACGTGGGGATGACTGCCTGGCTCAGCGAGGTGTTGAAGATGTCTGTCAGGACATCCGTCAGCTGTGCAGCACAGTCTCTCAGTACACATCCAGGTATGTTGTCAGGGCCCGCAGACTGTCGTGGGTTAATCCTGGATAGGGTCTTCCTTACATCAGCTGGAGAGAGACAGAGTACCTGGTCGTTTGGAGATGTGAGTAGTTTCTGTGCAGGTGTGTTGTTCTGTATCTCAAATCGTGAGTAGAAGTGGTTGAGTGCATCTGGTAAGGATGTGTCATCGTCACTGGCCTGAAGGCACAGAAGGCTATTGTCTCGACTCGTGCCCCTCCCCCGCCTGTGGGTGGGGCTAAAGGGAGGCACGTGTCAAAGAGAGGTAGGCAAGACCTGAGGGAGGTGATCCAGACGAGGTGTTCTCAACGCTCTCGTCCGGACCAGAGTAACACTTGATCATCTACTCCCCTCCCTCGGGGGGTTTTTCATCTGCCCTTATCTTCCCCTCACTAATTTCCCTGCAACCACCATCACTCCACCTGACCAAGGTTAGGTGGAAACCTCCTGCAACTCGTACATTGCAGTCTCTCATGCTGGACCTATGATGTTTTTGGTCAGGTTCTATGTTTCATAGAAACCACCTTACTGATGGTCCGGACCCGAGGCCTCTTTGGACTTCGCCTCTGGAGAAACTGAGTTCATGTGCAGGAACCATGGTGGGTGAGTACGATCCATTTAATGTGCTTCTTTGCTGCCTTCTTGCAGTGTTTCTGGGACCTGTCTTTTGTGTTTTTAAGCCTATGTTTAGGGTAGGTCCTCGGCGAGCACCCCCTTGCTATCGACTCAGTGCATTGATGACCTCACTCGTCGATACTGGATCCAGGCTAGTATGATAGCCCTGTTCTCGGCCGCGTGCCTTCTGGATCATGTGACCAAGTCGTTTCTGTGGGAGCCTCCTTGATCATCAGGTCCCCGAGTCAGCACTGAAATCTAGCGTGTCCCACCCCGAGGGGCCTCCTGTGGTGAGTGAAAAGTGTTTCTGTAGGCCACCAACTCTATCATCGTGCATTCTCTAGTGAAGCTCCTCTCACTGAGGCGTTGAGCGGCTTTACTCTCTGAACTCTGCAGTTCATACAGATTGTGTCACACTGCCCTTATGGTGAACCAGTGTATCGCCCCTCTGTGGAGTGGGCTTGAGTGCACTGTCTTCCCTGAGGCGTGAGTGAGAGGTGTTTCTGCGGGAACCCTCTTTGAGCACTCTGGCTCTGAGAAGCAACAGCTCTCCATCCGTGATCTGGGCCCCGTTGTTTCTCAAGGCTCTGCGGGTCTGGTTAACGGAGTCCATACTCTCTATCAGGATAGAGAGGACAGGGCTGGATTGGGTTGGCTATAGCTGATGGCTGAGAGTTTTTCACTCCCGGTGACCTACCTCAGCCCGAGGGCTGGGGGCGCCGCTGCTCGTTATGCAGCCATACTGAGTTGTTGGACTCATCTGTACTGGAATGTCTGATCCCCCTTTTGAGCTGGATCCCATTTCCTAGGCCCCCTTTTGGTCATTCCATCCTCAGGGGGTGGCAGTGCTCCCTTCGCTGCGGGAGGGTCTGTTTTGAACTTGCCACTCCTGAGCAGTTCAGGTCTTCCTTCTCTCTACTAAGGAACGAGAGTTAGGAACCTGCCCTTGGGCCATTGACCACTCATTTCTGTTGAGTGTGTTGAGCTTCGTGATAGAATCATCAGGCAGCTGGCTGCTGCTGTCTCCCTGATGAGTCACCCGAGTGGGCTGAGCCTGGCAATACTCCCCTCACCCTGAGGGTTGGTTTGAGCGTTGCCCTCAGCCAGGCGCCTGGGTCTTCCCCGTGGGGTCCTCCACGCCATGAGCTTTATTTAGAAGCAACCTCAGTCTGTTAGGCCTCTTTTGCCTCACAGTTGGCTCTTTTCTGTTTAAGCCTTAGTAGTGCTCCCCTCACCAGAGGGTCACCTACGAGCACTTCATGCCTAACTGAGTGTTCGAGTCCCTCTCCAATTTAGTGTTGTCAAAAGTACTGACTACAGTGATCAACGCTTCATGCTCTTCATCGAGCGCTTACACAAAAGCACATGGGAGCGTTTGAAAGACGCGTCTATCAGCGTGGATCCATCTACATGCAGATATATTAGGGATCCGCTGATAGATGCGGCTTTCAAACGCTCCAATGTGCTTTTGTGTAAGCGCTCGGTGAAGAGCGTGAAGCGATGATCACTGTAGCCAATCACAGTCATATTTGTTGAGCGCGTGAACACTATGGCCAATCAGCTGTGTTTAAGAATCCGCTCATCAGCGTTCAAATGTTAGCGGGAAATGGACGTTTTTAAAATTAAAATTACTGTACCGAATGGTACCAAAGTCGGTACTTTTGACAACACTAGTCCAATTTGAGAGTTGGGCCTCCACTCTCCGGAGCTCTGGTCTACAGCCATACCGGATGGTTAGGCCTTCTCATGCCTTCCTGGTGATCTGTCTTTGTCGAGTTAGCATCGCTCCCCTCACTGTAGAGAGTCTTCTATGAGGATGCTGCTCCCTTCTGAGCATCCGAATTCCCTCCCCTCTAGTGGAGTTTAATTCCCTAGCTCCTTGAGTCGCATAGGGTCTCTAGGCTTGTTGAGTTTCAGTCTCTATGACCCCTTAGTAAGGGTGTTTCTAAAATCCATGTTACGGTAAGTGCGCATGCTTAGTCTCTGTGCACTTTCTGAAATCCACACTGTGCTAAGATCGCACGTCAAGTATTTTGCGTTCTTTCTAAAATCCTGTATGGTAGGGGTTACGCGCTGCAGCTTCGTGCCCTTTCTCTGAGTTGGTCAGGCCCTGGTTTCACCTTGGGCCCCACTCTACCTTTCTGTCCCCGTGTTACTGACTTGAACAGTGTGTTGCTACCAAGGGTCTGTTGAGACCGTTCCCTCAGCGAGCTCGTATAGAGCAAGCGGTTGCCCCTGGGTTTCAAGCCAGGACCTAGTTACTATCCTAGGCGCTCGGCCATATCCCCTTAAAGGAATCTGTTCTTCTGATTCCAAGCCTTTGAGCTCTCCCCTGGGTTTCGGCCCCTAACAGGTAAGTTTTTTGGGGTATGCAGCTCAGGTTTTTGGCCGAAGGGGATAAGGTCACTGACAGCCATCTACCGTCCCGGGGCAACTCCCTTTGCCTGTGTGAGTTGGTACTTAGTGTTCGCCTTTGGTGTTTGGCTTGCACTCCCCTCAGCATGGTGGCGTGGGTATACGGTTCCCCAAAGCGACCCCTAGAGGACGCAGTTCAAAGTTCCCTTGAAAGGGAATGTCTCAGGTTACGAATGTAACCATGGTTCCCTGATAGGGAACGAGACACTGCGTCCTCTAGGCTTTGTGCCATGCTTCGGACGCAAGCTTCAGACGAAGAAGTGGATGATGTATTCTCCCGGCACCCCTTTATACTGTGGTCGCGCCGGTAGTGACGTCATAGGCTGTCGCTGGCCAACATGTTGTGGTTTTTGTATGTATGCTTCAGACACTGGTCACGCTGACAGCGTTCCCCAATTTAATTGCTTAAAGAAATGTAATTATTTAATTCAGGGTATAATTCAGGGTATCCGGATGCAGCCACTATGGCTGCATTTACTCTGCAGGTCTTGATGACCAATTCCGATTTTGTGACTATATCTGATTTTTTTTGAACGACGTGCTTACATTTCTTTTAAAAGTGACCCGTATCCGATGTGTGCACTGCACTTGGTGAAACAAACCAAAAATAGCATATATGACATCGCAAATTAATTTCAATAGTACATTGAGTTTAATTTATTGATATGGAATTAATATAGAAACCTTTTTAATGCTATAATTACATCCATACATCAAAATAATTATATAGGCCTAGTACAAATTATTCAGGAAAGTAATTATGTACGCAGCTCCGCTGAAAGTTTGCGAGTGGAATAATACTGAGGTAGATATTTGTTAACAGCTTGTCACAGCTTCGTATAGGATTCTTCACTGGGGATCAGTCTCTGGGGCTCATCTAGTTGTCGTATAGGATTTTTTACTCATTAAAACCGAATGCGTCCATCAGTGATTGTATATCAAGGGCAGGGACATGTTTGTGTTCCTTTTTGTATTTTGTGGTTTCAGTGAAATTAATGGGGAGAGTCTCCACAACGGGACTGAAGCGCTCGTCTGTGCACGAGCCGCCGTCACGGACAACAGCAGCAATGAGCACTCAGCGTGATTTCAAAAGCAACACATTTCAGCATCAGATTGCCTTTTATTTAACACAAACGAATGAAATTAACACTCTGCTAATCAACTAGAGATGTTTCATTCGTTACAGGTATGTCTGTATCACGAAATGTTTAAAAAAAACTCACTTTTCAATAACGTAGGAGTCGCATTTACAGGGGAATATCCGATCTGTCCGCTTACACAGCAGGCACAAATGCACATATCCGATTCATATCGGATTTATTTCCACATATGAACGAGGCCTGGAACCGATCGGAGAATATCGGAATCCATGTGATTTTTTCCTGCTTACACGGTCGTGGGCCATATCCGATCTGTGCCACATTGGAGGAAAAAAATCGGAATTGGGTCATTTGAATCATGCAGTGTAAATGCGGCCTATGAGTGCCTCCTTTGCCATGTTGCCATCAAAAAAAAACAAAAAACAGCTGCAATGCCAACTTGCTACCGTAAACAAAAGCTTGCAGTGCTCGGGGGTCTTCTGACTGGTCCACTGTAATTCATGTCTTTTTTGCATTCAAACAAGCAAGACGAATTACATGAAAAAGAAAATGCAAAGGAATTGTTCACCCAAAAATGAAAATGCTGTCATAACTTACTTATCCTCATGTCGTTTCAAACCTGTATGACTTGACTTTCTTTCATCTAACACAAAAAGAAAATCTGCTTTTCAGGTCCTTTTTCACTGAACTATTTGCAGTACTGTTGAAACCCATCTCAGAGCTGCCTCTTATGCTGGAACATTGATCTGGAATGGATCATAGCCATACAGGTCTTCTGATTGGTCCACTGTTCTGGAACTGAAATTGATGAGCAGCACTGCATGTAAAAGTTTAAATTATTTTAACTTGACATGGCGTCTTAACGTGGCGCTCGTGTGAGATGCTGCAAAAACCCGAGACGTGAGTGCAACGGTCATACACATTCATCCAGTGCGTGTTTACGTAGAAAAACGAAGGAAAAGTGGTGCATTTGGAATAGAAAACTCGTTCTGTGTGAATGGCCTCCAGTGCACTACTTTTCCATTGTTTTTCTATGTAAACACCCAAAAGAATTTAAACTTTTACGAGCAGTGCCGCTCATCAATGTCAGTTCCAAAACAGTAGACCAATCGGAAGACACCAGAGGCGGGGCGCACATTGCAAACTTTTGTTTACAGTAGCAAGTTGACAAGTTTTAAGACCAGATGTCTGTTGCATAAAAGCTTAGATTGGTCTAATTTGAGAATGAAAAAAGTATAAATGCAACTGGCCCCAGAAGATCAGGAATGATTTTAAAGACAGTTCATCCAGATAAGAAACTTCCATCATCATTTACCTACTCTTAAGGCCCGTTCACACCAAGAATGATAACTATAAAGATAACTAAATTAGTGTCCACACCAGTCCACACAGTCCACACCATCTGCCGCTATAAATTCTCAAGCTTGTGATAGCAGAATTGATTCTGATTGGGTGTCAATGTTTTTATTATTCATCAGCTGGAAAAAATTGTTGTGAACGTGATTCCAATGATATTTTTTCTCTGTGCCTTTATCATTAGCTGTGGTGTGGAGTCTGCTATTTTTTAAAATTGAGAAAGATTCTTAGAACTATATCTTTATCGCTGTCTTTATAATAATCAACAGGCCTTTATGACTAACCCTTAAAAGTTTTGTGAACCAGTAGATCAACAGATTGATTGAAAAGATTTGACTTAAAAATGATTTGTTCACAGATTAGACATTTGTATTCCTCTCATAAATGCGGCAAAAGTTTCAGTGAATGATGATTTACATTTTCACACTTCACACTTTTACACTCACATACAAAGCTACCAGTGACTTCAGAAGATTTGTATAGTGCTAGTCTTTTATGATGCTATGTGTGCTTTTTGAAGCCTCAATTAAAAAGTCAAGTCAAGTCACTATTATTTGTATAGCGCTTTTAACAATGCAAATTGTGTCAAAGCAGCTTAACATCAGCTTGATATAAAGCTGGGTGGCTTTACATCAGCTTTACAGTATTTAGACAGGGAAATAGTGTGTTGAAATAGCGTCATTCTCCTCTGGCCAGACAAAATCAACAGTTTAAATCTAGGCTGTAGCAGAATCAGATTGTGCAAAGGATTCATCTGGTTCCTGTGGTCTTGTCCTGATGGCTATCTAGGAGACAGGGTCTTCACTGGGGATCAGTCTCTGGGGCTCATCTAGTTGTCCTGGTCTCTGCTGACGTTCAGGGCTGTAGAGGTCATCTCTAGGTGCTGATCCACCATCTGATCTGGATACGGACTGGATCTGGGTGGCTGCAGTGACCATCTGATCTGGATACAGTCTGGATCTGGGTGGCTACGGTGACCTCGGAATAAGAAAGAAACAGACTAATATTAGCGTAGATGCCATTCTTCTAACGATGTAACAAGTACATCGGGTGTTTTGGGAAGTGTTCCCGGTTCCGGATGATCTAATTAATGCAGCCTAACAATCCTTTAATGGATTTGAATGATAGAAATAGTGTAAATGTTCAATAGTGTATTATGTGTAAGCCAGGTTAAAGAGATGGGTCTTTAATCTAGTTTTAAACTGAGTGTGTCTGCTTCCCAAACAGTGTTAGGTAGATTATTGCAGAGTTTGGGCGCTAAATAGGAAAACGATCTCCCGCTCGCAGTTGATTTTGATATTCTAGGTATTATCAAATGGCCAGAGTTTTGAGATCGTGAAGGACTATAATGTGATATGTGATAAGAGCTCACTCAAATACTGAGGTGGCAAACCATTCAGGGCGTTATAGGTAATTGGCAAGATCTTAAAATGTATATGATGATGATTAGGGAGCCAGTTCAGTGTTGACAGAACCGGGCTAATGTGGTCATACTTCCTGGTTCTAATGAGAACTCTAGCTGCTGCATTTTGAACCAGCTGGAGTTTGTTTATTAAACACGCAGAGCAACCACCCAATAAAGCATTACAATAATCTAGTCTCGAGGTCATGAACGCATGAATTAATGTTTCTGCATTTGTCATTGAGAGCATAGGTCGTAATTTAGATATATTTTTAAGATGAAAAAATGCAGTTTTACAAATGCTAGAAACATGTTTTTCGAAGGAAAGGTTGCTATCAAAAAGTACGCCTAGGTTCCTAACTGATGACGAAGAATTTACAGAGCAGCCATCAAGTATTAGACAGTGATCTAGGTTATTACATGCAAAAGTTTTTGGTCCAATAATTAACACCTGTTTTTTCAGAATTTACCAGTAAGAAATCGCTAGTCATCCAGTTTTTGATATCAACTATACATTCCGTTAGTTTTGCAAATTGGCATGTTTCATCGGGTTGCGAAGAAATATAGAGCTGAGTATCATCAGCATAACAATGAAAGCTAACACCATGTTTCCTAATGATATCTCCTAAGGGTAACATGTAAAGCGTGAAAAGTAAGGGGTCTAGTACTGAGCCTTGAGGTACTCCATACTGCATTTGTGATTGGTATGGTACCTCTTCATTTACTGCCACGAATTGATGGCGGTCAGATAAGTACGATTTGAACCATGTCATGTAAAACAGATTTTTATTCTACTGCAGAAAGTCAGTCAGTCATACAGGTTTGAAATTACATGGATTTTCTTTCTTTACTTTCTTTAAGAATTTTTCTCTGCGTTTTCTTTTCTTGGTATTCATCTTGTTTGTCTGAATGCAAATAATCAAGAAGAGCATGAATTGCATGAACGTTTTTTTTCAGAGGGAGAGAGGTTTTATACTTAAGGTTAGATAGGTGCAAACATACAGTATTTTTTTATTTTTACACAAATAAAATGTATAAAAGGCTTTAATACACTAATTCTTGAAACGTTATTTGTTTTCTCACATAATGTTCTAGAATTCACAAAGAAAGTGCTTGCTAATTCATTTAATGAGACAGGAACACACATAGGCATAGTGCCTGTATGGCTATGATCCAGAACAGATCAAGGTTCCAGCATAAGGGACAGCTCTGGGATTCTGGGTTTCATCTGTACTGTAAATAGTTCAGTGAAACAAGATCATAAAAAAAAACACATCTTCATTTCTTTTTCCATGAAAGAAAGTCAAGTCATACAGGTTTGAAACGACATGAAGATGAGTAAGTGATGACAGCATTTTAATTTTTGGGTGAACATTTCCTTTGCTTTTTTCTTTTTCATGTTATTCATCTTGCTTGTCTGAATGCAAAAAATCCAGAGAAGCATGAAATACATTTTTTCCTGAAGCACAGTGGGACAGAGGTTTCATACAAAAAGTCGGACAAAATGCAAACATACTTTGAAATTTATAAAAGACTTGAATACAATCCAATTCTTGAAATGTTGCTTGCATTCTCAAATATTGTTCTAGAATTAACACAGAAAGTGCTTCAATGAGACAGGAACACATGTAGGCATAGTGCTTGTATTGCAATAGTCCAGCAACACAGATCAGTACTACATTCAGCAAAAGGGACAGCTCTGAGTTTCTGGGTTTCATCTATCCTACAAATGTTTCAGTGAAATAAGGTAGAGGAACTTGGATGTTATACTCTACATTTCTCATAACATTGTCAACAGGACTTGCATAGCAATGACGCTTACAATTGTATGTATATTACTGTAAATGCTACTGCATTTGTCATCAAACAAAGCTGCTATTTACACTGAGTATAAACAGTGATAGATACAATTTGCACAAGAAATATGTTTATAGAAGTAACATGCTATTTGTATTAAAGGCAGAGCAAAGATACGGAAAATTTGCCAACAAGGGTGGCTATTTACACTCAGTGTAAGTAGACACTAATTTATGTTTGTTATTTATTTATTGGTTAATTGTCTTTTTGCTTTTTATTAGAGCAGGGAGAGCGATATCGAGAGCAATGCACTGCCCTTTTTGCCTTTGCTTCAAATTTATTTATTTATTTTTTTTAGGCTGAAGGATGAGTCAAGGCTGTTTTGTTGTAATAGACTGCATGTCAGAGATGCTTTGCATAGAACTTAACATGCATTGAACGGTGAACCTAAAAAAACTCATAACCTTTCTTGGTTTGGTTTTCATTTGTGAGTGTTCTCATATTATTTAAAGATGTAATGTCTACTCTAGTGGCACAAAACGGAATTGCATTAATTTTGAATATTTTTAAAATGGGTCTGCTGTTAGTCAGTTTAAAATGGTATTTTCATCCCAATCTTCGGCCATTTTTTTTTTTTTTTGTGCCATTCTGGTTGGGATGCTCAATAGACTGTTTTATGGTGAATATTGTTGTATTGTGGCATTCTTCTAATGGAAATCAAATCAACCTACAAATGCTGATCGGAGTTATACTCTGAGCTCATGTTTAACATATAGCATGTTTAAATCCATTCTTTTAGTCCAAAATCAGCATGGAAAATGTGAAAGAATCATCAGATTCTGTGTGGACCTATTTCCGTTAAGTACAATCTTAGTTAAAATATGATTTGAAGAAATCCTTAAAATACATCTTGCTTAAAATCCTCAGGCCATTTTCATCTGTAGTACTATAGTGAGAGGATGTCGGAAATGCTAAATGGAGCACATCCTGCGCATGCTTCACCAAATGGCTATATCCTGTGCCAGCAGGCCTGGAGATGAAGTGACAGGAGCTGATCTGGTCCATTCACATTAGAGCCGGATATTTGCTCTGGCTCTACTAATTTAAGAGGACAGTCTGTAGGATGTGCTATAGGCAATTATTCAAATGAGAATAATGAACACTGCTTATTTTAGCTTGCAAATATTCATGTGATTTTTGCATATCATTCTGTTGCATGCCTATGGCATCAAATAGAGCTGACCAATTGGCCAGTGCCAGCAGTTTTTGAGGCCTGATGGTTTGGACGTTCTATTCATTGGGCTACTATCTGTTCTGTTAACCCATATGCACAGTCTTACATGCCAGCGCTTTAACCAACCAGATCTGATTTCATTGGTTCTTGTTCTCTCAGTGTTCTGGGAGCTGGTACAAAGCTATTTGAAAAGGTAACTGGTATTTGTAGATTTACATAAACTTACACACCTGTTCCACTATACAGAACCCATAGTGAAGCTGGTTCATCTGCTTACATGTTTGACATTTAATTATTTACACTCCTAGTCAAAAGTTTGGACACACTTGCTCATATTATTACTATTTTTTTATATTTTAGAATAATAGTAAAGCCAAATGACACAAATGGAAGAATGGATGTTATACTGATTGATCAAAAAGTTGTTTGTTATCTCAGTGAGTATATGAGATAGCAGTTTTAAATAGTGTATGTGTGTGTGCACTACCGTGCAGAAGCTTGGCATCTGTATTTTTAAATTTTTTTTTGAAGTCTCTTATGCTCAGCAAGGCTGCTTTTGTTTGATCAAAAATACAGTAAAACAATACTATTATGTAAATAGGAATATTATTACCATTTAAAACACATTTTTTCCAATATATTTTATGATTACATTTTTAATATATAGTTTTTAATTTATTCCTGATATGGTGAAGCTAAATTGTCAGCTGCCATTACTTCAGTCTTCAGTGTCACAAGATCCTTCAGAAAATTATCACAGATGAAAACAGTTGTGCTGCTTAATATTATTGTGGAAACTATGATGCTTTTTTCAGAATTATTTGATTAATAAAATTCAAAGTACAGAAGGATCAGAATCAGAATGAGCTTTATTCGCCAAGTGTGAACAAACGCACAGGGAATTTATTGTGGTTTCCAGGAACTCTGGGTATGTACACACACACTGTATATAACATGGGAGAAAGAGGAACAGAACATTTAAATAAGTAAAAAAAAAAACAAACAAACAAACAAAAAAAAAAACAATAAAGCAACTTACATTAAATCTGACGGTTTATTTACAGATATGAGCATTATGTACTGTATATACACACTCTAAAAATGCTGGGTTAAAAACAACCATTTCTGGGTTATTTGGCAACCCAGCACTGGGTAAATATTAGACAGAACACATGCTGGGTTATTTTAACCCAGCTTGTTGGGTTTTATACATTAACCCATTTGCTGGGTTGTTTTTTGATTCAATGCTGGGTCAGTTAACTTTTTGAAGGTTTTTCATTTTAAATAATGAAAATGTACTCTAAACTCTGTTTTATATGTATGTATGTATGTATGTATGTGTTAATTTATTTCAGTAATTCAACTCAAATTGTGAAACTCGTGTATTAAATAAATTCAATGCACACAGGCTGAAGTAGTTTAAGTCTTTGGTTCTTTTAATTGTGATGATTTTGGCTCACATTTAACAAAAACCCACCAATTCACTATCTCAACAAATTAGAATACTTCATAAGACCAATAAAAAAACATTTTTAGTGAATTGTTGGCCTTCTGGAAAGTATGTTAATTTACTGTATATGTACTCAATACTTGGTAGGGTCTCCTTTTGCTTTAATTACTGCCTCAATTCGGTGTGGCATGGAGGTGATCAGTTTGTGGCACTGCTGAGGTGGTATGGAAGCCCAGGTTTCTTTGACAGTGGCCTTCAGCTCATCTGCATTTTTTGGTCTCTTGTTTCTCATTTTCCTCTTGACAATACCCCATAGATTCTCTATGGGGTTCAGGTCTGGTGAGTTTACTGGCCAGTCAAGCACACCAACACCAAGGTCATTTAACCAACTTTTGGTGCTTTTGGCAGCGTGGGCAGGTGCCAAATCCTACTGGAAAATGAAATCAGCATCTTTAAAAAGCTGGTCAGCAGAAGGAAGCATGAAGTGCTCCAAAATTTCTTGGTAAACGGGTGCAGTGATTTTTGGTTTTCAAAAAACACAATGGACCAACACCAGCAGATGACATTGCACCCCAAATCATCACAGACTGTGGAAATTTAACACTTGGGCTATGAGCTTCTCCACCCTTCCTCCAGACTCTAGGACCTTGGTTTACAAATGAAATACAAAACTTGCTCTCATCTGAAAAGAGGACTTTGGACCACTGGGCAACAGTTCAGTTCTTCTTCTCCTTAGCCCAGGTAAGTCGCCTCTGACGTTGTCTGTGGTTCAGGAGTGGCTTAACAAGAGGAATACGACAACTGTAGCCAAATTCCTTGACATGTCTGTGTGTGGTGGCTCTTGATGCCTTGACCCCAGCCTCAATCCTTTCCTTGTGAAGTTCACCCAAATTCTTGAATCTAATTTGCTTGACAATCCTCATAAGGCTGCGGTTCTTTCGGTTGGTTGTGCATCTTTTTCTTCCACACTTTTTCCTTCCACTCAACTTTCTGTTAACATGCTTGGATACAGCACTCTGTGAACAGCCAGCTTCTTTGGCAATGAATGTTTGTGGCTTACCCTCCTTGTGAAGGGTGTCAGTGATTGTCTTCTGGACAACTGTCAGATCAGCAATCTTCCCCATGATTGTGTAGCCTAGTGAACCAAACTGAGAGACCATTTTGAAGGCTCAGGAAACCTTTGCAGGTGTTTTGAGTTGATTAGCTGATTGGCATGTCACCATATTCTAATTTGTTGAGATAGTGAATTGGTGGGTTTTTGTTAAATGTGAGCCAAAATCATCACAATTAAAAGAACCAAAGACTTAAACTACTTCAGTCTGTGTGCATTGAATTTATTTAATACACGAGTTTCACAATTTGAGTTGAATTACTGAAATAAATGAACTTTTCCATGACATTCTGATTTATTAAGATGCACCTGTATATATGTATGTATGTATGTGTGTGTGTGTGTGTGTGTGTGTGTGTGTGTGTGTGTATATAAATAGTGGCAGGAGGAGCAAACGACAGACACAGTGGGTGTGGCGTCAGGCCTCGGAGAGGCTTTTATTTAACAGAAATAATAAAAATAAAGTGTCCAAGAGAAAATAGTGTCCAAAACAAACAGGGGACCTGGTGTCCTCGTCGTGCTGTGGTGTTCGAGAAGGAAGGGTCCAGGTAAGATGCGGAGTCTGGCGGCCGCACGCGCTCCCCACTCTGGTCTGGGGCGCGGCGGCTTAGTTCAGCTCCTCTTCGTTCTCCTTGGCCCATGGCGCTCGAGGGGTAGAATGGCCCGGCATCCTGGCCCGTCAGCCGCATAGCGGGTGCGGTTCTCATCCGGACCGCGTGTCCGGCAGCTCACGACTCTGGCGGCGCGGGAATCCCTCTACGCACCCTTCCTGGACCCACGAGGACACCAGTGTGCATGCACAGGAAAGAGACCGGTCTCCCGAGGAGAGGCGCGCTCGGCATTTAACAGCAGCGGTGATGAGGTTCCATGTCCTTCAGGTGTGCCTCATCACAAGCCGCCAGACCTGGCCGTTTCAGCGCCCCACCTCTCTCACACACCCACTCCCGTCAGGAGCCTGGTGAAGGGCGGTGATTAAGGGACGGGGTGATGCTGATCATCAGGGGGAGGCAGCCGACTCGTCACAAACAAACAAACAAACAAACAAACAAACAAACAAACAATAAATAAGTATATATGTATACGTGTATGTGTGTATGTGTGTATGTGTATACGTGTATGTGTGTATGTGTATACGTGTATGTGTGTATGTGTATACGTGTATGTGTATGTGTATATATAAATAAATAAATAAATAAACACACACACACACACACACACACACACATATGTATATATATATATATATATATATATATATATATATATATATATATATATAGTCATGGCCAAAAATATCGGCACCCTTGGTAAATAAGATCAAAGAAGGCTGTGAAAATTAATCTGCATTGTTAATCCTTTTGATCTTTCATTTAAAAAATTTCCAAAAAATCTAACCTTCCATTGGATAATAAGAATTTAAAATGGGGGGAAATATCATTATGAAAGAAACGTTTTTCTCTAATACGCGTTGGCCACAATTAACGGCACCCTTTTATTGAATACTTTTTGAAACCTCTATTTGCCAGTTTAACAGCTCTAAATGTTCTCCTATAATGCCTGATGAGGTTAGAGAACACCTGACAAGAGATCAGAGACCATTCCTTCATCCAGAATTACTCCAGACCCTTTAGATTCCCACCCCCATGTTGGTGCTGCTTCTCTTCAGTTCACCCCACTCATTTTCTATAGGGTTCAGGCAAAGTCCCTTTTAAGGAAAGTCCGTTCACTCGGCTGCCATATTTGCAACGCCTCCAGGCAGCTTAAACAAGACCAAGTCCTATCTAAATGAATGGGGGAATCCTGAGATCTCAAAAACTGCTCGCTGAACTCGCTATTAAATTACATATTTCAAATCAGCAACAAAATATGAAATGAACTGCCCCATAAATGTTGTTTCTTATGCTCAAATAGTGTTTAAAAAGCTCATTTTTCAGGCTAGACCAGCCAATGCGCATGCGTTGTTCCAACGCGCTTATGACTGCGCAATGTGCGCATGCGCATCGACTGCTCTAGCCTCAGGTTTCTGAGCTTCTAACGGTAAGTATGGTGACACAAAATAAAACATGACGATTTTCTAAGTGGATAAAAAATAATAACTATAATGTATGGCGGAAGAGCACGTCGCAGCAGTTCGACCTCGGTGCAGTAATATCATCACTCAAGTGAGCACGTCGCAGCACTTCGACCTCTGTGCATGATGATATTACTGCACCGAGGTCGAAGTGCTGCGACGTGCTCTTCCGCCATACATTATAGTTATCATTTTTTATCCGCTTTCAAAATCGCCACGTTTTATTTTGTGTCACCATATTTACTCGTGTAACTACTTATGTAACCGTCTTTAAATAGGGAAAACATGGAAGTGTTTGGTGGCTTCTAAATTCATCCCTGTTTGGATCCTAAGGAATGAATGGTACTAAGCTAAATGCTAGCATAGTTGCGCCGTGTGCTAGAGCGATTAAGTGCACGCAGTGAGATGGAAGAGGTACGTATCAACTCGTCTAAGTTGAGGGAAGAACATATTAGAATATGGAAAAACGGTGGCGTTTTCCTTTAAAGAACAATAAACATAATACATATTACCTTGCACTTATCTGTACATAGTAAATGCAGTTATTTTTAAGCTGTTGTTGACATCCTATCTAAAACGTGATTTAGTCAAAAAAACAACAACAATATCGTTACCACTTTAATATGTCTTGCAATATCTGTGCGTGCACAGGTTCTGCACGATCCTCTTGTTCAATATTCTCGGGGTCTGAATTGATATGGCAATATTGACGAACTTGCTGTTTTGGCAAGGGACGTGGCAGTACTGAAACACCGTCTAAGCTGTTCGCCAATCACAACGCACTGGGACAGCTAACTAATCACAACAAATTTCTTTTTCGGAAGGCGGGCCTTCATCAAACCCGGAACTAATCGAGCCATTTGTGCCAGGCTGCGGAGAAAGGTATTGTAATAATGTAAATTATGTGAAAAATAATGCGATTTTCCAACTACCAAGCATGAGAGCATGTTCTAGTACACCCCCAAAATAAAATCAAGACTTTGTAAAAGAGCATAATAGGACCCCTTTAATTATCCTGATGGTGGAAATGGGAATTTTCACTGCTATATTTCTTTACTTAAAGCCACTTCACTAATTTGTGAAGCTCAATTATCTTTTGCTGCACATCAGAAATATATTCTTTGGTTTTTCTCATTGTGATGGATGATTAAGGGAATTTGGGCTTTGTTTTCCCTCCTATTTATATTTCTGTGAAACAGGAAGCCATGGCTGGATCATTTCATGTTCATAATCACCCTGGAGTGCTCAAAATTGTGAATATGAATGGGAATATACTTCAGAGATATTTTACTCATAAGAATTTCTAGGGGTACCAATAATTGTGTCCAACGTGTATTAGAGAAAAACATTTTTCATATTGATATTTCTCCTCATTTTAAATTCTTATTATCCAATGAAAGGTTAGATTTTTGTGAATTTTTTAAAATAAAAGATAAAAAGGATTAACAATGCAGATCAATTTTCACAGCCTTCTTTGATCATATTTACCAAGGGTGCTGATATTTTTGGCCATGACTGTATATGTGTATATGTGTATATATATAGTGTAACGAGTCGGCTGCCTCCCCCCCTTATTATCATTGTCACCCCGTCCCTAAATCGCCGCCCTTCACCAGGCTCCAGATGGGAGTGGGTGTGTGAGAGAGGAGGGGCGCTGAAACAGCCAGGGCTGGCGGTGTGTGATGAGGCACACCTGAAGGGAATGGAGCCTCATCACCGCTGCTGTTAAATGCCGAGCGCGCCTCTCCTCGAGAGACCGGCCTCTTTCCCGTGCATGCACGCTGGTGTCCTCGTGGGTCCAGGAAGGGGGCATCGAGGGAATCGCACACCACCAGAACTGTGAGCTGCCGGACCCGCAGTCCGGACGAGAACCGCACCAGCTATACGGCTGATGGGCCAGGATGCCGGGCCGTTTGTCCCCGCAGAGCGCCGTGGGCCAGGAGGACGAAGTCGCCAGAGGAAGACTCGCGCCCCGGACCTAAGTGGGGAGCGCATGCGGCCGCCGGACTCCGCTCCTTCCTCGGACCCCTTCCTTTCTGAACACTTCCCCTCCTTAACGAACCCCGCAGCACGACGAGGACACCAGATCCCCTGTTTGTTTTGGACACTATTTTCCTCTGTGGACACTTTATTTTGATTATTTCTGTTGAATAAAAGCCTCTCCGAGGCCTAATGCCACACCCACTGTGTCTGTCGTTTGCTCCTCCTGCCACAATAGGACAAGAACAGTTCATATATAGTATTTTTTTTTTTTATTCAATGTCAAGTCAGTCTTTTACAATCATAAAATCTTCTGAAACATTCAGTAAAGGTTTTAGGACGTGACAGGAGCAGCCAGTGGGAATCTGTGGGAAAAACAAACTGCTATCAGTAGGCTGTTCCAGTTCATTAAATGACTTATATTCATGGCTTATATTCTTGTTTGAAAAGTTGCATCAAAAACAGCTTTACCTCGTGTGCAACCTTGTTAAGTTTCAACCCGTGAAATGTATAGCACAACCACAGCTGCAACAATGACACACTAGATCAATAGCGCTCCGCACAAGAGCACTGAATTATAACCAAAAGCAGTTCGTAAATTGGTGTTAGTTATTTAAGGTGGAGATGGCCTGGGAAAAAAAACGTTTTTATGCCTAGATGTTTGAGTGCACAGAGATCTGTAGCACATTTGTAAAGTAACTGCTTAAAAAGTTGAGAAGTTTTTTTTTTTTTTGTTCACCCGCAAAATGCACCACAGTATGACGTCTGAGTATGTTCTTCCAATAGGCCATGTTTATGACAAGATGGTTGTTTTTTTTTAACAAGTGGCCGCAGTGTGGCGGCACTCTACTGCTTCTCATTTACTATCATCCAGTCCAGTTCCATGTTTCAAAATTTCAATGTTTGTCATTATAGTGTGATTATAGAGCAGATGTGGATCAGTAGATTGTTGTAGGGCCTTTGATGAACCTGGATTGTTCTAATCAATACCGAAAGTCAACATGCAGTATTATCTGAAATAAAAGCTTTTCTGTAAATGAATCTTTACTCTATCTTTGCCATACAGCTACGGAGGATGAAGAACAAAAGCCTTCCTCCTTGGCTGACAAAGTGTCTCTGTACAAAGGTGACATCACCACCCTGGAGGTGGATGCCATAGTGAATGCTGGTGAGTTTGCCATTTCGGATCAGTTGCAGATTTAAAGCTTCATTATTGTAGCAAGTCAATTAGTGCACAAGCGTGTGATTTTTCTGTTTTTTTTAATGCTGTGTGTTAAATTTTACCATTGCTCCTGCCGCATGTTTTGCATAGTCTAGGATCCACTTTGCATTTCTTGTGCTTGCCTGACCTCTGGTGTTTATAAGTGGTACAGGCATGACTACTTTTTTTTTTCTTGTTTGTACTGATGCATTTTATAGGACAGATGAGATTTCTTCTTATGTGTATTTAAGTCTGTGCAGTGTGTTTTCTCTCCGCAGTGCATTTTGCTGTTTATTTTCTGTTTTGATGTGCTGTGATGTGAATGTTCTTTCACAGGGATGATGCTTTTCCTTTTCAGTATCATAGAGGATGCCAGAGAACAAACTTGTAAAACTGATTTTTTCCCCCCCGTTTGTCTACAGGGTGAGATGGTATTATCTGTCTCTCTGGCTTATAAATTCTCTTGTTTTCCTATTGCAGTGATATAAAATCAATTTGTTTTTCCTATTATTAACTCTTTAGTGTGGGGGCTGTATTAAATCTGTTGTGTGGTGAAAGGAGGGGTTATATAGTAGATGTTCTGGAGAAATAGACATGTGTTAACTGGGTTCTGCTGTGGTGAGAGAGCAGACAGATAACACTGTCATGGTTTACCTCAAGTCATGGAAACCTGGCAATAAAGATAGAAAATTGTGGCAACCGGATGGAAGTGCTTACTTAAGCGTTTAGTATGTATTGTGTGGGAGATTTTCATTGATTAGACATGTTCTTTCAAGATGTTTATCTCAGTGTCATTCATTGAGAGGAATAGTTTAACATTCCTGCCACAGAGAGTGATTGCAGTTCAATTCCAAAACTGCTGTCTGTTTGACAAGAGCATCCGTGAAATGTGATTTTTGCTGGACCGTTGAATCTCTAACAACAAATGGAAACTCTTAACAGCTGTGTTGTGCTCTGGTTACATCATGTACAAAAATGTGTTTGTGAATGATTGAGGTTTTTTGTTTATCTCCGTGTAGTTCAGGCATTTTGCAGCCTAATTGAAGTAACGATGCCTATGAGCTTTGGGATATTTAAACGAATCTAAACCTTCTGTTGAGTTTACTGCTGTTCTGTGAGCCGTGAACCTTGCAAAGTAGTAGATTCATTATCACTGGAGCTTGTCTGAGTTTCACATTTCCGTTATGTGTATTTACTCTCACATACTAGGTTATTTCTACAGTTTCCTTGGTGTGATCAAGGGCTGTAGGCTGATATAGAAAAATATGACATAATTTTAAATAAACAATAAATGTATATTTTAATGTATCGTTCTGTTATGTATATAGATATATTTTCAATTTCATACACTTATACATGCATGCATATGCATATACACGCAAAAACTGAAAAGGACTTTTTCCTTCTTTGCATTGTAAAGTTTTTGTTTTCAAGAGATCTTCCCCTCTGAAACTTTCGGCAAGGTTGTAAGGTCAGTCAGCATAGAAAACAGGAAATAAGAGAACAGGCCAAATGGTACGCTGGTCTAATCTCGGTGTGTGATGCAGTCATACCGATGTGAAACTGCAACAGTAAGCAAAATGAATCTAAATTAATCACATGTTCAATTGCACCGTGGTTGAGCTTCTCTTACTGCTTATTTCAACAAGTTTGTTGGCGCATTCTTCACATCAGTGGTTGCATAAAAATAATGTGAAACCATTTCGTAGGGTTTGTGGCATTGAATTAGGAAAGTAATTGGTTTAAAGGCTTCAGAGTATGAGGGAGACAACTTATCATGCAGACGGGTAGCTGTTCATCCATCAAAAGCCAGTGACTCAGGCCAGGAAAGTAATCGCATTATTGCAACAGTGATTTGGACTGATTCTTAAAGCCCCATTTGCTCCAGTGTTTTAAGTTTAGATTCCTGGAATGATGTTTCCATCTCGAAGCTATAATATGATGATAAGAACAATCGGAAAGCATCTCTGTGATTGCGGGGAACTGTCTTTTTGTTTCCAGTAGTCCTGCTGAAAATGTATACAGCATTGTACTCTTAGGAAAAAGAAAACAGTTGCTGATGTAAAATGTGCTGTGATTTTGTAATCATAAGTATTTTTTTCCCTGCTCAGTAGATTTTGATTCAATCTAAGTCCTGCTCTAGATTTTTTTTTTCTTGTTGAATGTCTGTTTTCACTCAGAAATGTCAGGTTACATTGCAAAATGGCTTGTAAACACTTTCAATCTAACCAACTAACTATTGCATTGGACTGGAAAAGTGAGATCTGGCATGAATTGAGCTGCTTGTGTGGCAGACATTTTGCCTGTCTTTGTCTTGTCCTCACTGTAAATCTCACCATCCCATGTCCTTCCCTTCTAAACACTCATTGGTTGTGTTCAAAACCACATTCTCTCTGTAAAGGTACTTGTTTTGAGTAAAATTACAACCATTTGCGACCATTAAAAAAGTTTATTCTACATAGTATGAGTGTGTGTAATATGAATGTAATCTGACTGTACTACATTGGCCATGTTGTTATTGTCATGTGACCTACCATTGTCAGTTGCATCGCGCGTAACGCCTTTCCTGTGGCCTCATGGGATAGTGAAGGATGCACACTTCAGAATCTTGCTGGAAGCAGCAGGTCATGTGGATACTCTATGCATATTGTCTTATGAATACTGTGAATTTGGACATGCTACTCTTCTCACATACTGTTTTCACCTACGTTATAGTAGGGAAGTATGCAATTTTGAATGCAGCCATTCTCTAGAAGAAACAGGTGGATGAAGGAACAACTCTTCCAATCCCTATGAGATTTGATAAATCTTTTGGGCGGTTGTACTGATTGCCAATTTCTTCCTTGAGGAGGAGAGTTGCATCATCTAATGGATTTGGTTTCTTTTTGAACATCTTACATGTTAGAAGAAAGACATCCACCCTCCCCAAAAAACTCCCAGCTGACTCAGACTCAGCTTTCCCCCGCATTTAGTCTGACTCTTGTTTTTTTTTTCTTCTCCTCATTGTGTTGGTTTATAGGTAATCACAGTTATTTTCCTGCACTTAGAAATCCAACGAACCTCGATTGAGCCTAATTTCCGTTGTCCTTACACATAACAGCCTTCTATCTGTCTCCTGGCCCTCAGAGAAAAAAAACATCGTCATAAAAAATCCAAGAAAGGAGTGAAATTGACTGATTATCATAGTTATTCTTTTAATCATGCAGGGAGGTTGATGCAAGAGTCGCTTTGCCATCATAAACCTTTTTTCTCTTCCGATTATAATAGTTTTTACTCCTCTCTGGCGCTTTTATTGCACGTTGCGTTGAGGAATATTACTGTAATAAAGAAACCTCTTGAGACTTTTGCTCAAAAGCCCTTTTTCAGATCGTGTAGTATTATTATATTCCATAACTTGAATTTGAGGACTTTATTGGTGACCAGAAGTGAGAAGAATGAATTCATTTGGCGTTTGTTCTCTGTATTAGAAAGTTATGGTCGCTGTCATGCGTAATTCTTTTATATAATGCTCTTTTTCATTTATTAATCAGAAAAGCATGGAAAAAGGCTAAAAAAGCACCATAAAATTAGTATATACAACAACTTCTGAAGTCATACAACAGCTTTAAATTGTTCTTCGCTGAAAAACATTATTAAATGGGTTCAGAATGACAGACTTTTTGGGAGAACTGTTCCAAATGAGAACAAGGGGTGATTGCAGAGTCTGTGTGTATATTATATACAAAGACAGTTCACTCGTATTACTATGAATGGGAGAAACTACAATGTGCAATATGGTGGAATAATTCCTGCCTTCTCAATAAAAGAGCGAATAGCCAATTGATAAAGTTATCCTGATATTGCAGCTGCCTTTAGAAGCTGAAATGTGCTCAAATATTGAGTTGAAAAATGTATTTATGGGACAGCTCATGTCAGATTTTATTTGAAATATTATTTAAATGTGAGATTGTCAGTCAGTGTTTGATGTTTCAGTATTTCCACATTCAATTAGATAAATTGTGTACTGTAAAGATTAGGCCAACCGATCAGCATCTGCTTCTGGAGAATTCCCTCTTGAGATGGTTTTGTTTGCCTTTGCATCCATTTGAGTTACTGAAAACAAAAAAAAAAAAAATAGTTTTAATCCTGCAATATTAGTTAATAAAGTGTGCTGGTTTTATACTCAGGCCCTGTAGAGTTTGCATTGGAAATGTCAGGCAGCATGAAATTAAATGGCAACAGTAATTAATTCTGGGCGGCTTCATGCTGCATGCTGAGAGAGGTGAGGCTGTAAGCATGTTAAATGGGTTTTTAAATCACTCTCTGGATGGTCAATTATTTTTTCATAGAAATAAATTTCTTGTCAGAGCTGCTAATTGAAATAGCAACTGACATCAGGGTCGTGATAGGTGCAGAAATTTTAATTGCTCTCCCTTTCTTGTTTTCACACAAGGTGTCGGTTCGCGAAGCAAGCAAAACAAACACTGAATAAAAAAAAAAATGGTGAAGTCTGACGGGGCGGTCAGATGGTGAAGTTGTTAAATATAGCTTTGAAACTTATGCCAAAAATATCTGTCTGGCAAAAAATGAGAACAAGCAGATAACATAAAACTTAAACTAAAAATAAATATGTAAAAAAACAAAAAAACAAACTTGAGTTGTGTGAAGCATACGGTTGAGTGCTCCACCATTTGAAGATGTCGTGCAGGCTTTGTGCTCAGGAGGGGAGATTGTCGTTTTGTAATTATGGGAGCTCTTCAGAAAGGAACGGAGGAGCTGTGTCTTTTGCCCTGTAGCGTGGTGAGACGCAGCCACAGATGAATGCAGTAATGGAGTCTAATGCACTCTGCACATTAAATGTTCTATGAGTCACAAAGCTTAATGGAGAGCACTTGCATGTTTAACCGAAGACGGGCCTCAGCTCTTTTGTAATTGACATTTGAAAGTGGGAAAAGAGCACTCCTTATCAACACGACTTGCAAAGGGGGGAAAAAAGGGCCAGCGTGCACCCTGTCATCATCAAAAAAAGGTCCCTAAGATGTAAATCGGAGCTTATGTTGCTAAAAGCATTAGAGGTATCTTTTGATATGACAAAGTAAATTCACATTCATTTTCTATCTCTTCGATTAATGTATACATCTTGACATATCTTTTAGAGGGTAATGACCAGGCACATGGAACCTACCTGTAGAACTCCTCACATTCACAAAGTGCTACACATTTGGCTTCAGTTTTCAGATACCAATAAATAAGGCTTTGCAATATAGCTGTAACATGATCCAGCTTATAAATTTTATATTTATTTTTTATTTGTATAGATATTGATCAGTATGTAAAATTAGTTTTGACATCTTTTAATAACATCAGGAACTAAATTAAACCTTTTATATATATATATATAATATGTATTATGTATGTATTTGTATGTATGTATATATATAATATAATATGATTTATGTGAAATGTTATTACAATTTGAAATAAATGTTGTCTATTTTAATGTATTTAAAGATGTAATGTTTATCCTGTGATAGCAAAGCTAAGTGATAGCATAATAGTGATAGCAAAGCTAACTCTTGCATTGGTCTTCAGTGTCACGTGATCCTTCTGAAATCCTTCTAATATGCTGATTTGGTTCTAAAGAAACATTATTATCAGTGGTGAAAATGTTTTTTTTGGAGTTGAAACTCTTATACACCCTTATACTTTTTTAAATTTTTTTATTTTGTATTTTTCTTTTAGATTTTTTTTAATCCAACCAGGATTATTTGGTGATTAGAAAGTGCAGAAGAACAGCAAGTTTTTAAAGATGAGGAATCTTTTATAACATTATAAATGTATTTATTGTTATTTTTGATTAACCAAAGGTGCCCATGCTGTATAAAAGTATTTCTTAAATATTTTAATGATTTTTTTTTGAGATGGTTAAGATATATACATTTATTATTAGTTTGAACAGATTCACAGAATTGAATTGAATTTGCAAACTTTTTTTTGTTTTGCTACTGTAATGACTATTAAAGTGTTAAAGTATTAAAGTATTAGTCTACCCAAAATTTCTGTCATTAATCTCGTGAACACGCATCAAAGGCTGACATGGAAGAGAAGAAATCATTGAATAAAGTCGTTATTTTTGTTTTCTTTGCACACAAACAGTATTCTTGTAGCTTCATAAAATTAAGGTTGAACTGCTGATGTCACTTGTTCCGAAGATGTGTCTTATGGGTTTGTAAAGACATGAGGATGAGTAATTAATTACAGAATTTTTATTTTTTATTTTTGGGTGAACTATCCCTTTAAAACCGCTTCTGTCTGAATGTTCTTATTTTCATTTGGAGAGATTGTAAAATTACTCATGTTCTTTAGGATATGCTTTTTTGGAAATTCAATAGCCACATAAAACATGAATTAATCGTTATGATATTCACAATGTTGCTTATTTTGTATTGCCAACAAAATCACTGCAAATATATTGTTAATATTCGATACGTGACCCAGTACCAAAAGAATTGTTGTGATCTGCGTTCAACTTAACACATTTTACCATGTTTAAAACTTTCTTACTATGCATAAATCAGTGCAGACAACCATTACTGCTATTACTGGTGCCGCTATGTGAAAAATGGTGGCATTAGTAATAGCAGCAATGGTTGTCCATTGCTGCTAGCCCAGATGGAAAACTTCGGTCAGGCTTGAAATCTTCGCAACTCACAGTAAAACATGTCTTGCAGAAGTTCAGTAACAGCAGTCCTTGTTTCAAGGATGTTTTTCTTTGATGTCTGTGATTGTTTTAGGGCAAGAGAGCCTGGGCAATTTGAAGACTTCAAGGCTAAGTCATTTTCAGCAGTATTGATTCTGCAGTGATGTGAGCAAGAGAAAGAGTGTGTGTTGAAGAGTTTGCTGCATTGAGGTGGGGGAGGTGGGGAGGTGGGGGGGTGGTAGTGTTTGTGTCTGTGTGTGTGTGTTTGACTGGATGAAGAAGGGAAGTGAGGTGAACATTTTGGTCTGGTATTTCTGGTCAAGGCTTTAGCAGTTAATAAAATCAGTTTGTGATATAATGCTTTACTGACCTCCGCTCTCAAGTTTATATTGATTACAGACCCTCTAAAACACACACACACACTTACTGACAGAGTTCAGATCCAAGTCCACAGTTCAGGTTGGACAGTAGCAAGTGAGTTGATGTGCAAACTTGTGATTGTTGCAATGTTGCATCAGGAATGAAAATCGATGGCTGCTGCCCATGGCAGTTGCTGCTCTAATGAACAGTGAAATAACTGTGATGGGTGTGTGTGTGTGTGTGTGTGTGTGTGTGTGTGTGTGAGCGCAGAACTGACTTCACTTTTAAAAACCCCTGTTAATACTGTCAGCATGATGGGATTCAGACTCAGGGCTTTCTGTAATACTACATGCACATATTCTCTCCCTTCTCCTTTTTCTCCAGATTTGCATCGTTCATTGCAAATGGAAATGAAACTGACCTCAATTCTGAAACTGTTTTACACTCTTGTAGATTTGTGGCTTGACCTTTAACCTCTGAAAGCAAAAGTGCAGGGATTTTCTCAGGTATTTTCAGGATCCTTTAGGAGGCTTAGTCTTGTCTAAGATTTGAATGTCATAATGTTGTGAAAGTTGTATAGAGGTGTCACTGTGCAAACTGACTTTTTACTTGCACTCTGTGTAATTTAAAATAGGAGGGAAGAATCTCTAAATGTGGATTGTCATCTGGATTTGATATCCTCCCAAACATCAGCAATAATTCTGTCTTCCTCTTCCACAGTGTGTTTTCTGAATGGACCAGTCTGTCAAAACTCTTTACAAAAGCTGATTGTGAATCTGTTTATCGAGATTAAGATTGTATCTTTTGTGAAACTATAGAGGGCTTTTTGTCTTTGCAGTGTTGCCAGTCAGTAGATTTGATCCTGTTATGAAACTGGAGGAATTTTGGAATGATTTTTTTAATTCTGATACTAACAGGATGTTTTAATTTGCTAATGTTTTTTTATTTGCTAAATTAATGTAGTCTCATTCACTGATTAATCAGTATATAATACATATTATATATACACTATCGGTCAAAAGTTTTAAATCATTCAGAATTAAATTTTTTTTTTTTTTAAAGTCTCATTTGTTTACCTATTCAGGCTGCAGTTATTTGACCAAAAATTAGAAAAAATAAAACCAGTAATGTTGCGAAAAATTATTGCAATTTAAAATAACTGTAATATTTTAAATTGTAATTTATTCCTGTGATGCCAAAGCTGATTATTCATATTGTCACATGATCCTTCAGAAATCATTCTAATATACTGATTTAGTGCTGAAGAAACATTTCTTATTATTATCAGTGTTGGAAACGGTTGTGCTGCTTAATATTTTTGTGGAAACCATGATAAATTTTTCTACAGGAGTCTTTGATTAAAAAGTTCAAACTAACAGTATTTATTTGAAATAGAAATCTTTTGTAACATTATAAATGTTTTTACTGTCACTTTTGATCAATTTTATGCTTTCTTTCTTTCTTTCTTTCTTTCTTTCTTTCTTTCTTTCTTTTTCTTTCTTTCTTTTGAATTGTAGCGTACAAGGTTTCCACAAAAATATTTAATTCTCTTATGTTATTTAATTACCTCTAAATTTGATGTTTGCATAATCTTTGGTGGAAATACTGGATTTACCAGAGAGAAAAAGATTATTATTTTATTTTAGCCGGCACAAGTTGATTTTGATAGATGTATTTTTTATACAATGGGGTCTAAAGGTTTTTTTTATTTTTTTTATTTTAGAGATAAAATAAGTTTTAGGATTTTGAAATGTAAAATGTAAAAGTGGAACAACCTAAACACTCAGGAATTTTGAACTTCATGTTTCTATTTTATCTTATAAATATAATATGGTTTGTAAAGTGTAGCTAAGTATCACTAGTGGTCTCAGATGTTTGGATCCCACTGTGTGTTTCCAGCTTCTCTACGAAACTGCATTCTCAGTTTGAGTGTGTCAAATGCTAATGAATTAAAGGGTCTTTCTCTTGAGCTTTCATCTGGAGCTGCTGGGCAGTTTGACATTTTGGCCTAAAGGGGGCAATGTGCATCCACGAGAAACCTGACCCTGAGTGCAACCTGAGAAAACAGCTCAGACCTCTCATGCAAACTGCCAGTGCTCATCTTTGTTGTTTTGACCAAATCCACAGCGCTTGTTTGGATAGCTGCTTGTATTCCAGGGATGTCGTGGTTACTGAGATGAGAGGATGTAGCTCATCGGTTCTGTATATTTGTGCACGTGGGCAGTTGCAGACATGCAGTTGGTTTTCGGCTAAGATAATATAAAATTTAAACCATTGTGATGAGAAGGGAAAATAAGATCTCTTCTGATCTAAGAGAAAACAAAGCATCAATCAAAACATGTAGAATCAAATCTGTTTTTTAGTGGTTTGGTGAGTGCGAACATGCACAAGCAAAAAGAAAAACACGTCAAAATAAGCACAGAACAATGATATATGCATTGCCTCTCGACAGCATCCCATTCCTTTTCGTGGAAATTCATTTTCCCTGAAGTTAGTTTGGCCCAGCTACCTGCTGGCAACCTGTTGTCTGTGCCGCTGCTTTGCCGCGAATTTCCCCAGATACGTCCGTCTTCTTCATTTTTCCTGCCGTTTTGTCAATTTTTATGACTAAACGCTAGTTTTCCAGACGTTCATTGAAGTCTGTCTTCCGAGTTACCAGCGCAAGACTCTGGGAAACTGTGTGCCTTAGCAGAAATGCTTATTAGGTGCTTGGTTACATGCCCACGGTGGGAATATTTGCAGTAATGGCCCCTCTGAACATTTTCATAATGGGCAGTTCAGCGTTCCACAAATACAGATTTCAGAAAGCATGTGCTGTTTTTGAAGGAGGTTGTTTGCAGAGCGGATGGCTTTCTTCCTCTCTTTGAAAAAGACATGTCGGTTAATGTCGACCACCAATGGGCTTATCAGAGTTACGCCTTCCAGTAATACCCCTAAGCCTGGGATACAATTGGATTTTCTTCCCCCCTTCTCCATAAAGGACCTCTCCCAATGTTCGGCGCTCATTTCATAACAGTCAGTCATTCCCTCTGCGCACTCCGCTTTGTAATCAGCCTGAGAATTTTTGATCTGTTGCCTGTTCGCTCGTCTTTTCTGTAGTTGTGCGGAGCCTTTTGCAAAGTGAGCTGTTTTACACAGAAGCCCCTTCAAGGGCCTGCAATGAATTCTGGGATAAATGCAGTTGAATTGAGCTTTAATTAACAGCCCATAATTATAAAACACTCAGCGCTGAGCAGCATTAATGGGTGGAATTTAGACTGGATGTTTAAATTGAAACGCGGCTGCACTTTCCTCGCGTTAGCGCGTAACTTTATCTGCGCTTCTGTGCGTGATTGCAGATCAAATGGTGGTATGAGGAAATTGATTTTGATGGTGGTGTAGCTGTCCTGCACTTTAACAGATGGAATTGAATGGATCTCTGCTTCATGGCTGTTCTCTCGTTCTCCTTCATCTGTATGCTAATGCCAGACGAATGGTGTTTGTTAGGAAATGAGTTTCAATTGACTTGACAGGAGTTATATTATTGTTCTCATTGCACAACCACATAAGCCGGCCCCACTTTTCAGCTTAGCACACTGAAGTTTAATGCTGTTATGGGCAGATAGCATTTCAAAAGCCTTCATGTGATTTCTGACTAATAATTCTTTGTAATCAAATCCAGGAAGTGCTGCTTGAAAGCAGGTTGGAAAGCATGTATAAGCACATGATGACAGGGTCTCAACAGGCTCTTTACTCTAGATGTACTGATCTCTGTCGGTAACAACAGAGATGGTGTTTGATGTAGTTGGTGGAATTATGATCTTTGAGTATTGTTAGCTTCTAATGCAAACCTTGAAGTTTTTTTTTAATCTGCTTAACTGTAAATATATATAGGTTGTTCTTGAATTAATGGAACTTTTCTGACCCTTAGGATGATTTTTAAAGAGAAAATGCTATAAAAATGCTGTAGTTTTGAAGTATAGATTTTTAAAAATTACTTATTGCTTTTATTCTATTTTTTTTTTTTTTAGAAAATTGAAAAGGCCATGATCAGATCCTCATTCTAGAATAAATATTTTCACACATTTTTCAGGCTTTCAAGGCATCAAAAGTGATACCTGACAATATACATCAAAGTGTAAAACATACACACATACATTTTTTTTTATTATTATCAGTTCAAAAATCAAAACCACCTGTCAATTTTAAAAGTTCATTAAACAAGGTATTAATAACGTAACCATTTTAATGCAATTTACTACTTTTATATATGCAGTGTGACATACTGACACATTTACTTACACACACTCACTTTTGTTATTGTGCAGCAAAGTATATAGAGACAAGACAGAGAGAGCTAAGAGGAAAGCATTGGTTGCCTTGGATACAGTGGCCAATGTCTGTTTTGTGTTCTGGAAACGCTGTTCTGCTGTTTATTGGTTTTCTCAACTGGCCCTTCATTGAACCCCCTGATAACACATGCCTTAATATCTTCTTCAAGTGGTAATTGTGGGATTTAGCAAGGCACAAGATCCAATAATTGAATTCCCTTAAATTGTTTCAGTGTCTAATTTTTATCACCTGGGTTGATTGGCTATTTTTAAAATGAATATTAATCCCAGGGTCTTTGTAAACAGGCTCAATTTTGTCCATTAAGTGGCCCTGTTTTAAATAAGATGGAGCCAGTGACTGAACTATGTGAATAAAGTACATGTGAACCATGCATGTAGCAAGAGACAGTGAGAGAGATGTGTAAAGTCTCTAGAGCACAGGGTCATGTAAAGGAGATGCAGAAATGCTGTTGATTTGCAGCACTTGCTGGATGAGTTTGTCAGAAGCACAATTCAGAAGTTGTGACCTTACACAAACTGCATTTGTTTAACCTCCTCGGGCTTTTCGGCACATAATGGGATGATGGCTGCTGCCATTACCCTGATGAAATGGCCAAATAAGTGACTTAAGCGTGGCCTCATAAGCGGCAAAGCTTGTCGGCTTGCTGTTTTGTTGCCCTTTGATGGCATGGTTGGCAAGCCCACCCGTCAGATTAAGACTGCCACTGTGACATGAACAAGTCTTTTAAGTACTGCAGAATTATAAAAAAATGTCCAACACTCACATGTTTTGACATGCTGTGAGACAAAAAGGAACGTAGAACTGTCTTGTAGATTTCTAGTGATTTGCTGTTGGACGTTTCTTTTCTTTTTTCTTCTTCTTTTAAACCAGGGGAGATAGGAACAATAAACCTGACAAGACTACTGCAGATCAAACAACTTTTTTTTATTTTTTGTACTCTGGCTTTAATGCAGCATTCTCAATTCAACAATGGCATTAGATAATAAAATCACAATTTCAGCTGTTATGTCGATGATGGTGCTAGAATGTTACTGATGGGACTACAGGGGTATGTAAAAAATGGGAAGGACCGACGTGAAGGATAAATACTACTTGTTAGATAATTACTAGAGATAAATGCAAATAAATATGCAAATTCTGTGTAAAGATGCAAAATCATCACATGCTGCCTTGTTTCCTGTCAGCTCATTGTAAGCAGTAGCCAAAACTAATAGCCCTGTTTGTTTTGAGAAAATGTCTGGCAGTAGGGCAAACAATTAGTTTGACAGAGAGGGAAAGAACTTGTAATCAGAGCAGATGAAGATTATCCTGAAAAATGGATTGAAATAAAGAGGCCAATGTGGTGAATTAGTATTTTTTTAAACATATATTCAGGGATGTCTGTGAGTGTTTTTGAGTGATAAAAATGAATCTTTCAGTCAGTTTATTCAAATGGACTGTTTGACCTGATACCTGAACATGAATCAAACTTACAAACTTTAATGCCATGTTGTTCTGCTGAAGATATAAGATGCTGTTTAATGATCTCTGTCTTAAAGGGATAGTTCACGTAAAAATGAAAATTCTGTCATTAATTACTCGCCCTCGTGTTGTTCCAAACCCCTAAGACCATTCATCTTCGTAACATAAATTACGATATTTTTGATAAATTCCAAGAGCTTTCTGACCCTACATAGACAGCGACGCAGCTACCACATTCAAGGCCCAGAAATGTAGTAAAGACATCATAAAAATAGTCCATGTGACATCAGTGGTTCAACCTTAATTTTATAAAGCTACGAGAATACATTTGTGGGCAAAGAAAACAAAAATAACAACTTTATTCAACAATTTCTTCTCTTTAATGTCAGAATTCAATGCATGTTCATGACAGTCCCACAACGCATTATGATGCATTATGGTAATTAATGACAGAATTTTCATTTTTGAATGAACTATCCCTTTAAAGCTCATGTAATTTATTTGTGAACTAAGAAATGTTTGTGAAAGTAGTCTGATGATGCTGTCTGTAGGAAAAGCCTGTTTATTAGGAATATTTGTCATACGCTGAACATCAATTTATAATTTCATTTTTTTTCACCATTTTATATTTAGATCATGATATCTTAACATGATCAGACTCGCAATTTCTTAATAAATGCATTCATGCCATCTCTGTTTAGCATTAAATTGTGTAAATATAACTTTTTGTGCCATATACAGAATGCTGCTTCAGATGCTGTTTCACTGTTGCTTTTGCATTCTAAACATAGCAAATGTTAACAGTTTGTCCATTGTTATCACAGAATAAACTGATAAGTTGATCAGAACCCTGAGGTGCCTTGAGTAGAAGTGTTTGTGTTGAATAACTTAACGGTCAATTAGAATACCAGCTTCACTGATCACCCAGTGACCAATTTATATCACTATTGCTGATACCAACTTTCTGTGATTGTTTAGCTTAGAGCCTTTTATCTCCGTAGCTGAGACTGAATGTCACAGCGTTAATTATCTCCAGTCATCTCCTGAGTTAAACATGCCATGAAACATCAGAGGCTTCATTCTTAACAACCCAACAGATACTCTCAAATGTCTCAACTCTAATGAAACAGCAAGCAGACTTGCACATTCCTTAACGCACGCTCTCTCTCTCTTTCTCTGTCTCTCTCTCACTCCTGTTCTCTGTCTCTCTAGTTTTCTCAACAATTCTTCTGGCAAGCAGGTGTTGATTGATTTGAATGAATGTCATTCGCCGTTTTAATGTGAGAGCGAAAAAGGAGGAGGGAAAAGAGAAAGAGACTGAATAAATGTCTGAGGCAGTTTTGCTGTTTGGTGGTGTTTCTTTTTTTTTTTCTTCATCATGGATTCTGTTACTCTGACAAACAGGAAGACAAGGTGTCTTTGCCTCATAGGGAAAATGTATTTATAGTGCTATTCTCAGAACTGCACTAGCAGTCACAGCAAATAGCAGAAGCAAGAACAGCAAACGGAGACGTTGTTTCCAGTCAGGAGAACTTAATTGCATGTTTGTTGTGTCCATTCACAGTCTAATATCTTGCGTAAACCGCTCTTTAACGGGTGCACATGCTGATTGAAGTGGTTTGGTTTAATGATTAATTAACATAGCATTAAGATTACGCAGGTGGATGGTTTAACAGGAAGTGACAAGGCTAATAACTGCTGCCCTGTCATCTTGACACACGTATGAAGCTTTACTTGTCTCGTCTTATTTCTGTTTTCCACTCTCACCCCATTTCTGCCTACGCCTCCGCATTGCTCTTTACAAGGAACCTTGCTCAGAGCACTCGCTGTTCACATCTGTACGGCAACAACTCCGGCAGAACGAGCCCTGAATGTGAGCGTCAGAGTGATGACAGTGGCCGAAGGGCTGCCGAGTGGAGGGTTTAATTGAAAGCAAAGCTGTGATGCATTGGTAGTGAATAGACAACAACGTGAGATCAAGAAGCAGGGGAAAAAATTTCCTCTGAGTAATTTACACTGGCTAAGAGCAGGCCCTATTGTAGAAAGCCTATGTCACGTCTGCTTTTTTGCAGCGTCAGTTAGCAGCGAGTGGTAAACATGGAATAATTGCTCGAGGTCACTACTGCTTTTAAAGGCCACAATATGCCTTCACCTAACATGAGTGCAGGGCTCTGAGGACGGTGTGGGCACAACAAAATGTGTGGCACAGTAGAATGGGACTCTTGAAAGGAGTAAGAGGGCCAAAGATCATCCCTTTTTTCCTTTTAATTCCATTTGCCAAGGTGGATATGGAGGATATCTGAAATTGGACCTAACATGTTGATAAACAATAAAAAACCTATTATTATTTTTACAATAACAACAACAATAATTTGTTAAATTTTAGTAATAGTAGTAAAATAATAATTATTAAATAATTTATATTATTATTGCAATTAAATATAATGATAATAATAAATTATGATAAGAAAAGTTTTAACTTGTATAGATTTATATTTTTTTGTTTTAATGCATTTTTCATTACACGTATTTAGTTATTTATTTAAAAATATCTTTAAGTTAAAATACTTTACTATCTTTTTAGTGTAATATGCAGAAATAGCTATAAGCCATTTGTAGGTTCCAGGAAAAGTGTATACACTGAGACTATGTTGTTTTAAAAATTGTGCTGTTTGAGCATCTCGACCAGCCCACCACATTACCATTGGCAATTCCATTTGGTAGCGCTTAAAGTCCGTGTAAAGTCAATTCTGAGAATTGTTTGTACACATTATAAATGTTAGAAATGCATTGCTGAAACATGTTACAAAGACTGTGAACTATGTAGTACTTAATTGTGGAGTTAGACCGTTAAACAATTTTTCACCATTTTCGTGATCAAGATTTTTTGGGCGGGGCTAAATCATGACCCGCCAATGGACACGCCTCCAGCGTTTGAGAGGAGAGAATATTGCTTATTTTTTCAAGATTTTGATACCTTATTTTATTTACTTGGCGGTTTTTTTTAGCATTCAAATCTGGCTGGGTGGTTAATAACATATTTTTCCGTGGTGTGACAAACTCAGAACACACATTTAATATTGACTTTACACAGACTTTAAGTTAGTTTCACTAACCTCACACATTTGCATTTTTATTTGTTTATCTATTTTTTGCTGTGGCACTACAGATTCAGAGGAGGTGGCACAGGCATGGAGTTCTATAATACCTGGAGAAAACTATCCGTTATTCCCATTCATCTCAATGGCAGCCCTGCAGGCACACAATCTGGATGCTGGCATCTTTGTTTCATGGCCACTCAGTAGAAACATTTTTTGAGTCAATCACCTAGGCTGTAAATGGCATGTGATTGATCACTCTTTACTGGAACCCTTTGCAGCATATATGGAAACTGGGAATTTTTTTTTTTGTACTTCAGTAAAAATCTGGCTGCAATTGAATAGCCGTCAATAAGTTATTTTTCCCAGGCATTTCCCAGGAAACCTCAGTGAATGAGTGCACTGCGGATTTTCTCTATAATCATGCATTGGTGCAGACAATAAAAGCTTTATATGCAATTTTTTTTGCTTTTCAATTCACAAAGAGCATCCTGATACATCTTAATTAAATTAAAGCCGGATCAATATTCTTTACAATGCATCCCTTCTAGAGTTGGTCAGAAAGTCCAACCACAATAACTTTTTATGTGGACACATTGTCTACATAATAACCAACTTTTTGTGACATAGGCTATTATTTTTCACATTTTGTGCAGTTTCTCTACTCCAAAGCATGCAAAAAAACAACTCTTTCGCACATTTAAACCCAAAACATTGTATAAAGTTTCAGAAAAATGACATGTTCTCCTAAACTTGCCCAAATCAGACTTTGAGAAGCAGTCCTTTCGCTCTGGAAGAGACGAGCGTCAGCTATCTCCAAGGGTTTGTAATGCCGAGCGCATTGCAGAGAGGATTTCTGAATGGAATTGACTGACACCATCACACTGCCTTGTCTCCAGAGTCTCATCAATGTCAGGCACAGCAGCAGACCTGCCTGTCATCTCTGATATAGAAGCTGTCATTTGCTGTAAATCGAGCACTTGGCCCGGGCCGGCGGTTGGCCCTACGGAGGTGTTAAAAAAAGCACAAACTAAACAAAATGGAGGATGGCTGTAGGTCAGAAGCAGACAGGACTGCTCCCTATTGACTATCAGTCTTTCAGTTACGAGAGTCAAACCTCACAAACTCATAAACACCAGCTGCTATTTCAATTACAGTGTTCTGCTGTGCAATTTTAACATGGATGAGCAGACTGCTGTTACTGTTTGCCAAGCGAATTTTGGATACAGTGGGAACTGAATTCCTTTTTAAGTTTAGATTTTTTTTGAGTCTCTTTGCTGTTGTCTCCCTCATGGTTTCCAGACTCTGTGATGGTTGCCATTGGCATTGCAAAAATCTAGCTAACATTGAAAAGAAAACTACAACCTTTTTTTTTTTTGTTTGTTTTTTTTTTTACTTAGAGCTAGCATATATTATTTAGCTAAGCAGGATTACCATGTTTGAAACTGAGAGTTTCAAGTATGAAGTCTGATGTTGAATGTTGGGTGTTGAATGTTCAAATTTATTATAGAATAATCAATATATGCACATCTGTGTCTACACATTAGAGCTGCAACAAACGATTATTTTGATAATCGATTAATCTAACGATTATTAGAACGATTAATCAACTAATCATTGATTATTTTACTGATTAATCAGTAGACTTTGATTGATTATTCAGCTTTTGCAATTAGTTAAAATATTGAGTTATACATATTCTAACAAATAAAGAAAGGTCACTTCAGCTGTTGAAAATCATATTATGTAATTACAATTATTAAACTATTAATTTATACAAATAGATACACTACCAGTCAAGTTTTTGAACAGTAAGATTTTTAATGTTTTTAAAGAAGTCTCTTCTGCTCACTAAGCCTGCATTTATTTGATCCAAAATACAGCAAAAGTAGTAATATTTTGAAATATTTTTACTATTTAAAATAACTGTTTTCTATTTGAATATATTTTAAAATGTAATTTATTCCTGTGATTTCAAAGCTGAATTTTTAGCATCATTACTCCAGTCACGTGACCCTTCAGAAATCATTTTAATATTCTGATTAGCTGCTCAATAGAAAGTTCAGAAGAACAACATTTATCTGAAATAGAAATCTTTTCCAGCATTATTAATGTCTTTATCATCACTTTTGATCAGTTGAAAGCATCCTTGCTAAATAAAAGTATTAATTTCCATAATTTCTTTCCCCAAAAAAAAAAAAAAAAAAATTATACTGACTCCAAGCTCTGGAATGGTATAGTGTATAATGTTACAAAAGCTTTTTATTTCAGATAAATGCTGTTCTTTGCATCTTTCTATTCATCAAAGAATCCTGAAGAAAATGTACTCAACTGTTTTAAATATTGATGATGATGATGATGATGATGATGATGATGATGATAATAATAATAATAATAATAATAATAATAATAATAATAATAATGAATGTTGCTTGAGCAGCAAATCAGCATATTAGAATGATTTCTGAAGGATCATGTGACACTGAAGACTGGAGCAATGATGCTGAAAATGTAGCTTTGATCACAGAAATAAATTACATTTTAAAATATATTCAAATATAAAGCAGTTATTTTAAATAGTACAAATATGTCACAATATTACTGCTTTTGGTGTATTTTGGATAAAATAAATGCAGGCTTGGTGAGCAGAAGAGACTTTTAAAAAAAAAAAAACTTAAAAAATCTTACTGTTCAGAAACTTTTGACTGGTAGTGTACATTTGGCACACAAAATGAAATGACAGACAAAGAAACTCTCTCATTCACCATTTAATTAGCTATATGAATAAATAACTGAATGACATCATTTGGCCTAACATCTCCTTTAGTATGACATATGGATAAAAAACAAAATAAAGGTAAGTGATATGATGCTTATTTTTGGAAACTATTTTATTTGCAACATAATCTCTCTTAAAATACCTTATGAGGTTATGATAATCAAAACAATCCTGAGCTAGATCAAGCTTTGATCTCTGTAAACCAAACTATCACTTTTAATTAAATTTTTTTTCCCCACTAATAAAAATATTTTATCATTAGCTAGCTCCACACTGGAGAGCTGCTTTATAACAGAAAATCAAGTTGTAATTCTAACTGAAAGCGACACTCACTGACTCTGCTTTATCATGTTTAATACTGTACAGCTGCTTGATTTCAGGCTATCTATTGCATAAAGTATACTATATAAATAAAAGTGACATGACTAAAATCAGATCTTAACTGCTACTTTCACACCGCTGTCAGTTTTTGTTGTGTTTGTTTCGTTATTCAGAGGACAGCGAGCAGCATAGGCTATATTTATTAGGGGTGGGCGTATCGATCCTAATATCGATAGTATCGATACCAACGTTGGTATTGGTATCAGATCAATACTAGCCCGATAAGATCGATACTTTAGGTTCATTTTTCCCCTATAGACTTAATACATTGCTTAATACATTCAACAAAGTGTAGACATGTCTGTGGGTGTATATTCCGCTCTTTTCACCTCTCGTATGCAAACATTGTTGCTCCTCCCCTTCTACGCTGTTTTGTTGTCATGCCATCACGTGACTCAGCGGCTCCAAGCGGCAAGAGGATACTTTTGACTACAGTGAGAGTTGGAACGGTAGAACTACAAAAGAAATGAAAAGAGGAGGAAGGAAATCCTTCACATAGTGCATATTGTATATAATTGTATACCGAATCTGTCTTTTTTATGCAGTATCACTGTAAGGTGTATACTGAGTTTGGCCTTTTAATATTATTTCTTAATGCATTAAGCCACTTTAAATGTTTTCATTATAACGTTTTTTTATGGGAGTAAAATGCTTAACATATAATTTAGCATGTTTGCATATATATTCTGGGCTCAGATGCTTGCCACATATTATATTTTATTAACAAACTGTATGCCGAATTTAGTCTTTATTTATTTATTTGGTCTTTATCACTGTCTTCCTCCATTGCACCATATTAAATGTTTTTATATTGCAATGAGAGAAAATGAAATTCAGCGTGTTGCATTCATGTTGGGTTCATCTGCTTACCTCTACATACATAGTAGGCCTATATATTTTTATAAACTATACCGAATTTGGCCTGTTCATATCACAGTTTTTTTATTGCAATAATAACAAACAAATATTACAGTATGTGTAAAACAAACAAAAAATACAGAATGTACATAACACAAAAATCCTTTCAATAATAAACGAGTTATGGTTTCTTTTTCATATCACTGTCTTCATTCAATAAGCCACTTGCGTTAAACTTTTCTTTATAATGGTTTTCTATGGGAGGAAAATAATTAACATGAAACTGTGCACTGCTTTCATGTTCTGGGCTCCTCTGTCTGCAAAGTCCTTTTAGAAAGGCAAATAATAGCCACGTAGCTTTAAGGTTAATATAATATTAGTCATATCAACATTAGTATTGTTAATTTTTTTAAATTGTTGTTGGTCATTTGTGTATTTTTTTTTATATATCAAGTATCGGTATCGTTATCGGTATCGGCGATACTGGCCCTGTATTTACTCGGTATCGGATCGATACCAAAATTTGCAGTATCGCACACCCCTAATATTTACATCCAAACGCTGCTCAGAGGCGCTGTGTCTTCTTCTCTTGAATTGCATCCAGAAGAGCTGAATTAGAGTTGTGCGCTACAGCGCCACACTGGTCAAACCGCATTATTGCAGGCTCTTACATTAGCTCATATGAGATAGAACGACTACTCGACAACAAAAATATTTGTCGACAATTTTTTATTGTCGACGTTGTCGATAATGTCGACTAATCGTTTCAGCCCTACTAGACATGGGGTCCAAAATTGACACTCAACATGTGCCAAAGGTTAAAATGGACTTTGGCAAGAGTTACTTACCAGCTGGCTTATAATTTTACTATCAGCTGCAATGTAATGGATGGTTTAAATGAAATGATGAGAATTATAGTCTGACTGTAGCTTTTTTTTTGCCCACCCCCCAAAAATAAAACATTTTTGTGCATCTTTTTGGAAAATGTATCATCATAACTTTATCTAGGATGCCTACATTTTTTTTCCAGATCTGTGTGACATGTACGTAATTATCCTTGAATTAAGCCAACGAAATAAAAAATACAAAGAACAAAATCAGGAAGGGTTTTTGTGACAAGTGCAGTTTTACTGAGAGGCCGAGACTCTCATTTTGTATATGATATGCTCTTTTAAAATTATGCAGGAAAATGACTGAATAATTCAACATACCAAAAATATTTTTAATAAAAAATAATGAAAAAATAAAATTCCAGTCAAAAATGTTTTAGACTTACCTTTCCATAAAAATATTTTAAATTCTCTGCCAATCATTTGTTCATATGACTTTTGATAGATGGCAAGTTATGTAAACAACAACCATAAACAACCAGCGGTTGGGCTAATGAAGTACTTTTTTAATTCTTTGTTTTTTTTGTTTTTTTTTAGAGATGTACAGTGTGTATTGGCATAGGCACCGATTTATGTTTCCCAACCTCCATAACCCCCCCCACCCCCCTGTTTTTTTTGAAAGCGCAAATACATTATGAACCAAATTTAATTGGATGAGCAATTAATATGGGCTCATTACTCAGTGTTAAACTAGGCCTATACTTGGTATTCAATTTTCAAGTCTTTTTCTCCATGCGACGGTGCGCTTGATAAAGAATTCTAGTTCGTGAACAGCAACACAAAAACAGAAGTTTTATTCAAATTCTGAATGCATTATATAAGAGAGCACTCTCTTTATAATCACTAAAAAGCTGACCCTCGTCTTAGTTCATCGTGATCTCATGAAGTTTTGTTATAATAAGAGGATTCACAAGTGTGCAAAACTCACTGGACATGTTTTGAGCGATGAGTGGATTCTAACTTAAAGGCCTCTGATTGGCAATTGTGTTCAAGAAATCAACAGATATGTCTGTGATTGGCTATATTGCTCAATGCTGCAAAAAAACACGGTAGTTTGCCAGATCTGTTTGCCAGTTTCATTGAGAATCTCAAGTTTTTCCCATGGGTGCTCGTAATATGTATACTGGTACCATAACAGTTATTAGTGTCTGTCAGATGTAATATTTTTTGTCATTATTTTTTAGTGAACACTATACTTCATTAAGTAATATAATCTTTAGCTAATCTTAAAGTAAAAATTGATTTTTCATTCATTGATTTTCCATTTTTTCCATTTTTTTTTTGTTTAATGCCTAAATTTACTTGTGGTATATATTTTTAGCCTTTTTGACAAAATAATGTCAAATTTTCAAACTGGCCAATTATTGGTAAATTTGACATTTTGTAAAAGCAGTGCATCCATTTTTTTGTATTATGTAATTGCTACTTTGGCCATTTGGGTCTTTTGCTGCATGACTTTTATCTAGTACTAGATGGCAATCTGAAGTGAGAGCCCTCATCCACAGGCTAACACCAGGTCACATCACTGTATGCTTATGCATTCAACTTACTCAGATTAAAGGGTTACTCCACACCAAAATGAAAATTTTGTCATTAATCACTTACCCCCATGTCGTTCCAAACCCGTGAAAGCTTTGTTCGTCTTCGGAACACAATTTAAGATATTTTGGATGAAAACCGGGAGGTTTGTGACTGTCCCATTGACTGCCAAGTAATTATCACTGTCGAGGCCCAGAAAAGTATGAAAAGCATCGTCAGAATAGTCCATCTGCCATCATTGTTCAAACTGAATTTAATGAAGCGACGAGAACACTTTTTCTGTGCAAAGAAAACAAAACAACGACTTTATTCAGCAATTCGTCTCCTCTGGTTCAGCGTAGCGCCATTTTGGAGAATATCCGCTGGACGCAAGCAGCGTACGCTCTTCTGTGTCAGCTGCATACCGGATATGCAGTTTTCATTCAGATCAAAGTGTAAACAAACGTAGAAGACGTATCCTTGTGGCGCGGCTGACACAGAAGAGCGTGCGCTGCTTGCATCCAGCGGATATTCTCCAAAATGGCGCTACGCTGAACCAGAGGACACGAATTGTTGAATAAAGTCGTTGTTTTGTTTTCTTTGTGCAGAAAAAGTGTTCTCGTCGCTTCATTAAATTCAGATTGAACCACTGATGGCAGATGGACTATTCTGACGATGCTTTTCATACTTTTCTGGGCCTCGACAGTGATAATTAATTACTTGGCAGTCAATGGGACAGTCACAAACCTCCCGGTTTTCATCCAAAATATCTTAAATTGTGTTCTGAAGACGAACAAAGCTTTTACGGGCTTGGAACGACATGGGGGTAAGTGATTAATGACAAAATTTTCATTTTGGGGTGGAGTAACCCTTTAACATCAGCCAAGTGATTCATCATACAGCCTTCTCTCCTTACTAAGGGCATCATGAAAGTCTGTGACAACCAAGACAGGTAATGCAGGAAAATCAACATGCCCCCCTTTGAGCTCCCGTTTCTAAAGATGAAGACCTGATTTCCACTTATTCATGTATTCCTTGTCGGGCCTTAATAAATGCAGCCTCTCTCTCCATCTATTTTTTCTTTTTTCTTGAGAAACGTTGTCTGTCTGGTCGCATGACTCCTATTTTGTGGGAAGTTGGTAGGGGCGTGAAGGATGCGCTTTTAGCTGTGCTCTTCGGTAATGGGTTTTCAAAGAAATGGTAGAAGGGAGCAGAAAAAAATCAGAAAGCAAAGACGTGAGGGTGTTAATCATAATAAAAAGCCAACAGCACCGTGTCCCGCCTAGATCTAAAAATGGGAGATAAAGAGCACGTCGGGGTGAGATGATCAAAACGGTTGAGATACGTTACAGTGTCCTCCAAGTCTCCTTACCAACCGCATCACATGTCTCCCGCTTCTCCACCAGAAACCTCAACTAGAACGATTGCTCAAGCACCCTTCCAACTGTCTGATATGTATCTGAATCAAATTGAAAAATGAAGTTGGAGGCCTTGATTTGGGATGAGAGCCTAAGTGCACAGTGACAATCTGAGCAGGAGCTGGAGTGGCTGTTAATGAAATGTTTTGAGGTTTAATGGAGTGGTCCAAGATTTGATCCTCATCCTTCAAGTGCCCCACTTGCTGCCAAACAACCGCAAGGTTATTTCTTAATGGCACCGCACGTTCTCCTCACTTGACCATGTATGGACGGTTAATTGAAGGCGATATTGTTGTGGTTCTTTTACCGATTGGGACCGTCAGTGGAAAGTAGTAATTTGACTGTTCAATTCAGTGTCATTTTCTTTTACGGTTTTTCTCATTCCCTCACCTCTTTCCCCAAACATATGTGCTCACAAACCATTTGAACGCATTCCAGGAGGCTTTGCTTTTCGGCATAAGCGGTTGGGTCTGGATTTCATTATGGAAATGCTCTGATTATAATTAGCGGTTAACAGATTACCCTGAACGTTACCCTCTGATTACGTTGTTTTTTTCAAAAAGGCAAGATGGATAGTGTTTCATTTTGTGCTTTGGATTTTTTTTTTTTTTTTTTCTAATTTTCAATTTGGGCTGTTGGCTGGGTTTATGGGGGCAAACATTGTTGAAAATACTTGTAGTTGAGGGGGTTTTACTGTGTGAATGGGCATATCATAAAAAATATCATGTAAATGAAGTGCCAAGGAGAATGTTGTGGAATTAATTCAGCTCTCTTGATTGTAATAGAGTGTTTTTTTTTTGGTTCCAAGTATCTTGGGCTGACAGTGGTGTACTTCAGAGACCTTGGTCATAAAATTCAAAATTGTTATTCATATTTGTGTACGGTACATAAAAAAACAGGCACAAATGACGAATAGTGAGACTATTCTTGAGTTTGACCTTTTTCTGCATTTTATTACCCTGTAGACAAACAAAATAAGATTTGGCCATCCACCAAAGTCAGAGAAAGTTTTCATTTCTGAACCAGAATGGCACACGTTCCACTGTGGCTGAAGTTGAGCTGATTTATACCACTGCTTACTTCCACAGAGTGTGTCTGCGTTACAGAGGCAGCCCTGACTTCAAAAGACATTTCTCAGGGATAAATTGCCATTTGCAGGAAGAGGTGTTGACTGACTGGAGATTTTATTCATTCATATATGCATTTATGACTGCTAGGCTTGTCTTTGGAGCCCCGGGCCCTGTGAAAAAGAGTGCGAGTCGGAAGATGAATACCTGATAGCTTCTCTCCCCAGACATTGTTAAACGAGCAAACAGGCAGTTTACAGCGTTGCCATGGCCAAGCCTGCATATTTTATAAATGAGCAGTCCTAGGCACAGAGGAATATCCCTTCTCCCTCAAAATGTAGCACCATCCTGCCTATTTGATTTTAACAGCCACTTATGGGCTCTTATTACTCACTTTTTCTTCGCATTTGCTTGTGTTTCTTCAAAAACATCCATTATGAAGGGCGGAAAAGCTTAAATGAAGTCTTAAACACGGCAACATGTGATTAAATGTCGTGACTTTTATTTCACAGGCCACCTGTGTGGTTCTTTTGCAGAAGTGGAGAGTAAAAATAAGCGTTTCCTTCACTCCTGTACTTATAAATGGCAGAAGAAAAGGAGATTGCCAAGCAGTAATAACTATTTCTGTGCCAGCGCTGCTTTCATGACCTTCACTTTCTCTCTAACCTCAATTATGGCTCTGTATGAGCCTCAGTGTGGAGGCATATGCATGGACTATGTTGTGTTTATTAGTCGACATAAAGTATCTTTTACTAGTTTACTTCATGTGTCATTAACATTTTTTAAAACTAATTTCAATGTCAATATTGTGGCTGTAATAAGTATTACACAGAGTCCTTACAATTTTTTTAAACATAGATGTATTTTAAAAATACACATAGTTATTTTATTTTATTTTAGCCCCATTGATCTTGGACTTTACATCTTTACTAAAAGGTGTCTCTGTAAAGTTTCTTGGAATGTGGGTTCTACCTCAAGTCTACTCTACCTGTCTTTATATTCCTCAATACCTCTCTGTTCCTGGAGAGCCACTTCCTGGTCTTTCTTTCTTTAGTGTGAAGCCTCTATGCGACACAATACTCCGGTCAGAGAGCCTATAGATTGTCTGCAGAGTGCTCAAGTCTCGATTAGTCTCTCAGGCAGCTGTTATGGGGGCAGGTGTCGCCCTCCTGTCGTTAAGGTTGGATAAACCTGGGGAAGAGGCGTAGTCTGAAGAAATTCTTTACAAAGGACCTTCAAGTTTCCAATTAACACCAGCTACTTCTACCCCTGGTGGTAACCTGAAACCCCTCCCAGAACACCACAGCTCTCTTCACAACATGTTCCTCACTTGAGAAATCTCTCACACTAGTCTTTCCCTTCCAATCTGATCCACAGTCTAAGGTCATCTCTCCGAGACAAAAACGATTCTTATCTCTGCAGTCCTGCCCCCCTCACTGCCGTCTCACTGTCCCTGTAGACTGAGCGATGGCCCCCTCTGAAAATGGATATCAGTGATATAATCTAGGTGATGCCTTGAACAGTCTTTGAGTGGAGCTGCTCTGGCAACAAGATTCCTGCTCAGACATTCAACCTTTGGGCTCTTAGTTTATATGAGTGTGTACAGAAACACTTGAGGTAATGTGAGGTCTGGTTTAGGAATTATCTCATGTAGTCATACTCATATACGCATATGCTCTTGAAGATTAGATTAGAATTGATCGCCCTAATACATGACAGCAAAAGTGGTGATGAATTTAGTTGAAAAATGTTATTAGTGGATGTGGTAGGTGTTACACAGCGTCCTTACGTTTTCTTTGTTTTAATCAGCTGTGTATCATTGCACTCAGTAAGTGCAGTAAGTCTGTTTTTTGCTAATAAAAATAATAATCGTTTTATAGTAAAAAAAATATTTTATTTATTTAATTTGATTTAATTAATTTAATTTTGTTTGTTAGTTCTTTTTGCCCCATTGGTTGTGGACTTTACATTGACAACTTTCAGTAGATGCATGAGCTGTAAAGCCTCTTTAAAAGATCTTTATCTCTTATGAGTGTTTATCATTTTTGAATGATATTTCTTAAATGTACATTTATTGTTTTGTGTTGTTTTGTAACTTTTTCAATGGCGAAACTATTTTCTAACTGGATGCGACTGTTATATGCATTCAGTGTGGAGATATGACTTCTCTCTGGAAACTTGTCGCACCACAACTGTATAGTACATACATTTTTTAGATTTAGTGGTTTTTTTTTTTTTCAAATATATGTTTAGTGTCTTTTTAAATATTCAATGCATTTACATTTTTTTTATGTTGAAGTAATTTTAGGATCTACTTTTTTATTTATTTATTTTTTTTTAATTGTTAGTGCCACCCCCAGTCCTGGGAAAAGATCACAATTTATTTAGTGGACAAACATGCCTACCAGTGTTCTGCTGAAGATGGATTTAAAGGGGTCCTGTTGTCCTCGTCATCTCCCTTTTAGTGACTTAAGTCTCTGCTTTCTCCAGAGTCTATTGTTAGGCCTCGGGTTAAACCACCGTTCAAAGCAGGGGAGCTGCTGGGCTTATTCTATAATGACAGAGGAGGCCAAAGGGAATAATTTTATTTGAGGTCTATTGGCAGTAGCAGTGGTGGTTCTGAGATGTTACTGGGTGTGGATGAAAATGTTAAGATGCAGGTCAGAGAAGAAACTGACAGAATTAAATGAAGGAATTATGGGAGGACTTTGAAAAATATTGAAAGTCATATAAATTTGTAGGACAACGGCTTTTGTTCTAGACTCAGCTTTGCCTTCAGCTATCTTTTAAAGGAACATCGATCTTTTCTTAACTGCAATTCTGTCCTTTTGGCCAAAACACTACAGCAACGTGATTAAATATTCATTGAACACTCAATTGACCTTCTCCCCTGTCATTTCTGATCAATCAAATCAATGACAGATCTATCAAAATTGCTTAGAATGAGACTCCTCTGCAATAGAAAGATCAGTGCAGGCCATTGTCTCAAGATCATCCCATCAATTAAGTCAATCCCTGTCCAACTGCTTAGTGCACTTCAGATCAAGCCCTCTATGCTGGACGGTCAGGTTAATTCACTTTTCGCACAGCCAGTGTCGGTCTGAAATTTCACCATGGTAACTGCTTGTTGTTCACGTGCAGCGCACCGCACTGCATGCCTGGATCACCACTGAGCTGTCACCCCCCGTCCCTCATCCGCCTTATCTCTGTAGGTGTTAATACATCTGAGAGTAGAGAAAGAAGGGACAGCTGTGTCTTTCTTGCGGAATGAAGGAGATGGAAAGGTGGAGGGGGAGGGAAAGGAATCAAAGGGAGGACTGCATCGCCCCTGTGGCTACGGGCGCAGGGATAATAGAGTAAAATTGCACACAGCCCTGACTCTGGGCAAGCCTGGCTTCCTCCCCATCCCATTGTGTCCTCAGCATGGCGGTCTTTGTGGCGACTCCTGTGTTCTGGTAATGAACACGGCAGCCCGCATGCCTGCTCCACTCACTCTGAGAGGGTCGGATGCGGGGAGGGGTGTGGAGGAGAGCTGGTTTCATTAGCTGAGGAGAATGGGCAAATTTCAGGGCTCTGATCAAGCGTGACATCGAGGGCTAACTTTTTCTTCTTTTTTGACAGACGTGGACTGAAGTTTGCGGAACTAAAGCTGCCGTGCGTCCAGATGGCACCTGCCCCCCCTAACAATATCTTTCTTCCTCCTCCTCCTAAGGTCTCATCTCCCTCCCCTGGACAATATGCACCTTCTTGAAGTCATTTAGGACGTAACATGATGTAATCTCTTCCATCGCCACACAGTGTATTCTGCTTATATGTGACCTGTCAGCCTCCCAGTGGTCACAAATGAGAACAGTTAAGTTCCAGTTTGGTAGATGGTTTACAATGGCGTGTCCAATGGTGGTCTCATCTTTTAGTGTGTTTACATTATCTTTAAAAGTTAGATTTTTCAGTTGGACTAAAACATTTGTATTTTTTTTAAAATGAAGGTTGTGCACATTTCAGAATTTAATTATTTAGAACACTTTTTTGAAATTTCTGAATTTGAATTGGGGAGGAAAGTCTGCAGAATTGCAATTTGAATTTGACTTTAAGGAAGCAGAGGTAAAATAAACTAAATTAAAACAAAATGAAATTAAAACAAATTCAATGTCTGCAATAAGAATAGATAAGGAAAGTTCAAGACAAACTTTGAATGATGGCATTACAAAGTCTTTTCAAAAAGTTTAAAAAATGTTCAAAATGTTTAAAAATGTTTTAAAAAAAGTTTAAAGAAGTTTAAAAGTTGTATAGACCTTCCAGACAAATGGACAAACAAACAGGTTTGATGGAAATGTAGCGTTTGTACTTGATCTATACATATTTACGGTACAGGGTGGAATCGTATGGCGGAATCATGTCCCATTTGTAGAATATTTTGTATTCAGTAAATTCCACTTCCTCTAACTCTAGTTCAAATTCTATTTCAAATTCTTGTGGGGGCATTTGAATTCAGTTCAAATTTAGTCTGACTGAAATCGTAGTAGCCTTTTTTGTAGTTGAGCTAACGGATCTAGATAATGAGATTGTAACTCTTCATCCAGTGTGTGTACACATTAATTTGGCTTAAATTGGCCTCTGTGTCATGTGCACTTGTTCCGAAAGACAAGGTGACATGTGGCATGTATTTAATCCTTCAAATATTTCATTATGCTTTGTCATGTATACTTGAACGGATTGTAGCTTAGCTATGTAAAAACCTTCTGTAGCTCGATTTAAGCAGCACATGTAAATGTACTAAGTGTGAGATTGCTGTTCACTGAAGGGACTGAACATGGTTTGTAGTAATAGAATTTATGGTCCAATATTATACCTCAATCTGACTGATCAACCTTATTAAGAAGTAGCAAATAGAAAAAAACAAGAAAATATTCAGTAAATGATGTACCAGGACCGGGGAGCACTGAATTAATCCAGTTACACTGAGAAGGATGGAATGATTTTAAGCTTATTCAAGTTTGTTGATTGCTCAAGAAGAACATTTACATGCGCAGTTACAATCCAGTTACTGCGGGTTTTGCATAGTTGAGCTACAGTCTTTCCAAATCTACATGACACAATTTGTAATCGAATATTTGAAGGATTACATACACATCACCTATGTCTTTTCTAACAAGCACAAGCCAATTGTACTATTATTAATGTGTATACATGATGGACAAAGTCGAGTTATGATATCTAGGTCCGCTAGTCTGACTTTGCAAAAAATGTACTGGTACGATTCCAAACAGACTAAATCTTTTATGTGGCATGCTTTATTGCTTTGGTCCAACTGAGATCAAAGTAAATGCACTTATTGACTACATTTGCATGCACTTGGGTACCCAACATGTGTATTGGCAAATGGCTGCCAGGGCTTCAATATAGAGTCCAGTTGCCTTCTGCAGACACAGTTGACTAAATTGAAGAATTCTGGTCTCTTATCTCATTGACTCTTTTGTTTCACCTCCTCAATGCTTGTGATTTAGCCTGGTTATCTTGATCCTTCAGCTGAATCCTCTCCTACACAAATTGTCCTTTGTTGAAGGCCTTGGAAGCATGTGTGCTGCAGATGGTACAAATCTTCTGTTTAGCTTCAGGATTTAAGTATCTTATTTACTTTCACAGGTATATCCTTTGTTTCCCTTGCCCTCTTTTGTGAGCGCTCAGAGCAGCATGTGAGGGAGTGTCCCAGCTTTTTGTCCTGACTTAGTTTGGCTCAGTTCTTGGGGTTTGGGCCATATGTTTGAGAGCGAGTCTTTCTTTTTAAGTGTGGGACAAAAGACGAAGAAGAGGGCTACTTCTCTCTATGTAAATACCAGACCATCACTGGTAGGAGAAGGGCCATGTACTGATCGATTACCTCATCGGGGACTGTGCGAGCCTCAGTAGGGCTGCTTATTAGCTGCGGGTTCGGACCGTAGGCGTGGATGAGCTTTCATGCTGCCTGCACTCAATGAAAAACCCAGAGGCTTGTGAGTGGGTTTCATATGCACGGACTAGTGCTCACACATTTCTTTTCTTCTATCAGTCACTCCCTCTCTCTCTGTAGCCACTTGTCAATCACCGGGTAGAACAGCTGCAAGTCTGGTGGTGGGAGCAGGAGAGAAACCGTTGGAGTGATTGGAGCTGGCATTGATGAACATTAGGAGATGAGCTTGGAGGCATCGGCTTTAACGAAACTAGTAATTTGTCATCCATAATCGTGATTACTTTCTTGACCCTATAGCCCAAAGGTCGATGAGGATCCGACTTTTCAGACCAACCCTGAGGAATCACAGTACAAGAAGCCTTTCATCTTTTGTTGAAGAGACATCAGAGCCTCCAAAATCCCTCTTCTTACACGATCCGTCATGCATTAATTGCGTGCAATCATGCAAACAAATAACAGTCGAAGAATGTTGATGTCACTCAACTCGCGGCAGCGGATTATGGCAGAACGCCACTGTGAGTGACAGAGGAATAATCTCCCTTGAAAGAGTGCAAAATCCACACCTGGGTGACAAATGTCAAGCCATCTTAGCTGCAACCATGAAGCTGCCGAAGCGAAAGTGAAAGGTTTTCTGGAAAGGCCAGCGTTGAACCACTTAAATGGTGTTTCGTGAATTTTAAGCTGCGTGCTGTTGTCTGCCTGCAGTATTAGAAGTCCAAAGGTTTAAAAACAAAAGGAGCGAGGTGGTGGTAAATCTGCATACATTTGCATGCATTTGCAAATGAGTGTTAATTTACAGCCGTGTTTCAGAACTATGCTTGCTTATGATCTGTCTGTATAATACCCTCGCAGACTCGAAATTTCTATGACTATATAAAGGTCTAGTGCTTATAGCCACGCTGAAAAAGACGCTAACATCACCCACGCAGTTTCTTTGTGCTGTCTATTCTAAATTGTATCCTAACTCCTCTCTTTATTGTTCATTGAAGCATAGCTATCAATGCCTGTGGATCTACACAAGAGAACTCATCGAAAGATACAGTGAGAGAGATCTTTTATTCCCAAGGAGATATTCAGCCTCCACACCATCATTTGGAGTCCAGAATTCGAGTAACTATGCTAGAGTTACTGTAAGCCTGGTATGCTTTGTTTTCAGACTGTTATTACATCTTGTGCACGGTCAAGTGTTGTCGCTTTTTAAAGGACTCTTCATTGAACGGACACTGTTGAAGCATGTATACTATGACTTAGGGGTGTCCCTGACTCAGGATTTACATAGTCGAATCGGAATTTTCGAATCTTGCCAATAGTCGACTGATAGTCGAATCATATGCTTGGGGGCGAGGGCAAAATACATTACCAAGAGTCAAGTCAGACATTTGACAGTCATAATTACTGACGTTAACACACAGGGAAAATGTGTAAGGGACACCTCGCAGATACAAAAATAATGTTTTATGTTTTGATTAAAAGATAGTTAACATTAAACATCAGCGAAACCCTAAGAATTCACAATATTTTTTATTTATAATAGTGCTCTCTTTATAACGTTAAAGGGATACTCCATCCCAAATGAAAATTTTGTCATTAATCACTTACCCCCATGTCGTTCCAAACCCGTAAAAGCTTCGTTTGTCTTCGAAACACAATTTAAGATATTTTAGATGAAAACCGGGAGGCTTGTGACTGTCCCATTGACTGCCAAGTAAATTGCACTGTCAAGGTCCAGAAAAGTATGAAAAACATCGTCAAAATAGTCCATCTACCATCAGTGGTTCAATCTGAATGTTATGAAGCGACGAGAATGCTTTTTGTACGCAAAGAAAATAAAAATAACGACTTTATTCAATAATTTGTCTCGTCTGTGTCTCTCCGCAACACAGAGGAGGAGACGAATTATTGAATAAACAGAGGAGACGAATTATTGAATAAAGTTGTTATTTTTTGAATAAAGTCGTTATTTTTATTTTCTTTGCATACAAAAAGTATTCTCGTCGCTTCATAACATTTAGATTGAACCACTGATGGCAGATGGACTATTTTGACAATGTTTTTCATACTTTTCTGGACCTTGACAGTGCAATTTACTTGGCAGTCAATGGGACACTCAAATGCCTCCCGGTTTTCATCTAAAATATCTTAAATTGTGTTCCGAAGACAAACGAAGCTTTTACGGGTTTGGAACGACATGGAGGTAAGTGATTAATGACAAAATTTTCATTTTGGGGTGGGGTATCCCTTTAAGTATATGAAAATAGTTAGGCAATTAATATTCTGCATTTCTGTTTTGAGCAGCGCACGCTGAAGATGACCAGTAGAATGAAGCATTTGAGAGCAGGTTTTTAATCAATGGGATTTAACTCAACATTTATCTCATATAGAATACACTTCGTTATTTATACAACATAACGTTAATATTACGACTTATAGGCTATCTGCACAAAATGCCCCGAATGCATATGTCTGCGTGGCTCTGAAGGAACTCCTTTTGTGGACGGTTCAGGTAACAACGTGCAGAAACACAGCAACTAAACTCTAAAAATTCACAGCGTTTTATTATAATAGTGTTCTCATTATAATGTTATGTATATGACAGTCCCAGTCATAGTTATTAATATTCTGCATTTTTGCTTGCCCTGCTTGTGCTGCGCTGAAGAGGTAATCACCGTAGTACTACAATGAAGCCCTTTACTGCAGCGCAGCTCAACCAAATGCATCGTATACGAGATAAATAATATATACACAATATATATAAACCGGCTGAAATGTTTTGAAATCACTTGTACCCTACCTGATCGAAAAAATCCCGTCTTTCACTCTGCCTGTGTTAATTTGAGTCTTGTTAAAGATTTAAATCCCTGCTGCCGAGATGCTCCTCTGTCGGTCATGGATTATAGAACGTGAAACTTAAATCGGGTGGTTGGAGTTATTCACACACGTTAAAATATTTATTTAAAGCTTCTTTCTTTTCAGATTCTTATTTACAGCATTATCTTAATAGGCTGTATATTAACTTTGGGAGAAAACCGGTAGTTCTATGTGAAATCAGACATTTGAGCACCCCCATATAGCCAAAATGGCATGATCATAACACCCCGCGAATATTCAGCTGTGAGATTGGTAGTCAAATCAGGCTTCTCCTATCGAAGCATCGAATCTTCAACTATTCAGGGTCACAACTACTATGACTGTAATACTCGACTTTCAAACTTGATTTTCTTACCTCTTTGCTACAACAACTTTTTGTAGTTTCCACATTTGTCATGTTTTTCTTGCCAGCTTGTCTTCTATTAGTTAAATTATTACTAGGTTTTACTACTAACAGAACTATTTAAATAACAAGCTCTTAAATTGATTACATTGTAATTTTTTGATTCATTTGGCCATTTATCTTGAGTTTGAGTCATTTTAAATGATTCATTAAAGTGGCTACACTGACTTGATATTGTATAGTATACTGTATATATTTAATTCTCTTAAAAGAGCCTGTTTATTCTTGAATCAGTGCAGAAAGCATTGACAGAAGATCCATTTTGAGATTTTAAGAATCAGTATTGAAGTCATTCAGTTGAATATCAAGATTTAATCAGATAATCAATATTTTTGGTACTACATCAGCTCTTTATTCAAGAAGTTATTGACTAATGACTGTTATCTTGTATGTGTAAGCAGTTTTTAATGCTCAACATAGGCACATTTTCATCATCAGTGGAATGTTGCCAGTTAAATCCCTTGCTAGCATGCTTCTACCCAGCAACAGCACAATTTGCACCCATTCCTCTGGCCCGTTACCTTGTTCGGCTGAATTAGAAAGGGGAGAGATTACAGCAGGTGCTATTTCTCCAGGCTCTGCAAATGAAGGCACCCATTTATTCTCCTCCCACTGAGGTTTATTCTCAAGGCCGCTGATAAGTCTGCCGTGTTCCCTCTTTCAAACAAAGATGCACATCCACTCCTGATTGGTTAATGGTCCCAGATGGAATGTATTAACCCATTCGATTGATGCTCATTACAGGGTTTGCTGCTTGTTTTTAGGATCTTTTGGATCAACTATGAGTACTTCGATTGGAAGTTCAGTCGGTAATATCCCAATTGACTTGAAATTGCACTGCCCCATTGAGACTGTGAGTAAAGTCTAACCTAAATGTGCACAAAAGCACAAATATATTGCACAGACCAGAACACACCGAATATGACAGCGTGTGAGAAGTCAAACCACAAAGTTTTCTATGGAATGCCGCCTTTGGCCATTTTTGTTAGATTTGTATTACTCCATTTATCTCAGCACTTGCCAGGATGCACTGTGACAAGCATTGAGGTGATTTTATTTTGGCTCCCATCTTCTGACTTCAAGTTTAATGACCACTTACCGCTCAGCTGATGCTGAATGACCTGTCATTGTATTCGATATCCTAGAGAAAATAAGGGAATTTGGTCACTTAAATGTGTTATTAATATCCTACCTGAGGATGATTTTTAACTCTGAATCAAAGACTGCCCATTCTTTCTTTCACCAAAGTCACTGCAGCTCCAAAGGCACCATTTTCTACAGAAAACGTGAAGTCTCCTCCCCTATTATAACTTGAAAACCTGGTCTAAATTACTTGTATCTGAAGAAAAACTTGTTCTGAAAGAAAAAAAAAATGTATTTCTTAATTTCTTTTGGGAGTCTCTATTCAACTCAGAAAATTAATGCCATTATTCTGACATAGACTTGTAATTTTCTGTAATTGTGATAATTTTTTATTCTCTCTCCCCTTATCCTCTGGTTTGTGGCGACATTCAATAACCGAAGGAAAGGACGATGGTAGCGATGGTAATGAATCTAAATGTTGCTTTTTTCCCTCTCATCAGAGGCTGTTTAAAGTAATTGTAGGGAGCCTCTGTATGTGGTCCTGAGGGAGGGAGGGGGCGAAATTGCAAGCACCTCACACGCCTCTGCAATCTGATCCTATTATCTGACAGTGCTCTAAAACCTGCTTCAATCACTACGTTTAGTGAGACACTGTGCCTTCCACCTTTCCATTTGTCTCCTTCTCTTTCATCATTCTTTTTGCTTATAGTCTGCCGAAAAAAAGTCACCTTTTTTTTGTCACAAGGGTAGTGCTGGCAAGCTCAAAATGAAGGAAGTTGTCTTCGTCTGTGGAGCGTACAGCCTCTATCCCTTCATTTACTTAAAGAGCATTCTTCAAATGCTGTGTCAGAATATAATGAGCAATTTTTCCTGAGAAGGTTGACATAATTGCACTTTGTAAGACTGAAGTGCATACTGATTAAACACGATACGTGTTGTGTTTTTGAAGTGGCCACTGATGAGTAAATAATTGCCAGATAAATCACAATTCAAGAGATTCCTATATGCAAACTATTCGGATTACTGGTAATTTAAAAAATTGAATATTTTTTGACAGGTTGCAGCATTTTTTGATCAATTGTTCAGACTTTTGTTGTTAGCTACCACTACAAGGACACTAAGTGACAACATTTGTGTTAATTGAAATAAACTAACAAAACAGGAAAAACTGAAACTAAACTCACATGCAGTATATTTAAAAAATAATTAGGAGGAAAAAACTATAAATGAGAATTTCTTGACAATGTGTTTATAGTGTATTATAGTACAGTTCAGTGTTTTTTAATAACAAATTGTTCATTGACTCTTGTTGTCACTGCTATGAGGACTTTACAAGTGTTAACTAAGTGAAAACTTTTGTTCATTAAAATAAAAGCTAAACTCAAATGTAGTATTAGTATGTGCTTGTTTAGTATTAGTTTTATGACTCAAACAAAAGTTGTTCAGACTTTTGTTGTCACTCAACACTACGTGTTAACAAAGTGGCAACATTTGTGTTAATTGAAATAAAAACTAACAAATTTATACAAAAAAATTAAGTTAAACTTAAATGCAATACATGTTTTATGACTCAAAAAATATTTGGGAGTAAAAAAAATGGGAATTTCTTGACAAGGTGTTATGGTGTGTTTTGATACAGTGTAGCCTTTTCCTTTCATAATCAAATTGTTCATTGACTTTTGTTGTTACAACAAGCAGCATTACATCCTTTAACAATCTTTGACACGTAATTAAGCCGATCTTTTGTGAAATCGCATTTTAAGAAAACGAATTTCTGGTCTAACAGTTTGCTGGGAGGTTAAAGAAAGTCCAATACCCTCAGCACCTGTATAGAGAAAGCTTACTGAGCGCAGGCACTTAAGAAGGGTTTAGACAAATTGACCTGCTGGAAATCTAAGTGTGCGATCAGCCACCAACTCCATTCTGAAAGAGTGGGCAGTAATTACATTTGACTTGCTCTGATGGGAGGATTAATCCACGGTCAGTCTGAACAATGGCAGGAAGAGAGTCTTATTCCACCCCACTCCCCCACAGTCTAGCTTTAAATAATATTCATACCCAGATATTACACAGTTTCAGATGTGACATTTTCTTGGCTGGTTCATGGCAGCGTTATTATTCGCTTTTCACGACTTGGATGTGCGTCTCAAACGGCCTAGGTTTAGGTCACTGGTTTCCAAAGTAATCAGTTTATTAATAGATTTAGCAGCTTTTGGCAGTGTTCCTTATGTTTTTTTTCCCCAAGGTGTCCAAGGTGCAGGAGAAAGCAAGGAGCTCGATTTACCTCATCCGATACCTCAGTCTCCCTCCCCACCCATTTTATTACACTTCACATCCTAATTCTATTGGATCTGAGAGATGGAATACTTAACTCTGACAAAGGTTTTAATCTCTCTTATAAAAGACAGCATTTTTCAGGTAGGTTGTCATGGAAATGGTTTTCCCTTGCATGAGGTGTCTGTCTGTATACGGGGAGAGCTTCATCAGAACGGTAATTAAGTTATTTTTCCAGCAAGCGGGAACGGGGAGTTGGAGAGCTAGAGAGGAATCAATAATGATATTGTGCTGTGCGAGTCTGCCATATAATACTCCATGGTACTGGAAGTGCTTAATTTGGCTAGCGATATGCCTCTCCACCCATTGTCAGAGTGTTCCTGCTCCCTCAATAGTGTAGAAAAGAATAGAAAAATGAGAGAACTTTGTTGCAGACTGACTTAGTTTTTGTTTACGGACAAAGTACTGTATGTTCGGGCCGCCGCCTTGCTCTGTGAGAAAAGATCTCGCTGGTGACCTATCCAATGGATGCTTTTAATGTGTCTACCACTCACCGACTTAAGTTACACCTACAGCAGCCCTGCTGGAATGTAAATAACCGCTAATGGATATGGGCCCGTAAAAGTACCCGCATGTATGACACCGAAGGTTTCGCACCACCTGAATCCAAGAGCTGAAAAGATCAAACATGAGTACTCTGGACACTTCTCACTTCTCAGAGAGAAAGATCTGGTGTCTTTCATGCTTCCTTTTCCATGACGGTTCATGACCGGTACACTGTACCAAACAGGCAGGAACTGACTGTCACATTTCAAAGTAATGTAGCTTGGATGTAACCAGACACAATCAAAACGTATGAGAGCGCTTATCTTTCTTTTGAGATGGGGGTTAACCGTAATCATGAAAGCATGTGTTCACCTCCTTATCTGAAAGGTTAGCGATAAGAGATTTGTAGACAACAGAAACAATAAAAGTGTTAAGCACAAGTCGGAAGTCCATGACATCAAGCCAACTAGTACGAGTTATTTATTATCATTAATAAAAACAAAAACATTTTTGTCAAATGATGTATTCAGTAACGTTCAAAAATTCAGGGTCTGTAAGATTTTTTTATTTTTTGAAAGAAGTCTGTTATGTTCAACAAGTCTGCAGTTATTTGATCAAAATGCAGTAATACAATTAAAAATAAATAAATAAATAAATAGACACACACAACACAGCATGTTTACAATAAAATATATTTTAATATGTTATTTATTCCTTTGATGGCAAAGCTGCATTTTCAGCATCATTACTGCAGGCTTTAGTGTCACATGCTCCTTTAGAAACCATTCTAATATGCTGATTTGTTGCTCAAGCAGCAATTCTTTTTATAATCAATAATGGAATGGAGACTGACCATAATACTTTTTTTTTTTTTTTTCAAAATTGTTTGAGTGATAGGAAGTTCAAAACAACATTTATTTGAAATAGTTTTCAAATAAATAAAGTCTTTACTGTCACTTTAATGCATCCTAGATTAACAAGTATTTATCTCTTTAAAAATCCTACTCTACTGACCCCAAGCTTTTGAACGATATTGTGTGTATTTACATTATTATTATTGTTGTTGTGTAAAGTTATAATATAATGCAATATAATCATCTTTCATCTTTGCTTTTAATATTATTTTTAGCAAAGTAACAACCAAGCACTGGCTACTGTGTAAGTCTTAGTACGCTTTTGAATGCCTTAAAAGTTGGAACCACTGGCAACATATGAGGCGTTCGACACTAAGATCAAAGAGTGTGATCACTTTTCCACATGTGGTGAGTGCGACGGGCATTACGAAGTTCTCCCCAGTCCGCCAGCCTTGCAGGCAATATCTTCAGCCAGCGTTTTAGCCTGGGTTCCTACAAAGCTCTCATCTTGTCCTCTCTATGGCCGGCCAACCAATGAGACGTGAATAGGATTAGAGCAGAGTCTGCCATGCATGATGGAACAGCTTTGATAGGCGCTCTGCCCCGCTCCCTGTGCTCTGCTCTCAGAAGAACACATTTTTGATGTCACGTCTTCAGAAATGAAAGCTTCAGTTGATGGTTTTGAAATAATACAGAATGTGGCAGGCACAGTGTTTGAATTTTTCTAGCTTTGGCTTTTTATACATTGGATTGAGAACTGAATATATAGATCTTTATATGTTAAATTGAACCTAAACAGATCGTCCAGATTTGTTTTAAGTCACTTGTGTAGTAGTATGCCTCATTTGTAAGTTGCTTTAGGCAAAAGCATCTGCTAAGTAAATGGATGTTAATTTAATTAGTCTGATATGCAGTTTTTGCGAGGAAATGTCTTTTCAATTCACATCATACACATTTTAAGAAATTTTTGCTTTTGTTTAAGCGATGAAAGGCTTGTGTGAGGAATCCTGAATGCCCAAGTATGTTTCTGTCAGGAGTTGGGCAGATTTTCTGTAAATGAAGCTGACCCTTCTTCCCATTAGTGTGGCTCTGTTTCAGTCGGAACCAGGCTCTTGCCAATGTGTCAAGGTGGTGTAATAATGAATCAAATGGGTGGACGAGAAAAGAGCCAGGACTGAATATCGCAGAGTGCCAGGTCCACTGCTAAACTCTGCCGAGGGGGAAGGTTCAACCGCCTGCAAATGAAAGATCATGTCTGTCTCTTTTCCTCTAACCCGAGCCTTCTCTCCAGCTTGTACGCTTTCATCTTCTCCCTCACTCTTTCTTTTTTTTCCCCTCTTTCTCGTTCTCCATAGCTTAGTGAGTTTGTGGATTTGGGTCAAGAAAGACTGGCAGCCCACCTTTAGCAGCTATTAAAACCACCTTCTGCAGATAAAGACTTCTGTGGACAGGCTTCTTTGGCAAAGTTGGAGTTAAAAACTTTGGCTGCTCGGTTAAAGAAATAGTTCACTCAAAAACTGAAACTTCTGTCTTTATTTACTCCAAACGTGACTGATTTCTTCTGTTTAACACAAAAGGTGAATTTGAAGAACATTTTGACCACCATTTTCCATATAATGAAAGTCAATGAATAGAATGAAAGTTTATTTATTTATAATAGTAATAGTAGTAATAGTAGTAGTAGTAGTAGTTGTTGTTGTTGTTTTGTTATAATTATTAGGTTAATAGTTGCAACCGAATCATTTGAGTCACTGAATCATTCAGACTCATGATGAAAATGATAATAATACTTTCTTTTGTTTGATTTTTAAGTTGCCTTTCCTAAGCTCAAGGTCACTTTAGAAGAAACTTGCACAGAAAGTTGTAATGTCCATAAATAATGAGAATTTTTCATTTTTGGGTGAACTATTCTGTTAAAAAATGAATGAAAAAAGAGGAGAAAGCAATGCTCACAGGGAATGAGAATTTTTCGTTTTAGAGACCCTTGCTAACTGAAAGAAGATGAGAAAACGTAACACACATCCTTCTCCTTGATCTATCTGCCAATAAATCTCTTCACTTCAATTTAAAAACATCACATTACACCTGTGTAGACGTCCTTCTGAGCGCTCTTTATTGAATTGTATTTCATGCTCTTCTGATCCACTATATTCCTTTCCCTTGCTGAGCTCCTAGTCCAGCTCTCCACAGAGGCCCATGTGTCCTCCCAGGGGACTGGGACTTCCTCCATCTCCTCCGGGCCAGCTATGAACCGCACTGCTGAAACCTTCATTTCTCTCTCTGCTGGCTCACCCTCTTTATTATCAGTCTGGGCAGCGGGAGAAGAGGTGCCTTATTCCCTGTGGTCAGATTTACATACATGACTCCAAGAATTATTTTGCATGAGTGGATTTATGGACATTGACTTAATGAGTCTTGGCTTCTACCATTTTGCTCTGTCAAATGCATTCCCTCTACTGCTTTTCATTAGTTGTGCTTGTTAAAGCAAGCATCACTATTACTATTACTCATACATTACATTAGGAGTTGTTCAAAACTCATAACCCAAAATATTAAAGTTTGAATCATGTGACTTGTACCTTTTTTTTTTGCCGGGTATTTGATAAAACCAGCAAAATTCTGTATTGAAGGAGGAAACGGAGACATATCTAGGGATCAGAATATCATAAAGACTTGTAGGTGGACTCTTTTGACTTAGACCAGTAAGCAACAACTTAGAAACCACCCAGAACACTAGAACAACATTTTAAATACACTTAGAACACCTTCGCAACCTCATAGCAAATGTTAGGGCAAACACCCACAAAACTCAAACATTGTGGCGGCGGCTTTTGCACTGGCAAGCACCACTCACATTTTTCTTCAGAAAACTGTTTTCAGCTTATTGTTTGATGTATCCCTCAAATCCTCAGCACCAGGATGAACAGAAGCAAACAAGTGTTCACAAACAGGATGCCGGCCTGTAAGTCTAAACAATGTGTGCAGGTGATGTGGCTGAATGGAGATTACAGGGTGCCTGAGAAAAAGCTTTGATTAAACAGTAAGGTGGGATCCTCAGAAGATCTGAATATAGCTAAAGACTTGTTCCAGACAAAATGACGGAAGATTGCGCAGACTTCCTGAGTGAGCGGGAGGAACAGAATGCTTCTAACTTACAGTAACCCCAAAAGTATTCAGACACTTAAGTCACACTTAAAAACGTTGACATTTAGTTCATTATATCCAAAATATAATATCAAGTGGCATGGGCAAACAAATGATGACTTTTAAATTAATTTTACCTATTATACACTACTGTTCTCGTTTTAAAGAAGTGAGTACTTTTATTCAGACATTCAGACATTAATTAATTTGATCAACTTTGAGACAAATTAATTTGATCAAAAGTGACAGTAAAGATATGTTACAAAATAAATTTTTCAAAAAATTCAAATAAATGCTGTTCTTTTGAACTCATCACTGTATGTATCACTGTTTCCACAAATTAATAAGCAGCACAACCATTTTTAGTACTCTTTCACAAATTTGGCAACCAGAAAGTGCCCGAGACATAACTATTTTGTGAAACATTTTAATTGAAATGAAGGCTTGTGCTGAATTTCTTTAAAATAAATGCCACTTGTTTAATATGTTATAATGCAAAGACATTTATAATAATTATTTTATTTGTTATTTTATTTCTTATTTTATTTTCGTGGCTGAAGTGTCCAAATACTTTTTGCAACTATGATATGTTAAAGGCGTAACATTCTGTTATTTAATACCTACTATTTACCATCTAATCAGTTCTAGATTTTGGAATATAATGCAAACATTTAACCATTGAATCAAGTTTTTCATATTTCACTTGTTAAATAACTTGAAATAGAATATCTTGCATATAATATGCCACATTATGGTTGTGTGAGCAGTTGTGAATAGCCATTCACATTGACTTGTATTTAACAGCGTATTTTAAGCCATTTTGAGGCCCGTCACAAATGTTTTGTTCACGGCACATGCGGCATGACCAAAAAACCTGTTGTGTTAGGTCACGACCATAAATTCAGCGTTAGTCAGAATTTTCGCTTGTATCATGTTCACAGCTCCAACAGATGGCTTCTGAAACATTTCAGTCACACGGGAGGGTGTCAGTAGTGGAAGAATCAGCTCACTCTGCTCAACATGGGTGGCGCTTGTATTTTCACAGCTGGCTGTACACACAGGAATCAGCCATACGATGGAGAAGCCCTGAAGCTGAAGACAAGGCCTTCAAAACCCAGCAGGGCTAACAAGGGAGAGCTTGTAACCTTCACCAGGCCACGCACACAGAAATACTCTCTCCCACAGGAGCGCCTGCCGTTACCCAGCAGTCCTCTGGGACTACCGAACAAGCCCTTCACAGTCTGTTCATCTGCCCCTCTGCTAGATAAACCACTCCAGCCATACTAGTTTTTCTGCCACTCTGAGATCCGGCAGTCTAAATACAATTCCCTGGAGAGAGGTAAAAATAGGAATGAGAAAAAAAGATTGACAATAATGGCAGCCATTGTTTGAGCACATACTCGACACACAGTGTCTTTATCAGTGTAGCATTCACCTTTTGGAATTTGCACATACACACACATTTTTTTGTTTGTTTCAAAATTCCATGAAACAATCACCGTTCCTTATGTGAAATTCAGGCATTCTGAGAATTCCAAAGTTGTTGTGTTTTACAATCCAGGTGACTTCTTGCTTTGACTTTTCATTTGCATATTTGTTTTCTTCAAGAATAACTTCCAGGTGCGATGATTTAGCTTATTGTTTTGTAAAAGCAGTGCGAAACAAACAATGGCAAAAACAACCTGAGCGCTTTGAATGGCATGTGATTACTTCTCACATTTAAATGTGCAAATGAACTTAACGCATTTCTTGCTCTGCCGCTCTCTGCTGTAAGGATGCTGCATGAATTCAGACAAGGTAAACATGTCTTTTGGTAGACATTTTTTTTTTTATCATAAAAGCCATAAAAACCACCAGATTTAGCGATGCACTGGCAAAGTGTCTTAGCATTTAGAGACACTTCAGTATTTAGCAGTTTGTCTTTTTAAGCACATCTTCGTGCTTTCTTTTCTCGTTTCGGCTACTTTGGCCCAGCTTGGCAGGGAGAGTTAAAGACGATGAGCTCATAAAGGATTAAACTTTAGTTTATTTGATTGTCTTTTCCTTGTGGGGTTCAGAGACTGTTAAGGCTCCAGGAGAAGGGCACAGACAGGGGCCTGGCCCCTAATCCGCGGATATTGAGCGGGATTCCTGGGACGTGACTGCTTTCCGCTCCTTTGCTTCTTGAGGTGTGACGGGAGATGCTGGGGAGACCGAGGACGGGTGATTTTTCTTCTTTTTTTTGTGGGGGTGGGAGTTTTTGGGGAGGATTCCTCTGTGTCTTTTGTTGAGACAAGTTTTCACAATTTTGGGGCTGAGTAGTTGAGAATTGTGTGTCCAGTGGAGTGCGTCTGAAGAGGGGAGGGGGACGGCAGGGGCCTCAGAGGTTTAATCTCTCAGAGAATAATCACAGGATCAGTTCATACTGCTCAGGAGGGGGCCGCACTGAATGCATAGACAATCCAGAGAGAGAGAAAGAGGCTGTGACGTAACCGTGACGAAATGTGTTTGCAGTTCTTTATAAAAATTTATATTTTACTAATGCTTTTGGGTACTTTCTTTTAAAATGAAGAATTGATTGCTGTTAAATTTTAAGCAAGATTTTGAAATAGGTAGTGAGACATGCTGTACTTTGCTGTACGAACTTTAACCCTGTAATTAACTGCAAGTAGTACTTTAGGGGCTAATGTATAATTCTTCTATTATAATTATACATGATTATTCTGTATGCAGTTTTCATGACCTCATGCTATTTTAGGGACTACATGGAATATGTACTTTTTTTAATTAATAATATTATGTTAAATTATTACTATTAAAATAATTAATTAAATAAAAATGTAAAAGTCTAACTATTTAAAGTGATTTTGGATTCTTTTAGATATGTAAACTTTGATCGATTTATTAATTGTCAACTACCCCATGCTTAACTTTTTAGATATATTTTTATCTGTAATTGTATATTTACACGTATTTATGCTTTTACTTAATCATTTTATTCATTGCATTTACAGAGAGGTGGCCAGAGTGTATTTAGGTTTCATTGTGCCCTTATTAGAAGTTATGCAAATTAAAAAGTTTTTAAAAAAGTTTCTAAAATTAGTATTTTATTTTGAGCCTTTTTTGTGATTCAGAGTGCATTTCTTTGAGCTAGCCATTATGCATATTTCATTTGAATAACAAAGACAGAAGCTTCTGTAATCTGATTTCTGTTGGCAGTAATTGGCTGATACAATAGATCTGGTGTTCTAATCCCTAATTCATTGCTACCAGTCTGTTGAGTGTTTAATCTAAACACTGTTGTTTAATCTGAATGTGTGCATTTGAGGGATTCGTTGTTGAGAGATTTATACTTGCGTAAGCTGATACTGTAAAATCTCTGAATTATTCATGGAAGGGCTCGAGAACATATGAAAGCGGTGGCACTGGTTGCACCAAGTTCTGCAGATGGTAAAAACTGATTTGGTAGCACTGGTGGGGGATGAAAAACAGCATGAAAAATAACCACTAAGTGAAATTAGCAGTACTATTGCACATTTTGTCCCATAGAAACACAGACTTGACAATAAACCATTGATGTTTAGTTGGGATACAATATAAATGTACTTAAAAACATAATTATCACTTAACTTATTTAGAGCTTTTTATAGAGTTAATTAATATAGAGTTAAAATATTCTGACAGTGGGACTGAGTTGGTATTCCTTAACCAGACATTGTTTTCTTTTATTTACACTCTTGGAATATCTGAAGGCAAGCAATGTTGTTTTTCTGCAATCAGAGAATATTCGGACAGAATTGATTTTTCACACAACAAAAAGCTAATAGTCTCAATTATGAAGTTCCAGGATTTAAAGTCCATCCGTAGTTTAAATATAGTATCTGTAATAATCGTTTTCATGATTGGTTAGATCTGTAGTTGTATAAAACAAACTATGGCTTTTGTCATTAAAAAAAAAAAAAAAAAAAAAAATCCTATTTCTGTTGCATTTATATTGTCTAAATGCACTTATAAATGATAAATATAACTTATTTTATTTTATTTTAGAATATTTTAGAATATTTTATTTTAGAATATATTGCGTGATGCCATGCATGAACTCCAGTTGCTACATTTAATGTTACTATAGTCAATCTATGGGCAATTTTTGTAAGTATGGAGGTGTGTGGATTGAAAAGGTGTTTTACTTTTCAGGTTTCCCATATGTAGCAGAAAATAGTAGATTGTAACCAATAGAAGGGGGCAATTTAGTTGCACTGGCAGGAAAAAATGCTCACAAAATGCTGCTGCAGTCTGGAGCCCTGTATGTTTGTGATTTAGGAGTATACTTGTTTATATGGTAGTGTTTAGATGTTCTATGCATTTAAAGCAACTGCAGATTGCTGCGTGAAGCCAGGTTAATTTAGTTCTCGACTTCACTGATGGTAAGAAGAAAACCAGTGGTGCTAGGTTGCCTTCAAATAGAATTATATATCCTGTATGAATTGTTCCCTCACTTCCTGGCTGGTGTGGTCACCTTGACGTTCTCAAGAATGAGATTACTCTAAGGCTGGCAAAGGCAGATGCCAAACTGAATGAGCCACATCTGTTCTTCTCATTCCCTTGATGTCTATTATACTAACAGGACAAAACCCGGAGAAACACATGGAAATTAGTTCTGCAGGCTTTTCTTTCGACAATACAGGATGATGATGGTCTAAACCTGCCAGAGCAGGCAACACCAATCAGCTGGTGTAAACACCTTGGGTGTGTAACAACCGTTTCTCCTCTCCTAAAGGTCTGTCCATTGTGTAGGATGTATATCTCTTTAGCGATCTTATAGATCCATGAATAGAACTGAATCATAAATTTACATTCACCATTGTCTAAATGTGTTTTGTTCTGCCTTTAGGTATTATGCTGACCTACATGTGTTCACGTACACACTTTTTAACAGTACCAGTAAAACTAAATTCGATGTTATCTTATGTTTATTTAGAATTGTTATTAAGCTTTTTGAAAATAGTAAGCATTTACAGTATGATTGTACTATGAATAATTATACTACAATATTTTTTAAAAGCTTACGTTTTTATATTTTTATGTAAATATTATATATTATATACTTTTTTATTTTTAGTGTATTTATAATTATTAATTTGTTATTTATGGATGTCACAAAATATGACAAATATCTAAAACATTTAAAGAAATGGAAATTTCTTATGCTATATTTGATGTGATTTGTATGAAATATTTGATTTGAGAGTGTTATGAACAGACTGAAATTCTGAAATGATGAAACGTCATTTTACTAAGTATTTTACTGTGCTCAGAGTTAGATTTTAGACTTTTGTGGTACTTTTAGAGAGATATTAAGGCCTTTCTGGAGGGGGAAACCTGTGTATAGATCTTTTTCTGAGTTCCATGTCAGTAAATAATGACAGAGTAATAATTTTGTGTGTTTTTGTCCATCTGAAGTCACTCAGAAAAAGGTTTTTAAAATGTAAGCGGGATTCATGACATCAGCCAAAAGAAATGTTGTATGAGAAACAGAGAAAGGTATTACAGTTATTACACTTGGTAAAGATAAATTGATAAATTGCAACCCATAATGTGCAATAACAAGGTAATATGTGGTCAGTTTTGATTAATGGTAACTGGAATCTTGATTTATTTGTTGGTCAAGTTTTGTTGATTTAGTAATTTTGCACTATATACATATTTGCTCCTTTTATTTAGAAATAGCCTATACGCCTACATAATTTGTAGCTGGGGAATTAAATTAGGATGATAGGAACCATGGAGCAGGGAAACATCTGCAAGCTGGGGGGCATGGTGATGATTGTGTGTGTGTGTGTGTGTGTGTGTGTGTGGGTCCTGTAGGTCAGAAATGAGCAGGACTGACTGCTATATGAGTGAATCAGAATGATTGCCTCAATCCACCATGATTCACCACATACACACAAACAAACACACACCCCTTACAGTAGCATTACATGTCAGCGTTATTGAGATGAAAATCATCATTTTCAATATATTGTAATCAAACCCAGTGCTCCTCATATCATTGCTGGTAAATAAGGTAATTTTTTATTTATTTATTTATTTTTTACTGTTTTTGTACCGTTTAGTATATCAGCATACTAAATGGATGTCGACTACACACATGCAACCTCTTGTGCAACTGTCATCAGAGTTTGTAAATAAAAAGAGGGTCATTTTTTTCCTATCATGCCTTGCAATCGTGGTGACCCGGTCTGTACAAATGGGATTTTGAAGCATTCCGATAATGGAGCGGTGCAGGAGCCGGACCTGACAATCCCTCATCTCCGTGCAGCCTCAATTGATCACCGATCCTATTGCTAACTGCAGTAAATTGAATTTTGAGTCCTAACATTGTTCGTTAACCACAGTGCCGAAGAGATAGCGATACAGATTAATGATAATGGCGGGCCCGGGATGGCTTTCCCTCTCAGTCGGCGAGATTTGATTAGCCTCAGACGGCCATGGAGACGGAGATTGGCCCTCCTCGGCTGTTACGAGGAAGCACTTAATGAAAGGCTTGTATGGACGACTAATCAGGAAATGTTTGTTTGGCTGTCCACTTACTGTAGATGTCTGATGCCATAGACGGGTCATGCTCATACATGTGTGTGACTACACGCGCACACGCGCTTTTCCAGTGAGTAATGTCCTTGAGGACAGCTGTTTATTACGCTCTCGAGGTTAGTCTGTTCGCATTCACACCGCCCGTGATGACTCCGGGTGTCGTGTGCGCATCTCTGTGCGAACATGTGTGCAGTGAATTAACTCATCACTGACACATCTCATCATATTTGAGTCATTTACTCGGAGTTGCGTCTAAACTGACCCGTGTTAGTTTAGAGCGAACGTCGTAGTGCTAATTAGTAAGCGGTTAAACATGCAGAGTGATACTCTGAGGTTTGTCAACCGTAGTGTGAGATGAATTGAGTCATTACTAGAACATGCTGGAAAAAAAATGTGTGCACATTAGGTATTTAACGATTCACTCAACTCACGATTCGATTCACGATTTTATTTTCATGATTCGATTCGATTCACGATTTTTTTTAACAAAATGAGATTTAAGACAAATTATAAATGAAATGTGTCCTTTTATTATTGCTTGGACAAAATGCTGCACGTTTCTTTGTGAAATTAAAATATAACTATAATAAATTACATATAGCACTTGCATATTGTTGCTTATTTGTTGGTTTTGATTGCTTCTATTGTCCATATTTGTAAGTCGCTTTGGATAAAAGCATCTGCTAAATAACAAAATGTAAATATAATGTAAATGTAAATAAAACTAAATTGAAATAAAAAAAAAGCCCCAAATCAAAGTAACACAAATAAAAGAAATCTCTTCATATAAACAAACTAAGGCATTGTCTGTGCTCTTTCCACTTAAAATTAGAGTCAACCACTGCATTTTAATCATGATCCAAACAAAGATGCTGTATACATGCAACATGAGCAGTTTTTAAAATAAATTAGATTGTATAATTTCGAAATTTTAAGCAAAAACAGAATGGTCTGACTTCAGTTTTGTGAAACTATACATAAAAAAATATCTGCATGAAACAAAAACAGCACGAGCTGAATGAGATGCAGATTCACTCTCTGCCAGCAGGTGGCGCTTAAAGCATTTCCTTGGTTTCCGCTATAAACAAAGCAGAGTTGCACTAATGAACTTTAATTTGCATTATACAGAGGCAAGATGAAAAGAAAAAATACCATCTGAACTTTTCTAAAGACAGTAAGCTCCCCTCAGATATACAATCATATAAACTCCTACCCCTAATTGAATCGCGATTTGTTTAGCATCTCAACCGATTTGAATCGTCATTTATTTTAATCGATTTTCAACCGGCTCGCGGTTAATCGTTACATCCCTAGTTCACATGAAGTGAGAGATACAAGCTCTGTTCCAAAATCTAGTGAACTGCCTACAGAGGGAGCATTTAACCCATCAGGATCACTTCTGACACTAAACCTGTTCTATTGTGCTGCCTAAGATAAATTGTTTCATCTAGGTGGCATTGCATGGTTTCTTTGTGGAGAAGGCAATCCTAGAATGCACTGTGACCGATGACTGTCGGGTAAAACAATCTACCAAGAGCAGCGTAAATTACCACCTATTTTAAGACATGCTTTTTTTGGGCATTAAATAATGGCACAAATACCAGTAATTTGACGAATGCAAACGTTAGTAAATCGCGTCGCGTGATTCATTTTAATACTCTCCTCCCATAAATTTTATGTCTGAAAGGGTAACTCCTACAAATCCATATTCAATAAGGTCAGGCACAAAAATAACTGTGTCCATGCCTTTTCAGCGCTAATTCTTCACTGCGCATATCCTGACAGTACTATTTTAACATCAAAAGAGTGCTTTTAGTAAATCTGGCCCATAGTATAGCTATTAAGATATTTAACACGGTCTATTCAGTAGGATGCATTATATTGCTGAAAATTCATCTTTGGCAATAAATTACATCTTAAAATCTATTAAAATAGAAAGAGTTTACAATTTTTTTTAATTTAAATATTAAAGCTGCAGTCCGTAACTTTTTTTGGTTAAAAATTATCCGAAATCAGTATTTGAGAAAGTACATAACCAGCCAGTGTTCAAAACTATCGCCTTACTTTAGCCCGATTCACAACGGTTAGCTTATAATAATGTTTTCTAATTTGAGTGGTATGGGTAGGTTTTCGTGGGAAATTCGAACATGGCACTGCGTCATTACGTCACGTCTGTAAACATAAAGAAGTTGTCCCGGCTACTTGGCTATCGCATGTGAGGATCCTGCAGGTGACAGATCGTTTAGCCTTTTCTCACAGCAGCTGGAATAATTAAACGTATCATTTTGATGGCGGATTGTAATCCAGAAAGGATTATGTGTTTATGAAACACATGTGAATGAAATTAAATTATATTCCAGTTTTAAATGTACTTCTGATTACAGATAGCCTGGGATTACACAAAATTTGTATTTTAAAGAAAACCAGTTCGAAGGGAACATAATTTGCTTTTTGGGTTAAAATAATTTCTTAATATGAAATTCGAATGGCATGACAATTAGATTAGACTGTACAGAAATTGAAATCTACACGTTAATACACACTATACTCATAGTCACGCAATGCTGATGTTGTTAACATTAATAATTAGAGAATAAAGTATAACAGTAATAATAATTTGCACGGTTTGATGTGATATGAGCTAACCGATCGTTAGATTTAATCACCATTAGCGCGATTTATTGTAATACTTTTTTCCTCAGTTGGGCAGAACAAACATGGCAGACTTGTTACTTACTAGTTCAGATGGCAATATACGGTGAAAATTCTTAATTGGGTCATATATTCCAAGACGTAGGCTAGAATCTGTGATTGCGAAGTACACTAAATATCCACACCGGTGCGGTGACTGACTGCAACACATTCACCTCAAAACATTACATTCATCCACGCTGGAGCCATGCCAGAGTACAGACCACGCACGGAAGATAATTCTGCAAGTAACTGCAATTCCAGGTTTTCAAACAGAGATGGTGACAAAGAGACAAAACTTACGGACTGCAGCTTTAAATTGTAATATTTTGCAATATTACTGATTTTTTCTTTCATGCTCTCTCTACTGTTGTTCATTGTTGATGTTAATACATTAATGTAATTTAAACAATGTGAAATGTTTAGTTTATGTAGAAATTAACATTTAAGATATGATATTTAATAAATGCTGTAAAAGTATTATCCATTATTATTTCATATATAATATCTATAATATCATATAATATCTGTATTTTTTACTCAATATTTTTGTGACTGTGCCTATTTTCTCTTATTGGAGTGTCATGACTTTTATCTTGCCTTTTTTAGCAACATACTAATATCATATTCTGTTGAAATCAATTAATACTGCCACATGAAGCATTTTTTGATGCTATGCAGCATTGTTGCCTATGTAGAGAATTTCAAATCAACCACTTGTGTGGTTCCAAGATGCTATCTTAGAAGACTGCTTCCTATGTAGGGAACTATGTTGTGCTATTATGCTTGGATCAGAGCTACAGTAGTTTTTTTTGTCACAGCTGTGATGTTGTGTTCTAATTCTACATCTTATCCTGCAGGTCAGTCAGATTTTTTCTGGAATAAATTCAAATGTTTCATCACAACATTGAGTTTCTGGGACAGTTGGCATGCTTAAAAAAAAAAACTCGAACCAACTGGCTTACAGCATCTGTGAGATTACAGAGCGTGCTTCGGAAAATCTTTCACTGTTCCTCCCTGCAGCTTAAAGAGTGTTTAGTCTGATTTTTCACAGAGGAGCCCTCACACAACTCAGCACATATTTCCAGGGTTTTTCCTGCATTGAAACATTTTTGAAAATTTTCGGCCGCCAAAACTAACAGACGAAGCTGGACAAGTGTAAATGCATCTGCTTATTGAAACCACATATGTAAATTTTACTTCTCCCAAAATGTTACAAAACAAGCGTGTGAGAGCGTGTTATAGGCTATATGACGTTTTATAGTCAGATATAACAGCGCTAATGCTAGACGCATCACTGCGCCTACAGCCAGCAAGCAGACGCGCAAAATGCCGCTAATGAAACTGAAAGAAAGTCGCAGACGCTCAACACACAATCATCTTCATTAGAAGTAGTGAGACTAACTTATCTTTCCAGTGCTGATGCCGCTCTCTCTCCTGTTGTGAACTTCGAATTTGTAATTAGCTGATGATGAATAAATGCAGCGCATATCTGTTGATTTTCGTTGACGTTAAATTTGCATATAGCATGGGAATTCAAGATCGGATTTATATGTTTTGCAGAGACACATTTATGTGGCCAAGTGTACATGGAAACATTTTAACAAATCAGATGGATATCCAAACAGAGAAAACGCATAAAGTGACCAGGTGTATGGAGCTTATAATATGACAAAACTATTTGAATTTGAATTGTGTAAATTTGAATTATTGACAAGTATCATTTAGCAAAACTAAATATTATGTGGCATTTAACATAGTTCTGAATTTGATTTTTCAAATATTAACTCAGGGGAGCGTGATAATATGTTGTGGCCACGAGGTCATTTTGTCGAGGTAAGGACATCATTATGTCGTGGCCACGCGATGTGAAGTTGAGGGAACAACATCCATTTCTTGTAGCCACGAGTTTTATGCGTAAACAAACCTGCATGACCATAGCAACCTGGGATTATCAGAGATGGATAAAACATTTTTCTCCATCCCACAGTCTTGTAAGTCCGTTAACTGATCGTGTCTTTTTATTTAATATTTGTAAATTTTTATTATTATAAAACTATAGGCTAATAATAATATTATAATTATATTATTATATTAACTGGTTAGGGCTATATTTTTATATTTATTGTTATATATGCTTATTTCCCTTTCAATTCGTGTAGAGCTTTACCTAATTAACGTTCTGTATAATTATGCTAGTATTATTAATATGCTACCATATTTTGCAAATACTGTAAGCGCCTGACAATTATGCCAATGAAGTTTTGACTTTATGAGTGTATTTACGCCCGTATGTGACCATGAGCGTGTTGTTTTCATTTACAAATGAAACTACGCAAATGATTCATTCCTCAACGAAACACTATATTTCTAATAGTCTATTAATTAGGCGAAATAAAATTAAATATATGTTAAATTCAACATTTAAACTGCACTTCCAGTAAAAATTCCCGTTAGTCATAGCATAATCAAAGCTTTATTGGCATGTTGGCATTTACAGTATGCTATTATTATTCAGAACATTAAGTAAAGAGATCAAAATGAAGGGAAATAACGACCGCACAAAACACTTCCACTACGAGAGAAAGCGGCAGCCGCGCGGTAATTCCAGTATATCATTACCTTGACAAAATGATCTCGTGGCCACGACATATTATCACACTCCCACGAGTCAATATGTCGTGGCCACAACAAAACTAACCTAAGTGAACCGAACATGTCCCCTCCCGGTCGCAGTAAATGCTTCATTCGACTTTTCGGAGATCATCTACTCTTCCCTGTGGATGACCTCTGACCTACTTTCTGTACGATCTGAATTTCTGCGCTTTGAATTTTAAATATTGAATTTGATGTTCTGAATTTCTTCTTCATCTTGAAAACTTGAAGCTGTATTTTTAAAAACTTGATTTTTGCAGTCTAAGAATTCAGAACAAAAAATCCGCTGTTTGAAAATACATGTCTATTAAAAAATTGCCATAAAAAAAATTCAGTTGTGTTAAATTTCAAATGTTCAATATTCAAGTAAAAAAAAAAAATCAAAATTCAGAACTATGTTAAATGCCACATAATATTCAGTTTTGTTAAATGACACTTGTCAATAATTCAAATTTACACAATTCAAATTCAAATTGTTTTGTCATATTATAAGCTCCATACAGATTCGACCTTACAAAAATATGAAAGCCAGTTTTAATATATGCCCTGACAGTGACTGTTTTTTTTTTTTTTTTTTTCAAGAATAAGTAGCCTATGATAAACTGTTTCTTTGCATTTATTTTAGCTATGGTAAATATTGGGCTCGCAGATCACGTGGGGAGGGTACTTTTTACTGTGTGTGTGGACGACCGTCAGCCACCACCGAAGGCCTTTTTTGACCCTGGAAAAACCCTGATTTCGGTCCGTATGTGTGAGGCATGGTATTTAAATAACTTGTGTAAGCAAACCTTCAGACTTGCTACTCAATAGGCAACAGTTTGTTCTGTCTGAACCTGCGACCTACTGACACAACGTGAGAAATTGATGTTTGAAAAGCTGTGGTTCTGTAGCACAGAAATCTAATGTCTGTGTCTACTGTCTGCAGTTATTTACCCAGTTAAACTCATAACTCGTTGAATTTAATGTCATAGAACAAAATCACATGCCAGTCAGGATTGTGCTAACATGATAGATGTAGGATTATGTAGAAATTCATACCAAAAGAATGTACTTCATCAACAGGCAAGAAGTTACGAATATGTTTCATCAAATTCATTATCGGTTCTGATGGTACAGGACAAGTACAGAAATACTTAGAGCATGCATATGTTTTGTGCAATATATACATATTTTTTTTGTGGAACTTAAATGGAACTTCAAATCAATGTCTTAGTACAGAATATTTCTCTACATTTTTAACCATTTTTAAAATGTTTTTTTTTTAATTATCAATCAGTACTTTTAGTGCAGAATATTTTTCTTTGTTTCATAAAATATTTTTATAATATTTATTTTTCTTTTCACTATCAATACTTTTATAGTACAGATTATTTTTTTTATAGTTTTTGAAAATAGCATTCATTCACTCACTCACTCACTCACTCACTCACTCACTGTCTTGCATGAAACTTGCAGTCAGTTGGATTACGTTTTGATGCTGCATTAGGTTTTTGTTGTAAGAATGTTATGTTGCCTATTAGGGGTGGGACAATAAATCGATATGGCGATATATCGTGATCCTTCTCCATGCGATACGATAATCGATATCTGGCGCCAAATATCGATATTTTAATTAATACAATAAGGTGCTCTAAATACATTTTCCTGCTCTCGGCGTCTAAAAATGCGTGGAAATCGCGGCCGCGCCATTTCCACATTCTTTCCAAAAGCGCTCTGAGCAACTATGAAGCGCGTTCTCTATGAAGATGGGGAAGCACGAGGAACCGAATGATAAACAGATTTTCAGCCACTGTATTAGCTCTACTGCTATATATACACGTTTATGGAGATGAAAACTAAAAAACTGCCCCAGAACAGTTATCAGCGTGGACCATAGGCACCGATCACGTTATTATTGCAGAGCGCATATTCAGTCATGAGTAGCCGAACCTCTCCGCTCGGATCGCAGGTGGATTTCCCTCACTATATGAGAGAGAGAGAGCGCCGCCGGTGCGTCCAGTTTTATGTGAACAAAACTGGATGCTCTCCCTCTCTCTCAGATATTACAAGTGCGCGTTATGCAGTGTGAACAGTGGGCACCGACCAGCAGAAACATAAATCTGCACCTATGGCATGGAGGACGAGTCAAAACACTGTCAGAGTCGTAATGCGGTGCAGAAGTGTGCAGTGTGTGTGTGCTTGCCGCGCGTCTTCATTTGAAATAACCAACCTGAGCGTGCAAAAGACGCAATGTGATTGTGAACGGCTATTTTTCCATGTGGGGCTCTGTTTTTATGATGAGAGGAGTAGAAAGGTTGAGAAAGCACTCCAGGTAAATTTTGAAATGTACCAGGTTTATTTATATATACATGGAGAGAGAGAGAGAGGCTATATAAGTTAAGCAGTTAAATGTGTTTGTTTACACACAGAGAAAAAGAAAAGTGTAAGCTTTTAATAAGTCCAAGAATAAAATTATTAATTTACTCAACATGTTAAAATTGATTTACAGAACTTTTTTTTGCTGTTTTCTAACAGTTTGGACTTGAATAAAGAAAGACATTTTCACAGGCATTTTGTTTAGACAGATATCGTGATATATCATTATAGGATTTTCTAGAAATATATCGATTATCGCAGAATCGCTGTATCATGATAGTATCGTTATCGTGAGCCATGTATCGTGATTATATCGTATCGTGAGGTACCCTGCGATTCCCACCCCTATTGCCTATAGGCCTGTCATGATAGTCAATATATCGACTTATCGCACAATATATGGAAATGAGCGCAATCATTTTTGGTGCCGCGATATATTGCGACTGATCATTTTTTTATAATTAAAAATAATGATTATATTAATTTTTGCATAAAAATTAATATCACCAACATTTTAGTCGATCGCGCTGCTTCTGTCATCTCGTCTGCTCTCTGTGGCGGAGGTGTGGCTTAGGCAGCGTCTCCCCCACACACACAGAGCGGACAGCGACAGGTGAAGAGAAGGCGTGAACCCACTGCGTTATAAAGTGTTTCGTGACAACTACAGCCATTTAGGAAGAACAAGTCCCAATGGACTTGGTTTCAAAGCCGCAATCTTCAGCTCCGGTGTGGGAACATTTTGGCTTTAAGCTGAATGAGAGAGGAGGGCCAATTAACGTGAATGGGCCGATATGTCGACTTTGTTTAAAAACAGTGGCAACTACAGCTGCAACGATTAGTCGACATTATCGACAACGTCGACAATAAAAAATTGTCGACAAATGTTTTTGTTGTCGAGTAGTTGTTTGATCTCATATGACCTAATATAAGAGCCTGCAATAATGCGGTTTGACCAGTGTGGCGCTGTAGCGCAAGACTGTAATTCAGCCCTCCTGGATGCAATTCAAGAGAACAAGACAGCGCTTCAGAGAAAACGCCGCAAATCCTGAAGCCACTGAGCGGCATTTAAATGAATATGTAAATATATGCTGCGAGCTTTCCTCTCAATAACGAAATAAATACAACAAAAACTGTTAAAGCAGCAGTTAAAAACGCATCTGATTACAGCGATGTGGATGTTTGCATGAGCTCTGCAGTAAAGTCCAGTCATGTCACATTTATTTATATAGTACTTTATGCAATAGATAGCCTTAAATCAAGCATCTTTACAGTATTAAACATGAAGAACCAGAGTCAGTGTCGATTTCAGTTAGAATTACAACTTGATTTTCTGTTATAAAGTAGCTCTCCAGTGTGGAGCTAGCTAGTGATAAAAATCTTTTTATTAGTGGGGGAAAAAAATAATTATTTCATTAAAGTGATTGTTTGGTTTGCAAAGATCAAAGCTTGATATCTAGCTCAGGACTATTTTGATTATCATAACCCATAAGGTATTTTAAGAGAGATTATTTTGTTAATAAAATAGTTGATACAAAAATAAAACGTCTTATCACCTTTATTTTGCTTCTTATCCATATGACTTACAAAAGGAGATGTTAGGAAGAATGATGTGTCATTCAGTTACTTTTTCATATCGCTAATTACATGGTGAATGAGAGAGTTTCTCTGTCGGTCATCTATTTTGTGTGCCAAATATATATTTGCAGAAATTAATTGTATAATAATTGTAATTACGTAATATGACTTTCAAAAGCTGAAGTGATTACCATTATATATTTGTTAGAATATGCATAACTCAACATTTTAACTAATTGCAAAAGCTGAATCAATGTCTACTTATTAATCAGTGAAATAATCGACGATTAGTCGATTAATCGTTCTAATAAACGTTAGATTAATCGATTATCAAAATAATTGTTTGTTGCAACCCTAGTGGCAATGAAAAGAGGCAACGCAACTAACCTAAAATCTCACCTAAAACATAACCATCCCAGTTTTTCAACCTGGGAACAACAACTGCAGCTGGAGCTGGAGAGGGGTCTTCCAGACAGTAATCTGTTACAGATAACTTTTCCCGACAGTGTAAATATAAATTTGACAGCGCGAAATGGCGCACACTCACAGATAGCGTAACTCGCTATATAGCCAAAGAGATGCAGCCATTAAACACGGTCGAAAAACCAGCATTTAGAAATATGCTGCAAACTTTTGACAAACAGTACGAATTACCAAAGAAAACATACATCTCCCAAACTGCCGTTCCATCCTTGTACAACAAAGTAAAAGACGACATTCTGAAGGAGATAAAAGACATCTCCTTTTACTCTGCCACTACAGATATGTGGTCAAGCTCAAATATGACCCCATATATGAGCTTGACCATACACTTCATAACTGTTGACTGGACTCTGCAGTCAAAGTGTTTAGAGACCAGATACATACCTCAGAACCACACTGCGGATGTACTTGCTGAAGCCCTTAAGCCTGCTTTAGCAGACTGGGAATTGGATGAGCGCAAAATGGCCTGTATAACTACAGACAATGGTGCTAACATTGTGGCTGCAATACGTAATCTTGGCTGGCCATGGCTCAGTTGCTTTGGACACAACCTCCATTTGGCTGTTTCCCATGGACTGGACAGTGACAAGGATCGCACAGCGCGAGCCATGGGACTTTGTAGGAATCTTGTCAACACCTTCAACCTGAGCTGGCTAAAGAAGAGAGACCTGAGGAAGGCACAGACTGAAACCAGTGTCCCCCAACACAATCTAGTACTGGTGAGTTATTATGATAACTTGTTATACAACACAAAATATTTGAAGGGTTAATATAAACTTAATTTAAAGTTTTTGTTTTATTTATGACTTACTTTGGAGCCTGTTTGTATGTATGTATTAAATAATTGGTTACATTATAATAGCCATGTAAAATTATTTGTAATTAAATAAAGGAAATTTAAAAGTAGTATTTGTTGAATAAGGTTAGAATAGACAAACTAATGGGAAAAAAACAAAAAACAATGTTATCTTTTCCACGGGATGTTGCCACACGATGGGGCACCAAGCAAAAAATGATAGAGAGGGTGCTGGAGCAACTCCCAGCTATAAGACATGTCCCGGTTGAAGATCGAAAACATGGCCACCTCAACCCAACCTGGCAGGATGTTTCTGTGTTGGAATCCATTAATGCAACAATGAACCCAGTGGCTGATTTCACAGATGTCCTCTCAGGGGAAAAATATTTCACTGTGTCCTCAGTAAAGCCTGTGTTGGAACTTCTTAAAGGCGAACTTTTATCACCAGACCCCAGTGACACTGCACTGACAGCAAACATAAAGGCAAACGTGCAGGGTATTGACAGAGAAATACAGCCCATCTGAAATCCAAAACCTTCTGACAAAGGCCACCATCTTGGATCCAATGTATCGTGGTACCATGGAGGATGCGGAGGTCTTGGATGATGTCAAAGAAAAGCTCTTGCAAGAACTACTAGACATGAACAGGGAAGAAGGAAAAGGAGAAAGTGCCAGTAAATGAAATGAAGGATCTGAATCTGAACCCCCAGCAACCAAGAAGAAGAGGCTGTGTGATCTTCTTCAGAACAGAAGAACCCAACTTACAAGTCACCAGACTCAGGCATCGGTCCCAAAAAGAGTGCAGGCTGATGCGGAGCTGACTAAGTTCCTCCAGGAAGAAGCACTTGATGCATCATCTGATCCTTTGATGTGGTGGCGTGATGACCATAAAAGATTTCTCCTGTTAGCCAAGTTAGCACAAAAATACATGTGCATTTGTGCAACAAGCACTAGCTCAGAAAGAATGTTTAGCACAGCTGGTGACATTGTTACCCCAGAGAGATCCTGCCTTAAGCCCCACAAGGTAAACATGTTGGTGTTCCTTTCTCGGAATCTGCCTAACAATTAAAAATGGAACTGGTAGCAGATATGGCCTGTTAAGGCATCTGTACCTCTGTGTGAGACACTTTTAAAAGTCTAAACTGACTTTTTTAAACATGTTACTTTGTTTTGTTCTAGTTTTTTTTGTTAACAAAGGTGTATTTATTATTTATCTGTTTTATTTATTTAGCATATATTTTTTCACATTCCGGTTCCAATATCTAAATATTCTTAAGAATAAAATGTTCTTTGTTCTTTGAAAGAGTGTACTTGCATTATTATGCTATTATATTGTCATACTGTAATTATATAATTGTCTTAAAATGACAATAATATCGTTTATCGCAATTAATTTTGGTGCAATATATCGCACAACGAAAAGTAGTTATCGTGATAGCCCTAGTTGCCTATAGGTGGGCGCCTTACTTGTTTTTGTAATACTAGAGCTAGAGAGCTTAATTATTAATCATAAAAGCTGGCAGTGAGCAACAAAGTCAGTTTGGTTTATTTAAGATGATTTAATGGATTTTACTGTACACACACTCACACACAAAAACAGAAAGTGACCGTGACATTGAACAGTGCACTGTTCTTGAGTGAAATATGCTTTCCCAGCAGCAGTGCTGCATGACACTTTGACCTGAGGTTGTTGTGAAACAGGATTTGTTCCTGTTGGATATTAATTGTCTTGTTTAATTACAGCTTAGTAATTAGAGGGGGGCGAAACACGAATTCCCTGTTGCTAAGTCCTTGTTATGTTTGCGTTTTCAAAGTCAAAGCTGTATGTTCTCAAGGATATGGCAACTCCCCCTCCTAAACTGCCAGTTAATGGACAGAGACAAGGCTGGAGTCAGCACCTCCTTGGTGGGGTTGTGGATGTGTGTGTGCTGACATTGCAAATATTTCTGCGCTGAGAAGCAGAGAGATGTGTTGTTGGTTAAGACCCCCACTGGTATTAAACACCTGAAGATTAATGACACTCCTTAACCGCTGCTCACCAGTCATGTGATCGCACCTAGACCGATCGCAACCCTGCAGGCATCACCACAACATGATTTAACTAAGTATAAGCATATCTACTGAAGAAAAACAACTTAAACCAGCTCACGTTGGTTATCCGGTCTTCCAGCCTGGCTAGTCTGCTTTGTTTCACTGGTTTTAAAGAGGTTTTGGGCTCTCTCGTTGGTCAGACCAGTTTGGCCAGGCTGGAAGACCAGCCAGATCGTTCTAAACCCTGTTAGGCTGTTTTTTCTTCATAATATACATCTGCCACCTCAGTAAGCCTTCAAACCAGGTTTTCTCTTGCTTAAGGCAAAACTTAATTTAATTCACAGTTATCATCATGCTTCCCCAGTTGATTAATTAGAATACATTAAGACAATTGTTTTTGTTTTATAAGTTTTCTGAACTGTTGTTTAAATATGCAAATGAGGCATTATCTAATTAAATATGCACACATATGCATACATTTCCAGAACAGAAATCTGAATGTTGGATAAAGTCAGGTTCAACATTAATTTTGTTTACATATTAAAGTTTTATTTATTTATTTATTTATTTTTTACAGAGGGGATTTTGTGGATAACTTTTATTACTCCATGAATCAGAAAATACTGTCAACAGCAAGAAAAAAAAATGTCACCATGTTTGTAGGACTAAAATTTTATATAATCAGGTGAATGGTGTATGAACAAACCCTTCTGTAAAAACCTTTAGAATATCATTAGGAATAAAATTGGAAAGTTTGGTTCATGCAAGTGTTACTAGTGGATTTTTTTTTTGGCTCATTGCTGGAGGAAAAAAAAACAAAAAACCGAAACAAACTAAGAAACAGCCTTAAAGGGATAGTTCACCAGATGAATTTTGGTAAGCTAGCAGTTTCTGGTCCCTATTGAGTTCCAGAGTATTTTTTTCCATAGTATGGAAGTAAATAGGGACCAGCAACTCCTTGGTTACCCACGTTCTTCAAAATACCTTCTTTTGTGTTCAACAGAAGAAAGAAACTCATACAGGTTTCGAAAAACTTGAGGGTGACAAAATGATTTTCATTTTTGGGTGAACTATCCCTTTAAAAGAAATGTATTGGAATTGAAGTCATGCAAGACATGCAAGTATATAAAGTGTAATACACATACACATGTTTTTTGGATGCTTTCTTTCCACTCGCCTGAGAGAAGACATGTTATGTAAGCAAAATCTCTGAATTGACCAGTGCATGAAAAAACAAAACAAAACAAATAATGGTTTTGCCTGTAGTATCTTCTATTAAAAATCTTCTAATAAAACAATTACCAAAAGCCAACAGTACACATGTTCATATGCATCTCAGTGGATGTCTGTGTGTTTGTGTTTTTACTACGGCATGAATCCAATCCCTACTTAAGCAGAGGACACGGACTATGGGTTTGTACATCTGGCTTAGCACATTGAGGCTTTTTACCCTCAGTCACACAGAGCGATGTCATGCATTTAGCCTCAGTCTTGGGTTTGTTGTCCAGTGTCCGTCTCATTGAGCCATGGGCTTCCTGCAGTATTGCCATGGGATGCAAGTTGCCATGTTGAGATAACAGGCCCAACTCAGTTGCGTTATCACAGTCTCCCTTCTCGTTAATCGGCTTTCAGCCTAGCGCAAATAAAGTTTTAGTGTTTCTCTGTGTGATGGGGCTAGTCTGCTTAGTTAAGAGAATGCAAATGGCAGGCCAGGCAGGGTTAATTTACTCAGAGCTATAGTCTCAGGGCAACCATCCGTCATTGGCTCTGAATGCCGCTCACGTCCGCAGTTTTGCTCCATTGTGTGTATAAAGACTTATGAACTGTTAAAAAGATCCCTGAGCCTGAAATCTGGGTTTTATTTATACAGTAAGTAGAAAACAACAGCACAGTTTATGGATGCAATTTGTGTGTGTTTGTGTGTCTGGAAAAAAAACATTTCTGCTGTTTATTTCTCCAGAATATTCTGTGCACTTTCAAGATGAATTTCACACTTTTGAAAGCCCCATAACCCTCTTCTCTGGAGATGCAGACGTAGTGCCAATGAAGCGAGACGCAGACACAACTTGATTAAGCGCGCATAATTGTCAAAGAGCATCATAAACAGAAGTTGCTCATCAGCGCTCATGAATATGCAACAAATATTCATAGGATACTGCTGTTGTGTAGAACAATAAGAGTAGAGCTCATGGCATGCTGGGTAAAGGTTAATGACTCAATGAGGGAATCCAGCCATTACCTTCTTTTTTTTTCTTCCTAAAGCGGATCCTGACCTTTTGCAGGCCTGTATCGCCACGCTTCTGCTATCACCGGTTTGCATGTGGTTCTCTCTTCACACTCATCAGCTGCACTTTTGCTCAGAGAAAAAGGATATACGCACTTCAGCTTTATAGAGGTGGAATGGATGAAAATGTGAAAGAATATTTTCACTTTCCAGTCATTGTAAAGTGTGCCATTTAAGAAATATCACTCAAGCTAAAGTGCTGTTCAGTCGTAGGTAATCATAGCTGATACTGCAGCAAGGGAAAACACATGAGCTATGATTTAAATAAAAAAAGCTACTACCCACATTCCCAGAAGAAAAGTTACAAAGCTATCACTGGGGCGGTACCATACCTGTCAACATTTGGGTACCAAAATCCGGGAGACCCTTGGGGGGTCATAAGTACATACATAATAAACAGAGGTGGGTAGAGTACCCAAAAACTGTACTCAAGTAAAAGTAAAAGTACTTGAAGAAGTATTTACTCAAGTAAAAGTAAAAGTAATAGTCTGAATAATTACTTGAGTAAGAGTAAAAAAGTATTGGATAAAAAAACTACTCAAGTAGTTAGTTACTAGTTACTTTGGATCATATACTGAAAATAGTCTATTTTTATTTAGATATATAAATTTTATCTAAATATCTATCTCTCTCTCTCTCTCTCTCTCTCTCTCTCTATATATATATATACACACACACACACACACACACACACACAGCCATTCAAAATACTTTTAATGTTTTTTTTTTTTTTATGTAATTTAATTCAGTGATGCAAATCAGAATTTTTATCAGCCTGATTTATTATCAATGCTGTTCTTTTATAGCTTTCTATTCATAAAAGAATCCTGAACAAAATGTCACAGGTTCCAAAAAATATTAAGCAGCAAAACTGTTCCCTGTTGAAAAAAACAGCTTTTGCTGGTAAGGTATGTTTTGAAGCATGGGATTCTGGTTTGAGCTGATTTAAGCTGGTCCTTTGCTGGTTTATGCTGATCCTTAACTGGTTTAAGCTGGACATGTGCATGACCAGCACATGACCAGCTTAAACCAGCTAAGGACCAGCATAAACCATCATCCCAGCTTCAAAACATACCTAACCTGCAGATGCTGTTTTTTTCAACAACACTGATAATAAATCAATATATCTGAATGATTTCTGAGGGATCATATGACTCTGAAAACTGGAGTAACAGCTGATAAAAATTCTGATTTGCATCACTGAATTGAATTAAATTATATTTTAAATTATATTAATTATGTATTATAAATGTATATGTTTATAACCTCTGACACGTAGAAGAGTGAAAACTCCTCACATGACCGCTACAGAACATCTGAACATGACGAAACAAATGCACATTGATGGATCTTCTTCCGTCTGTTCTGCAAAATGTAAACAAATGTAGCCTTTATTTCTGCAAGCGTAAATATTGTGAAAATATCAATATTAATTATGTCTAGGCAAAGGCATTCCTCCTGGAGCTAACGCGGGTTTGGCGGGTGTTCATTTCATACTCTGTGACAGCTTATTTAATGAATAAATTATACATTGTATTTAATGTGTAAGGCACATGTACAACAAACTGGTAATGTCATAACAGTATCGTGTACTGTAATCGAATCTCTACCTGTGGAACCGACAGCACACGCGGTGTTCATCTAATAAAGATCTTCATAGCTAGCAAACCATAGCCTTTGCAGATTTGCTTTCAACTGACTGTAGATCCAAAGCCACGTCTTCAACGCTCTTGATGTTACAGCTCTTCAGTGAGAACCGCTTCAGACGATCAGCGCGTTCGGCAGAACTGAACGAATCATTCAAACTGATTCGCGAATCAATTCACTGGTTTGCCAACTGGTTTGATAAAGCCTTCGAACAGAATTGACTCAAAAGAATGAATCATTTGCGAACGGGCATCGCTCATTGCCCAGAAAAAAGTAGACGGCGCGTTTGGAATAAATTGAAGGATTTTTAACTTGTATTACATTAAGGTAACGAGAGGAGCGTCGCCCACAGTAACGAAGTAAAAGTACCGTTTTTTTCACTAAAAATGTACTTGAGTAAGAGTAAATGTACCCATTTTTAAATATACTCTAAAAGTATTAGTTACCCAAAAAATTTACTCAAGTAAATGTAACGAAGTAAATGTAACTCGTTACTACCCACCTCTGATAATAAATAATTAAATAAAAGAAATAATAACGTGACTTACTCGTGTTTCTTTTTGATTATTATTATAGGCCTAACTGTTAAGGTTTTTTTTTTTTTTTTTTTTTTAGAAATTAAACAGAAACACTGCACAGCAGTTAAAAACCGTGGAACAAATTGCATTACATTACATTGTAACATTGTACATAACATTAACATTGTGTGTTTATAGTATGCACATTTGTGCCTCGGCTGCACAAATGTGCCGCTGTGATTTAATATGCTGATATGTCGTTTTCCCACCATGTCCGATATTAAAATTAGTGCGACACACTTTGCAAAAGGCATGGGCGTTGTTTACATGGCTTCAAGACAAGAAATTAAATTCTTCCGTCCAGTTGTTGTTAAATTTACACGAATATTTTTCTTCGCCGGAGCAACACCTGACTCTTCTCCTTCCATTTCTACCACTGATTCAACCTCCCGTGTCTACTACTACTTGCGCAGAAATCTACAGCGCAACTGGGTTGTAGGTTGCCAGGTTGAGGTCACAAATGGTTTGAAATTTGTATCGATTGTGTGAGGTGATGCGTTTCATACAAGATCTGGCAACTGTACAACGTTGGAATAAAATATTGATGTGATTATTCATATACCTAAATTTGGGCCATACAAATTACGGGAGTTTCCCGGGAGAAATAACGAAACGGGAGGGGGGCGGGAGATGGGTGTGAAATACGGGAGACTCCTGGGAAAAACGGGAGTGTTGACAGGTATGGGCGGTACCCTAATGTACAGAAGCTACAGAAAATATACAAAGGCATACTGTACCTTATTTATCCCTAAATGGTACATATTAGTACATTAAAGGTATATATTCAGTGCTTTGAAAGTACATATTAGACATTTAAAAGTACATATTAGTGTATAAATTGGTAACCTTTGAAAGGGTACCGCCCCAGTGATTTATTTATTTTTTTTTGCTTTTCTGCTTTCTCTCTGCGCCTCTCACGTACTTTGGTCTAGAACAGGGCTATTCAATTGGTGGCCTGCGGGCCTAATCCGTCCCGCCAAGCATCTTCATCCGGCCCGGGGGAAGAGTCACACACAAACCTCGAATTGTTTTTGCTCTAATTAGTTTGTCCACAAGGTGGCAACACTGGCCCTGGGCCTTTGTTTCACAGCCAAAAAAGAAAAGGCAGACACTCAATCTACCGGAGACCACAACATCGACGGCAGCGTTGACAAGCGCTCATGTGAGGGGATTACTAGATATCCGCAACTCTAGTTTAAACGAGTATAATGACAGTGCTATCGGTCATATATCTTCTAGCAAGAAATAGCGCAGAGACTGGACGAAGTTGATTATCAAATGGAGTTGATAGTTTGAAAGGCTGCGCGTTCGACTTTCCACATATGCTGCTGAGCCGCTTCAGCAGACAAAAACGCACACGATTATGTTAAAATGTGCTGTTATGGCGAGTTACCCCGTAAATACAGTCTTAAATGAGTGTCAGATCCGCGTCATGTTCATCAGGTTTTAAAGAGATAGCGCTGCTTTTAGTCTGTCATTGATGGAAATCAAAGAACAAAAGAAAAAGGAGAAATCACTCCGCTGCTCTAGCCGCTGATTAACTTTTGTAAAGATTAATTTATATTTATTTATACATATACAATTTATAGTTTATGTGAAGACTGTTTTAAGTTCACTTAAATTAAAAGTTGTCATATTTTTCAGAGCCTATTAAGTGTTAAAAATAATGGCTTTCAATTATACTGTAATGCAAGGGCGTAGGTTTGCTTTTGACATTGGTGGGGACATAAACCCAAAGATTTCTCTTTCCGTTTGCTCTGTTTTGTGAAACACCGTACTTCAAACTCATCAATGCAACATTGTTAATTCCTGAAGTGAGCTTTTATATTAACTGTTGTGGACTGCTGTCTTGAACTGGGTGCGATACCTGCGAGTTGCCGCGGCTGCGTTTCTCCTCCGGTGTTCCACTACATTCTTACTCCGCCAATGTTATTAAATATGCATTCTTGAAACCGCGCAGTTTTCTAACGTATTTACATATTACCTAACTTCTTAGGTAATATCAGTGGTATGACGTTTCGGATGCGTCCGAAATGACCAAAAAAAATAAAATAAATAAAAATAATAAAAATAAAATAAAATAAAAAATACATATATTTAATTATTTGATCAAAATTATTGCTAGGGACAGTTCGGTGGCAGCTGGATATTGGTAGGGACATGTCCCTGGCGTCCCCCCCTAATTCTACACCCCTGCTGTAATGTTTAATGGCTATAATTAATGGCTAAAATTGAAGGAAAATTAATTTAATAGAGATATCAGTAACAGTATTGGTATCAATGATACTGGCCTTCATTAATAGTAGGCTACTTAGTAAAAAGATGCCATTAAACCGTATTTAAAATATACCATCTTTGTTGTTTCTACATTCATTTGGAGGTTCAGTGTAAAATTATGATAACATAAATATATTAATATTCAATTAATCACAATTAATTACATAAAATATGTTATTGTTGGTATAATATTTGTTTATTTTACAGCTGAATATGCTTTTCAGTTTAATTTCTTATTTTATAGGCTCCCCCCAAAAAGACATTGGGATGACCGCCCCCACCCGGCCCCCTTCAAATTTTCAATTCGATAATCTGGCCCTCAAATGAAACTAATTGAATAGCCCTGGTCTAGAATAATGACACTTTTTCAGTGCTGTTACACTAAATATATGAATATAATATACTGAAAAAAGAACTTGTAGGATTTACTTGATAAAATCTTTGCAACAATTTGCACTAACACCTTTTAAGTAAATTTTACTGCTATGCTCTGTACAATTTACCTGTTATTGTCGAGTAAAATCTGCCTAAGTTAAGTAAATTTAACAAAGAAAATAAGTAACTTTAGCTTGGCCAGTAAAAGTTTGAGTAATTTTTACTTAGAGTTTACTTGGCAATAGTTTGATTATATTTAATATCAATGAATTAAACTGTGCTTTTAAAGTGTATGTGTTACTCTAAGTAAATAATACAATACATATCATTTAGATACCACATCTACATAATTAGTAATGCGCCACTCACCCAAACACAGAGACTTCAATACTTGGTACACAATACACAATGATGGTAACATTCTCTGGATCATTTCTGAGTAAATGTGTCATTTTAAGAAGAAAATGAACTCCGGATATAACAAAATCACAAGTTACTAAACCTAACAACAAAAGCAATGATAAAACAGCTGAAAAAACAAAACAAAACAAAAGTTCTCAAATCCATTTTTCTTTGTAAGGCTTGTAGTGTACTTTGCCTGGCAATGATGGCAAGTAACAGGTAATCACATTTTTGTATAACAAATTATATCGTGTTGTACACGCCGCTAGTTGTGCTAGTTTTTGGAGGGACTCAAGGAAGTTTTTTTTTGGAGGTGTGTTAACTTTTTCCTCCTCCATTTCTTTATCTTAAGGCCTAGCAGCAGGGATACGAATGCGTCTTCACGGGTACTGAGTGAGGAAGTTGCCAATGTGCTCTTCTTTACCCAGTGGAGATTTCGAGGTGTCTGCATATATTGAAAGCACCAGAAAGAAAGTTGCTGCAGTGGATTTGGTTTTCTTCTTTTCAAAGCAAAGTCACACAAATACGGGCCTCGATTCGTCGTCAGGGGAAGAATGTTGCTATGCATCACTTAACAAGCTAGTGTTCAAACAGAGCTTCCTCTGATTTACCGCTGATGGGGGAATGTGATTAATGCTCCCTTTTAAAACCCTCATACTTTAGTATGTGTCGCAGCCCAGCCCATTATTCCCAGGACGGCACATTATTTCAGCGTTTCATGTCAAATGGCGAATCTTAGATGGTTTGTAATAAATTCACTTCACTTGCGTCGTCTCTAGCCCCACAACAAAGTGTTTTAATGTGTAAATAAAGCAGGGATGTTCGTGTCTACGTGTTTTTAACATTTTATATTAGTTTTTAAACATTCCACTGTTTACTTTTATCTTTCACATGCTTGTTTTCAGTAAATATGAATTCTTGATGAGGGTGATGCAATATTAGATGAACAGTATTTGCCAGCTGTGACCAGCCCCAATTCTGTCAAGGTTATTCTGTGAATTTATACACCGGCCGGATGATATTTTGACAGATTTGACAGGTGTAGTATTTGCACAAATCGAAGCTGCTAAGACAGGAATTCACAGTTGTTCATTGTGTGGCTTGATTTTAAATCATTTCTTTTGTTTTAACTCATGTCAGATCTGTCCAAGAGATGTGAACGTTAGCTCACATCCATTGAAAGCAACCTCCCACTGTGACCCAAACAAACAAGCTATTTTGCAACAGCTACCATAGGTCACTGTCGTCTCAGTCTTTATCCATCTCGATCCTTAATCTACGCTGAGTGATTGGTGATAGCCTGCCAGCCATTTTGGACGGTTTCCACGAGTTCCACTGTAAAGCTCTCATACCTTTTTCCCTTTTACATCTTACAGTGGTATCACTATAATTAGCGTGTCTGTGTGAGCGAGATTGCACTTTCTTGCTTCTTGGATCGCCATTCCTATGCTTTTACAGCCTCATCTTAAACAACCTCAAGGGCGGCCCCTAACCGTAATATTTTTAGCAGTAGTTTCAAGGTAAAATGGCTGCTACTATGCTTTACTCATAATAAGTACCGCAGGCATTCCGAGGTTAAGTCAGTATGCCCCCTATCTAAGATAGTCAAGAATGCTTTATGTGAGGTCTCTGTCAGTTTTTTTCAAGGATTGTTGTTCACAACCTCTCTCCATTAGCAGGTCATTAATCTGAGGGCTAGAGCTCAAGTCCTAACTCTAGTCCTGGCTGTTCAAATTTTCAGTCAACCTCTCCCTCTCTGTCATGACCCCCCTGCTGGCACTCCAAAGGCTTAAAAACACACTAGCTCTGTTTCCAAAACCCAGTGAGCTACATAGCATTTTATGGCATCATATCTTGATATCTGCGTCATGATGTCATGATATGGTAATATGTGTGTGAGGGGGAAAAAAATTACGTGTGTGTGTGTGTGTGTGTGTGTATATATATATATATATATATATATATATATATATATATATATACACATATACATATATCTATCTATCTATCTATCTATCTATATATATATATATATATATTATTGATGTTATTGTTATTCAAAACTGTGATTTTTATATTTTTTTATTCTTTTATATTTCTTTATATTTATTTTTTAAATTTACAGATTTAAATGTTTAGTGTACAGTTATTCAAAATCAGATTTTTTTTATTTTTTATTTTTCCTTTTTCTTTTTCTTCTCTCCTGACATGAAGGCTGTTCATATATATAGATTTCTAAGATACTTTCTTTTGGCACATATCCTTAGAAGTGAAGACAGTCCCAGAATGCATTGTGCTTAGCTGAGCTGGCTGATGAAATTAATCCAAGTTTGTGAAGGAAATGTCAATTTTAAGCATACTTATGTCTTTCAATACTGGAAAGCGTCAATAAAAAAGTGCTATTTGAATTATTTAGGAAATATGTGTGTGCACTTTGTATTTTTATGCTCATTAGTGTGTTGTGTTGTTAGCTTGGAAACATGCTATCTTTCAGCTCTATTGGAATCCATTGTAAGTCATGTTTCCTATGCACTTCCACATTCTACTTAAGAGTTTCTGATTATGTAGAGCATTTCAAATCTGTTAGTTATGATATTCTGTTGTAGAAAGGATGCAGATAGACAGCAAGGTGGCTCATTAGTTTTTGGAACAGCTTCTTTGTAATTTATTCTGTTTATGAGAATGTTATGTAATTGGAAGGAAAGCCAGCTTGTTCCTTATTTACATTCGCACAGCAAAAGTGAATGAAGCTTCCTTCTTAAGTTCAGTCCTCTTTTGCTCTGCAGCGACGCAACAAGCCACGTTCTCCTCTTAGTTTTATCCTAGCTGCCAGACCTTTCCCCCTCCATGCCTCACCAAACTTGCAGTTTCACTCCTTCTCAAACTAATTGACTTTAATTTGCCTTTTCTTCCCTCCTTAATTATGGGCTGAATCTCTGTGTCAAAGCAAGTGCCATTTTAAAAGGTATTGGCCAATAAAAAACATGAGTGTGACTGATGTTAATTAATATTCATGCTTTATGATGTGTGATACTGGTCCTTTGTGGCTCTCGATACCCTTCGGCCATTTAGCATCATACGTTAACCCTTAAAGACCTAGAACATTTTTGGGGCACCTGACACGCCTGTACTTTTCTTTGTTTTTTAAGACCTATTCTAGCAGTCAGCATCAAGTGCCATATATCATTATAAACAGGAGAACTTGAAGTTTCAGTCTAGCTAATTTAAAGTCCCAATTTTTCTTTTGTTTTCTCTAAGAATGAATGAATTTCCAGAATTTTAAGAAAAACGCAAGCAACAATTTTTTTTTTTTGTACTGTGTACTCAAACAGAAACTCCTGAAGTTTGGGGTTTTTTTCTTTAGAAAGTTGTATCTGGGTGTTTTACACTTCCAAATAAAATTTTGTCTACATTCCCCAAGCAAGTTATAGCCATTTATTACAATATTGTTATAAGCGCTTTTCAGTGTAAAAACAGGTCTGTATAGTTTACTAACAATATAGATGTGTCAATATCTATATAAAAAACGTTTAGGGAGTAAAGAAAATGGAGTCAGTGTTATGTAATAACAAAACACAGTAAAAAAAGAGACTTTTTTTCAGAGAAATATATTTTCAATCTGAGTATGAACAACAACAAACACAACACAGCGTGCAGCTAATAATGAAAACAATTGCACAAATTCTTCTGCAACAAAAATACAAACAGTGCAAATGATTCACAAACTACACACAAAATGAGTGAGAAATATACAAAGTGCAAAAGAAAAAATTGTGAAAATGATCTTTATGGACTATATAATTATTGTTTACATAATATACATAATATAAATGGATCGATCCGCTGGCTGTACTCTGCCTCGGAATCGATTTTACCGGGACATTGCCTAGCGACGCGAAGACATGAATTCCAGTGCTTTGTACTGCTGTTCCATCCTTGTTTTTGGTTTGTTTTATGTCAAAGTACTCAGTCGTGTTTTTCTGTGCTCTCATGAAAATGTGTTATTTTATGTTTGTTTTCATGCACGCACGACAGACTTTACTTTCACTTTGCATTTGTTCAAATTTCCAATGAAACATCGTAAATGGTGGTTCAAAAGACCAAAACCTATGTTTATTGGTTGAATATGGGACAGTTTGAACCAATCTGGGCACGGGGGTGGGACTAAGTGTCAACAATCGTTCCTGTTTGGCTCAGAGGAACGAAATGCATTGGTTTCTTTTGACGAATTAATGTTGTCAAAATGTAATGATGTAATCACGTACGCTACTGAGCCTCTGAATATCCAAAATGAGACAAATATCTCCGAAAAGCGGAGAATCTCAGCTTTACAACACTTTTTAAAGCGTTCAGATAGGATTAGCGGTTCAAAAGTTGTGAAACATTTAAGAACAATAGTTATTTTCAGTCGAGGACTGCTGTCTCGGTCTTTGAGGGTTAGGCACCGATCTACTGACCGGGGCTAACGAGCCTTGTCCCCTGAAATGGAGGCCGGTAAGGAAATGGACCCGAGGGGTACATTATCTTAACACAATGAGTGCGTTTATACGTCCGGTGCTAAGGAACATTTTAAAGGGAATTTCATTTCCCTTTGTTAATATGTTTAGCTCAGTATTTAGAGTCTTTCGTTCTCTAAATGACTCATTAGAGGTTACATTATGACCGCTTTATTGACAATATTTGCAGGCTTTTATTTCAGGACAGCTTAATCAATGGTACTTTGTTGCAATTTATCCTTCCTTTTGTCTTTGTCCTTTTTACTCACGTTCTTGATTTTTTTGCCAAGAGGAAATTGTGGATAATGATTAAATTCTGTGCAATAATACTTTTGTTGTTTCCATGAGGAGGACCTGGCGCCCCCTGGAACAGGAGGGGATGTTAATTAAATCACTGCCGCTGTATTTTTTATTTTTTTTTCTTGTTAATTTTTGCATAAGAGAGCTGTATTATTTAAACATGCTCCAGTCTGTGGTATCGCAGGGTAAACAATTACCACTTGCCGCAACCCAAAATTTAAATGAGGCTTTCATAAAACCTTTTTTCGGTTTACTCATGTTCTCTGATTTCAAATGTGGAGTCACACTTATCTGATGTTGTGGTAATTTAGCTCTGGGGTAAGAGTGCTTCTGATGCAAATGGAAGCTCCAGGACCTCAGCAGACAGCCAGCCAGTACTAGCGCAATTACCTAGAAACTTACTTTGCCTGTCTTTTCACCCCTCTCGTTTCTTTACGTCAGTCACTATGGAATATTTAAGTCGTGAAATTCGCTCAAAGATTAAGTGCAGCTCATTGTCGGGTTGTCTCATCTTTTTTAATAACGCACGGAGGTTGTGGAGTCAGTCCATTTGTCCTATTTCTCCCTGCCTCGGAAAACCAGCTCAAGGTTGCTGTTTGAAATGCACATCTCCAGGCTGTGTAAATAAATTGCCTTTGAAAGTATCTTCTTCGTGCTTGGGTTTAAAGACCAGGCTTTGTGCGTGTGATTAGCATTTGTTTTCACATGGGAGATTCTGTACATGATCATCAGGTTGATTTGAATTAATTCATTAATAAAAATATAAAGAAACCTCATTTCATCTCGCCCCGGGAATCTTCGGAACAATGAAACTTTTAAATAAACTGTCTTGAATTTTGCCCTGATGGAGGACGAACCCTTTTCTTGTCCCATTGTCAAATCGATACGGATTACCCTGGGAGAGATTGTGAATACCAGATCTGTTCGGTACCAACCGTTCTGCACCACCTGGTGTTTATCTATTATGAACTGAAATGATTGCGTTTGTTCACCTGAATGGAGTTTTATTAGCCCAATTTTACCAGAGCCTCTAATATGCATCTCACTCACATTTTCCATTCAATGCTGCTTGTTTAAAATTCTGTCTCGCTGTGTATTTTCACAACAGAGCTTATCAAAATCCACTGAAATGAGAAGAATAGCGAATATACAGTTTTACAAGGTCACAAAGCTATAAAGTGCTGTTACTAATGTCTTCCCTGTTTATTTGTTCTCATAAACAGCTAAGTCTTAGCATCTTTGGTCAGTTTTAAGCAAGGTGTCCTTCAGTTTTCTTCAAATTTTTAAATGTGACATCACTTTTTGGTACTTAGGTATTGTCCAGTGCACAAGTTGGATCACTTTATCTGTGTAAATTTAATTTTCTAAATTTATCATTGACCCAAACCCCTCAACTTTCTTTAAAAAAAAAAATGGGTGACTTAATGTTGCTTACCTTGGTGACCTTAATGCATGAAACACTCAAAATATGATGGGGTTCAAACAATGGAAACAGCATGGAATTAAAAAAAAAAAAAAAATATATATATATATATATATATATATATATATATATATATATATATATATATATATATATATATATATATATATATATATAAGAAAATAAATAAATTACTCAATAAATGGTTTAATTGTTTTTTTTTTTTTTTTTTTTTTCAGTTTAAAGAAAATTTAGCTTTCACTCAAATTGTTATACTAATTTGTGATGAATAATATTTAAATGATATTAGACATAAAGGGTATTTTCAGTAGTCTTCTCTTTTGTGAAAGGGTGTTTGAATCAAGACTGCGGTTTTCAACTGGGCACTTTTAATGACTGGCAGTGAGTGCATTATGAGGTCATGTTTTGATCCATTCCTCTCAAAGAAAAATATTTGAGGTCTATTCTTCCTCTCGGTAATGTACTTTTGAAACGAGTGCAATTAATGATTTTCCTAATGCATAAATATTCACGATCAAAGTGTTGTGATAGAAGAAGCCAGAGCTTTAAAACTTACGGCGGTACTTTTATCAACAAAGCCAGATCTGCTTTTAGAAATACTATTCCATTGAATTATGTTTTAATCAATTCTATTAGCATCTCACAGGGCGTACCTTTTCTTTCAAGGGCTTTAATAATGACTGCACCGGCAAACATTAAGCTATTGACTTATGTCTTCTGGAAGCCTTTGGAATGGGCTTTTAATGGGCAATATCTGCTCCGAGGGTGTATCGGGCCTAAATCATCATTGCAGTTTGAAGTAAAGCTCTTTGTTCAGTAGAAATTATATGAGTTTCCGAGGGCCTCCCCAGCCATAAATTAGTGATGACGGTGTTTGCAGAAACGGATTTCAGATGGATGTTGCAGTAACTGATCTCACAGCTTTTCGGGGGGGGGGGCCGACGGACATGGCCAGGAGATGCTTGCACTCCTTCAGTGCTTTTGCTGCTCTCTGGCAGCCTAATGGATCACGAAGCCCTTGAATATGGCACGGCGCAAACCTCCCCAGGAGGCCTTTTGATGGAAAACATCCTTGCGAGGCTACAGTTGGCGCCTGGGCATCAGGAGCCTCTCAGACGCCACAGATTTACAGCTGCCTCTTAACAAATCCTTTTAATGGAGTTACAGAGTGTGTTAGTGAAGGTGTTGGGTCTGATGTTTGGGCATTAACTGGTTTAGGAGAAGATTTATGAGGTTTTGAGTGAGTTGAAAGGTCTTGTTTTATTCTGTATGCTGATTTTCATTTGTAACATTGTTTACTGTAAATACTGAATATTAATGATCAAATATGGTTCCAGGTTCAAGCGGAATAAACTTTCTGAAATGAAATTAGCGTATTTGCCTCATCTTTTCTGATAGTTCCCAAGACTCTGTCTCGCAGTCCCACTGCTGGCTCTTTCTTTCAACAACTCTAACGTGCTTTAAACACATCAGGCACCTTGTCATCTCTCCCATCTGCGCACTTTGTTATTTCCTGCCCTCTGTTGCTGTTGTTGGCTCCAGTGTCTGTTCCCAACTCACTACATCTGTTGTCATTCTCTCACCCCTAGCAAAGTGTGACCTCACACTCCTGTTTGTGTGGAACGATGTGTTTTTAAAGAGGCCTCACGCTCCTATTGGCTGTCGCTGTCAGGTAACGCCCCACGACGCTGGCTTGTTGGAAGTCGCTCGTTCCCGGAGAGGCTCTCCTGAGAGGCCTGTAAATGTCGGACAGTCAAGGTTGAGTATCTTCTAGGATTGAGATGGTTCTGGCCTGCCATCGGCAGTCGAATTGAGAATTTATGTCCAATTTATGCTTATTTTTAACAGATGACTCATTTTGATGGTTTTCATTAGTGTCTGTGTAGTCTGTTCAGCTCCCTAAACGTACGTTATCTCGTTCAAAACAAGCTAATGGGCACATTCTAATGAAACGCATCTGTTCAATTGGCTGCCTCACTGTTTGATCAATGCTAAAGCTGTTAATTAAAGTGATGGGAAAGCCTGGACATCTTGCAAAATCTGCTGCTGATTTCGACGTGATCGATATCCGTGGCATTGACGAACGGATCGAGTGTCTTGTCAATCTGGCCATTCACACTGTGAACAACAATTGTGTGCGCCACTTCCAGATGAATTTCTTTTTGACTCAAGGCCGCACGCACACGGATTGGAGGTCAGCGTCAGTCAGCTTCAAAGGAGAAAAGAGTGAGACGTAGCCTTTTCTCATCTGGAGTCCGTCGCTAGAGTTCACCTTCAGCTTGTTTAGTATGCCAAAGACATATAGGTGAATGCGGAGCTGGTCGGCTCCTATTTTCTCCCCAGCTTGTACGCTCTGCATCATGAAACCAGCTGTAGCTGTAAAACATGAATGGAAGAGGCGCTTAAGGTTTCATTTAATCATTCGGAGGACAATATGAACCTTTTCTTTGCATTTATTTCAATTTGAGCCTACTTAGCATTCAAATTAAACCTTTGTAAAATTAAAGCTCACACAGACCTGCTCAGAATTAGACATTTTATTGCTGATAATTCAGGGTTTCAGACAAAGACAAAGTTGTCATTAGCTACTAAAATTAACATTTAAGAGCCTAATTGCTTTTTTAGATGACAAATTAGAGAATTGATTGATAAAAGTGGTTGTTGCAGTTCATAGTGCATAGCCTTATGTATTAAGTAAAATATATATATCATATATAATATGTATGAATATATATATTTATATAAAATGTATTAATGTACATATGCTAATTAATATACACCATTATTATTTGTAAAATATTTTAATGTTTTTTTAAATACATTAAAAAATTACAAAGCTCTCATTAGCTACTTAAATTAAATAAACCAAATTTCTTTCTTTCTTTCTTTCTTAAAGATTTTTTTTTTTAAATCACATGATAAAGGTCATTATTCACTTACTTCAGTATATAGTATTTATATTATGTATTATATGGATAGGAAATATACATAGACTAATGTTTAAAACAGTGGCCAGTGTTATTTGTAAAATATTTTACTTTGTTACTTTGAATATGTTTTTTTTTTTTTTTTGAATGAATGAATGAATGAATGAATTTTATCATCAAGTGACAAAAGTTTTCCAGAATTAAAACTTTTGGCTACATTTGGTGACTCAATTTTAAATGATTGTTGCGCATTTTATTTTTGTTGCATTTTAGTCTGGAGCCCTGTAATTGTATTCAATCTGTCAAACACACTGTACTCAAAGCTAGCCAAATGAGAAATATTTGAACACATTATTATTAAACCTGATTGATACGTTACTCTCTGTTCTTCCAGCTGTCCTTTTGTTTGACAGTGGAGAAATGTATGCGCGAGCTGCCCTCATGAATCCTAAAAACGCCTCGGCTCCCACACCTTTATGCGGCTGCTGGACCAAATTGGACATTCTGGCATTCCACCCTCATCTGCGTCCCCTGCCTCCTCTCACCTTCCATCGTCCTCTCTGTCATCGAAGGGATAATTAAACCGATCCACAGTTAGGGTCCTGAGGCCCTGCAGGACCGACCGTGTGCCAAAGCACGATGCCTGCTGACCTAGGAGACTTATTTCCCCACCTCCGGCCCCGATGATAGATGGATGAATCCGCCTTGAATGGAACTGCATATTTGCTCTTTTTGTGTGTTATCTAATAATGGATTGGCCATGCATATATGTGAGGAATTACTTATGCTTGGCTAAGTGAATTAGCCCAAAACCACGGCCATCTGGCTTATGAAAATGAGTGAGGAGGGAGGGAGAAGTGCAGGAGTTAGAAACTAGATTTGCATAGCGCTTTCTTTTCATTTGGCACCAATGTCCACAACAAAAAGTTACTGACTACCCACACATAATCGTGCATAATTTCCCTCTTCTTTTTTTTTTTTTTTTAAAAGAGGGACCCTTGTTTGCTGAGGTCCCAGCAGAGGTCTTGGCCTCCTTACAATAGCTAAACGAATTTGGTGCCTTATGCTCTCTCGCCTTTTTGACGTAATTCGATTAGTGACCTGGTAAGCATGAATGTGACGGACCTCTTCATACAGGTTCATAGGGCTTTGGTGGGACGGCCCACGTCACGTTAGACACCACCCACCGCCCCCTCAGTCCCCCACTGTTGTCGTGTCGCCACACATAGGAAAGGCATGATTAATGACCAAACTCATGGAGACATTGTCAGCCACCAGTGACGAGGACAAAATAGACACCCCATCACGTTAACCTCTCACTCCAGAAGCGGTCGGCTGGGTGGAGGGACACAAAACATTGTGTCGAGGAGCCTCACAGGAAACCGAGGTTTAGGGATGGAGCTCGTAGACAGGAAACATATATAAAATGGGTTTATTAGAGATGTAAGATGTTTCCTTACAGGAATAAGGAAGGGCAGGGACACAGGGTGAGAGCTTTGTCTTTTTGTGGTGGGGAAAAAAATTTAAATGATCTATTGTTAGACTGACACTAGATTTGTAACCCCGCTCATCTCTCCTTAGGCAGTTCAGGCAAACATTTATAGAACCTTACTCGAGTTCTGGATCACCTCATTGATCAAACGTGTGCCTTCAAAACCTGTTCCACACAAATCACGGGCGTTTCCATTTTCAACTGACGTTTCAGAGCTTCATCTTGCAAGCAGATATTTAATGTTTCATTACAACGCTGCCGCCATTAATACAAAGCCAGTTTTCCTTTCTGCTAATAATAGTACGGCTTATTAATTGAAAATGAAGAACGGGCCTGCCAGGCAACCCGGCAGAGTTTTCCAAAACTGAAGAGAGCAGAACTTCATCTTAGTTTGTGTTTAAATGAAACGTCTGCATACTAGAGCAAGGAATTAATTAGCAACGAAAAAAAAAAATCTGCGGGAAATATTAAAAATTCATCCTAAGCCCCAGACAGGATTTGTATTGTTGTCATGTTCTCACTCGTTGAGAAAAGAGGGAGGGAGAAAAAAATGCTAATGTGAGCATAACAGAAAAGAGATTTTTTTTTTTCCAAGAAAATTTGAGTGATGCTTGCCTGTGCAAATCTTGCTGTCATGATGTTGTGGGTGCTTGCCAGGGTGTTGCTGTGTGGTTGCTAAGGTGGTTTTTTTGTGGTCGCTATGGTGTTCTGGGTGTTGGTTACTAATTGAAACAAGTCTGTATAATATTTTGGCTCCGTTCTCTCTTTCAATGTAAGCGTAAGGTATTTTATTTTCATCTGTTTTACTTTTTTCTCCTTAACAAGACTTTTTTTTTTTCCATAGTCATAGTTTACACAAAGGTCTTGGGCATATATAGACCATATATATATATATATATATATATATATATATATATATATATATATATATATATATATATATATATATATATATGTGACAGTATAATGACTGAAGGCTGTCTTAGCTCCCAGTGTCCCTAGAGAGAAATATCCTCCTTCAGGAAGAAGATTTTCTCTTGAGCAGGATGAGAGAGAGTTGTAGACTGAACGCTGTGCCACTTCCTGTCATTCCATAATCCTGTTCTTATCAGCACAGCTGTCACCCCCTAAATGAAGTCAGACTCCTGAACTCATTTACAACTGTGACACTCAAAACCTTCACTAGTTCCTTTCACTACCCATGTCACACACTGACAAGATTTTCATGTTTCATATGAACACCAGTGTTTTCAGTTTTCTTTTTTTATGATTTATTAGAACAAAACTCTTTTGTGTATTTTTAAAAACTTGTGATTTTTCTTTTTTGTTTGAGAGAGAGAAAGAGATTCTTTTAACTTGAGTAATTAATTCTCAGGGCACAATGAAAACAAATTATTATCAGCTATATTGTATATACTTTTTATTTATTTGTAATAGGTAATATTGGATCGTTAACTGCACATGATCATTTTCCATATTTTTACATTTTAGACTACTTTTGTCATCATCTAACGCTCACATGATGTTAATCTTGCTAACACTAATGCTATATATCGTAAACACTGTTAAATGTAGACTTTAGCAGATAATGTACACTTTTCATACTGTAGATTATAATGTTGTAATACTGAATTTCTCTTGGGGAGTTTAAAGTATTTTTATTTTAGTTTAGTTTAATGTTTAGTCAGGCAAAATGGATATATAATATCTGTGATGGTTATCAAGTTATGAAAACTATTATCAGTTCAGTTTATCAGCATGAACTTTAATACTGGTGTATTCCTAATGTTGTCTGTTTATTGTCTTTTTGACACCTGCTCTTTTTAGCTCATCACATTTGTGCAGGAAGCACTATAATACACCCTCCCTCGTGTGAACTGCCTGCGGTGCATCTCTATTATTCACAGGCCTGGATGATACTAGAAATATAATTGTAACAGTGTAAGTTTGCAGTGGAAAGATTTGTGTCTAGAAACCGAGGCCTTTGTCTTATTACATCATCAGCATTTTGACCTCATTTTTAATGCATCCAGAATCTCAGCAGGTCCAGCCTTTTATCTCAGCACCCGTTCAGCTCGTAGAGTCCAAGAACTTTGTTCATGTGAGAGTGAATGTGGGGGGGTTAATGCCATAGACGGAAATGGCCTTGTGGTCATTAATATGTCTCTTTAGAGATTATCGGTTCTTTTTTGTATTAAATCACTAATCATTTTGCTTTTATCATGATTGGTATTTTTATGGCTCAATGGCCAGTGTGTGTTTCATTTTATTCATTCTGCGATCTGTTCTTGGTCTTCACCAGGGGTCAGAGAAAGTATTTGACTGTCTACATCAAAGAGTCAAATTGCACGCCACCGGCTTTGTCCATGGCCAAATGATCCCAAAGAGATTTGTAATGGAGTTCTCTTTTGCCAGCGAGCGGCGCCTCGTTTCCTGTCTTCTCCTCATGTTCATTTAACAGTGGCCTTCTGAGTGAGTGTATGGCGTGTGTGTTAAAGAATGCGTAGACAGACAATGACAATGGCGCGGTAAACAGTCATCTGTCACTTTAAGCCTTCTGTGTGTCCATTTAGGGACTGTCCTGACTCGGAGGCTTGTCATCTGGGATATGCAGTCATAGGAAGGTCTTAAGCAGCTGAGAGACATGGATTAGACCGGCTTATTTCCTTAGACTCTTCTAGTGGATCATTGGCTTGCAGTAGCTTTGCTAGGGTTTTTTTTTTTTAATTTGAGAAATTGAAAATGAAATTTCTACAGTGTTACTTCGCAAACATCCAGATTAACCTTGTTCTCATAGTATTTAAGAATCGCTTGGTGGGAAATAATTGGTTTGTTGTTTGTATGTATCTCAGATAATAAAATCCTATGGTACATTTATGAACCAAACAAACTGATTTGATCATTTTACATGTTTTTCCTGTCTAGGACAGTATCTAAATGGACATATGATGTCCAGTCTCAGGACTACAGACAGAATGGAGTTTATATTTCATATTTCAGTCAGTCAAAGTCTGACTGTTGACTATGAGTGTATTTTGTCAAAAAGAAGCACCCCATTAGACAATCGATCAGCTTTTTGTACATGACCTTTCGGGGTAAGTGAACTGTGGTAACTTATTTAATTAATGATCTCGGCTAAATGTTGTGAAAAATAAATGTTGATGCAGACAACCTTAAAATCGATCACTTTTCAAAGATTTGGTGCCACAAACTCTGTAAACTTTGACAAATCAGCAGCTGGTTATTCTCCTGTGTGGGCGACTGAGGCTGACATTAGACCTGTCAGCTGATCCAGGCTGTACTGCTCAATAATAAATGCCCAGAACAATAGTTACAATTGACATCTAATTCAAACAGAAGTGGCACATTTAAAGCACATTGTATTGTTAGCAAGTACAGTAATTATAATCTATAGAGAATCACACAAAAGCTCCCAGAACTAAAATATTTTGATCAATTATACACAGTAATTTAATGTTCTTATGACAAATCTTCATGTATTAAAAAAGTTATACAAACATTCCCAATATTTTAATTTGACACTTTATTAATGGTCTTTTTATAAAAAGCTATGACACATCAGTTCAGAAATTATTTTTTGTTTAATTATTATTATTTACCATCAGTAACACTATTGTACCATTAATATACAATTAGACAGATAATATACAATACACAGTTCCTGTAATTAAATAATCTTGTCTACCAAAGTCATTTGAGTTTTATTGACATGCTGTAAATCTTCACATTGACCTTTAGCAAACTCAGACTCAGAGCTAATTCAGCACACAGCACCCAACTGTCCTCACTTAGTGCACAGGCAGTGATACAGAGACCTTGAGGTGTTGTTGTGACACCGCCGATGTTCAGATGAATGGTGACAGCCAGTATTTAGAGCCTGCTGACACCACTGATTGTCCAGGACGCAGTGGATGCAGCCAGACCTCCTTCCAGTTTGTCCCAAAGAGAGACGCAGAGGCTGCGGGGAGAGACAGGCCTGTGTTGTAGTTAAGTGTAAGTGCATTGATGCCGACTGAAGTGTTGTGTAAGAAGGGCCTGTAGGGAAGTGGTGTTAGTCTCACGGTTCCTGCAGAAGGTCATACTGTCATAGGCCCTTTAGAGTCCACATGGCACTTTTTCCTCTGGCTTTACTTTTCCCTCTGAACCTGTGTTTTGTTTCTAAAAGCACTCAAAGTTTTCATTTGTGATGTTTTTCAGGATAAAAAAATTTAGAAATACGGTTTCTTTGTAAGTGTCCGGTTTCGTGATGACTAATGCTTTTGATGATGGTGGAAGATTTTCTTAATGCACTGAGTCATTCCACTTAAGAAGTTTTTGAGTCAGAACTCAGGTGCGCCATGCATGTTTTTTTAAGTGGAGAACAGTGGCATTCCCTACTTGTTTGGTGCCCTAAATAAGATACGACACAAGCTATGCACCCAAAAATCCTCCAACATTTTAGCAGATTCTTCCAGAATTCAAATGGAAATCATTTAAAAAGGTGAATTAAATAACTATATTTCTTGATGTTTTATTAATGCATTAGCTATCATGAACTAACAATAAACATAACAATTTACAGGTTTTATTAATCTATGTAAATATTCATTTATTTATATACTATTTTGCATTCTTGTTTTTTTTATAATGCTAATTTTATTTTCATAATATCACATAAAATTAACAGTTTTTTTTAAACAACTTGGAAATTTTGTTTTATTGTTTTAATAATGGTTTATTAATGTATACAAATTACCAATTGTTCATTATAAGTAGGCCTGTGGCGGTCGCCGTGACAACCGTGTCACGGTTGTCTATTGCCACCGGCGGTAGCGCACGTGACGTCACACACTCTATAACAAGCATAATAGCCTACAAAGTTTTGTATACAAGTGTAATAATAGTAACAGTTGCAAATTGTTTTATTTAGGCTATAAGTCTAGGCTAATTCACAAGTTACCTCAAACGCCATACACAGCGTTTCATTTAGATTAGCAGGTTTGAGCGCAGGAAAATGAAGTTTATTCTGCATTCAGCAAATTTATTTATTGAGCGATGGACCTTGTTGGGAAACAAAATTACTACATCACCGATCTGGAATAATTTCCGTTCATGTCACCCATCCACGTTTGTACAAGTGTCTTCAAGTTCACGTGATCACAAACGCTCGGCTGGTCAGGTTTGTATTGGTGAGGCTTTTTAATTTTTATGTATAAATTATATATATATGGTTCCATTTGGGCTGGGCTAGGATATGACCAAAAACAGCTTGATAATTTTATACACATTAGTTTTGTGGTACAGTTTTGACAAGGTGACAGTTTTTGTGTGCAAGGTGTCTGACCTCATTTTTTTTAAGAAACCAAACAACACTGTACCTGAACATGACAGACACAACTCCTGCTGGTATGATCACCAGACAACTGCCAAGGCTCACATTTTCTGAAAGGTGTATGTTTTTAACATCACATCACCTGAAATTGGGTGTGAACTTTTAATTGAGGCTGAAAGTTGTATAATATTTTCTTTCTTAAAGTTAATTTTATTGTTTCCTTACTTAGTCCTTAATCCTTAATCCTTCCTTACTTTTCCTTACAATCCTGTGAAATATTTCTGACCAAATACCAGTAGAGGTTCAAATCAGCTGTAAAAAGGTAACTTCTGTCGCTCTTTTTATGCTGAATAAAGACTGTTACCTTTCTGATATTATCAGCACTTGAGTATCGAGACCCAGTGGCTTTATTTGACCTTTAGCAGGTCTTCTATCCGCCACTTTTCTTAAAATCTAAAAAGAACTCATATTGATTGGTCCTTTTCAGATAATCTCCCACTGGCAGTCGCCAGGCTCTCTGAAGGTGTTTTGCTTTCATCAGGCAGTAGATTTTAAGTGAATGCTCTGTTGCAATTTTGGTGGAACAAAAACACTTTCCTGTTTCCATACCAATAACACATTGACATTTAAACTGAGCCTTATTGGCGTCGCAATAATCTGATTGCATTTCCCTCTTTCGGTCATATCAGTAGGCTACATCAAATCAGCATACATAACACCAATGCACCAGTTGGCATTACAGCATGTCTTCACCATCTGTCAGTTGCGTATATCTGGCGGGTCGCCTTACCGGCATGCAGATACGCCGTTGACATTTAAACCTTGGCCCTCACGCAAACGGGAATGCTAACCAGATCGAAGCTGGGCCCGACACGGTCCTCAGAGTCCCGCTGTCACGGAGGGCTAAAGGACGATTGTACTGCACAGGACCTTTCCGGGAATGCAATGATTATTCCCAGCAAGAGCAGACGTTCTGGACAAATACCCCTGTGGGTCGATGCAGTGGCGGAGAACGGGCCGCACGAATCTGCTAAAGGGCACAGGAAGATATATCACCTTTTAAAAGATCATTTAAGCTAGTTAATGGATCACAGGAATTAATGTCTCTCATCTAGTTAAGTCAATTAAATGGACGTTCTCAAAACATATGATGCTCTACATCAAATTATCATAGCCAGCACTCGCCTGCAGGAATCGGTTGTTGTCGCTTGTTATTGCATTAAAAGATGTTGGCTGGAGGTATGAATCCACTTCACTGCAGTTGTAAGTCATTTTCCCTGTTCAATAATTCAACCCGTTCCACCGGCAAAGTGTCGCTTGCTGTTGCCACCTTAATAAACGAGCCTTTGTTAACTTGTATTAATGTCAGATGATTTTAAGGGGAGATAGATGTATGCACGCTGTGTGCTGTCGAGCAAAAAATTGGATTCATTTAGATGATGGGAGATTGTAGTTGTTGCAGCCTCAGAGTTTCAGGTCGTTGGTCATAATGAGGAGAAATACTAAGTCTTGTGTTTGAGAACTTTAGAATTATGGAGGAAAATGGATAGAGAGAGATTGAGAGGTACTTTGAGGACGCGAAAAGAAATTTAGGCCCCATTTTCGATATTAAGATCCATCTCAGTTGATCTTGTCAGAAATGGTCATCAGAGAAAAAATTGCTTTTTGTGTCTGGTAGTAACATGTCTTAAAGCATCACTTGTGTTGACTTGTGGCCGTGTTTCTACTAAGGACATCTCTGAAGGTCTTAAAATATGACAAGCATAACAGGGCTGGATGTCAGTTTCTTTATTCAAATTAATTCTGATTTGCAAGCTGTTGATTTAATTTAATTTACATTTAATTCAGATAGAGATTTGATTCAGTTTGAGATTCAATTTCAGTGAAGTTTCTATTTACTTGGGCACATTTCAATTAAAATGTCCATTTACATCTCTACTAATACTCTTTTGAAACTTGTTTTAGAGTGTTTTAAAATAAAAAAAGGATCATGAATATTCAAATTAAGATTTTTTTTTTAAATTAGATAAACTACATTTTTTCCCATCCCTAAAGCAAAAGTGTTTCAGCATTTTAGTGTCATTCTTTGTCACTTTTTTTTTTTTTAGTTGTGGTTTCCTTTATTTTTTGGCCACTGTCTTCTGTCTGGTTCTTCAAACATTTGCTTTGACTCCTTATTTTTTTCACCACATGACCGTGGTGACAGCAGAGCACATGTGGCCATGGCTCCAAGCCCAGACCGCAGCCGTCTCTTCAAGACATGCTTAAGTTATGTTGTGGTTTGAGCATCTCCAATGCAAGCTTACAGGAAAGAGAATGCAGCCATTTTTTAAAACTCTTCTGTCCTTTGGTTTGCAATACGCATGACCGAAGGGAGGAGAAGTGTATGAACGAATGTAAACACTGAAAGGTCATAGTGATCTATGATGATTAATAGGCGTTCTTCAGACCTCAAGCACATACAAACGGAAGTACAAGCAGATGCGCACACATACAGTAGTTCTGCACGTTCTGAAAACATACTTTAGTCTGTATCATCTGCTTCATACACATGCTTTGGCAAGAGTCCAGGCATGCGGGAGAACACACTGGTGCCCTAGGCCTGACATTTTGACCTCAATTTCTCTTTTGTTTCTAAAAGGCGTACAATGAGGGGTCTAAGCTTTGATGTGCAAGATGTCTTGGACTGAATACAAGATGCAGAAGAAGAACAGAAAGCAAATGGCTCATTAGAAGGCTTTTTTGCTATTTTATTTTGGAAGATTTTGCGCTGAGCTGTGGGAAAAGGTTTTGCAGCGAATGCGAGGCCAGGCAGAATGGGAGCAAACACATCACACACATGGGAATAGATATGCTAGGAGTTGATGACTACATCTTCCTGCAAGGTGAAACAAAATGAGATCAGAATAAGATGGTGCTTTTAAGTCAGCTCCCTTATGGCTCTTTTGGTAAATTAAACTCTAAAAATAATTGAATGACATGTGGCTTCTGCATTTGCCAGTAATTGCCTTTCTTGTCAAAAGCAACTCTCATTACCTTATTTTAGTTGCTCTTATAAATGTTTTATGATCCAAAAAACAGAGCAGCTGCATTATTTTTCACACTATTCATTGTTTTAAAGAGCTAGGGGTCTGTCATTGTTCATGATAACAATGCCTGACCTGATCTCTACTATTCCTTGGTTTAAAAAATAGAGGTCAAAAGTCCAAAAAGATGAAAAATGTTTATCAGTTTCTTTACAATGCGGTCAAAAGTTGAAAAGATGAAAAATGTTCAGCAGTTGTTAAAAAAGGAGGTCAAAGGTCTACAAAAATGAAAAATGTGTACCATTTGCTTAAAAAAGGGTCAGTTGTCTAAAAAGATGAAAAATGTCTACTAATTGCTTAAAAAGGGGGTCAAACATCCAGATTGTCCACAAATTTTTCATCTTTTTAGGCTTGTGACCCTTGTTTCACCTGCATTATCTGACCCCCAATCAGTCATGGCTTTTTGTGACCACAGCAAATGAGATGACCAAGCAATGTCCAAATTCTTAGCCTGATATTTTCAAGCTCCTCCTCATTATATCCATAGTTTAAGTTTTTTAGAGGAAGTTTTATCCTTGTGTCTAAAGTGAAGTGCCCTATTCAAGGTAGAATTTCAAGTGTGCACCGGCCTCATGGACATCAGACCTGATCAATGGCTTCCCAGGGCGAATGAGGTCATCTGTAAGCCCCGACAATGTGCTGATAAAGATTCCAGAGGTGAGGTCATTGTGTTAAAAGGGTCACCACAGGTCACCCCCAGTAGCAGCCGCTCAAAACTTAAGGTTAGTGTTCTGAATAGGTCATTCTAACTGGAGAATACAAATTGCCGTGTGCACTCGTTTCCAACTGATTTGCTTTCACCATACAGCACACAATATTAATTTATCAAGCTGTTTTGCTCATAGTTCAAGCTGTAAAAAATTCTGATGGTGTTAGGAAACTGGAGATTGATTTACTGCATGCAGAACGTCCATAAAGGGAATGTGCATGCTCGAACACTCTCGCACACCTGTGCGCTTTGATAATTAAAACTACTGTGATCTCATTTTTGCTTGATGCTGCTTTATACCTACAGTTCTGGTCGACATCTCATCTCCAGAATGAATGATTTGTAAGTTACAACAGCTGGTGTGAGTATTGAATTAATATTCAGAAGAGTATTACAAAGGCAATATAAGTTAGAGATGGAAAAATATTTTTTGAGGATTTAAGGGAGAGAGGAGAAATAATGAATAATTCTGTAATTCGAGACCATTAAACACATTGGATTAGACATACGGTAATACAGTATTTTGGTAATTAATTAAAGTTTAAATGTCTTTGTTTTAATACCAAAGACAGTTTACTTTCATATGTCTGCGTTTTACATTTTTTTCAGAGGTAAAATCAATAGTACAAATGCATCTTTCATCAGAATTTCAAATGTAAAGGCTGATTTAAAAAGAAAGAAAAAGGCTTCAGATTTTAAAGGAAGTGAGTGAAACTTAGCAAGGCCATCACTCGCTAATAACGTCAGTCAGGAAACCACATAAATAAATGACAAGGCAAGTTGTGGAACATCAACAGCATTCACATACGTGAACCCTTGCTTGAACCGTATGCTCACAGAGGGTGTTCACTTTAATTTCTAGCTGATGTGGTATATTTAGTACACGGGACTGTTGAAGTATACTTAAGGTTTGGATCAGACTTGCTGTTTTTAGAGGCTCCCCTGAACTGTAATTAAATCTCAGGGTGTGTGCATCTTTGTGTATGCATCTGTGCGCATTCACACACTCATGGCCCACATATATGTTGTGTAGACGCGTACCCATGTGCTCATGCGAGCCACCTGTGCAATTCCTACTGCGATTTGGGCTATGCCATCAGCCTAATGCTATATAGTCATTAAATACGTACATCTCTCCCTGTGGCCGCGAGGCACATCAAAATCCAGCACAGCATCTCTCCAACGGCCTCATTTAGCTTCTGTGCCGTACTCGCTGATATTTCCCACTTGGGCCAATCAGATAAGTCATACATGGCTTAACCACACAAAAGAGCACTTGGAACCCCAAGCGGATGCAGCACTAGGAAGAAGCCTCTGTATGCTTTAGATGAACACTTGAGAACCTGAATGGTGTATGCAAAGCTTAGAGGGATTAAAAATAAATAGAAATCATACTTTTGGGGAAAAGGAGACCATCAAGTTGGGGTTTTATCCACTTTTATTTTGCAATATGACCAATATCCTATCATATTCAAGTGTGTATGAAAAAAGTTAAGTCACTGATTTTTTTGAAAAAGCTAAATACAATAAGCATTGGATCAAGGCACATACAAGACTGGCCAAAGGGCATTCAATGCACTTTGGTCTTCAGTTGTAAAGAACTATTTAACTGTGGCAACTTAAAAGTGGCTTGAATTAGAAAACAAAAAAATACAAATAAGAATTATATGAACAAAAAAAATAGTTGACACTTTTTTTATATTCCAAATAGAAAAGAGCCCAAATGTGTTTCTTCCCATATTTTTTTCTGCCCACAATATTCCTTTTTGGAGGGCAACGTTTACATGATGTGGTTAACTGTACTGAGGGATACGGTAAATGCTGTTTCCCTTTGCTGAATGAGCGACATTGAGTTCTATGTTGTGTTTTTGCCCATCCACTTTGATTTGACTGCAAAGTAACCTCTCATTTGATCTGTGTGCTTCATTTGCAAAGGATTTAGGATTCTGTGCTGTGTTGCTGCCGCCTCCAGGGTAGAGAGGAAGTAATAGATATCTGCTTACTAAACGTTGCAGTGATGTAGAACCTGGCAACGTTCTGGAACGGGCAAACCAGGATTCCTAAAGAAACCCTGAGGTTTCTGTGACACCAGAGTAAGTCTGTGCCTGCCATCCTTAGAATTAACAAAACACTTGTGTCTTTATTTCCTTTGATCAATCACCTATGCCCTATATTCTCACAGCCTTGTTTTTTGTTGTATTTTTTTTTTCCACTGACAGCAACGTAGCGATAGTTTTGACCTGTGCTTATACTATATGGTTTTCTAAAATCTGATTGTTCAACACAGCAATGAAAACCCACTTTCACAGTTGACAAGTCATCATATCTCAGTAGAGCACAAAGTTTTTTTTTTAATTGGTCTAAAACCATAAGTAAAGGAAGTACAGTACAAATGACTACAAATATCTAAAATATAGAATTGCAGTTTGTGGCAGCATACACCGACAGCTCAGTGATGGCCTGCAATCGGAACCTTTTTTCCTTTTAATAAATCGTCCTTAAATATAAATTATATGGCAAATGTACATAACGATGCTTTCTCAGTCTTTTCAATCCAGTGTTTTGCAAAAGACCAAGCTGTCTCCGAGTCACTCGTTTGCAATAAAACGTCTTTGTAATCCGCGCACACTATCATGAATGAGAGTAGTCTGAATCTGGTATTCCACTGTCTCTGTAGCTTCTGTTGTTGATGCTGTTTTCGCTGTGCGGACTCTTGTAAAGACTTAAGCCATTAGGAGGAAAAATTGTGTGTATCACAAACTCCTCCTTTGAAACGGGCATGTGATTTATGGGAATCATTTGAAAAGAGGTCTCTCTAATCTCCAAGATGGAGTTGTCCTTCTTTGTTCCAGCTTCGGCGTAATCGTCCTTCCGCCTGCGCCCTTTGTTGTACGTGCAGTTCCTGGAAAATAAGGAACCGTTCCTGTGAACGTACCAGCACACCAGGGCCAACATGATGATAGCCAGAAGGGCCACCGCCCCTCCGATGATAGCAGCTAAAGGCAGATTGGAATTTTTGTAAGGCTCTTTCTCCTGCTCTCTGTTCAAGGTTGTGGTGGGATTGTACGCTTTCAGGGAACCGGTTTCTGTCTCTATGCAAACAGGTGTCTCGTCTGACAGGTAAATGTTACTCGTCTCCATGGGAACCATGCATATCCGATAAGAGGATTCAGGCTCTAGAGCTGTGAGCAGGTACTCCGTTCGCTCCCCTTGGACGATGGTCTCGGTTATAGATCCGAAAGCAGGACTGTGGCCCAGCTTTAGCCAGCTGAGCCTCAAGGCAGTCATGGGCTGGGATACTCTCCAGGATATGTGCACCGTCTCTGCGCTACTGGATTTGACGCTTATTGTGATGATCTTGCGACTGGACGGCGTCGTGCTACGATAGTTTCTTCCCAGCTCTGGACCCTTAACCACAGGTCTTTTAGTCACGTACGAGGGCCACTGGGGTCGAGAGGGCGGCAAAGTGTTAGAGACGGTGCTGGTCTCGTACGTGGTTGGGATCTCGGTGTCTGAGCAGCCAAACAGTTCCGTGGACAGGTCTTTGATGGCCATCCCTTTGACCTTATCGGGACCTTGGCACATGAAGCCACGCACGTTGACCTTAGACGGAAGACTGCGCAGCCAGTCACGCACCCACTTCATCCTGCAGTTGCAGTACCAGGGGTTGTTGCGCAGGAGCAGCTGGGTAAGGTTATCCAGGTCGTCGAATACCCCCATGGGCAGACTGCTCAAGTTGTTGCCTGACAGATCCAAACGGTACAGCTGTCGCAGAAAAGCAAAGGCACCTGCTGGCACGTGATTGATGTGGTTGTCTTGAAGATTTAGCTTCTCCAGGCTTGAGCCCGGCAGGTTGGCAGGTGGGGAAGTCAGGGAGTTCCGTACCAATGAGAGCTCGGTCAGGTTGACTAAATTCACCAAGGCCATCTCCCCAATGCCCCTGTTGTTCAGGAGGTTGCCATCCAGAACCAGTCGCTTCAGGTTTATAAGATCCTGCAGGGACGCCTCAGAGATGGACGAGATGCGGTTGTCGTCGAAGCGAAGCTCCTCAATAGTCATCGGCAGGCCGGAAGGTATGGTGCTGAGGTGGTTACGGGACAGGAAGAGTAACCTCAAGTGGTTGCTGTCCTGGAATGCACCCTCTTCAATGCTGACAGCTGACACGGAATTGTCATCGAGGTGTAATTCCTCAATGAAGGGAATCTGGGCCAGGGACGCGTGGGTGATCATCCGGATATTGTTCTCCTGCAAATGAAGTTCCTTGACATTCAGCGGCAAGTTGGTGGGGAACTCATCCAGGTTGTTGCAGTACAGATAGATCTTTTCGACATTGTTTAGCCGTCGTAGATCCGTAGGGATCCCTGCGCTTTTGATGCGATTGTTCTGGAGAAAAAGTACTGTAGCATCCTCTGGGATGCCCGAAGGGATGGAAGTCAAATCCCTGTCATTGCAGTATATGAAAGTCCCATCGCACCGGCACTGCGAGGGACAGGAGGCTGAGGTCACCAACGGATTGGCCAGGCCAAGCAGAAGCCAGGCTCTGATGAAGAAAACGAAGAAGGACTTGTAATTGCTTGCCATCGCTAACGTCCTCCTTGCGGTCGTTGCCCTTGGAGAAAAAAGAAGGGAAAAAGTCAAATTTATGCCATCTGAAGAAAAGGCAGTGTCCTGCTCTAATTGCTGTTTTATGTACGGTGCCTGCAGCGTCTCTTTCATTGTAAATGATTCAATTTAAGACAAAGAATACAATATTTCTGCTGCTGAATTAATGAAAAGAGGCTATTAACATTTCCAATGACATGAACAAATGAAAAAACTATGGTAGCGAAACATGCCTGGGGTGTTTATCTTGATTGAAATCATTTTTATATCAAAACAGTACAAAGTAGTGAAAAAAGGAAAAGGGGATTAGAGGAGAAAAAATAAGAGAAAAAAGGAGGATTGAAGGGTTCAGAAGCAAGTCTAATTGAAGTGGAAGGATATTCCCAATCAGCCGTGGATGTAGATAACAAATCCTTAAACCCACTAGCTTTCCTTGAATGAGATGCCTGTGTGTGAGAGGTTTTATCTTTTGCTGTGTGTAATGTAATCGCAGGCTCTTGTTGTTTTACACATTTCTGCTGTTAGCCAGTGCATTTCAAGACTGCTTTTCATTGCTGAAAACTGGTGGCAGAACAAGTCATTGTTGATTGAATGTTGTAAAATTGACTTGTCTTTTTGCCCCGTTTTTGTGCGTGAATTTAGGGTATCATAATTTCTGAAAGGTTGGAGGCTTGAAACTTGAAAGCAAATGAGAAGCATTCTGAATTATGCCTGCCAAAATTGTCTCACTTATAAACCCACTTTTTTCATTTGTTGTGACATGACAGTTAATATATATTATTGCTACATATATTACTATTACAGACTTATATTAGATATTTCTTAGGTTTCTGTGTCCATAATATACTATTGTTTAGATATGTTATAAAATATATATACATTTATATATCTATATCTATATATTTATATATTATATAATATATAAAATGTATTTCATATATAATAATTAATTTTTTTTTCTATTATATATTTTTAATTGTATAACATACAATTTTATACTTTACTTCTATAGGCTATTGAAGCCTATGGAAGACATTTTTAATTACCTATTTTGAGTTATTACTTTAATTTCACATTTTTCTCATTACTTCTATCCGTGCATATATATAATATTAGAAAAATGGCACTTAACCATAGCAAGATCATCCATATTTGTCATACCTGATTTAGAAATGCCAGTTAATCCTCTGCTGCCACCCAAAATTCAATGAGGCTTTAAGCTCTCCTTTCTATTCTTTCAGATGTTTGTCTGTCTTGTCAAAGGGGTCTCTTTGGTTATATCCTGACCAGGCTGGTATTTGTTGAACTGATCCTTGTTTGTACCGCTGACCTCCTGTCTTGTATTGCAGCGTCCACAGTTCATGCAATCAAAGGCTTTGCCATGGTAGATAAACCTATAAAGCAAGCAGCTCCGCTTCCAGACAGACCTCAGGCAGCCTTCTCCTGTGCAGGCATGCGATTTCAGTGAATTTAATCACAAAAAAGGACTAAAACAAAAAGAAAGGAAATAAAAAAGAGAGCAGAATCCTTTTATTTTTAAGTTGCGCTTCCTAATCAGACCCTTTTGTGCATATCAGAAAGTCCTCTTTGAGAAATGAACTGCTCCTGTCTCTCCCGAAGCAGACTGGTCATGGCGTAAAGACCACAGTCCGTCTGCAGTATGGTGGGCTCAGATCCAGGGCGGTTCGGTTCTGAAGTCAGGCTCCAAAGTCAGCCCCGAATCCTGTAGTCTCACTCCCGGCAGGAGCATGAATAAAGTATCCAGCCTCGTGGCTCGAAAGCAGAATCTCCTGTGCTTCTGTAGCACTCCGCCTCTCTGGCTCTCTTTTCACGAACCTGTGCCCGACGTGCAGACGCCCACTCTTTCTTACATGCTGAACTTCCTACTGGCAGGGATAGAAAGAAAAGAAAAAGAAGTCAATAAGAGCAAATTCTTTTATTACTGACAGCCTATGACATCTGAATACGTCATGACGCCAGGAAAGGTACGTGGGCTTGTTGAGAATGAGTTATTGACTGTGCATAATATGCTGTTAGGCAGCGTTTATTTAATTCTGAGATGATAGTGCCAAGGCTGAGATTGAGTCAGACAGCGATGCAGCCAGCTGCAATTGGCCGCTGTCCTTCAAACAGAGCACTTTCATGTCGCCATCGACAATACATTGACATAAACCGATAGCTTTTTAGCTACTCTTTTCAAGGTTTGCACCTAACATAAAAAGTACAATGGATTGGATTTTTATGGATTGTTGCGGCCTGTAGATTGCTCCACTGCATTTGAGACTTATCAGATGGAAGGAAGGGAAAAATAAGAAGGGTGTGTGGTTGAGATGGGAATTTGAAAGTCCCTTAAGCTTATTGGGTTTCTGTATACCAGGGGATTTCTTTCCTCTGGGTAAATGACCACAGAGAAAAGCCCCTGGGCTGCAGTCCTTTGATAGTGGACACTGTTTGTGAAACCTGGATTAGTGGAGATGTTTTGTGGATTTTTATAAAAACCTTTCTTTTTCCTCGCCTTAAGCCTGTGCTGCCAGGATAACCACATTCGCTGTTCTGTCTGCCGCTAACCCTAACATCCCCCCTCTAGTGTTCTCTATGGTGATGGCTGAAAAAAATTCCTTTGCATAAGAAAAGCGACCACAGTTTGGGCCCTGCGACAATGGCCGAAGACCGTTCCCTCCCCCCTGGTGACGTTCTCCACTGAGCCACGCTTTCAAAGACGCTCTGGAAGGAGAAGGTGAAGGTAAAAAAAGAGTCAAGAGTCATATTGCTGCTGAGGTGTCAAGCAGCCACCAAAGGTCCCTCGGGCTTCCCCGACAGCGCCTGAACACAACGCCCTCGCACTGCTCAAAAATGTACATGTGAGATGAACGCGCTTTATGTCTTGCAGACTCATGAATACCCAAATGGGATCCTCATGCACGTCACCTCCAGTGGCCCCAAGGAGACGTCCATGCTGCACCTACCCTACTGTAATTTCCCATAGTACATTTTTCCTGTTACATAGACTGACAATATACATTTCTACAACTGACAGCCATCACCACGGTTTGTGCCCTTGCCTGAAACCCTTCTGCTGACCTGCGGATGGTAACCTTCCTGTAGAACACGATGGAGTATGTCAGGCAACTTTGAAACAGTTGTATGGAGTGACAAGGAGAGATTAGGGAATTGAAGGCCCTGTAACTTGATTACAGGTCTCGCCAGCGCGGTCTAATAATACACCCCATCCTTCTGTTGAGCCTAAGTGCTCCATGTGCATGCTTTTGTATTAGTAGATTACCAAGAGCTCGGAAACAGCAGCTGTGACCCGACTTTAAGGACAGGTGATGGTTGACGGTGAGATTTCAGTATGCTGACATTGACTAAGTTGCTTCCTTTTTGTTGAGTTCTGAAACATTTTGAAAGATTTGCTTCATGATTGCCAGATACATTGAAGAGGGAAATAAGTACTTGCAGGAATGGTGAATGGTTGGTTAGCAATCGGCGTGCAATTTTCCAACTGTTCTGAGGAAATGTTGTAGTGATTTGGAGAATTATGTGGGTAAAGTAACTTGCCATTTTTCCAGAAGTCTGACAAATAACAGACTGCAAAATTATGTGGAGATGAAATTGCTCTTGCTTTATGTACTATACTCAATGTAAATCACTTCCTGGCACAGGAGTGGGCAAAAGCAAGATGGCGAAGCGCAAGCCCCTTTGGTTATTTTCTGCCAAGATACTTTACTGAAAGTATCAGGGTTCACTCACAGGTGGCTGTGTATTTCATGATATTTCAGCTGAGATCTTACTCTGGAGACTTTGATAAAAGCACAGGTGTCTTGGGAAATATATTTGGGTCAGTATTATGTTATGGCCGAAAAGGTCAAACAGAAAAGAAAGGAGGACATCTACCTCATACGCTTCACCTAAAGCTTGTCATGCTAGCTGTCTCAATGGGTCATGCTAACCTTGATCTGGCTGGATGATTGGCTGCATTATCATTTCTTTCTTCTTCCCTTGGCTCCTCAGATTTCACTGAAGTGGCAGTGGTCCATTATTCATTACAAGTTAAGCATAAGGGCCCTGGCCTTCGTTCTTCTGCTTTACTGAACTCCTTTCACTTAGAATTATTAACTTTTTTACATTTTGTTAAATCTTCAAGCTCCCTACCCCACCCACTGCTCATAGCCAGAGAGAAAAGGCCACTGAATGTGACGGGCACCTCTCACTATCGTTCTAATAGGCCGTATTTCCCTTAAGGAGATCGTTCTAATGGCCGGGCCTGCTTCTGCTCCATTGCTCTGCTCGAAGTGATGTTCAATCGAGCATCCTGGTTAAAATGGCCACAGCCACAACTACCTTTTGCTCGTTTAGTGTCTTGAGTTCAGAACATTTGAGTTGGGTCTGAGAAATTGCTTAAAAAGGCATTTAAGGGGAAAAAAAATATATATTTGAATGTGATTATGCAACATAAAAGTGCAGATGAAACATTTGTTTAAAGTTTTGTTTTCAGTGAAATTGAATTATTTTAGAATCTTAATATATTTGAAAATTGGAATATTAAATACAAACAATATTTAGCATTTTTAGAGAAATTAGGGTTATGCTTCAGTGCAATGTTTGCCATTTTTTCATCATTTTTTAATATAAACAATGTTTTCTATTAGTTCACAAAAATTCTGTCACATCTGATCAGTGCCCATGCATGAACGAAGACATTTAGGATGAAATTAAATTTGCTTCTTCTTTGGTAGGTCCTGGGCTATGATTATGAAAAACAGCTTTCTTGTTTTCAATAGATAATAGATTCTGAACCCCAGGCTGGATTTGAACTAAATGCGCCTCTTTGTCATGTATCTTATGTCCATGAAGCCAAATCAAGCCTCTCTGAGCCTAGTGGGCCGAGAGATGAAACATTTCTGCCTACATATTTGGAAAGGAGAAGAACGGTTTGGGCACGGCTTTAATGTTAATTTAAGAGCAAGCTATTGTGTTAGCGGCTCCCCTCTGGATTCGGTTTTGGGGCAGATGATCCGCAGGTTTGTCCCTGGTTGGTGTTCAGGCAGTGAGAGTGGATTCTAGTGGAGACGGGGTCTTTTTCTTTTGTGCTGCACTGAAAAGAAAGTGGTCTGTGGCAGCTGCACTGTTTTCCCCACTTGGGGGTGGTAGGTGCTTCTGTATCAGGCCTGTGCTTGTCAGATACACACACAGACATTTGGAGGCTGAACCGGTGCTTTAATTACCACATATGTACCCCCTGCCAGGGTACAGGGGGCAGCAGTTGCCAGACAAGGGCAAAAAGGGTTGGGTTGATTTACTGCACTGTACTTTTCTGTTTCCACTCCAAAGGGGGGTAAATTGTATCTGTAATAAAGCTAACATTTGCAGCCCTTTTTTCTGTTTGCACTTTCGTTGTTAATTCCGATAGTATATATAAGATATAAAAATAGGTCATTTTCTCAAACATTCCAGGAAATGAACTTCTAGGCCTGTTTTTCGAATGTATGTTTTAATGAACGGCCTCACTGAGGTCAGAGGTTGGCTGCCGACATGAGTGGAGAATTCTCTGAGAATGTCCTCGGCACAAAAGGGTGACAGACTTTTTCTGAAGGCCTGAAAGACATGACCATTTCATGTTGATTCTGAGTGAATGGCACGGACCACTTGGTTTACCCTCCGGCATTCGTTGCTTGAAACAAAGAGTGCTGTCCGCCTGGCTGCCAATGAACATACACTGGATGATTAGATATTTGTATTAAAATATAGAAAGTTGGTTCTTTTGCATTCCTGTGTGTTAGTATCTAAAGGGAAACTGGTATTTATGTCTTTTTAAAGCACAGAGGTGTTGTATTTGCAAACTGCTGATACAAATTGTTTATGCAAGCGAAAAAGACTGCCACAGAGTGCTTTGACACATCCAACAAAGAACAATGGGTTAGTTAATTTTATCACCCTCCTTACAAAGTCAAAACAGACCATTTGTGGTTCTCAGCTATTATCATGCTAAGAAACTAACCTATCCGAATACACAGTCTTTTAGTGCATTTGCACATATGAAGCTCAAAGCTAGGGAAAACAACTTGCACTTAGTACATTAGGGATTCAGAAAAGAGGTCTTATTCACTTGAATGTCTTGCATACTTGTCCAATGTGAATCCTCTTTTATAGCAGTCTTATATACTGATTTAATCAGCTCTGACTGAAGGCTTTGGCTCTTATCATTATCTTACAGTCCCTCTCTCTTTATCTGCACAAAACTATTATTTCAATCTTGACATTTTCTGTCTAACAGATATGAAAGCTTATCTTTTAGATAACTTGGAAGGCTACTTAAAAGAAGGGAAATTCGTTTGATGGGAAAATCCTGAAGCAGCTGACAGCCTCAGATCTCTTTACTGCGCCGCACACTAACTTCTCTCACTGAAATGCACAGGGCGGACATTTATTGCGCGCCAATCTCGTAGTCTTTTGAGTGTTCGTTAGTATTCCAAATTAGAACGCGACCCTCATAATCAACGAAGCTGTCTGCGCTGCGAGCGCCCGCTGCCAGCGGCTTCGGTAATGGGAGAGCTCTAGTTTTGTCGCGTCGCGCGCAGTGTACACAGAGTGTCATGAGCCACATCCCGATTCCCCCATTCTTTATTCCAATCACTCTCCCATCACGCTTCCAGAGCGCAGGTTGGGTATTATTAATAGACATTTCCTCATTTGGAATCGACATCTGCTCGTTTCGTGTGCGTTAAAGCCTCTCACACAAGAACAAATTTAAGGCGCAGCGCGTTAAGTTTATACGTTCCTGTTGATTACACGCGGTAAAATACACGCTGCATTGCGTTTTTTTTTTTTTTTCCTAAATCAGGTTTTAAGGACTCCATATCAGGCTAACTGATATAGAATGCTGATGGTGATAATAAATGTAAATGTTGTGCGTCCTTAGTGCGTTTATTCGAGCGCAGCGGCATGGAGACTTAAAGTGATAGTTCACCTGAAATAAAAAATAAAATTCGGTCGTTTTCTCATCTCCAAGTTGTTCCAAACCTATATGACTTAACAAATCCTTTGTAAAATGAGATGTTAGGCAGAATGACAGCCTCAGTAACCATTCACATTCATTATATGGAAAAAAGTGAATGGTAACTGAGGCTGCAAGTCCTTAACATTTCTCCATTACATATTCGTTCATGCTGCAGGAAAGAAACTCATAGAGGTTTGAAACAACATAAAGGTTATTGAATTATCCCAGAATTTTCTTTTTAAAGCAAATTATTGTTTTAAAATTATTTTGGAGATGCATGCTGAATGCTAAATGGCAAATGAAGGGCTATATACAGCTGCTTTTCATGACTACTGTACTTGTGAGTTCAAATTGCTATTACATCCCCCTCAAATCCCTAAGGGTCTGCCTACATTCGCTATAAAATGCCTTTTCCCATTGCAAATAATTTAAAATGGAACTGAAAGTTTAGAAGCAAAGTCTACTGCATGAAGCTTTGTGAGTGTCTGGGATGTAAAGGATAGATGCAAATTTGCTCTATGCATGTTTTGAAGGTATTTGATCACCTCAGAGTGATGAAATGCATAAGGGAAAGGGTTAAAAACAGCCCAAAAATAAGGGGAAACTCATAACAAAATACACTTACCTGCCCATGCAATAATTCAAAAAGGCAAATCAAAAAGAATATCCTCAAAGCATAAAGTCAGTCCGTAGGATAAATCCAATATGATGGAAGATGATTTCAATCCCCATAAAGAGCCCAGTGCCAGAAAGGCTCACTAGCAGCAATGGTGCGAATAGCAGGGTGTGTTTTTATTTCCACACACACTTGTTCACATACACACACACTCCTTTGGCTCAGAAGAGACAAGATAGAGAAGTCGGCAGGAGCTGGAGCTCACTACAAGTGTGAGGTTGCATCTGTCTCCAGCTCTGCTTCAACACAGCACTGATGTCATCTGGGGGGCGGAGCTTGTGGCTTCCTCCCCTTTCTCGCCCTCTGTCTCTCTTTTTCTCTCTCTCTCCCACTTCCATCGTGCTATATTTACTGTGGACGCTAGGGGGAGCAGGAGAAAGAAGGATGAATATTGAGCAGCCTTGAATAGGCAGCTTGAGTGGGCACTTCATGTGTTTGTGTTTAAGGCTACTAGAAGCATTATTTATATGAGCATTATGTGAGTGTCTAAAAATTAAGTAATGGAATTTATATGTTAGAGATGATGAGTAATAGCAGAGCAGTGTATCAGTCCTGGTATGTGCTATTTAAATCAGAACAGTGAGCTTTCTTTATTTTAGTTATATGTGGCTGCAAGAGAGCGAGCTGTTAATGGCATCTAAGTTTCACAGCACATTATGAATTTTTAAGCTCGGAAGTCAGGCGTTATGTTCAGCCTCATTATGCTTATTAAGTATTAAAGTGGCTCCAAATGGTGAATTTGCTCCCTCATAAAGCAGCGGTAGAGACTGTGTGTGTCATTATCTCCAAAGGGCTTTTAAAGACCTTTGTACAGTGGAGTCTGTTCCTGACCTCAGCAGACCCCTCTGGATGAGCGGTTATGGTGTTCTGCCAGCAGATACAGTTCTCCTACCCTATTTGTTAAGGAGATAGTTTACCCCAAAATATGAGTCATTATTTGCTTAACCTCGTGTTGTTCTATGACTCTTATTGCTTCTGTGGAACAAAAAAGGGGAAATTTCTAGGCCACTCTTTCCCAATGGAAGTGAATAAAGACTGGGTCTGTTAAGCTACAAAATAACAAAAAAGCAACATAAATAAGATGCTTTTTTTCCCCATGCACTTGTCATTATTTTGAAAAGAGTGGCTAGTAAATTCTTTAAAAACAATTGTAAAAGGATACAGGTTTGGAATCACATTATGGTAAGTGATGACAGTTTTAATTTTTGAATGAACTATCCCATTTATGGATTGCTTTTAAATTTTAAATTTAAAAGCTAGATTATATAATTCTTCTCCAATGTGATTTTTTTAGTGCACAAATTTATTTATTTATTTATTCATGAAATTCCTCTATCTTGCTTTACCTGCATGTTTGATGATAGTTTTACATGTTTGTTTTTCCCATAAAGGAACTGATATACCTCACAGAGTGTGGATCAGTCAGTGACTAAATGCTGGTGTCCTTCAGTAGAATATATAAGGTTGACCTGCTTTCACTACTGTGTGACTTGACTGTTTACTGGGCTGCAAAGGCTTTGGACTGACATGAAGGAGAGCTACCATTGTTTCTTTCCTAAGAACCACCATGATTGGTTGTTAAAATGGCGATAAGTCTTGTCCTATTCCAAAAAGTAATTAAAAAAAACTGTATTTCAATATATACAGTATATATATATATATATATATATATATATAGTATATATGTATATATGTGTGTGTGTATATTTACAGTATATATACATATATATATATATATATACAGAGTGGTATAAACACTGTCACTGGTGCAGTACTCTTTCCTTTCAAAAGGTACTAATATGTACTATTTAGGTACTAACAGTCTTTATAGATATAAATATATTTATACTATAGTCATAGATTACTTTTTAAATAATTGCAAAAACAGTGTAAAAATATATGTTTAATAATATGTAATATCACTATATTATATATGTATGTGTGTATATTACATATAATTAATTTATATAGTGGTAGTTATTTAGTTATTTATTTTAGATTTTATTAAAAATGTATAAATGATATTGTTGTATTGTAAGTATTGTTACATAACTTGTCTTGTAGTATAGATTTACAAGCATCCGTTGGAGGATTAAGCAGCTGAATAATGTCTTGTCCACCATGGACTTTTAAAGCAGGTCTAGGTGTCGTGTTTTTAGGGTCAGAGGTGGAGAAGCAGGGCACAGTCGTATGTGACAAGAGGTCAGTGCAGGGCATCGTGGGCAGAGGCCCGTCTGTCCCCCCGCCTTGGGACGGATCATGACTCCGGCCTCTGCATCGACCCTTCCGGCGTTTTTCTCTCCTAAATCTGACTAGGCTTTGTCTGTCATCGGCCCTTGATTGACTCTTAGACGTACAAAGGGCCCCAGTGGAGGGCCCCAAGAGGGTCCGATTACCACTATTTCAATACAGTTGGGGGAGTCTTTGGTCGGGGTCATCTGTTGTTTGGGAGGATGAGCGTTCCTCATCTTTCCAAGAGATGCCATTTATTTTATCTTCTCCATCTCAATGTGTTTTGACAACAGACATGACTTTGAAGGAGCTCAGGCCCTTCTCCTCCTGCTGCCTTTCTCTCGTTCGTTGTAGTTAGGGGGTGGAGACGAGCATAGCTAAGTTTATTAAAGCACTTGATGCGGTTAAGTGCTAACAAGAGCGTTTTTAGTTCATGCTTTATGCCTGAAGAACGTCTGACCTCTGCTTTCAGGGATGTTCACGGTACATTCTTCGCGTGACAAGCAAATAAGTCGTATTAAATTGGGCTTTAATTCTCTGATGTGTGTTTCTTATATGGTGCTCTTCACTTGAATGGAATTTACAGCGTGAGTGTGTCAAAATCAAAGCCATACCTAAAGTCGCTCTTTTCAAAGACTCGTTGAAGGGTTTGTCATTCTGATCTTTACACCTCGAGTGTATATTTCATCCCCCTGGCCCACTCTCAAACAAACAATCCTGAGCTCAGCATTGTGCTGTCCAGCTCCAGGAGATTTGTGGAGAATTTTTCTAGTGTCTCCAGCGGCTCCACTTACACGTGTGCACACACACATACTCATATTTACCTAGCTAGACTGTGGACATACCATAGACTTAATTTGTTTTTAGACAAGCCAATTATCATTGCTATAGACTAACCCAAACCTCAACCCTAGAACAAAGGAATAGTTAATAAAAATGTTTTTTTTTTTTCACTTTTAATAAATGTATGCATTATAATCAATTTATGCAAATTAAGTTTTTTTTTTTTTTTTTAAATTATACAGTTATAATGTATTTTAATAACTACATTGTGTACAATGAATGCCAAATATTACTGATTGGTTTTTAGTTTAAAACTTCTTCCAAAACTATCACGTCATTTTTGTAATCTAAGTTAGCTAGCTAAATAACATTGTCTTTGTGACAAATCAGCAGAATTTTCTACCACAAGAATACATCACCAAAAACCAAATGTTTACAATTGCAAGGCATAAAAATGGATGTACAAGATCAACCAATGTAAGATTTTCAGTGTCAGCACAACACTAGCCTTGTATTTATTTTTGAAGCACTTTTTTTTAGATTTAGCTAACTTTTGGGGGTATTTTCAAACAAATTTAGCAAAGTATGGCTTTGTAAACACACATACACACACTGTGTTTAGAATACATAGTTGCAGGGCTTTCTAAATGTTGAACCCATGCCCAGTTAAAGGCAACTTGGAAAAGCTTTTGCCAAATATCTGCTTTGTGTCTTATTTTTGCTATATCCTTCTGGTTCATTTCCATAATCATTCACCACGGGCAATTAGCAGCAATCTCTGTGCTGCTGACTTCTCACCCTCCCTGCCACTTCCACAGAGACCTCTGCAATATGGCAGAATGTGGGTTGCAGGATGGGATCCAGCTCCATGTACAAGTGTTCATGCTCATGGCAGCATGATAGAGTGAAGATGAATTATTTCCTGCCCTTTCCTGTACAGTATGAGCAGTCCAACAGTCCCATTCTGAGATGGGATGCTGCCTTATGTTACAAGTCAATACTGTCTCCTCCTAGCCCCTTTTTAATACAGATCCCAGATGTTTAGCATTAACTTCCTTGGTCTCAGGAGTCTAGGATCTCTTAAGCAGCAACAACAGTCTCACCAAGCTGACTTCCTGCTGTTCAAGCCCGAAACCAAAGGTCTGAGTCAGTGGAATGAGCAAATCCTCACAAATAGCCCTCTGGGTTGTCTTCTCCATTTTCCCATTTGTGTCTGTCACTTGTTTTTCTAAGGACCTTCTTGTGTTGGCCGCAGGGATGGGGGGTGGGTTTGGGTTGACTTGTCGACTGTGTGGAAACCTCTGGACCCCCCATTGGTAAGTGAGCTTCGAAACAATGGCCTCTGATCAGATTAGATAGCCCATCCCTTCAACGCCCCCCCACAGCCCAAACTACTCCGTTAGGCCTATCAGTATTGCAAGAGATAAAAGATGCCATCAGCACACAATGAATCCACAGTCTCGCCGCTCCAGTGGTCTAATGTAGCTCACTCAAGCACTTCGCTCTCTTCCTCTCCAACGGTTTACTATTTCAGCCCTAAATCTGTAATTAGCCAAATAACAATCTTCTCACTCTCTTTCAAATATAGAAGCCTCCCCGTCTTCACAGTAGGAATTTATCTGTGCAATTGAAAGTCTCTGGAGGACTTTCTCTTTTGTTTGAAATGCACTCGTTTTCAAAAAGTTTTCAATAGGGCTGCCGCAAACAACTCTTTTGGTTGTCTATTAATCTGTTCATATTTTTCAGTTAATTGAATGCTTATTTCTGTACTTTAAAGTATATATATTTTTACATATTTTATATATTTTTATTATAACATTGCATACACTGTTTCAAATACTATATAAAAGTATATACATTTGGGCATTTGCAATAGATTTCAGGCATTGTAATACTATATTACAAATTTAATATTCAAAATTAATTGAATTCAAAATGAATTGTTGTTTAATATATATACAGACACACACAATCTTTTGTGATGGTTGGTCTTTATTCTTTGTTATCAGAGGAAGCTCACCAGTGGTTTTTGTTAGTTTCGCTCCTCAGAGAGGAAACAATGCTTAATGACATTAAAGGTTCGCTGACACAAACACACACATGGAAATTGTAGATAAGCTTGATAAAGCAGCAATCTACAGACCTGTTTACTCCCGCTGGTTTTGGCTAGATTTCAGGAAGTTTCATTTGGCAGAGATTGGGCACAAAGAGAGTTACACAGTGATTAAAGCTGTTGGTATGAAGTTTATTATTTAGTATACTAGGTGCTAAACAACAGTTCATGCCTTTGTTCATTTGCTGCCTTCATGAATTTTTATGAAGCAAGAAGAATGCAAATAGGCTTCGCTTGAATCAATTTTTAATCCGTGTTGGTCTTTATTTCTCCTAAATCCTCCAAATTAAATTTTTCTCTACCACCCAATTTTTTTTATCTTGAGATATGACAGAAACAGCCATTTACAGCTGCTCATAAAACTTGCTGCTATTACGAGTAACATATACTAAGATCTTTACAGTACTTTAAAGAATCACATCTGCTGTGAATCAGTGTGCCGGAGAAAGACAAGAATGCGCCCATTGTGTTTTCATGTTCTCCAAATGAAGCTCAAACAATGCTCTGTGAGCTATGTGATTTTACGACGTCTCACCTCGCGTTGACTTATGTTGTATCTACAGGAGGGCTACATGTTTGCAATGAGTTCCATTTGCTATTCTTCTTTTTAAATAATTTAGCAGTGTTTATAATAGAGGAAAATCATTATTGGTAATGAACCTTGAACGACTGAATACTAAGTGGCTTCTGCAGAACCTTAGAAATTTAACTCTTGAGCTTCAAGCACAGTGAATTTAGGTCATCAGGCCATTGTACTGTTTACATAAAGTTGTTAATTTGCATAAAGTTAACCCTTTCTTTGTCGATTGACTATACACGGCCAAGTCAAGTTTGCAGAAATTGCAACCACATTAAAAACGAATGACTTCCAGTCTTTTCGTCACTAAATCACTGAAGGCAAACAGCCATCGCTTGTTGTTCTGTTACTTGTGAAAAGGAAGTAGGACATTACAGACTAGTGTCTCGCTCTTCTAACTCAAGTGTGTAAGACCTTGGCTTTGAAACCTTCCCATGATGAAACTTGAGTCCTTCTGTCAGATCTGGAGGTGTTTTTCTTAACACCTCCGAAGCATCTGCGTGCCCCAGTGTTCTCGAGCGCTTGTGTGTGCACCGTATCAGATGTGCCCCATGTCTTTGTGAAGAATGGCTCAAGAGCAGACAGGAATGGAATGATGACAGGTAAATGAGGGGAACGGTTTGTGTAGACTTCTTACTTGAGCTCCCCCCCCCCAAGTGAACTGGCAATTTGTCGCTGCCGTTTGGGATGATGAAAGCTGAGGATTAAAGAAACTGGAGAAGGTTCCTTTCCAATGCTCTTTGTCCTTGAGTGAGGCGTGATTATTTGTGCCAATTCCCATCGCTCTGAGACCATATGTGGCTGTCTGACCTATGTGTTTGTGTTGATTTTTGGCTGTAGAGATTTTTTTTTTGACAGAAATTAAAAGTGACAGTAAAAACCATTATAATGTGACAAAAGATTTATATTTCAAATAAATGCTGTTCTTTTGAACTTTCTATTAATCAAAGAGTTCTAAAAAAGTATCACCGTTTCCACAGAAATATTAGGCAACTGTTCTCAAAATTGATAATGAAAATATTTTTTGAACATCAAATCAGCAGATTAGATTGATTTCTGAAGGATCATATGACTGAAGACTGTATGGCTGCTGAAAATTCAGATTTGCCATCACAGGATTAAATAGAACTTTAAAATATATTAAAATAAAAATAAAAAGCAGTTATTTTTAAATTGTAATAAAATTTTATTTGTATTACAATATTACTTATTTTACTGTATTTTTTATCAAATTTTTTGTATTTGTATTTTTTTTTTTTTAAGCAGAAGCTATAGATATCCTATCACCCATATCAGTAATGTTTTGCATACTCTAGTCTGAAACGGTCTCAGAATTGCCCACATAAAATAGCTTGTCTTTTTACTTACCACTTACGGATTTTCAGACTTGAACAAGATACTATTTTTTTACCGTTCACTTGCTTTGTAAAGCAGAAACTCCTGCTAGCTTCACCTTCAAATTGAAGGTCAGTCTAATAATGCGAGGATGACATTTCAGCCTCTCTCCTACAGTATGTGAATTACTATCCTGCTGAGATCAGCTGTGATGAAGGAAGTGAAATCACTCGTTTTTGTGCGAGGATGTCGGTCTGTGTGTGTGTGTGAATGAGTGACAATGTGTGGCACCCACCAGTCTTTGTGGGAACAATGTCTGATTCTGTCAGTCTGTTGTTTTTACATATTCCTCACGCTGTTTTACATGTCTTAGCCTCAGCTAAAAAGGACCCATTTGCATCAGACCCACAGCGCTGAGCCCGTGCTGCATAAACCTGGTCAGTGAGAGATGGATGAGCAGGCATGCGGAGCCCCTTTGAGGTGAAGAGGAAAGACGGATGGTGGTGGTGCTGGTGTTGATGGGAGGAGAGGACGATAGAGGCGCCTCTGCGGTGTTGATGTATTCTCCTCTAGGGCTCTGATCGTTTCCTTTCTGCTGCTGACTCAGTCCTGCCTGGGCCCCCACCGTCCCCTACGGCCACAACCTGGTCCGTGTGTGTGTGTGAGGCTGCTCCTATAGTCTAGGAACCATCAAAGACATTTCAACTCCCCAAGAATTGCACATAGAGTCATTTAACAAAATAAAACAGCAGAAGTAGGTGGCGATGTGCTAAATTGTACAGTTTTATCATTGTGCTTGCATAAAAATAATGACTGCTGTATAGAGAAATGTTTTCTCATATTATGTGCACCAGAACTGAATAAAAATCTGTCAACCGCTATACTTTTTAGCTGTAGTACCAGCAAGCGATAGTGTTTCCATCTCCTTTTATTGGTAAAACTTATACTGTTGTCCAAAAATCTGAAACCACTAGTGAAAAAATTATATTACAGTATATTACACACACAAATTTGGCGTTGAAACAATGCAGAAACTTATATATTTTTATTTTTATTTTTTTTTGGTTTGTCAAAACTCCCCCTCTGCACCCCCCTAGTTAAAATGTTTATTTCCAGCTATAAATCATATTGTAACTCCCAAATTTTCATCGTGGTCTCTAATGTTTGTACCTCACTGTAATCGAATGTGTATGTGGAAAGAGCCATACAAATACGCTTCTCACCAGTTTGTCTTAGGACATTACAACCTCTAGTTGCCTTCACAGTGCTTAAGTTTAAAATTTTCAGCTTGGCACGTTACAGTGGGCCATTTGCAAGCTAATGTCTGGCAGCTGGCTTTGTGTGTGTGGGTGGGTAAAGGTGTGCGTTTGTGCCGTGGCCAGCGAAAGCTTCGCACAGCTTTTCTCAGCTGTATAAAGGTCATCTCTCCAATGCAAAAATGTCAGCTTTCTCTTTTTGGAAGCTTTTAGCAACTAAATTGCATTGTGCTGTATAACCTCGCAGTGCTGAAAACAATCGCATGTTAATGCTTTTCTCACATCCTGCCACCTTATATGACCCACAGCTGAGTTTAATGAGAATTTTCTCATTTTTAAACAAGTCCACAGAGTGATATGTTCATCAAACGTGAGGAACTTACAAAAGGCCTCAGCATTTCAATTAGTGGCTCTTCCTTAGGCAAACATCATTACTATTGCTAATTTAGGGTGAGTGATTTAAACGTTGTTCCGCACCATTTGAGCTACAGATGTAAATGATACCTTAAGTCATATCTAGGGACCAGAATAGAGCGCAACCTGTAAAATTCCGGAGGTAAAAATCTTATTAATTTTCTCATAGAGAAACTGATTTTAGCGATTCTGTTTAATCCTTTGAAGACAGATATACAATGAGCTCTTTATTAATTGATGGTATATGTTTCTTTTGAAGCCATCAGTTAACATAATTTTAGTTAAAACATTTCACAGCCAGGTAAAGAACTACGCTTCCATTGAATTCTGAAGAGAAAGACCTTTCTTTCATTGATTGGCAAACAAATCTGGACGAAAAGATGTCTTAAGCAACCACTCCCGTGAAGCACTGGGAATGATGTAAGCAAGCGTTTGTTAGTGTAAACTACCTTTCAAAAAATTTAGAGTAAGCTTTACTGTAAAAACTGTAATATTGTGATATTGCAATTTAAACTATTTTCTGTTTTAATATATTTTAAAATGTAATTTATATCTGTGATGCAACTCTCAGCAAAGCTCATTCTAATATGCTGATTTGGTGCTTAAGATACATTATTGTTATAAATGATCTTTTCAGGATTATTTGATTTATAGAAAGTTCAAAAGAACATTTATTTGCAAGAGAAATATTTTGTAACATTATGAATCTCTTTACTGTAACTTTTGATCAATGTAATGCATCCTTTCTGAATAAAAGTAGCAATTTAATTCAAATTAATTAATTAAAAAAACACTTGGTGACCTCAGACTTTTGAATGGTTGTGTGTTTTGCAATAATCATTATAAATCTGTAGTTTTATATTAAACTTTTTTTTTAATAGTGTATTTCACAGAGCTTCATGGAACTGTACAGTAGGTTGTTCCTTTGTCTTTTGTTCTGATTTTAGAATATAATTTTTCTTCAATTCAAACTTTTCAGTGTTGTGATTTATATCAGAGATGGTTGGTTTGATTGTTTACAGCTTAGAATTTTTTTTGAATCCATTTGTGGAACATGAATACTAGAAAAAATACTAGAGTGAAGGCTGCCGGGCTGTCATAGGCATCCAGAATAACGTAGCAACAACTTAACAATGTCCTACCACATAGCAGTGTGATATCAACCCCCTAGATCATCATGGCACTGGTCACTGTAATGTTACTTTTAGTACATTTTAGATTTTCATCTGAATGAAGGGTTAAGCTAGCAAACATAATTCTTCATTTCAATCACATTGTCATGAAGTATTTGTGGTATTTGTTTCCATTTGAAGTATCCTTTAGTACTGTGAACAGCAGTGGAGCACGATTCAGAGTTTTACAGTCCCGGGTCTCCGTTCTTGACTTGTGTAAAGAAACGCACAGGAACAGAAAAAGTGGAGGGGATTCCACTTAACCTCTGCAGGATTAGTCCTCATGCCTGCTTTAGCAAGGCTAAGAGGGAAATGTCTCAACACACTCAGTCAAGATGGGCTACCCTCAGCCTACTGAGATCAACTTAAGCCCTACTTTAGACATCAAGCTGGTCTCAACTTGCAAAAAAGGGTTGATATGCCTCTAACGGAGAGTGATTCCCTGCTAAACCTGCTGTTACCATTCAAGTCAGGATTTAAGAATTAGCTTCAGATTGAACGTGCGTGTGTGTGTTTGTACGCCTGTCATTCCCTGCCATAGCATTTGACCCCTGGAGGTATGCGGGTCGAACTCCGGAGACGACTGCGTCTCCGCAGTGTTGACTCAAGACGGTCGTTGACATTCCCCCACCGTGTTTGGCTTGGCTTTCGTCAGTTCTCCTTTCAAACATATGCAAGCAACTGCTAAAACACACACTTGTGCAGGACACCAACAGGTGAGGCCCCATTAAGCCAGTCAAGACAGTTGGAAGAGACTTTGTGCGTGTGTACACATACTCTCCAAGCCCCTCGGCTCATAATGCTGCCATTCACATTTAGAGTGCATGCATGCTGTACTCCATAACAATGTTTAGTCTTGGCCGCCTGATCTCCTTCCCCGTGCATCGTTTCTCCCCGCTGTTGTGGATGGATGTGGCTCGTTGTTTGTAGTTAATGTTTATTTCAGGTGTTGTGGCACTGATGTGACAGCAGAATGGGGTTTATGGATTCGCGGTGCCCGAGGAGGGGGCAACCAGAACAGCTGCGCTTGTCTATTCATTCATATCTATCTCATCATCGCCCTCCCAATCACAACACTCCGAACCATTAATCAGACCCCAGTCAAGCCACTACGAGCGGAGTGTCTCTCTCTCTCACTTTTTCTCTCTTTTAACAACGTGGATGTCTGCCCAGAGACGCCATGTTGTGAGATTTCACGCCTGTAGTGTCACTCTCGAGAAAAGAGGGTGGCGAAGGAGTGGTATACGAGAAAACAAAAGTGACGTGTCATTGTAGGCGAGAATTTAATCAGCTAAAACATGGCTGAAGCTCGGAAGACTGATTTTTTTGGAGGAGACCAGGTGCATGTACACCTGCAAAAGTGTGTGTGTGTGCTTCCACCTCTTTTAATTGGAGTGCGCTATCTTCGCTAATGAATATTCTCTCCCCACCTCGATGTGGGTGGGAGAAGAGAGGCTCGTCTGGGAATTAGCACAATCCCGGTGTGCCCCCCAGAGAGTTGGAGCCGCTTTCAGTCCTTCAAGCGCTCACTCGATCCTTCTTGACCACATTATCGCAAAAGAGCCTGCTAGCAATTTCCCGAGCCGGTTGAAATTGTGTCGGAGTCGCGTGTGAAAGCGCTAACGTTCGTTCCTGGGGAGTTTGAAATGCACTTTCTGCGAGCTGTCATAATAAAGCGCTGCAGTACAGTATGTAAGAAAGGTTTTGTGATGAGGCCAAGGGGAATTCTGGGAGAGAAATTCCTCACTTTCCCTCGTATGGTGACAAACGGCATGAAAGCCTCATGAAAAATTCTCTCTTGTTCTTTTGGCTTGCTGTCTTTAGGGCACGGCGTGGGGATTTTGCGTCGAGTGGAATGGAGTTTGTGATGTACGCGTGAACTAGTCGCTACAGGAGCGATCACATCAACACGGCAGTAATGGGGCTTAAAGAAAAGTGCACAAATGTGCAGGGTGGTCCACCTAATCCTTACCTCCCCACAGTCTTTTACCTGACCCTGAAATGCCCTGTCAGAACATGTCAGTTATGTTGGGGTGCGTGTGTTTATGTGACCACGTACGCATTGCAAAGTTTTGGAAGTGACAACTGCTTTTATGTGTAGGAGTGAATCTGTCATCATTACATTGTTTTTGTGCATCTGTTTATGTATATATCAAGGTTGTGCACCATTCAGAATTTATTTGAGAATGCTTTTTCAATTTCTGGATTTGAATTAAATTCAAAGGAACAGACAGGATCCAGCAATACTAATTTGATGGAAGTAGAATTAAAATGAATTGAAATTCAAAGAAATACGCTATTGTTGAAAATGTTGTGGTCAGCAAGATTTTTTTAAAAGAAATTAATGCTTTCATTCAGCAAGGATGCATTAAATTTATCAAAAGTGACAGTAAAGACAGTTATAATGGTACAAAATAAAATTTCAAATAAATGCTATTCTTTTAAGCATTATATTAATCGAAGAATGAATGCATCCTTGGTGCGCATGAGGCTTTCTTCAGAACCATTAAATATCACAAACCTCAACTATAAATGCAATGAGTGTAATTTTTTGCTGGAGAAGGAAGGTGTGTCAAGAAAAAGTATTAAAATTACTAATTAAAACTACTAAATATTTAGTTGTGAGTGGAGCTACTCTGTGTGTGTGTGTTAGACTGAGGCAGAAACAAGTTTCCGTAATATCTTCGTAGTTAGAAAAAAATAAAAATGTAATTGTGAAAAAATTTAAATAAAATATATAAAGTGACACTCTGTGATGCAATAGTGAGAAATATGTGTCCATGGACCACAAAACCAGTCATAAGTGTCAATTTATCGAAATTGAGATTTATACATCATCTGAAAGCTGAATAAATAAACTTTCCATTGCTGTATGGTTTGTTAGGATAGGACAATATTTGGACGAGATACAACTATTTGAAAATCTGGAATCTGAGGGTGCAAAAAATTCAAAATGTTGAGAAAATGGTCTTTAAAATTGTCCAAATGAAGTTCTTAGCAATGCATATTACTAATCAAAAATTACGTTTTGATATATTTATGGTAGGAAATTTACTAAATATCTTCATGGAACATGATCTTTACTTAATATCCTAATGATTTTTGGCATAAATGAAAAATCGATAATTTTGACCCATACAATGTATTTTTGACCATTGCTACAAATATACCTGTGCTACTTAAGACTTAAGTTGAAATTACAAGAAAAGTGAAACACTGAGATATGAAAACAAATTTAACTTATTTACTTACTTTACTGACATTGTTTACTTTTTACCATTTACTGTTTTTAGTTCCATAAAATACGCACCCTCTTTCCAACAAAATCCACTTCACTAATGTGGAGATCACAGTTCTGGCTTCATTGCACCTGAACTGTCATTGCCGCTCTCACTCATGACACTTCCTGTCTGTGAGTTGAGCCTTTAGCCTCTGTGTTTAGTAAATGTCGTTGTCCGTTCGTTCACCCAAGGTTTCCCTGGAGAACTTCAGTGTGAACCCAAAGTAGAGAAACAGTTTGTGTTTGTGTGTCGCAGTCATAGGAGAGATCAAAGCGTCATGGTTTACAGTGCTGTCATGGTGCCAAACACATTTTCATGTGCGGCTCCCTAGTGTGCTTAGTGTTTAACAAACAAAAGTTCAGACTGTTCACTAATAAGTCTGATATGTGAAGATACCGTTTGAAAATTTGGCTCTCGGTGAGCATCGTGCTATAATGCTAACACATCTAGTATGGAATCCCAAACCTGTTATACTACAGTGTTTTGGATAACATCGCTACGTCTTTTGACTTTGTGTTTGGGAGTCCATCTGCTTGTTGTGTAAGACTGTAGCCAGACACAGCAGTTTGCCACAGCCTCATGGTGCTCTTTCTTGGTCTCCTGCTGTAGAGGCCTCTGACAACAGAACAAAACCAAACAAACAAAAAGGACAAAGATGGTGGTCCAGTAATCCTGCTGTGGCTATTTTGGAGGGATTTTTGGAGCAGTTCCCTCCTCGCTTTCCTTCTTTTATGTCCTAGATTATAAATCACCTTTTGAATTAACCCCGAGGAAGATTCATTTGAGATTCGGGTTGGTCCTCAAATGAGTTTTTCTGATTTCTGCCAAGGAAACAGCTGCTAAGTTCTGGGGAAGTTGATTAGAAGTTTGTGAACAGTGATCTGCATAGCTATTTGTCTTTGTTAAGGGTGAGCGATATGACCACAATTTTGTAACACAGTGTACTGTATATATCTGTAGTAAATTTTTCTGGAAGTTTATTAAGGAAATAGCTTTTTGATAATACAGTGAATGAAATACTTCACAAATGAAAGGTATTTTATTTCATTTTCTCTTTCTATTTGTAGTGTAAAGGGCCATTCACACCAATGACAATATATATAGCAATAACAATAACTAGCAATAGCAATTGCTATAAAGGTTTAACAATTGTTCTAACTTATGTATACGGAAGTCCACACCACACCGATAATGATATTGACAGAAAGGAATCTTATCATTACAATAACTTTTTTTTATTTTAAATAAATTAAAAAACTATTATGAAAAAAGCTTCATATTTAATGCTTGTATTAAAAGAATATCAAAACAATAAAAATTATTATATTATATTATGGTGCTCCTTTCTGCTTTTGTCATCATTTTCTTATATATAAACCTTGTGGTGGTTGGGTGTTTTTGCTCATAGCCGGAGAAATCCTTTATTTGATTCACAAGTTGGGGCTTTTATTTTTATGCTCTTAAACTGCGGTTGTACACCATGCTCCTCATTAGTTTTTTGGGGTGTTATGTGGTGCTTAACAAGCTATTTGTTTATGTAGCTTCAGCAGGTGTGTCTCTGGGTTCACAAGCCGCCATGGCAAGATTGGTTTGTGTGACTGTAATTACTAATTTAGGGAAAGTGCGGCGAAAACAAACAGCGACGGAGGAAGAAAATGCTGCTTGATTGAGGGGTAGAGAGGGAGTACGGCTCTCTCCAGCTGCCTCCAGCTCCAGTTCTGCACAGGTAATTCCTTTCAAAGCCATCGAATCAGCTCAGACGATTGAATTTCAATGCGCCTGGAAACAACGGCCCCTCTCCACGCACTCAGCTGATTGTTGAGCTCCCGCTCTCTTAAAATGACATCTGCCCCGAGGGTGACGTCATGCCTGTTTTTCTTATGCCATATTTTAGATTTAAGAGGGTTCTCTCTCAATGCGCAGCAGTAATCATGTTTTTAATGTTCACTTCACCTTCTCAGCTCAAACCAATTCCGCATTTTGACTGACGGACATCATCATTCATATCAGCCGGCTTTCCGCGGTTCTCCTGAAATGTTTAGATTTTGCATTAGTGGAGCTGTTGACACTAACCCTTTGAGTTTGCCAGCACTTGTGTGCATGTGCACACCATGCATCCATTTGTGGGGTCCTTTTATCGTTTTAAGAGCAACATCTTAACCGCATGTGCTTACGCGTTTCACAGAGTGTCCTGGATTATACGTGGAAGATGACTGATTTTATCACCCCTTCTGCATCCTTTATTAGAATGCAAAGTGTCTGCCAAATTTTACACCTCTCTGAGGCTAGAAGCTCCCTCATGTTTATGCAGAGCGGTCAGGAGCGATAAAGCTTTTCAGCGGTACCAGCTCTAAAGCTTCAGAGACTGAATTTGTACCACGTCTTTAAACACGACCTACGATCCATGGTCAGTCAGACATATAAAAACCGTCACCGAAGAGTATGAAGATAAGCTTTGACTGTGTGAATATTTTTTTATTTTTTTTTTGGATTGTCATGCATTTTGTTGTCACTATCCAGTGACGTAAAGTATAAATTTTTCAAAATGAATCCTATGGCGCCCAAATTTATTACCTCATTTTGTTAATTTGTTCCTTTGCTTTATTTAAATTGTGGCCCTGATTTACTGTTCATTCCTTCTTTTCAAGAATAGGAATTCATTTAAACATCTTAATTTGTGCCCTCAAATTCTCCATCCATCCTTTACATGAATTTCTTTGCATTTCAATAAATTTCAATTCTTTCTTTTATTCAAATTTGAAATGCCTCAATTCAATTTTTTTTTCCAATTGAGAAATTTAATTCTAATTAAAAATACATTCTCCTATCAATTCTGAGTGATGAATAATCCAGATATTCGACTATATTTCAATAGTCATTGTTTGGAAAGCTGAAGAGGCTTTGTTCTATAGAAGAATACAGAGGCTGTATCCTCTTTACTGACTAGTATGTCTTGTTTAGGAAACATCTGTGTGTTCTACGCAATCTTTATAGCGGAGCTTGATACCGTAGTGTGCAACCGCAGATACACTCCACTGTCGTGTGAAACAGTGCTAGCTCATTAGCACACACTCACCTATTGTGCCGTTTCCTCTAAGGATCAGAAGCGTGCAGGAGGATATTACTGATGAGGTGTCGGCAAGTTTTCTCACTTTCAAGCCCTCTAACATTCCCATCACACTTACCTCACCCATACACTTCTAACTTCTGTAACACCTCAGCCAAGTCTTTGAGAGATCTCTAAATGCTTAGTCAACTTGTTGTGTTTATTTTTAAAGGAGATAGCTCACCCAAAAATTAAAATTGTCATCATTTACTCAACATCATGTTCGAAACCTGAATGATACTCTTCCGCAAAACATACTTGAAGATATTTTGAAGAACTGTTTTGGGATCACTCTAATATGTCACTGGACCCATTTAATTTCATGGACCAAACAAAAAACAAAAAAGCAAAAAACAAAAAAACCCACTATGACAATTCTGAGGAAAATTTTTATAAATAATATATATATATATATATATATATATATATATTTTTTTTTTTTTAATTTTTCAGAATTGTCCATGTTTGAGTGAACTGTGCCTTTAATAGCCACAAGGGTTATGCTCCATTAAGAATTAAATTGATAATGTCTGTTAAATTCCAATTATTGAAGTTCAGTCGAATTTAAATTGAGGTAGCAGACTGGATGCCCAATTGCAATTCAAATTTGAAAAGAAAATTAAAGAAATTAAAGTGAATTAAAATTTTAAGATATTCATACATCTGTTGTTTATTGGCCATAAAAGCAAAATGTATGTATATATACAGTCATGACCAAAAATATCAGCACCCTTGGTAAATATGATCAAAGAAGGCTGTGAAAATTAATCTGCATTGTTAATCCTTTTGATCTTTTATTTAAAAAATTCACAAAAATCTAACCTTTCATTGGATAATAAGAATTTAAAATTGGGGGAAATATCATTATGAAATAAACGTTTTTCTCTAATACACATTGGCCACAATTAACGGCACCCTTTTATTCAATACTTTTTGAAACCTCCATTTGCCAGTTTAACAGCTCTAAATTTTCTCCTATAATGCCTGATGAGGTTAGAGAACACCTGATAAGAGATCAGAGACCATTCCCTCATCCAGAATCACTCCAGACCCTTTAGATTCCCAGCTCCATGTTGGTGCTTCTTCTCTTCAGTTCACCCCACTCATTTTCTATAGGGTTCAGGTCAGAGGACTGGAATGGCCATAGCAGAAGCTTGGTTTTGTGCTCAGTGACCCATTTTTGTGTTGTTTTTGAGGTTTGTGTTTGGATTATTGTCTGTTTGGAAGATCCAAACATAGTCCACTATAATATTTCTAACAGAGTCAGTCACTTGTTGATTTTTTTATCTGTTGGTATTTGATAGAATCCATTATGCCATGTGTCTAAAACAAGATGTCCAGGACCTCCAGCAGAAATATAGACCCACAACATAAAAAATACAGCAGTATATTTCATTGTACACATGGGGTACTTTTTATCCCTGTGTTCACCAAACCCATCTTGAGTGTTTGCTGCTAAAAAGCTCATTTTTTTAGTTTTATCTGACCATAGAACCCAGTCCCATTGGAAGTTCCAGTCGTGTCTGATAACTGAATATGTTGAAGTTTGTTTTTGGATGAGCTAGGAGAATTTGGTAACACTTTATTTTAGCGTCTCATAACTAGTTGCTTATTAGCATGCATATTACTAGAATATTAGCCATTTATTAGTAGTAATTAAGCATATATTAATGCCTTATTCTACACGACCTTATTCTACATCCCTAATTCTACCCAATACCTAAACTTAACAACTACATTACTAACTATTAATAAGCAGCAAATTAGGAATTTATTGAGGGAAAAGTTGTAGTTAATAGTGAATAAGTGTTCCCTATTCTAAAGTGTTACCGAGAATTTTTCTTGAAACCCTCCCAAACAACAGGTGGTGATGTAGGTGCTGTTTGATCATTTTTTAAAGGGTTTCTGACGCCGAGACTCAACTATTTTCTGCAATTCTCCAGCTGTGGTCCTTGGAGAGTCTTTAGCCACTCAAACTCTCCTTCTCACCGTGCATTAGGACAATATAGACACACGTCCTCTTCCAGGCAGTTTCGTAACATTTTATGTTGATTGGAAATTCTTAATTATTGCCCTGATGGTGGAAATGGGAATTTTCACTGCTCTAGCTATTTTCTTAAAGCCACTTCACTAACTTGTGAAGCTCAATTATCTTTTGCTGCACATCAGAAATATATTCTTTGGTTTTTCTCATTGTGATGGATGATTAAGGGAATTTGGGCTTTGTTTTCCCTCCTATTTATATTTCTGTGAAACAGGAAGCCATGGCTGGATAATTTCATGTTCATAATCACCCTGGAGTGCTCAAAATTGTGAATATGAATGGGAATATACTTCAGAGATATTTTACTCATAAGAATTTCTAGGGGTACCAACAATTGTGTCCAACGTGTATTAGAGAAAAGCATTTATTTCATAATGTTGTTTCCCCCCATTTTAAATTCTTATTATCCAATGAAAGGTTAGATTTTTATAAATTTTTTAAATAAAAGATCAAAAGGATTAACAATGCAGATTAATTTTCACAGCCTTCTTTGATCATATTTACCAAGGTTGCCGATATTTTTGGCCATGACTGTATATATATATATATATATATATATATATATATATACAATATTTTTTGTTTATTTTACATATTTTATTTACAGTGAATACATTTTCATTTTGTGAATTTGATGAATTTTTCTTTTAGCCCAACTAAAGCACAAGACCTAGTCAGCCTTAATTGCAATGTCACTTTACAGATCAGACTATCACGACTTGTTGAGATGAGCAGGAAAGCTGACTTTTAGCCGGTCTGTGATAGCAACTGTTGAGGATGTAACACCCACTTAATAATTGAGGGCATAATCAAAAGCTCAATGCTGAAATGTAATTGGATCTCCACTCTGAGTGGCAGGCTCATTTATTAGGCCTTCGTGTTTACATACAGAGCTGCATTTTCAGTTCCCTCAGCTATGACGATGAGTCAAATAGGGAGATGATGAGAGCATCTCTAATTGGCATCCAGGGTGGGATTTGATCTTCCGCACACACTGCCCCGCAGTCAACAGATTAGAAGCCGTTAAAGGGAATTTTACGGCATGCGTGAGGGGCATTTAAGTAAATGGCTTCCGTTTTGAAGGCGCACTTTTAAGAACACCCCCAGAAAATGCAGAGGTCACCCTCCGTTTGCTGCCGCATCTCACTGTACACTTTAATTTGCTCCTAAGGCTTCATCCACATTGGCTCCTCGTATTCTTAACATTTAGACTGAGCCGTATTCATGCCAGGAGTCTGTAAGATCCAACCGTGATTCCCACAACATCTGCAGGGTGTTTTTCTCAAAGATCTTATCTGCCAATTACTTAATGGTGTGTTCTAGAGCTGTGATCATGCGTTAGTGACCAGTTGTTATAATATGGAAGGAAAGACGAGGATTTTGTGGGGTTAAAAGCTCATTGTATCAAATGACAAAGAGCAGGATTAGAAGGCAACACTGGTGACTGTTTGAGCTCTTTTACTCAGTGCCAGTAAGTTCAGCTCTCCTGATCCGGGGTCTAATCCCTGTTCTCCAGGGCTAGCGGGCTCGCTGGGAAGAAGCAAGGCTCCAGCCGTTTCTCCACAGAGGAAAAAAAGCTATATGTCATCATTAGCTTTTCTCATCCCTCCTCCCTCCTCCATGAAGTTAGTCAGGCCTGGACTGCTCTTTTCCAGAGCAACCACCGTTTCCACATGTATTAGCCTCCGCAGCCGCTGGGCCACGTCCTAATACCTCCATTTTAGGAAACGCTCTAATCCTCATCTGAAAAGAAGCAGAGGTTGGATTTGCAGATGGGGATGCACACCCTAGTGTGCCTGGAAGCGCATGCGGAGCGGTAAGAACTTCCTAAACTGCAATAGTCATGCTTAAGATTTGAAGCTCGTCTGAAATAGACTCTTTTTCTAAAAATGGTGTATGTGAGGAAGTATGACTACACAAGTCACCCTTAAATCACACATCAGATTTACTTGACCAAACTCTGGACCACCCGAGACTTCCATCAAGGCCGTTTCGACTTGCAAACTACACAACTTGCAGTCAAAGAGAGTCACTAAGCAAGGTTTTTAGTCAAACTGCATTCAAATAGAATTCATTTGCTTGTCGTATACAGTAGAACATGGATCATTGCCTTCTGTGGCTGCACGTTTACTTCTCCATATCTGAAAAGTTCTTTGTGTTCTCTAGAATATAATTGCTGGTTACATGTCTTAAACCCTCTGGCAAGAAGTGTGCATGATATTCTGATGGCCACTGGAGCATTGTCCTTGAAGAGTTAGACTTCATCCTTCAGTCGAGAAGATTAGGTACCTTGTGGCATTTGGAGGCCAGAAGGAGCAGTTCCAGAGATTCCACCTCACTAGCACTGCTTAAGCACCGAGTTAGTTATGGGTTATTTCATCTGCTAATTCTGCCTCATTAACTTCTAGGAATAAAAGCATCTGAAATCTCTACAAAATTCAGTTGAGAGAAGAATTTGCTGACGGTTATGTTTGAAATCATTCAAAAAGTAACTTCTGAAACATTGTTTCATCACACAATTCTTGATGATACACCCTATACACTATACAATTGGCATAAATGATTGAAAACCTAATTTTATTTTATTTTTTCCTCACAGGTTTTTTCAGTTTTCATAAGAAGTGCAATGATTTAAACATTCTGGCCAATATAAATAAGTCGAAAATTATTTTCATGTTATGGCTAATTTCTAGCCTATTTTGTGTAAATTAATTAAACCCTAAAAACTAAAATTAATCTTTTTTAAATGCTATATGTAAATTTAAGCCTCACAAGAGATGAAAATTAAATTTTTTTATTTTATTTTGAAATTTACCTAAAATCCAAGATTTAGATATTAATTTTAAGTAAGCTACATGACAGCAGCATTTCATAAATATTTAATTGTACATATTTAATTATGCATATTGTGCATCATGTAGTAAAATGTGGTATATATGTAGCATTATTGAACCATTATGACAGAGACCAGTCATTCTCTACAGCAAAAATGTAATGCACAATAGAAATTAGATTTCAGAGGGATGCGTAGATGTTCTCTTTCGGGCTATTAGGACAACAGCCAAGCAAAATGTCCTGCTTGATCATTTACAGTCAAGTTTAAACCACTCACTCTTTCTGTGGAAGGCCATTTTGCTTGAGCTAAAGAGCCTACAAGTTGCTGTCATTGCTTTACAATAGGCTAGCCTCATTATCTAACACTTATGCTAAGCTAAATGGAATTGTAAATCTTCGTACCACCGCCCTGGAGTTATGGACTGCACCTCACTCCAGAATTGAGTTATGCAATTTTCAAATGCCCATTTGTATAATTAAATGCACCTTTTAAAAGCCAAGTCCATATATGCTAATCTTGGATTTATTCCATCCGTGTTGACGCACAGTATACGACAAGCCAGGAACTATCAAATGTCATGCTCTTCATAAACGGTAAATATGAACCCTGATATTGACTAAACATTCATCACAATGATCGTTACGGTCATGCTTGTGTCGGGTGTTAGCCTAGCGTCACTTGAGCTCAATATCGAGCTTTTTTATTGCGGAGATCTCAAGCTGAGAGCGCACTTTTTGTTTCTGAAAGGAATGGCACATTGCCTGGAGTGAGTGAAAGGAGGCTGTTTATGTAACAGCCATTTGGGAGATAAGAAAGCAAAGCATGTAGGTGGTGTTGCAGTGTACCCTTCTGAGTCAAGCAAAAATGCTTTTCATATTAACCATTTATAGTTTCTCATGTCATATCAGCTTGCATCACCGTATCGTGGGAATGACATAACATGTCTACATGGCACGCTATATATATATATTTTAAAAGCCGTTTCTCACTCTGGAAATCTGTGTCATGAATTGTGTCTTCAGGAATATTTCCGGTACCTTTTTATGCTGCTTCACACAGATGAGATGTGATGTAAACCGCTCTGAATTTCATCTTAAATTTGTTGTTAATACATTATAGTCATATACTAGCATAGATTTAATTCTCATTTTAGACCAGTTTTACCCTTTTTCTAATAATCGTTTGTACAGTGAAATATAATTTAGAACTGCATACAAATGCAGCTTTTATTCTGAGTATTTAAATGACCTGATGAATGGAAGAAAAATGAAGAGAGGTCATGTGACCTACAAATAATACATGCAAATCAGAGATGCAATGCAAATAAGAGAGGAAAAAAGCTTCAGAGCTTTGTCTTGCATGTTGGCTCTGGTTTCTCTCGTATTAAAATTGCAGTTTTTTGTGTTGTGTTGCATACAGTGCAATGGAGAGCAGACGTGTCAGTTTGAATGTAAACTTTCATTTTCACTCCAGTTTTGCCTTCTGCTTTGTTTTTTTCCCCTGAAAGTACATTTGCACTGTTAAAATGAGGAGACAGTTTGACAGAGGTAACGTTATGTCAGTGTTGTTGCAGACAAATCCCTCTCTTATTAATTAAAGACTAGACTAAAGCTTTAGATTGTCTTTCTCCCACTCAGTAACTTTTCACACTGAAAATTTTTATATGTGTATTTTTATGTTAGCTCTGTGCTGTTTGTTTACTTGGTAACATGCAGTGTTGATTAAAGGTATTTATGAACATGAAGATAAACATCAATTTCTCATCATTCAGTTTTCATTTATTATTTTGTGGCCTGTTTTATTATGTTCCCCTAGTGTCACTGTCATTTCTGTTCCACATACAGATCTTTATTCTTGCACTGTATTCAGATCTCAGTCTACACAGGCAAGCAACCAGTTCATTCTTTTTAATGTTTCAAAGCCTTAAGTGCTTTGAAAACAGTTCTGTTCTTTTATTCATAATACCATATAGCCCCTGAATGGATGTGTGTGCTTAGTGAAACTGTTTTTGAATCTTATGTTAGTTAGAGTATTTAGTATGGGATATTCACTGATTTGGAATTAGTTGGAAGGTAATTTAATTTATGATACATTTTTACTATTCTTTTTGGTAAATTGGGGATTGGTAAGATTTTATGTTTTCTGAAAAGTCTCTTATACTTACCAAGCCTGCATTTATTTGATAAAAATACAGTTAAAATGTAATATTGTGAAATATTATCATTTAAAATTAGTGTTTTCTATTTAAATATATGTTTTAATAATGTAGTTTATTCCTGTGATGAATTTTCAGCAGTCATTAATGTAGTATTCAGTGTCACATGATTCTTCAGAAACCATTCTGGTAAGCTGATTTAGTGCTCAAGAAACATTTATTCTTTTTATTAATATTGCTTTTTTTTGTGGAAACCATGGTAGTTTTTTTAAAAATTTTTAATTTTTTATTTTATTTAATTTTTTTAGGATTCTTTGATGAAAGTTCAAAAGAAATGCATTTATTTGAAATAGAAATCGTTTGGAACATTATAAATGTCTTTATTGTCACTTTTGATCATTTTTTGTTTTGTATCCTTGCTGAATAAAAGTATAAATTTTTAAATTAATATTTTTTTAATTAATTCTTTTTTAATAAAATTATTTAAAAAAATCTTACTAATCCCATACTTTTTAATGGTTTAAAAGTTAAAGTTAGTATAATTAGAAGTTATAGTTATATTTTGTTCCTTAAGTATTTTGTAATTGCTGTCATTTTGTATTTTTACAGATGATGTTGTGGATAAAATTTTAGTGTTTATTTTAGAAGTTCAGAAGCAAGATGGTGTTTATTAACTCATGACTGATGCCATCCATGAAAATCAAATCTAGCATTTAACTTAAGTAAGCATTAATCGACTGAATAATGAGAAATAGAGCTTGAGCTAATTTATCAGTAAGGTGCTTTAACTCAGTAATTGGTTCAAATGTTAGCCATGAAAATGCACGAATAGCTGAGCTATTTCAAGCATTTAAGTCTCCATCAAAGAATATTAAATAGAGATAGAAGTGGCGCTTTCACAGAGTTAAATACAGGCTCCATTTTTCGCTGACATAGCAACATTTCTCCATTAGGTAAGATGGACTGCCAGCTTACTGCGGGAGGGTGCGGCGCTGATAGAGTCCTTTAGGAAATCATGTTTTCATGATGTTTAAATTAGATTAAAGATCTATTATTTTGGATTTGTGGTTTTTATTAACATTTAATAACATATTGCGTGTCGGTTATAATATGCCATCTTAGAAGTCTCGCAATGAGCTACTGAATTAGAACTTGTATGAGCAAGAAACAGTGTGAGGGAAGAAAAAATATATTTCATCAGAGTACAAAAAGATTTCCAGCACAGCAGACCATAATCAGACTAAAGACAGCATGGCATTGTAATTTGTAGCAGACAGGAAGGAGTAACCTGATTGCGGATAATAGAGACAGAGAGAGAGAGGAGAGATCGGGGTCGTCGCTGACTCAACTGTGAGTGGGCTTTTGCGCTTCTGTCCTACGTCTCTGCTGCACAGACACAATTTTACAGTCACTCCAGATGGCCGGGTCTATGTGTGCGTTAACCACAACTGCGCTCCCTATAAAACTCCCCGAAAAGCAGATGCTCTGCTTAAATGAGACTTCTGACATTAAAAACAGTTTGCCCTTTCCTAAGAGGCCTTTCTCCTCCAGCTGTTGAGGGGCTATTTCTCTCTTTAATTGGGATGGGAGAGATCATAGATTACATTAGCACAGTAGCATCAGTCGGCTCCCTTGGCGTGTCCGAGCAGCGAGCTTATAAACAGGCTCCTGCTGTATCAGTCTCCATTAAAACACTGTGCTGTTCTACTAACTGATACTGTATTTGGTTTGTTGATTCTTATTGCATTTTGTGAAGGCGTAGCCATACCTGTGTATCCATAGGTTTATCTGTATCTTAGGGATTTGAATCTAGAGCATGAAAGATTTTTTTAGAATTCTTTTTTTTTTTTTGGTTTAAAAAAAAAGTAAATGGGAAATCTGATGCTTTAGAAGTGATGGGAGACAGCAAAGTCCTTCCTCAGACCTCTTTTATCTGCTTGTTTTGAAATAATGATTGAAGTTCGCAATAAACCTCATCTCACACCTCATTCCCACCCTATCTTATCTTATCTTATCTTATCTTATCTTATCTTATCTTATCTTATCTTATCTTATTTTTATTTTATTTTATTTTATTTTATTTTATTTTATTTTATTACTTTTTATCCCACTGTGGTCACCAGTTGCGTAAATATTTTATTTTATTTTATTTTATTTTATTTTATTTTATTTTATTTTATTTTATTTTATTTTATTTTATTTTATTTTATTTTATTTTATTTTATTTTATTTTATTTTATTTTATTTTATTTTATTATTTTATCACCACTTGTTTCCCGCAGCCAATCAGCAATGTGTATTGCACACCTGCAGTATCAGTCCCTATTAAAATATTCTCCTAACTCAATTTGTGTAATTGTATTTGGGTTAAGCTGGTTGGATTTAGGAAACACTGTTTGCATTTTGTAAGGTGTCTCGTACCCTAGCGACTGCAATCCAGAGCATGAAATATTGTTTTAGTCTTCTGGAAAGTTTTTTTTAAAACTTTCATTTCGTCTAACCTATTTTTCACCCAAAATGGATGCTAACTGCAAAATGAGGTGCAGAGAACGCAAAGATTGAAAGATATCCAGTCTCCCCCTCCTTGATTTTCCTGGAGATCTCCGTGCTAGCTGTCTAGACTGTTTGATGGTAACATATCCTTGCCGTCTGGCCAGCAGTGACATATCATATATATTTGCAGGAGACAATCCCCTTATTTATATATGAGTTAAATATGCCTCAGGGATCCAATCGGAGATTGCATATCTGCAACCCGAGTGCTTGCCAAGATTGACAGAGGCCTGTTACTCGATTCAAACTTGATTAAGTCCAATTGAAGAATGAATGGGTTCCACTCAGGACGGGGATGGAGGGGAAAGAGCGACGATGGCGACATTACATTTCCTTGAAACAGGCCCTGGAAGCAGAGAAAAACCTGGCTGCTGAGAGGGGCACTCGGGGGAACATTTGTCCAGTAGAGTACTAGACTGTGCCTTTTATTCCCGTCTGGATAAAATAGTGAGGTGACATTTGATCCAGTCACTCAGGGCTCGACTTAAACTGCTCCCCTTTCACGCTGCCCGCCACATCTGCGTCTGCCCCCGTCCGAATAAAGAGCGCAGGTGACCGCAGGGGGGTCCATGAATTTGGAGGGCGATCCATTTCACTTAAGCACGAAGGGCTTGGGGAGGTTAATCCAAGACTAGCAGTGGCCTGCTCGGGTTTCCAGGCCAGTGCATGTGGAGCGCTGCACGCTTTGTCATTTATGCGATATTGCAGGGTTTTTTTTTTTTTTTTTTTTTACCTTTCTTTATTTAACCAAAACCTCAAAACATCCTGAACTTCTACGATCCATGCAGTTAGCTGTAACCACAGATCTAATCGAGGGCACGTTTCGATGGGTTGTGCTTTACAGAGACATCAAACTAAAAGGAAGGCCAATGCTTTAAAAGTCAGGGCAGACCACAAAGTCCTTCCTCAAACCTCTTTACTCCACTTTTTTTAATTAATGATGGAAGTGCATTATAATTCAAATGCCACGATGCCTAGCATGGTTAGTTGTTGGTTTTATTGAATAGACCCTCATTTTTTTTATTCTGTTGGGATTTTTGCATTTTGTTTTATATTTGTTTTTTATATTATTTGTTTTATTTTTTTTTAAATATTGTATTTCATTTATTTTTTATGATTTAATTTGAAAATTTGGTAACACTTTAGAATAGGGAACACTTATTCACTATTAACTATGACTTTTCCCTCAATAAATTCCTAATTTGCTGCTTATTAATAGTTAGTAATGTAGTTGTTAAGTTTAGGTATTGGGTAGGATTAGGGATGTAGAATAAGGTAATGTATAATAAGGCATTAATATGTGCTTAATTACTACTAATAAATGGCTAATATTCTACTAATATGCATGCTAATAAGCAACTAGTTAAGAGACCCTCAAATAAAGTGTTACTGATTTTTTTTTTTAGATTTTATATTATTTAATTAATTTTTCTATTCTGTTCTATCCTATTCTATTCTATTCTATTCTATTCTATTCTGTTCTATTGTTTATTCCATCTTTTTAATTAAATCAGGCACCTGTATATAACATGCCTTCCATCCTAAAAGATGTATCTGATTGGACGATCATATTGAACAACAATACCTTTGAGGTTTTCCTGTCATCCTGACAAGAACCTTAGCAGAGCCCAGACAGATTTCCTCCTTCAGGTCTGGCACTGACTGATAGGACTTCACTTGAAAGTGTGTCAGGAGATTTGAGGAAGAGAGGCACTCTGGGAATTCAATACACAGTCTGATGTATCCACCTCAAGTACAAACAGGGTGTGCCGCCTTCTCCAGAGCTTTAGATATCTGTAAACTGTTTCATGTTGAATTCCTTGCTGTGTGTGGCATGCCCACATTACAGGAAGACAGAAATTGAGATGAAAGCTGAAGCGATGAGCTATAGGCTACGTTTTCTGAGTGTCTTAGTTAGAGAAAATGTTTTTGTCTGTTTCTGTTTGTGTGTGGGAGTGAGCCTACACTCACAGTTGAAGTGGAAGAGGGTGAAAAATATGTTTTGTGTCACTTCAAGATTAAATAACGTTCTACAACATATCTCAGATCATCTTTTCTGAGTGAGCAGTGCTCAGCTGTGTATGAAAAAGGACTTTTTTTGAAGAGTCTTTATCATCTATAGGTGCAGTGATGTGGCAGAATTCATCTGAGAGATGCCAATGAAGCTTTTTTTTTAAACCAAAGTCGTGCTTCATGAATGATGAGAGCTCTGGTGCATCCTCAGTAATTAGGACGTCCATTAATGATCACAAAGTCCCACTGCTTTGAAGTTCTCTTCTAATCCTACCAGTGTCACATTCTTTTAGTCTGCTCAGGGAGAAATATCATAAAGAGCTTAATCTGATGCCAAATCCCAATTTAGCAGTGGTGCATCTATTATATCAAGCTGCAGGCTCTCGCTGGGCCTTTTAAATTGAAAATCAAGATTGGTGGGACGAGAACAGCATATCTAGTCCTGGGTTTAAGCGGCTTGCAGCTTACAGTCGGCTAAGACTCTGCTATAGCAGTTGTGTGAATACTTAAATTAAAGCAGTATGCAAGAAGAGACCAGTACTTGGTTAGTTGATCGTTTTATTGAATAGACCTCATCTTAATTATTTTATTTTATTAATATTTAATTAAATTAAATTTATTTTATTTTAATAATTTTGTAATTTAATTTAATTACATTTTTTTATTGTATTTATTTTATTTTAAATTGTATTTATTTTACATTGAAAGCTTTACAGTAGCAAGCTTATTGAGTTAATTATTTGAGGTGACAAAAGTTTAGACTTCAACTTTATTTGAATTTGCAGCAAGGCGATGTAATGTCTAGCAACAGGAGTGCAGAAAGTTAAGATCACATGATCCGCTCCCTGAGGAAACTGTTTATCAAGATCCAGTCCAACTTGGAGGCCATTTTTCACTCAGCTGCAAGTAAAGCATCCAAAAGTAATGATGATTGAATAAACTATTGAACAGATGGAGACTTTCCGTGACATTTTTATCTTGCTTTGAGAGAGGGAGGAAGTTAAAGAGACAAAAAGGTAGAAATCTCAGACACAAGACAGGTGTAGCCTATAGCTCAGGATAGTTTGGTCTACCTGCATTCATGCATACTCTATTCCTCCTCCCGCTTCAGAATCCCTAATTGCATTGGGCTTTAATCACATATGCATTCAACCCATCTGTTGCTTCACTTTAATTTGCCCTCAGCCTTCTTGACTAAATGCATGCAACTTCGCAGTAACCGCCAAGTGTGGACACAAACAAAGGTGGAGGGTCACCTTAGCGAGCTGGTGACAGGTGCACCGTAGGTTCCTGACGTGTCTGAGCTTAGTGCTTGGCAGGAAGTGACACTAATATTTACGGCCCCTATTCCAAAAGCCCCTAATTAATCAACAGGGATCATAGGGCTTTTTTGGCAAATGGAATCTTTCAAAATGCGCTTTATTCACCCGCATCTGGTTAAGGAAATGAAGATCAAACAAGACCGCAAACAAGCAGGCTGGGGTTCGGAAACAAGGGGCCTGTCTCTGCACGTCTAAACTGATAATTTGACACTGATCACTGACAGAAGAGCCAAGTTGAGTTAAGCACGTGCTGAAATGAATGCTGTGACATTCAATGCATTTCAGATGGAGTGTCCTTGAGAAGGTCATGGAGGTGTACTAGTTAAAGACCGAGACCATTCTTGTTGAGCGGCCTAAATTCACAATTTTCTTGAGCTGCGATGTTTGGTAGAAATGTAGGGTAATGGAACGTCTTTTCTTTCTGTCGTCGACTGTTATTACAGAGAATTTATTAGTAGAGCATTTCACAGTCTCTAGTAGAGACTGAAGGTGTTTTTCATCAGAAGGAAGCAGCTAGTTTTGACTTGTCCTTAATCTCACTATTCGCATCTATCTAATGGAACCTGCTGGAAAGTGTTTCTCCTATTTGTGCCATGCTCAGCCAGTGAAGGTTTGAAAGAGCTGTTTTTCATCGGATCTTCATTTTCTGTCAGCCAGACGCTTCTATTAGCATTTCAGCTAGGTGTGATCTAGACATTGAGGTTTATTTGCAGAAACAGCACCCTGTCAGTGTAGAGATACTTTGATTTGGACATATTCCTGAACATGTTAAATCACAAAGTTTATTTAATTTCATTTTTATTTATTTATTTATTTATGTTTAGGATTTTTCCATTTCATTAATTTTAATTTATTACTTTGTCACTTTAGGATGCCTGCCATCTTAAAGGAGGGATCTGATTGAGCAAAAAATACCTTTTGGGATTTGTCTGTTCTCTGAATGGTGGTTTACAGTCTGCTGTTCATATATAAAATATGCTAGCCAACACATCAGTTGTTAATGCAGTAGACTTTTCATAATTGAGCGTAATGCCTAATGTTTTAATATTGGATCATTTCATTATATAGAAGCTGAAGCTGTCCAAGAATGTTTGATGACACATTTGGCTACTATGTTTAGCAGCTAGAGTGAACAACATCAGGATTAGTGCTTGCGTTCTTCCTGGTGAGCAGGAGGGAGTCAAATCTTGTGTCTTACTTAACCCCCACGCATATTCAAGCTCGTTATCACTTATTCTCCAATAACAATTTACTGTTTCCTGTCAGTGGCTTCCTAAAATGAATTCTGCCAGATGCCGTGGCAGCGTGATGCAGAGACGTTAGTCGTTATTTGGCCTGCGTTAGAGATGTGGAGTTCTGAGAGGAATAAAAGGCTCATGAGACGTAAGCCAATTATCCACACTGTGGGAATTCCACTGCTGAATGCAAACTATCTTTTATGTAACACACTCATATACGCACACACTCTCATGTACGCTTGAACCCTCTCTAACTTAATATTAGCATTGTTTAGAGGAGAAAACTGTCCCAAACGTTTTCATCAGGCTCTCTAGATTTGGAGTGGCTGGCAAAGTGAGACCAAACACTCTATTGTAGAGATGTTTAGATGTAGCATTGTGAAGTCAATGAAGCAATTTTTTTTAATGATGAGTGAAAGGAGTGGCTTAACATTCAGAAAACGTTCATTGTAAATCTCACAAAATCACACTAAAAGCTGTTTTCCCCCCTCCAGTTTGTTTACAGTTTTTTGCTATCCCGTTACTAAAAATTAGAACATATTTAAGAGGTTTAAAATCCTGATATTTTTGTTAGATTTATATATAAATAAGATAAATAAATATATTCTATAGAGATTTATATATTAAATAAACATTTAAATTAAGTAGAACTATAATTATATAGTAAATAAAATATGCAACTACACTAGAATGAGAAACAGGGTTGTAAACAACAGGGTTATTTGCAATAACAGGCAAATATAATTTAAGTATAAACTAGCTGTTTAGGGAGCAAATGTACAATGTACAATTACATTTAAATATTAAATTAATAGAACTAATTTTTGTTTGTTTTTATTTGCTGGATACAATAAAAAACGTTGTGATACATGTGACAGTCCAAAATCCCTTTTTTAAAGCGAAGAAGTTATTAGACATATATTTCACACAACAAAAAGCATGGGATTTGTGCCTCAAATGGTTAAATGCTTTAAGTGAGATACCAAGGTGTACCATTTGTGGAATTCAGTCTTGTGTGTCATGATAAGGGAGACAGGAAGTCACTGAGAAAGCAGGATACAAATTCTTGTTCTTTGGTTCAAGCGTCTGATATCTGAGTGTTTTACAAGCAATTTTATCAATACAAAAGAAATCGAAGGACCACTGTACTTACACTTTACTATGTAAACAATGTAAAGAACCTTTAGTATTGTTTTGTGTATTATTCTTGTTGAATATTAGGAGAGAAGAAAGTCTGTACCTGTCTTTCTTTTTTATTTATTTATTTACTTTTTTTAATGTGCATGTGATGTTGGCTGTCAAAAATATAACCTCCTCTCCTACTTCCATTTAGATGCCATTGAAATTCAAATAGAAGCTTATGCAAATTGCTGTCGTTAATATTTGGGCTGATTGCCTTTTACTTGGCCTTCAAACCCTCACTTTGCTACTTATCTCAGACATAACATGCATCCCTCAAATACTTTCTTAACTACACTCAACTTGAAACTTGCATCTAGTTTTTAAGCACCTACTGGAATACAGCCTTCTGAACTACAAACAGATGGCTTCAGTGAGCTAAAGTATGCATTATCAGAGTGATTTTGTGCTTGTGATTTATTTTTAACCCAACATACTACTTCATAAACATTCCACAGTGGCCTTCAAAAGGTCCCTTTAAAATTCTTTGATGAAATGTCATTTGATCCAGTCAAAGCATCTGTGAAAATCTAAAGAAAGTAATCAGATCTTCTGTTTCCAGATGCAAGAGCTGGTTTTGGTTAACGCTTTTTTGTTGTTTTGTTCATCTTGTTTGTTTTCACTTTTTCCTTTCAGTTTTTTGTGTTTCTGGACTCTGCTTAATATGGTTATGATTATCTTGGTAGTTTTTGTTTTATAAAGTTGCATGTTGTCTTATTTTGTGCTCATTAAGTTTCTAAAGATACAACTATATGAGCCACACATATGCTTTGTAAGTTTGGCGAGGTTTTTGAATAGCGCACCATTAATAGATGCAAAAAATTAACAGGCGTTAGTTTTCCTTTGATGGTTTTGCATTCAGGTGAATGCTGCTGTAAGCATTCAGTGCCCATGATGCTCTGATATCGCCTTTATTTGTGTGTGGCCCTGGGCACTAATGATAGCATGCAGGTTTAGGTAATAACCTTGTTTATCTCCTCTTTATGGCTCAGCGAGTAACAGTGGGTGCCGTCGGCGTGCGATTTTAACCCAAGCGTGATGTTTTTTTCCTTTGAGGTGTAAAGACCAGCCTTAGTTTTAACTTCAAGTGGCAGAAACATATAACAATGTTTGGAGTGAATACCAGTTTCATTGAGTTTCTTCTAATTTGTCTCTGATTTTTTATTTTAAATGACCCCACATAACTATTAATCCCAGACAGAGTACAAAGCAAATCCCTTTACCCTTTATTTTAGCTTTCATCATGAGCTTAATGTCCTCCATGTTGGACCTGCTATTTTGGATGTTTTGAACAGGGCAGCTGCGATTATGTTGCATAAAGGTTGAGATGCCAGTAATCCTACATATGATACTTGCTTATTAAAGAAACTGTTCACTCAAAAATCAAAAGCTGGTCACAATGAACTTTCATTGTATGTATCAGAGCAGCTTAGACTTAAAGCTTAATATCTCCTTTTCCACTTTTAAATAAAAGAAATTCATATGGGTTTGCCTTTTTGGGTGGTCTATTCTTTTAATATCCTATCAACTGTGTAGATTATTAGTCTGCCAAGTAAAGGCTCTTGCTCATTTTGACAATGAAAACAGTTAAAGATTTTATGTTATTGTTTTGTTATGATTAATATGGGAAATCAGATGAAAATATCACCATTTGATGTTTATGTTTTTCAATTTATTTAAATAATAAGGTGTCAAAATCAGGTGAAGTATTTATTTAAATAGAAATCATCTGCATGGTATTGTCAGCTTAATTACTTAATTAAAAGCAAAAAAAAAATTGTATTTGTATTCAGTAAATCCAAGAATGCGTTATGGAAGAAAAGCTGTTCTCAGTAAACAATAACAGACTAAATACAACCAGAATGTTTGACTTTTATGGTGCTTGTGTACATGTGGCCATGACAGTATGTAGCAGCTCACATAAAAGCTATTGCCTTGATTCCAGTTGCATTTTCTGCACCTTTCTCTTATTTGTGCAGGTCCTCATGAAGTCATTTTTATTACAGTCCATGCAGTGCCTCATGCTTTTTTATATATGTATTTTTTCCACAGTCTGTCTCAACAATATATTAGCAGTAGCTCTTTTCTCATACACAGGCTTGCATGATAGTGAACAAATTATTTTTTGATGAGACCGTTCTCTCACAGTTTTGACCCATTTCCTGCCTCTTATACAAGTCTTCTACATTACCTCTTTCTGAATCAACTATAATGTTGTTTCAGACTACAAGGATAGAAGTCATTTAGGCCAGACTAACTGAAAGAGACTGCCTGTTTTTTTGTCCCTGTTACTTTATCCTATTTCATTTTTTATTTTTATTTTTTTGTCTCAGATGATGAATCATAACACCTTGCAGAATGCATTAGTCCATCTTTGCATTCACCAGCGGGAGCATCATTATTTTTCACCGTTATTGTTTGTTATTGCTTTCCCTTCTGCACATCAAATTTAAGGATCGCAGGAAAGATGGAAGGTGAGAATGAATTAAGCCATTGTGATAAGAAGACAGTGTGGAGGTGGTAAAGAGATGACGTGCAGACATGAATATAGGGCTTATTTTTTGGTAATGCAACGTAATGCAAGTTGGCTTTATTTTGCAGTTAGGCAACTGATATTTTTTATAATAGTTCTGAAAGAAGTTAAAGACACTATGAAATTCAAATTGCCATTTTGTGGCTTTTAGGCTGGTAGTTCATACATGTTATATTTATTTCAAAAAAAATATTTATTTGTTTATTTGTGATCTTGTTTATACAGGAAAGTATAGACAGTATTTAAAGTATTATTTATTTTATTTTATAATATAATAGTAATTTGTTATTGTTTGGCTATTATTTTACAAGGATGTACAGTATTTATTTATTTATTTGTTAACTGACCTCTTTAATATCCCATGCAAGCTTTATGTTTCATTAGGATATATATATATATATATATATATATATATATATATATATATATATATATATATATATATATATACATATACAGGTGCATCTCAATAAATTAGAATGTCATGGAAAAGTTCATTTATTTCAGTAATTCAACTCAAATTGTGAAACTTGTGTATTAAATAAATTCAGTGCGCACAGACTGAAGTAGTCTAAGTCTTTGGTTCTTTTAATTGTGATGATTTTGGCTCACATTTAATAAAAACCCACCAATTCACTATCTCAACAAATCAGAATACTTCATAAGACCAATAAATAAAAAAAAAAAAAACATTTTTAGTGAATTGTTGGCCTTCTGGAAAGTATGTTAATTTACTGTATATGTACTCAATACTCAGTAGGGGCTCCTTTTGCTTTAATTACTGCCTCAATTCGCCGTGGCATGGAGGTGATCAGTTTGTGGCACTGCTGAGGTGGTATGGAAGCCCAGGTTTCTTTGACAGTGACCTTCAGCTCATCTGCAATTTTTGGTCTCTTGTTTCTCATTTTCCTCTTGACAATACCCCATAGATTCTCTATGGAGTTCAGGTCTGGTGAGTTTGCTGGCCAGTCAAGCACACCAACACCATGGTCTTTTAACCAACTTTTGGTGCTTTTGGCAGTGTGGGCAGGTGCCAAATCCTGCTGGAAAATGAAATCAGCATCTTTAAAAAGCTGGTCAGCAGAAGGAAGCATGAAGTGCTCCAAAATTTCTTGGTAAACAGGTGCAGTGACTTTGGTTTTCAAAAAACACAATGGACCAACACCAGCAGATGACATTGCACCCCAAATCATCACAGACTGTAGAAACTTAACACTAGACTTCAAGCAACTTGGGCTATGAGCTTCTGCACCCTTCCTCCAGACTCTAGGACCTTGGTTTCCAAATGAAATACAAAACTTGCTCTCATCTGAAAAGAGGACTTTGGACCACTGGGCAACAGTCCAGTTCTTCTTCTCCTTAGCCCAGGTAAGATGCCTCTGATGTTGTCTGTGGTTCAGGAGTGGCTTAACAAGAGGAATACGACAACTGTAGCCAAATTCCTTGACACGTCTGTGTGTGGTGGCTCTTGATGCCTTGACCCCAGCCTCAGTCCATTCCTTGTGAAGTTCACCCAAATTCTTGAATCGATTTTGCTTGACAATCCTCATAAGGCTGCGGTTCTCTCGGTTGGTTGTGCATCTTTTTCTTCCACACTTTTTCCTTCCACTCAACTTTCTGTTAACATGCTTGGATACAGCACTCTGTAAACAGTCAGCTTCTTTGGCAATGAATGTTTGTGGCTTACCCTCCTTGTGAAGGGTGTCAATGATTGTCTTCTGGACAACTGTCAGATCAGCAGTCTTCCCCATGATTGTGTAGCCTAGTGAACCAAACTGAGAGACCATTTTGAAGGCTAAGGAAACCTTTGCAGGTGTTTTGAGTATGGCATGTCACCATATTCTAATTTGTTGAGATAGTGAATTGGTGGGTTTTTGTTAAATGTGAGCCAAAATCATCACAATTAAAAGAACCAAAGACTTAAACTACTTCAGTCTGTGTGCATTGAATTTATTTAATACACGAGTTTCACAATTTGAGTTGAATTACTGAAATAAATGAACTTTTCCACAACATTCTAATTTATTGAAATGCACCTGTATATACATCAACACAGAAAACAATAATGCTACCTGAAAACAGCATGATGGACATTAAGACTAATCAAATTTAGATACAGCTTCACATTTCTGTTTGCATGCAGTTTTACAGGATATTGAATAAATTTTTTAATGTAATTTTTAGAGAAATCCATATTGCTCTGGCCTTTAGAGGAAAAGTAAAAGCCGCTCTCGTTCATAAAAGCGCTTTTTCGTGTCCTTCAGAGGAAAACTCCAAGTTAAGAGTGGCATGAAAATTGTGCTGCTTGATGAATTATGCAGCCTAGTTTTCTCTTTCTGCGCTTTTGATGAGAAGCACAGAGAAACGTTACTTTACCATGCACGGCGGGGCCACCCGGAACGCCTCTGACACGTTTAAAAAAATTTGAGATTAAAATGAAGCAAAAGGGACGTTCCACATAACCAACGGAGATCTGTCGTATCTCCATTCTCAACAGGTCCCACGATGCCCCCATCATCATTTGTGATGCCCCAGTGTTGCATCTGCTAATTGTCCTCAACACAAATGAAATGGTGAAATGTTGATTTGCACAAAAAGCAGAACAGATCTCTTGGTATAACTTTCTGTTGTAAAGAACAGATGCTGCAGGGCATGTATTTATGAAAATGGGAAAATAGCATGCACTGAAAAGTTACTAAAAACATGCATTGACCTTGTGTAGATAGAAGCAGTATGAAAGCAGAACAACAAAAAGTATATTTTGTGTTCATTAATACAAGTTTGAAGGTCATTTTAGAATTGAGCAGTAGCTTGGCTTGTTGTTGGCAACTGTTGTGATTGATTTTGTTTATAAAGGGGTGCCTGTGTGTCTAGATGAATTTCCTAGCGCTATATAACCCGATCTTTTGTGTTTGTAGGTTACTTGTGCTATAAGGCCATTAGGGTCATCTTTAGATGTTTGTCTGCTTGCCAGATTCAGATTCGTTTTTAATACTACAGTACTTCCTCTACATTTAGTGTCCATTTTTTTTCTCCAAGATTGATTGATGGATTATTTATTAGTTTATTTGTTGTTGTGTTTAATACAGCAGTACTACTTTTATGATCAGTTTTTTTTTTTTGATGAATTATTATTATTTTTTAAATTTCTTTTTTATTTTATTTATTTTTAAAAATTTGGTCAATGTGTTGTCATATTAATTTCAGTCAGGTTAATTCAATGCCATTCTGAGTTTGAGGTATATATAAAAATATTTTAGTTTGTGTGAAAATGCAAGTGTTTACACTTTAGATATTGATTAGAAGTGTTTTGGAAAAGTTTAAGTGCATTCTTATGGTAATAACTTATTTACAGCTTGACAATGGTGTTTTCATCATATTTTTGTCAACAGAACAATTAAAATTAATTATCATTACAATGCATAGATTTCGTGACAGAAACCCTTCGTTAACGAACATGTTCGCCAGTCATTTTTGTTGACGAGAACAATGCTAATTAGATTCACTCGTTTCCCTCAAGACTTATCAAAACTGGCTTGAGCTTGCCTTGGGAGTTACGATTGAAGATCTCTTGATCATCATATACCAGGACATCCAGAAGATTGAGAATTCTTCCTTGAACAGTTGTTAGTGTCAGAGATGCGGTACTGTATTGCTATGCCTGGTGAACGGTCCTCACTGATGTGGAGAAGAGGTGCTTTGATCAAGTGTGGCTCGGCACTGAGTGCTTTCGGCCCTTTCCTCCCTTGACTACTATATAACTGTACGCATACATAGAGAGAGAGATGAGATGAGAGATCTGTTCTGGTCCCATACTCTCTGATTCAGCTTGTCCTGCTCTGGTGCTCAGCAGTTGCAGACGGATTCCTCCGGGAACGCTCGGCGCAATAAAGAACAAAAGAGCCGAGCAGAGTTATCGCACTATGCTGTGTCTGGGCCAGGCAAAACCGCATGTATTTTTAATGTGCTGCAAATAAGAAATACAGCCTAGATTTTTCTCTCTCTCTGTCTCGGTGGCTAATAAAGAGTCTTATCATTACCCACAAGACTTGGTTCAATTTAACTCTGAGCTTTGCTGACATGAGATGGGTTCTCCCTGATATTTTCAGCCTTCAGCGATTTCACAGGGCGCTTTGTGAGTGAGTGAGTGAGTGAGTGAGTGAGTGAGTGTGTGTGTGTGTGTGTGTGGTGGTCTACAGCCCATCGCTTACTGTACTAATGACTTCACCCTAAAATTTTGGGCTGACTGGCAGACCTAGTTAAGCTGTCTTGTGAAGTGGAAAGTCCAGTGTGGATGTAAACTGAAGGGTTATTCACCTATCATCCTTATTTTGAGCTTATTTTCACATGGCTGAGCATTTGAAGTACTGAATTCACCACTGCTGTAACTAGTTCAAACACTTTGAACGATGCTTGGAATATTAAAACTTGAATGTACTCTGGCATCCTGTTTTTAGCCTTCTTTTTCATAAAAAAAAGCAAATAATTTCAGCTTGATACTGGCATGTTCAGTATGTCAGCCTGCTAAGTATAGAGATTTTGTTTCTTCCATCAACATGCTTCTATTTGTACTCGCTTTAATTTTGCAGGAAGGCCAAAATCTCGGAGGAAAATTATATCGCTGTTTTGTACTTGGCATCATAAATGTGAAAAAGCTGAAGATTTGGTGTACATCTAAAAGCATACGCCAGGAAAAAGGGGGAATAAAACCATGCAAGAAAATCAAGTTGTTTTCCAGTGAAGCATTTTAGCTTGGTTCATTTGAGGTCTTGGCAGATCATTTTTTCGTTTAGCCTCAGGTTAATGCAGACTGTGCTTGCTTTACTCTTGCATCTTCACTCTGTATGCCAGTCGGAGTTAGTTAGTTAATCACATATTCTGATATTGTTGTGCAACTGAGAAGAATATGGATGAAATTGTTCTGGAAACTCGCAAAGGTTGAAATGCAGTTTCTTAGAGTGTTTTAGCAGGTTGATGCTGTACTTTAGTATGTTAATAATATAAATTCATACATTTCTCATTATATCAGGTTGTGCTAGTGTGTGAATTCTTGAAAGATGATATTGTCTCAAATGGAACCCTAAAGGTGCGGTCATTAGTGAAATTTCGGACAACCAAGCAGACCGAGCAGCTTTCTGTTGCGTAAAAACTAAATATGACTGACTAAATAACTAAATAAATATAATGTATAATTAAAATACAGATGAATACTGTATATAGACGTATTCTAGTTTTTGTTGCATATCTTCATTTTTTGGAGTCTGCTAAAAGTTTTTTGTGTGTTGTCTGTGATGTATTAATACAGAGTGTTTCTCTTTTTCTCTAGTGTGTTTTTTTTCTTTTATGGGGTGCATGTGCTATTTCCCAATGGGCCTGGCAGGAAAGCGTGAGCAGCTTTTAGCTGCTTGCTATCAACCCAGAGTGCAAAATGAAAAACACAGGAAAGATGGGATTGTGTGTGGAAGTGTGGGAATGTGTGAGGATGTCGTCACCGTGGAGGCCAGCGTCTGTGTTGTTTTCTGACACTAACTAATGACCAGCACAATCTCGGTGTTTCTGTATTGTTAGATTTATGAGCTTAGCGGGACGCCCACCGCTGTGAGTCCTACCGGCCCTTGTCAGTTCTTTTAAGAGAGAGCAGGAAGCTTTGACTGGGATTTATGACCCGAACAAAACAGAAAAAAAACTTGCACCATGTACAGACAGAGCTTTGTTTTTGTCTATTGAGCGTTGTGGTCTTATCAAGGGTGGACACTCAGCAGAGCAAAGGTCTAGGATGACACAGGAAGTAGCACATGTTGTCTTCCTGTCTGCTTTCCTGCATTAAGATGACAATGTATGTGGTGTTTTCTTTCTTTCTTTTTTTTTTTTTTTTTGCTTTGCTTTTTTAAATTATTTTTTCCATCTAGCAACTATTGTAAGGCTAGAAGTACATCAGAAAAAAAATATTTATTACAAAATAAATTATTACAATTTAAAATAGCTGTTTTTAATTTAAGTTATAATTTCTTAAAAAAAATCATACTGAATGGTAGTGTATCCATATAAGTTTTCATTTATATTTTTATTAATATGTCTGTATAGGCTGAGCACTTACTATTTAGACTATTTTCCTCTTGTACCTTATTGCTTCGATATAGACCAAGACAGACAGGGAGCTAATGTGTTTTATGATTAATAACTCTATCAAACTGCAATGTGGCATGATTATGCCTCTGGTGTAGATTTCTGTTTAGATTTTAACTGTGGCCTGTTCGGACTCAAGTTCCCGTCACTTTGGATCATACTACAAGTAGGCAGTTCCACAGCACAGCAGTGCTGAGATATTCTTCTGAAAGTGCACACGTTTTCTCTTTTGCTTCTTCGCAGCAGCTGTTCTCCATTTGTTCTCATGCTCGCTGTCTTATGATAAGAGATTGCTAAGGAAAACTCCCCATCCATTTTGAGGATTTTAATGTCTCCCTTGATATCAGTTGCTGAGAGGTTAGTCTTGTTGTCGATCTCAGTGGAGGTAGCAGGGTTTTTTCAAGCTTACCTAGACGCTTATTCTCTTAGAAAAAAAGAGCAGGAACGAGGGAAAGAGAGATCAAAAGAATCCCACAGAGAGACTTGCTTCACAAAGGGAAAGAAACATTTAAGAAAGGAAAAATAAAAGGGCCCTCGTGGGTCATTATTCTCAACTTTCCCGGCGTCCCCACTGGGATAAGAGATGCCGTGCTGTCGTTGTTGGGAAAGCTCAGACAGAAGCACACAGTCGCACCATTAGGACGTTTCTTTGCTGTTAAAACGATGATGTATCTCTGAGCATTTGTTCTGAATAGTGCAGGTTTAATATATAATACTATTATATGACATATATATTTATATATATATATATATATATATATATATATATATATATATATATATATATTTATATATATATATATATATATATATATATATTTATATATATGTAGTATTACATAATTAACATTATTTAATTTAAATATAATTGTTATAAATTGGAATGTATTGTTTGTATACATACCTGTAATATAAATGTTAACTAATTTTACTGCATTTCATATAACAATATTATATTATAGATATAATTGGGTGTAGATGTGGTGTCTTCTACTTTTTCAAATGAATTGGTCTGTTTTTTTAAATCATATTTATTTGTTAGTTACATCTTTTATTTTATTTTTTTATTTTATTTAATATTTTATTTTATTTTACTGTTTACTGCATTTCGTATAACAACATTATATTATATATATATATATACCAGGACTTTGGGTGTAGATGTGGTGTCTTCTGCTTTTTTGAATTAATTGGTCTGTTTTTGTTTTGTTTTTTTTTGTTTTTTTAAATCACATTTATTTGATTGTTACATCTTTTATTTTATTTTTTTTTTTTTATTTAATATCTTGTTTTATTTTATTGTTTACTGCATTTCGTATAACAATATTATATTATAGATATACCAGGGCTTTGAGTGTAGATGTGGTGTCTTTTGCTTTTTCGAATGAATTGGTCTGTTTTTTTTTTTGTTTTTTTTTTAATCATCATCAATTGTTAGTTACATATTTTATTTTATTTTATTTTATTTTATTTTATTTTACTGCTGGGCTTTTTTAATTTGTACATTTCTTTAATTCTTTAACTCACTTAATTCACTTTGTCATTTTAGTGTGGTCTATAGCAGATATAATACTAGAAATTATTAAATGTTCCAGTCACCCCTCTTTTTTTATTTATTTATTTTTTTTATCTCTTACGAAACCTCTTATTGTCTTCACCACTTGTAGAATAGTGGAAAAAAAGGTGTAACCTTTTTTTTTCTTGTGGTGCCAAACTCTCCTGTGTGGCTGATTGTCCCTCTTAAGTAGAGAGGAGTGGAATATAGTTTTACTCTGTCTGTTTTTAGCACTCTTATCCGGGCGGCGGGAGGGATTTCTTAGACGGGCCGCTGACCCCGGGCCACCCACTCCACTATCGCAGATCAGAAACATGGCATCAAAGAAACACCCGGGCCCCAGCCGCGTCTGCTTAAACTCACCACAGCAGCTCTACGTGTAGCCCACTCGGCTCTGACAGAAAACACACAGCCTGAGCATTTAGCGCTCAATGGCGTTCATTTAGAAGTGTAATGATAGCATTCTGCAGTACGGCTGCCAGCTCACTGGTACCTCAAACCTCTATTCAGTGCAAACGTCTGGCTTTGGAGTGTTTTTGACCTTCAGGTTCCACATCTCTGTTGGCTCTCATCTGAATGATAGTATGCTCCGCATTGAGCTAAAGTGCTTCTTTTGAACATATTCCTTAATTCAGACACTCATGTTGTTTTTCTCTCTTTTGTTTCCTCTACAGCAAACTCTTCTCTGCTCGGCGGGGGAGGAGGTAAGTGTATTATCTTACTACATTTTCATTGTAACGTCGTTTTGAGATGTTAGGAGGTTTCTCCATGAATTTGACAGCGGAAAACACATCGCCATCAACTGGCAGATGAAATCTGAGGTGTCCAACCATGTCTGTGGTTGCCCATGTGGGCGGTTAATGGAGCAACACTACCCAAGCCCTCATTTGGAAACATTTCTGCACACATTTTGACATGATTGAAGTAATTACACACAAAACACAAGACATGACAGAAGTAGTAAAGAAGTGTTGGAGTATGGGGTCGGGAATCAACCCAATTACAACTGGAATTTTGATCCACCTCACTTTTACAGAGGAATCCGTTTAGTCCCCAGATAATGAATGTAGGTCAGTCGTGTGCCCCTTTTCGCACGATCCATTGTTTATCCATCTGTGCCACGGTGTCAGGGAGGGTCCTTCTCCCCTGCCACATCTCGGGAGCCGACCGCGCTTGATTGGGTCCCTCGTGAGGAAGCGATTACCACTCGTGATACACTATCCGTCTCACATCACACTCTCCTTAGTATGGCTCTTATGTTATCTGATGTGTGCTAAAAGCCCCCAAACCCCCATCTTTCTTCATCGTAGCTCTAGAATAGACCCTTATCAGCCACTGTGACCGATTTCCCTGATTGGAGAAGTGGCGAACAAAAAAAAAAACGGGCTGATTAAGGCCAGAGGTCACACGTCTGTGACAAAACTACTTACCACAGCACTTGTCAGTGAATCGGTGTGACCCCCACGACTGGGAGTCAAATGTTTCTGCAGCCCCGCACTTTATTGGCAGCTCGTTGTATGTCATCATGGTCCTTTTATTGATTTGTCACAATGCGAAACGTCTCGAGGGCAATTTGGTTTCTTCATTATTTTGCCGTAATTGGCTTTTGATATTGGGGTGTGTGCGCGTATGCGTGTAAGGGAGACTATTAGAGGATGTTCATCAGTAGCGGCAGGTGAACGAAGGCTGATGTTACACTCTGTGGGAATATTTTTGTACCTGTAAAAGATCTGTGAAAGGAAATATGCCTGTTAGCATTCCATCTGGAGGTGTTTTTTCCCCAAACATGTCAGCCTGCAAACAAAACACACATCCCTGATAAAAAAAGAGCTTATTGTCATGTTCAGCACTGAAGGGAGTTTAATCAAAGCCCATATCAAGAGCATTGTCTCCCCTAATTGCCATCCCCAGATGCCAGTGCTAGAAAACCAATTAACCCATAACTATAAGACATTTGGTATAGTGTCAAAGAAGAAAACAAAAATGCTAATCCAAGGTTGGCAACATAAGAAAACACATGTTAAACTCTGAAAGCAGCGTGAAGCAGGCATATTAGTTTGGGACGGACTGACGGGGAGATTTTAGGCTTTATTCACATTGTACTCAAATCCAATTTGGTTTTCACACCCAATCTCAAGGACAGTTGCTGTCTGAGCACAATGCTTTTTACACAATTTTTTTTTAATAGCGAATGTCACATAGACTACTGTTCAAAGGTTTGGATCGATAAGATATTTTAAGAAATGTGTCTGTTAGTTTTGGCCAGTTGAATTTTGTTGGATAAAAGTAGTGAAGTTATAAGGATTAAAAAACTAAAAACTAAAATTGTTAGGTGTAATTACTACAGGTGAATTTAAGCATCACAATGTTTTTGCGCAGTATGAAAATGAATTTATGAAATGAAAAATTCATTTTGATATTTGCTAGAGATACATTTAATACAGCATTATTAAATTGTTAGTGTTTTAAAAGATTAAATGAGTGTTAAAGAATGACAAAAGTATTATTAAAGTAAAGATAGGTGAAAATGCGCCTGCTAAATATCCATTATTGGCTGATATATATCTAATATCGAGTGAAATGATAAATGCAATATCTGTTTGCTGATATATCTAAAAGAGTATTTGAACACTGCTCTAGTATACATTGTGCAAAAAAACTTGAAATCTGAGCTGATGGTTTTTAAACTCTTTTTTTCATACTACAAAAATGAAACTAAGTTGAGTAGGATGCAGCAAAAATTCTGAATTTCTCTGCCTGTCTGAACAAAGCCAAGTGTAATCCTTTGGCAATAATTGCAAAACCAAAGCAAAAGCAGACTGACATGAGCAAAGCTCATTCTATGGTTTGAATGATGATCCAGGTAGCAAGAGTTCTTTGGCTTTTATCTTTCAAAGACTTCAATCTAAAGCGACTTTTCTCCCATTTTTTTAATCTGTCTCTCCTGTTTCACTCGAGACAAAGCTCTTAATTTCATTCTCACTCTCTCCAGTTTAAAAAAAAAATCTTGTATATCCTGGGTGGCTTTATCTCTTGACTCTACGATATCAGCAATGGGGCGGCAGATACACAAACCTGTTTTCTTTTCTCCCCGTTTTCTTTTCTCCCCCTTTCCTATTTCGATCATTTATCGAGGTGAGGACCTCCATCTGTGATGAATTCATCTCATTTGCAACTCTTCAGAAAGAAAGACTTAAGCTACCTCTTATCTCTGGAAGGTTTTCCCTGCTCTTGTTTTGCTTTCTAATGACCTAAGATCTGGGAGAAAAGCTGACTCTCTAATGTAAATAAAAGGAAAACTTTCTACTGTATGTAGCTTTGAACTCTGGGTGGGGCAAAAGGTCACAGTCATTTAATTGTCTTGTAAACTGTTTTGGTGTTTTAGGCTTTAGCGTACCAGCATTCCACCCAGTTTTTGAGTCTCACAGGGTTTCATAGCTGCGGTCGAGTGGCTTCCTGTTGTTGAGCCGCAAACGCGACACACAACAAACTCAATCAAAATAAAATTGGTGTGGTCAGCAAAGCACGTTATTTAGTTCCAACTTTAAATGGGCATGTTTAAATCTTGTACTTCTCCATCTAAATTATCTCTGGTTAACATAAGTGCTCATAAAAAAAAACAAAAAAAAAACAGATTGTGTTTTTCAATTAAAGGATCCCTCGACTTCACAAAGTGAAAGTGAAAGTCGTGACGTATTGTCAAGTACGGTGACCCATACTCGAAATTGGTGCTCTGCATTTAACCCATCCAAGTGCACACACACAGCAGTGAATAGTGAACACACGCACGGAGCAGTGGGCAGCCATTGCTCCAGCGCCCGGGGAGCAATTGGGGGTTCGGTGCCTTGCTCAGGGGCACCTCAGTCATGGTATCGAAGGCAGAGAGAGTGCTGTTCATTCACAATCCCCACCTTCAATTCCTGCCGGTGTGAGAATCGAACCGGCAACCTTCAGGTTACTAGCCCAACTCTCTAACCATTAGGCCACGACTTCCCCTAAAGAAAGTTCCCTGACCGGGAATCGAACCCGGGCCGCGGCGGTGAGAGCGCCGAATCCTAACCACTAGACTACCAGGGACTAACTGATCGCAATATCTTGACGTTTGCTTTCTAGTAAATGAAGCAGTTTGAGGTGCATCTGGTTATATAAACTGTTTGGTGTTATTTGATGGCTGGGTGTTGATGGAGTCCTGAAGGGCTACGTCTGATCTAAACAAGTCCTGATGTCTATCAGTCTGGTTCTTGGTGTAGAAGATGATGATTTTGCTTTTTACTTGGCTGCGAATCTTCAGTAGTGGAGAACTTTGATGTCTTCATCCAGAGGGGACATTGGCTCGTTTGCATTCTGACTGAAACGATTTTGCCTGTTTAGCACTGAGGTTTCAATTAGACCACCCAGACAAATCACAGCATTTTATGTGGCATTTCATTCTTGTACGGTTGTTGTGAGACCAGAGTATGTGAGTGGAGTAGAAGTGATATTTCTACAGTTTTTCCCGCTCAAAGTATTCTGGAATCACTTTACTACAATTCCAGTTTACTGTAATTAGCGCTGTTACTGCTGTTCTGCATTGTATTAACTAATGTTTTATTTTTATTTATTATTTATATATTTTTTGTTTTTACAATTTATCTGGAATTATAATATTAAATCATGTGGAATATGCAATTTCCATATACTGTATGGAAGCAACAGTGTTATGTCTAATTCTATGAATTTAAATATAGAAATTTAGATTACATTATATTATTATACTATTTGACTATACTATACTTTAGAAAATATATTATTCAAGTATATTTATCTGATTTTTTTCCAAATGTGCGTATGACCGTAATGCGGTCCAGTGAAGTTCCAGATTCTCCTTGCTGGAATAAGGACATGTCATGATCCATACTTGAATTATGTCTCCTTATTCTGAGCTATGGAGCAGTAGGTCGCTTGACCTTGCAAAAAGCAATTAAGACCACGTGTGTTTCCAGCAACATCCGTTAGCCTGCGGGCATTAATCGTTTTAGTTTTTTGAGGGGTGAAAGTGACTCCATTGACAGAACACAACCATTGGATAGCTTTTTAAATTGCTTTTTCACACATTAAAGCAGCCTATTGATACCTTGACGGCTTGCACAAGTGCCATGTTGGGATTTGGTAATTCTTAGAGACATTGGATTTATGTGTACTGTTCTGTATGTTTTCCCAATTGGCTGCAAGACGCGTACTGTATAGAGCTTCTATTTTGGTCTTATTCAGCTCATGTTATTGTTGTTTCATCATGTAAATCTCCATGGAGCCTATACCAGCTGTACATTCAGCTTCATTTCAAAGATTGTGTTTTTACAATGCTATCACAACTGAAGGGTTTGGTTTAGTCAGATTTCAGACAATTTGTTTGGGCAAATCCCAGTGTGCAGTGCTTTCACAGGCTATTGTGGTCGACCAAAGAATCATTGGGATTTAAAAAAAAAAAAAAAAAAAAAAAAAAAAAAACTGTTAAGGATTTGTTTTTTTTGGTTTTTTTTGCATATCGAAATATCTAAAAATGGATAATACATTTTTTTTTCCAAGATGTGCCCATCTTATTCATGATTAAAAAAAAGTTAACATTACATTAATGCATTTGTTATCATGAATAAATTATTGACAATAATTATACAGCATGTATTAATATTTCTAAGTTCGTTTCAACATTCTATTCTAATTAATTTTTAACATTTCAAGTTGTAAAATAATAACATTAATGTATTATGTCCATGAATTAACAATGAACATAAGTGTATTTATAAATTAACATTAATCCAGATTAATACATGTTCATTGTTAGTTCATGATACCTAGTGCATTGACTCTTAACAAATTCAATCTTTCACTGATTGTGAAAGGGAAAACCTGGAGTGGATTTGAGTGAGTGATTACATAATGGGGAGGGGAAAATGCTGTCATTCCACTCCACATACCTTGTCCTCTACCCATCCAGTCTCTCTCAATCTGAATATCATTTTCAGAGGGCAGTTTAGACCATACACATTTGTAAACAGTCTCCCTTTAGTGTTTTGATCTGGTGCTGAATGCAACCAGTCTTCTGTTTTTCATTTTGCAGGGGTGAAAGTGAAAGCGGCTCCTCTCTTTCATCTCACCGGCTGTCTCTCTCATATCAAATCAACATGATTTCACTGTTTCATTCTTGTGTGCTTGCGTGAACCCTTGCGCAATTCATCCATCCTTTTATCTTTGCGCCTTATACAGAACATCATTAATCCCACTTCATCTTCAGGTTACCTCAGTATTGCTTAGTAGCTAATACATCATCAGTGCTTAAAACGGTTTCATCCATGCACCTGCTGCGAGGCAGCTTTTATCCATGTTGGGCTCACTGGAACAAAAGCACCACACCTGCCACTTTAGCTACGACCACATACATGCTCCAATTAAAGCCTGAAATGATGCAAAACCCATCCTTTTGTCCCAACTCTTACCAAAACATCCTCCACATGCGGCTGTCAAAAGGCGAACGGCAGCATGTGGATACATCTAATGGATCTCAACAAGGCTATTTTACTCTTTGATAGAGATGCTTGTTACACAAGCACATGAATGTGTATTCTTCTGGAAGGGAGAGTTTTACCCAGAATCCCTCACTGCATGCTTGTTCACAGGTTTTTGTAGGAGGATCCTGAAATAGGCTCTGCTATCACACTCTGGCCCAATCAGCAGTGATGGATGGACTAATTGATGGGAAATTATCACACCATTAGTTTTTGGGCTACTTCAGTGAGCGCTATATTTAGATGTGCTGATGTGTTATGGTATCAAAATGTATATTTGTTAGGGTCTTCTAGAAATTTATCATCAAAATATGCGTCAGAAGATTTTTTTTGAGGCTGCTGAACCAAATGATGTTCTCAGATGAGTGGCAGATTTTTTTTACGGATGTTACACTGTACTGTTTACTAATTGGTAATTGAATTGAATTGAATCTTTTTCTTACATAATAAATATTATTATTTAATCAGTAATCATTTTAAACACATTTGTATTCACATAATATACATAATCTTATTTTGATTTTATACATACATTTATATATATAGTATTATTTTATACACTTAAACTATATATACTAATGGTGTTCTGAGTGTTTTTTTTTTCTACTCATTATGTGATTGCTAGAGTGTTATGGATAATTGCTGGGATAAATAGCCACCCTCAGGTCATATTTTCAAGATATTTAAATCCTTAGATATGGCTCATATTCCTCTTTTAATATAAGGATTTTTTTTTTTTTTTTTTTTTTTTTTTTTTGCCCATTTTATCATCCGCCAGTCAAAAGACTGAGTACTTGGGAAAAATTCTAGCCAGCATCAATCCAGATGCATTAATTGCCAAATTTGAGAAATACTATAGCAAACCTTACCAGTAAATACATATGTATAATAAATGACATTATTAGAAAATATATGGCAATATGAAGCTTTCCCCCTCTAAAGCTTCATGAAGGACACATTAATGCAGGTGTCGGACAAGGTGGCAGGTCTACTGTCACATCTCGGTTAACCCTTAAATGCATACATCGGGTCTTTAGCGACCCGGTACATCATTCTCTACCCTCTCCCTCCTTCATTTTTTAAAGTTAGACATCAACTTTCTTAGTATTCCTCAATCTATTCATTATAAACAATATAACAAAAAAAAAAAAAAAAAACAGTAAAATATTAAAGAATGCCTGTTTTCTGATTATTTTTTGTAAAAAGTGTATAGGGTCGCTAGAGACCCCAGGTATGTAAATGTGTAAGTATTTTTTTCTGCGCAACTATATTTACATATGATGACTCAATACATGCAATGCATCTTGTTTCCTCGAGGTGGCACTGTTTGATACACAATGATGACCATGATCATAATTATGGCAGGCATAAAACAAACGAATATTATCAGCAAAAATTGAACTGGTTTGAATGGCTTTACTGCAGAGCAATTACTATACACAATGAAATATAAATGGCACTGCCATTTGATTCTAGATGTGGTGAATAAGCTGCCAGTGATCAAAATATTGAATATGAAGTCACTGAAAACGATCGTTTTGAGAATATGGATTAGATCGTGAATATGAGGCAGATGCTGAATGTACTGTGGAAGTGTGCTCTGACGATGACAGCGATGGTAAAATCATCTGCTCAAATTGAACCCTTTTAAGTTTCAAAAGGTAACGAAATATGCTTTATTTTATTCTTCTGTAATTCTTCTTAAAATATCAAGAGAGATTTTTGCTATTTCAGCAGTTAGAGATCCATCCGTGCTGGATATATAGGTCCGGGTCACTAAAGACCCGAATATGTAATAATGATTGGCGAAACAGTCATGCATTTAAGGGTTAAAGTGCTGGGTTTCTGCCGCCAATGCTGGGCTCAGTGTTCGCATCACTGTTCCCTAGAACTGATGAATCATTCATCTGTGTCTCCACACATAAATCTCCCCACTGTCATCCCATCGCCATCGGCAACCATGTCATTAGTTAGTCAATGGCATCGCTTGAGCTCTGTCTGTGTGCACGATGCCAGGAAAGTGTTTTAACTTTTGCCAGCAAATTTCTGTCCGCACACACAAATGAATTACTCCTAAATCTTTCATTTGGTGAAGTAAAAATAAGGATAAATTACTGAAACGCCCACTATTTACTGGTTACAGGTGCAGGGTTTTTTTTAATATCACATGATCCAGCGGTTGGCGGATGTGCAGTATTTAGCTTTTCAGAGTAAATGTCAACAGACACTCCATGACATTCCCGTGCAGCTTACATCTTCCAGTAAACACCTGAACAAACTACTTCACTAGAGCCCTTCATTCCCATGGGAATAACCCTGTTGGGGCTTGTAAATGGTTTTCCCTTCACACATTCACAGTAAACAATCGTGATCCCAGGAAATCATGATCCGAGTAATGATGTATGTGGAAAGCCTGAGTCATTTGTTTGATATACACCAACAGTATACACAGTTTTTTTGTTTCTCGTCTTATTTCTGATGTTTGCACTTCTGTTACGCACTCTTTCTTTACTGACGTGTGTATGTGTGTGCGATTCAAATGTGTAAATCTGCTATTTGCTCTGTTATTATATACCTGAAACCTCCAGCACACTAGAGAAAAACTGTAACAGCTATCTATAATTTTATCTCTGTGCTTGTGGAGGAAATATCCTCGAGGGAATATCTACCTCCAGTTTGACCCGTGATGAGATATTATTTGAGGAAGAGATCCACAGGACTCCATGTAACAGATTTCAAGGCCTGTGTGACGCATAGATAGGTGTTTTACCATGTCATCGAGAAACGGGTTGGATAAGTTGTGATTATCGTTCCTCTATGATGCATCAGAACAGTCGAGTGCAGGACCGTAGACGTCCTCCCATCCCTTCCACATTATTCTGGGTCAATCGCTGAGATTTCAGACAAAACCGAACATTCCCTTTCTGAATGTCACTTCAGATTTGGCTCTGCAAAGCCTTGTGTTTGGTGCTGCAGTCGCTGAGTCTCGCTGGTTTTGCCCACTGGGAGTCATTCTTGTTTGGAGGATGAGTCGTCCTGTCAGTTTACTCATTGGTCAGTTTTTGCATCCTCTAGCCCTTGGCTGCAGACAAAATGTATCCTGACAGCTTTAGGAGCAGTGAGGAACAGTCCCCACAAGAGCACCATAGTCGCACCAACAGGCCACTTCGCAGACCTAGCATGAATAGTCACCCACAATCCCTTTAACACTGGTTTGATCTGTCAAATCGATGGATGCTTTTAATGTCGCAAATGGACTGTTTTGAAAAAAGCCCAATCGGACTGAATTATATTACTCCAGAAAGAGGAGGTTTGCAAAAGCAAAGCGCTTTAGTGAGGTTTCACTGAAACACCACGATAAAGAAAGTTTTTGTGGTATTTAACCAATTAATTAGTAGCGATTTTTGAATGCTTTTAAACAGGGGGACGACAGAGGGGTCAATATGTATGAGAAAGAGCCAAAACAATCATCTTGATTTGGTTCTTTAAATGTGGATTCAAGACATCATGCTAATTACTTTCTTTTCAAGAATGTCAAGGTGACAAAATTGAAGTTTAGTCAACAGTATGAAATGATTAGATATAAATATTCATAATTTAATTCATCAACCTCTTACCAGATGGTACAGTGAATAAAAGGCCCATTATCGAAATAACCTTCATAAAAAGACAAACGTTTACAGTGACTCTGAATATAATAATATGCTATTTATAAGATTTTGTTTAATAATAATCATCTGTAATTCAGGTTACATCAAGTATTCAAACTACAGACTGTTATTTAATACCAACATAAACTATTTAAAAATTTACTGGTATTTTAAAATTTAAAAGGAACAATTTTGAGATTTTAAGAACTTCATTAGTCGCCTTTCCATTTGGTATGTTTGCCCTCGCTTAATGCTTTTTATGCAATTGAACTCTTGTGTTCAGACCATCAAAGAAACTTTAATTCGTTAAGAATGTTATTTAAATTTTTATAAATTTTTCAGAATTTATTTAAATGCATCTTCAAATGGAATAAATTCAACACTATAATCAGAAGATAATCGGACACTGTTGGCTAGTAGATGGCTAAATAGATGTGCCCATATACTCACAAAGCATTTATGTGATCTTTATAACTGAGATAAACATTAAGCCCGTCTGGTGCACAAAGCATTAACTCAAGCATAGGATTAAATAGATTTGGGACAAAAACGATTAGGTTCAGTGCTATTAGCTTTTAATGGGTTAGAGTTAGCCACAGAGCTATGGAGTATGGAGCAGGATGCTTTCTCTAAAGTGAACAGATTCAGAAGGTTTCCGTAATTACTACAAATTAATTCAATTTTAAATGGAATTTACCAAAGACAATTCTCAAGTGAAGTGTGAAGCAGACCGCATTATCTGCACAGACGGGAGACCGGGATCACTAAAGGGTTGTATTTGGACGCTCTTAATGACGCCAGTACAAAAGAAAACATTAGCATTCGCTCAAACCCCAGTCTTGTAAAATGCCAGCGTCCATAGGAAGCAATTAGTTTCAAGCGTGAAACAATGTTTGAATGTGTCTCTTATGTGTGTGAGTGTGTTTACATGGACACACAACATCACAACAGTGTCTTAATACGGGATGTCGTATTTGTCGGTTCTTCTGTGAAAGTGCAAAGGCTGTAATTATGACAGATGTCAAAACTATCTGAAAAAACTTCCCAGATTACTAGAACAAAAGCTCAAAAAGACATATCCAAGACCCTTGGTATTTACTCAGACTGACTCACTATAAAAGTGCGTCTTCTCTCTAAGTAGACATTCTTTTTACAGCATCTGTTGTGTCTGTCTGTTTATTCCGTGATATTAGAAAGAAAATACAGAAAGGGGTGGAGATACTGGGGTTTGGGGGTGTTGGGCAATGAAGGGGGTTGTGGGTTCAATATTGTGCTGGGTGACATCTCCCTGACACCTCCAATGAGCAGACACAGACCAGGAGTCGTGCCCTTTGGCCAAACTGTAACCGACTGTCAGCCTTTGGGTACGTCTCAAGAGGCTGTGCTAGTTAGCGCTATCTGTCAGGTTGTGCTCTCGCCAACAAATGCAGTGTTTCTGCCCTGAGATGGAGCAGAGGAGAGAAGGGGAGCTCTAGAGAGAAGCTGTCATCTTTTTTCTTCTCTCTCCCTCTCTTTCCTCTGTTACTGACGCGAGAGAGGGCATCTTTCCTTCTGGATATTCAGCTGGTGAAGGCTGTCCTGGAGAACACCACATCTGTCTAGAGAGTGTCACTCAAGCAAAACAGAGACAGCTCCCACGGGGCAGAATGAATTCATTCATGCTGTAAACCCCACGGTACCGCCAGCCCTCCTGTCTGGGGCCGACACGTTACACACAGACACACACATACGTGCACATACATCCATGTCTGTGTGGGTCTCCGAGGGATAATAGGTGCCTCTGAGGGAGAAGCAGTGAGACTGGACTCCGGCGTTTTGTGTACGTGAAATGACAGGATCCCAATTCCGTGCTTCCTACTTTTCGGAATCTAAACCTCCCAAAATGTATACCGCCATACACTGAAAAAACTCAATTTGCAATCAATTTATTTTAGCTACATTTAAATAAACAAATTTAGTTGAAAGTTAGTCAACTAAATTTGTTTATTTAAATGTAGCTAAAATAAATTGATTGCAACCACTTACCTTAAAAAAAATTGTCATTTTTTTCAGTGAGTGAGAAAAATCATATTTTACTTATTTGCAAATATACTGTAGACCAGATTTGAATACTCAATAGAATATGACAGAAATATTGTGTTGCATGAAATAAAGGTGAGAAAGAGCAAGTACAAAATAAACATACAGCACAAGCTCTAATCTAGTGAATCTAATCGAGTGAATCACTAACATACAATACAACGAGTGTAGACTGGCTAATGAACAAATGACTCTTTTGGTATGATTCTTTTTAGTGAATCAGAAGAATTTAGTAATGCTATTGTAGTCCAATTCAAGAACAGATGACTCTTATGATATGATTTCTTTTAGCGAATCAAAAACACTAAGTGTAAACAGTATAGTTTCTGGTTCCTTTAATGAATTGATCAACAAAAATCACATTTGAATCAGTCTGATAAATCCTTCAATGATTAAGCTTCTTGAAATGAAACGTGTATGTAATTCAGTACAATTACTGACTGATTAATAAAACGTTTTAATTAAAATATCATTTATTGAAATAACCCTTAAACTTGCATATGAACAATGAGTACTAAATCATACTGATTTAGGATGCACAAACTGTATAACTACAGGAAACTACGTCAGCCAGTGTATACATAAGGGAACAGTTCATCCAAAAATAAATGAAAAGGATACCATCGTTTATAATCAATTCATATTTGATGTCTTTCACATAAAATGCTATATTGCTTAAACACTTTCACAACTGTGAATAAATGGAGTACTCTGAAACACCCTGGAAGCTCTGGTATGAAAGGTACGGGTGCTTAGTGAGAAAGACAGAATGAGGGAATGAGGAGGAAGTGAGAAGAAGAGGCAGGGAAAACAAGATTTACAGGAAAAAGGCAGTTAGGAAGTTGGTTTAAATGTTGTGAAGTGGGGAGCCCACAGATGGAGGATGTTATCTTAAGCAGGGTGGAAAAAGTAAGCCTGAGAAACAGATTTTGTGAGGAATGAAGGAGCGAGGGCCAATCGGGGGAGGGGACAATGTTTTTTGGCGGGTGAGGGGATTTATGAGCCAAAGAAGAGATATTAGCAAAAGAGAAATTTTCTTCAACAATACTATCTGCAGCTCTTAATACTCATTGGCTCTTATCTCTCAGTATCTGTAAACAGTCCGCTCTGTGAACTGCGAAATGGAGAAAGACATGGGGAGAGCGCTCACTGAAATATTCTCCATAAATGAGATTTATATTCATTACATTTCCAGAGTGGCTGTTTTAATTTGTCAGTCACCAGGAACCTTATCGTTCAACCCATTAAAGGCCTTCGAATGGTGTCTGGATGCCAATGGCCAACCAAAACATAAAGACAATTTCTCTTCATGTTCTTCATAGCTAAGAAAATAAAATCGTTTCTGACCATTTGTTTGATTCTCTCAGGAGAACAAAGTTGAAATATAAAAACAGTTTTAAAGGGGAAAGATGAGATTAATATGAACTAATTAAGACAAGGTTTTCTGTTCCTTCAGCTGCTGCAGTTTGTGTTTGTGGAGCAAGTAATTAATTGGGTGAATAATAATGACACTTCTAATGCAGTATAAGATGTTTCTTCCACAGTGAGTGTGTGTTTTTTTTTTTTTTTTTTAAATACACATTTGAAAGTCAACTGATAATTCTGAATCATATGAAGGAGTGGATACAAATTTTTAAAATTGAGCCAGCACATTTTTTTAAGTGTTGACTGTGTCCCACCATTAATTCTCCAAGAAATGAGCATCCTCTTAGTAAACTCTGTGCATCTATCTCCTCCCTGTTCTCAGTTGTTCTTCATTTATTGGCCATTAAAAATAGCATAAATATCATACTTTTTTTTATCAGTTTATGCAATACTAAATGCCAGCGGCGTGTACTACTTGCGAGGCAGCACTGTATTGATCAGACATGTTTAAATTTCTCTTTATGATTTGAAACTTTCCGGTCTGGATAAGTCATGAAAATTTTTAATATGAGTATTTTTTTTTTTTTTTTTAATATTATTAGTTTAAGTTTAGCTCTGTAAAATTTCATTTGCTGCATATTGCTTTTTGTTTTTGTGTATAACTCTATACAATGATACAAAGGTTCAAAAATGCACACACACACACACACACACACACACACACACATAGAAACAAGGTCATATAATGATAAATGTTAATGAATCTGTTTATAATCATGAGTGACTGAAAATTAATTGGAAAACTGAAAATAAAATAAATTATGCAAATCATTGAGCTTGAATCACCTGTTACAGAAGCCTTTTAAGCCCAATTAATTGTAGTGATGTGATCGCAATATTTACATACTGAATTACGATTGGTCTTCTATATTGCATCTATTTAACCCTTTTTGATTCCTTTACTGCACATACTCTTTTACACAGCTGTCAGAAAACAAAATGCTTGCTGTGTGTCTGTCAGCTTTGATGTAACATTTACAACTAGCTCAAATCTTGATATAAAATTGCATAACACTTTAACACTTTATTTTTTTTTTGCATTTCAAGCACTGGGATTTTCTACTTGAAATGCAAATCTAGCCTTTAGTTATAATGTGAAATAAAATGCCCAATAATTGTGACTGTTATCCCAGTTGTGTATAAAAGTACCATCAACAGAATTGCACAGGAAAGCTTTTCCATTAGAAAAGTACTAGTTCCGCACACTGCTGTGTGAATAGGAGGTGGGCTGTGCCTGGTTTGGCCCTGCATCTAGTTTTTATACCTACTGTGTGGCTAAATGAACTCCAGAGGTGGGCCACCATGACTGTGTGAAATCTGCACTTACATCAGGGTCCTTGGTGGGCCCCTGTGGAACAGAGACCCCAGCTGGAGACAGGCTTAAGAGGAGATCAGTGTTTATGAGGTGGGCGGTACGGCCACGGTGGTCCTACTTCTGTGACCGAAGTGTCTCTCTGTATTTGTGTTGTGGACTTGTATACGTTTACACAGCTCTGTAACCTTGAAAGCGCGGGATCAACTGCTGCCATCTCTTTAGTGTTGTTTGAAGTGCTGTGTTTTTGTTTTGTTTTTGGCCCTGAAACACTCTTCAAAAAGCTTTGGCTGTGCAAACCAAACCCCCAAGAAACTGTTTACAAAGCGCAGAGTTTGAAGTCTGCGAGAGTCTGTGTGAGCGATTGTTTGTTTGCTCTCAGGTGATCCTGCAGGAGGTTGGTAAGGAGGTGACCAGCGATGAGAATGTGTCCCACAGTAGAGATACAAAGCAAAATGTAATCTATCTATCTATCTGTCTGTCTGTCTGTCTGTCTGTCTGTCTGTCTGGTTACTTAAAATAAATGTAAATATTTTTATATGTTTGTTTATACATATAAATTATTATACATTAAAAATCTAATATATATTTAATTAAATATATATCGTACTTAATGCATTGAGCATTATATTTCAGTTTAGCACAGAAATAAATATTCAATATTTAAAACAAAAATAAAATTAATTTTTTTTTTTTTTAATTAGTAGAAAATGTAAAATGCATCTTATTTATCTAGCTAAATTTTAGATTATTCACTTAAATATTGTATGTGAATGCATATTATTATTTATTATTATTTAATGCATATTATTTATTATTTTAAGTAAAGTCCCCCTTTTGAGGACCCCTCATATAAAATGTATAGCCACAGCTGCTTTTTTGTTTGCTTTATAGAAAAGCTTCAAAAGTATTTTGTCCCAGAATTCACATCAAATGTGAAGTCATTGAATTAATTTTTGTGTGAAAGTATCTGAATTGTAGGTCTGAACTCGGTTTAGCATGCTTTTCTGGCATGGCAAAAACTACATTTCCAATCCGAATTGTTTACATTTTAGCTGCTTATAATGAAAATTGTTCAAAAATACTAATAAAGTGAAATTAAAAGTAATATTAACTCTTTCGCACCTAAATATGGGTTTAAGATCTTTGTTTGTTGATCTCATTGTGTTTTTGTTCATTTTGAACTGTACCCCATGTCACACCCTTTGTTTTGTGTTAATGAAGCTGTCTTACTCATAGTTGGCTATTTGTTGAAATCGATTCAGGCAACGTGGGTACACAGTCCTTGGGTGAGTCTTGACTGCAGTGCAGTTGTTAATATTTTATTAACTGTGCCCTGATGAGATAAGAACCATGACTGAGTGAATTATTTCCCTCTCTTTGTCTGTTTTGTCATTGGCCGGTCACCCCCCCCCCCCCGTCTTAGTTTGTAACTGAACATCCTGAGTGGTCCAGGACAAACAGTTGTTTAAAGTCTATAAAATGTGTCATTGTCTAGCAATGTATTTATACATTAAGTTCTTCAAAAAGAAAGATTTTTTTCTTGATTGTGTTGTTTTGAAGAGACTCAGTCACGTCTTGTTACATCTGTTCTAAAAGTGTTTTTCAATAAGCAGGGCTGTGAACTCTCAGTATGAGGTGGCTGAGATCTCTGAAGGTAAACCACCATGATGCGGACGGTCCCTTTGATCGCACAAAAAGCACATTACACCCAAGTCCCCTCCAGCAGAGAGCAGATGGCCATTAAATTTACCTTTTTATTTTTTACAGCCTTTTTTTTTACTTAAACGTGGCTTGAAGATTTACAAGTCCTTTTATCGCTGTCGTTTAGGAGGCCGAGCACGCTGATCAGAAACATTCAGCATGCAACAACGAGAAGAGAAATGTTTCATAAATGCTTATCAGAATCACTCATCTTGTCTGTAATTCTCTCCACGCTCAAACCCTGTCCCTGTTTCGAATCCGGAGTCTAAAAAAACAAAGACCAGCAATAGACTGACCGTGTGAATCTGATTAAGCCTGATTGTGTGGGCTTTGAACTAGTGGGAAATGTATAGCGCTGTCTATAATCTGGGCCGCAGTAGTTTATTGGAGAGTCTTTGTTTGGTTATTTTGTGCAGGAGGTCACGGCCAGTGTGTTTAAGTGCACTTCATAAAAGAGAAAAACACACGTTTACAGCTGTGTTTAGTTACTGTAGCGCACACTCTCGCTGGATTATAACACGCCGCTTCTGCAGGTCTGCTCAGACAACAAGCAGCGAATGTCACACCTCCATTCAAGCGTGGCGCAAATACTCGTTAATCTTCATGTCAATCTACACAGGCGTGTGGGTTTAATTACCCCAACTTGATTAGTCACAACGTGGAAAAGAAAAAAAATCACTTTAATAATGTCTGCCCTGTGCTCGTCGTAGTGCTAACTGACCACCTGGGAGTAGGGATAAGAGGGAAAATACAATTAAAACCCAAGACATTTTTCTGTACTAACAATTGGGTGACCAAACAGCCTAAAAAATGGCAAGGAAGAGTAGCGTTATGAACACAAACCGTAGCCTGACCTACTTTGCAATCTGTGTCTAGCTGAATTTGATAACTTTTAATTTACTGCGAGAATAAGAGTGGTTTATCCTCTTATTGCAAATAGAATATGATCAGACCATCTTTTGTGATAGAACGAGACCACATCTGTGGTTTGGTTAACTACGTGTTGCCATTGGAATATTATGAAGCATTATTATGCAGAATGAATAGGGTTCTTTTGGATCGGGCCCAGCGCCGGGATTGCAGCCACAATTCCATGTCCACCAGATTTCTGGACGGCAGTATTATCTGTGAAAATACCCTGTGGAGTTTGTTCCTTTCTTCTCCTTGTCTGACGCCACAGCGGAATAAAATCTAATATATCATGAGTCAGTGGTCTATTGTTGTACTTGCTTTCCTTTCTCAGATGCATCTGTTGTTGATAAATGTTGTGGATTGGAATCCATCACCCAGCCAGAGTTGAATGAATCTTCAGGATCTCATACACACACAAACACACGTTTACCGGCATCAGCGCATTTGTTGTTTGAGAAGGCACCCCTCAAATTTTACCCTCCCCATTTAACAATAGAAGGCCATCTTAGGTCAAAGGGCAGTGCATTATGGGGCAAAAAAGGCCAAAGTTCCTGACAAGGCAATTTGCGGTTCATTCTATGAGGGGTTAGACCTCACAATAGTGTCCCGTAGAGCGGACCGCTGTACGGCAGAATGGCACCGTGAGGCCTAGTTAGTCTAATGAGTATTAATCAGTGCTCACTGGTGCCCTTCACACCTGACCTGCATCTACCAAATCCAATTAAGAGAGGTGAGAAGGACTATTATGTCACAGTGGGTCTTATTTAGCTAAGATTCATATGCTAAAGGATGTGCAACATCATTAAGAGGGGTTTAATATTACCTGGCCATTTATTGCATCTAGCTTCATATCCACCTGCATCTGGCTCAGTGTTTGTTTGTTTACCCATCTGTTCATTCAGTGCCTAGTCAGCAAAATTAATCAGATTCTGTGTTTTGAAGCAAAAATCATTACCGTAGTACAACCAGAACTTGCAGTCCATTTTCAATTTTCAAGGGTTTTAAAATTGTTAGACAATCTTGGATGTTCATGTTGCATTGTTCATTTGTTGTACAAAAATGTTTCTGCATGATTTAACCTTTGTTTCCTTATTAGTGGTATCATGGCAAATAATTGCAATCACAATGTACGGCTAGGGTTAGAAATATAGCCGCCTTTTATTTCAGGGTGTTGTTAAGTGAAATCTAAAGTAATACTTCTATTATGCTAATTCCCAAGAATAATTAGATTAGAGAGTCTTAGACTTGCAAAGGAATTCCAATCAATTATTGTCGGATTCTGAAACAAAACAAAAATGAATTAGAAATGAAAATTGAGAGCAGCTTAGCAGCCTTTTTTTCTTATTATATCGTAAATAAGAAAGGCTCAAAAGAACAGGAGTTTAACTGACATCCTGGGAGGAGGTTATTAAATTCTAATTATAAGGATGTTCCTCCGGTGAAAACAGAGAAGCTGAAAATTCTCATTACGGCGAAAAATGAAAAGGCCTCAGTTTTACTATTAGGAGATTAAGGATCAGCCGCAGAAACCTTGGCAAGCCAGTCGTTGTATCTGTAGTGAAATGAAACGGTTGACTTAGGATTATATCATGTGGCCAAATGTACATCTGGTGTCTTTCTGAAGACATAGAATTATAGTTAAGCTTAATATGCATTGACTGAAGAAAGTTTTTCTGAAGTTTTCTTTTGTTTGGTTGAAGTAGTTTTGGTTTTTTAGTAGCATTCACAAGACCATGAGCACAACTGACTGACCAGACACAAACAGAATGTCACCAAGAGTAGAATAAACTCAGCAATGCAGTAAGCCTTTACATTAACTGCATGATTTATATGTGCTTGCAGATGAGCAACATTAATTAATATGAATTTATTTGTTCAGACAATTCTTTTAGGCTACTGCAAGTTTGGGGTCAGTAAGATTTTAGATGTTTTTGAGAAAAGTCTCTTATGTTCACCAAAGCTGCTTTTATTTGATCAAAGATACAGGAAAAATATTTTCTATTTGAATTATTTTAAAATTTAATTTATTCCTGTGATGGCAAATTTCTCCTTCAGTGTTCAATTTTAGTTTTCAATGTCACATGATCCTTCAGTAATCATTCTAATATGCTGATTTGCTGCTCAAGAAACATTTCTTTACATTCATCACAGTTGAAAACAGATGTGTTTTTAAATATTTTGGTGAAAACCGTGATGCATTTTTGTTTTAAGGATTCTTTGATGAATAGAAAGTTCAAAAGAACAGCATGTATTTGAAATAAAGTCTTTTGTAACATTTATAAATGTTTTTACTGTAACTTTAGATGAATTTCATGTGGCTTTGCTAGATAAAAGTATTGATTTCTTTCAAAAACAAAATATTATCTCTGACTCAGAGAAAATATGCTATATACAAATGTATTTGGTTTATTTTTCACAGTGTATATTAAAAGCCACTATTCATACAAAACTCACGTCCATGAAACTAGGTTGTTGTGGATGTTTGCCAGGGCATTGCTATGCAGTTGCTTAGGTCTTCTTAGTGCTTGTCAGGATGTTATGTGGTTGCTAATGAATCATGAGTGGTTGTTTAATGTCTTTCTATTTGGTCGCAAAGGAGTTGTGAGTGTTTGTAGTGTGTTGCTATGTAGCTGAATAGTTAATATATCAGTGATAGTTCATTTCCCATCCTTACTACATGCTTTCACAAAACATCTCCTGAGCCCTAACGTTATACCAGAGACTTAAAATCCAAAAGACTGATGTGAAAATACAAGCTTTTGATGATTTCAGAGCACATGGAAGGCTTCCCAGGTAAAATGAAAGAGATAAAAGAATCAAGAAAACTCAGATGTACACAGTTACAGAGACATGCATAGCTACTATGTTGGTTCGCTTTGAAGCCTTGAGCATATTTGTTGGTGAGATCAATAGGGGGCCTCCTGGTAAACCTCATCAGACATCAGTGAAGTGGGAAATGAGAGAATGAAAAAATAGCAACAGGAAATGAAGAGGGGCTGTTGCATATCAGCAGATCCATGACATGGGAAGACTGAGTGCTTAATCCATGCACACACCCTTCTGTTGACATTATCCCCATTAGAATATGCAAACATTAGGCATAGGAAGAGGTCTTTCTCTGTTCAACCAACGATTAAATTTGAATAAAGTGCGAACTATTAAAGTTGATTAAAGTATTAAACCCTTCCATTTAACCCTCTTACACAGCCTTGCGGGGTGATCACTCTCGGCTATTGAGTTTTGTTAATTTGAGGAGTGGCAGACAAAATTGATCCCTGACGGGTAGTAAAGGAAGTTTTACTGGCTCTCAGCGCATGCTCAAAGCCCACTTTAATAAAGCTAGCCTGTCACAAGCCGTTAAAGTTAGAGGTGAGAGCCATAAACAAACAAAGATTCCGTACATGCAATCGCCTTTCACAGCAACCTTCCGAAACCACAGTGCAGAAAACTAAGCCACTCTCACCATAGTCTGTACACTGCTGTAAAACTCACAGTAATTAGGAGCACTATAATTCACATACGCGACGGATCATTAAAGGTCTTATTAGATGTCTTTTACAGGCATATCGACTGTAGATCTGCTTCTGCCTGAAACAGTATCAGTTAAGTGTGCCTCACCTTTTTAATTAGTACTGCTTGCTAAACCTTCTATTGCTCATAGTGTGGATTAGGGGTTTGAACCAAACTTTAAGTCTAAGTATTATGCTTAGGAAGGTAACTGGTCCCTCAACACTTCTGCTGCGGACATTAACGGCTCACATTGAGCGGCTTCTTGAGAGATGGCGTGCTATTACTTTCCTTAACGATTATACTGACAATTCCCTGGTTGGAAAATAAAATAAGACCAAAAACCTGCAGTGAAACCATATCTAGGAGCAATAGCTATACTGTGTTTGACTTGGGCAAGTAAAGGCCAGTTCACACTGCACCAACAGATGCTGAAAAATGCAGACCATCACCAGATTACAGTATAGTACAGTAAGTTGTAATTCTAACTAAAAGCGACACTGGCATTGTTTTTTCATGTTTAAGACTGTAAAGTTGCTTACTTTAAAGCAGTCTATTGCATCAAGTGTTATATAAATAAACACAACGTGACTTGACTGGAGTGCCGATTACAGAGCTGGTATAAACAAGCACATCGTTATGATCAAATGCTTTCTTAACTGCTGTTTTCTCACTTCTGTCATGTTTGTTGTGTGTTTATTTTGTTATTGAGAGGAAAGCGTGCACATATTTCCATATTCGTCTAAACGCCACTCTCAGCAGTTGGGATGTTCGCTAACAGTAAATCGCTGTTTGTGTGTCTTTTAAACGCTTAACCGAAGAACAAAAAAGTTTTGTAAAACTTTCCCACACTCTACAAGTTTGGCTTCATTTGCACTTCTGATAAGCATGCCTTCTTTTGGATTGCATGCGGGAGGGCTGAATTACAGTCTTGCAATACAGCGCCACACTGGTCAAACCGTGTTATTGCAGGCCCTTACATTAGATCATATTTGTAAACAATTTTTATTGTCAATGACGGCCTTAATAGCAACATAGCAACAACATAACAAGCACCCAGGACAGTTATGCAACAACATACCAATACCTTAATAACCTCTCAGAGCACCTTAACAACTGTATAGCAATGCCCTGTTGTATTTGCAGGAGCAGGCATGATTCATATTTGCTTTGCATAATGTAAAGCAGTTGAATTCTGGAATTGTGTAATGTTGCAATGTGAATACAAGATGAACTGAATTGTGGCCTCCACAACATTGTTAGGGATTGATGGAAGGTTCGTCTGGTCTATGCAGATAGTCCTTATCGACAGCAGAGGTGGATGAGATCTGCTCTCAGACGTGCCAGGTGAGGAGACACTGTCACGAATCAGACACTCCTACCGCTTTATATTCAGCCTGTGAAGAATGGGCCGGAATTTCCCGAGACAGTCAATGAGGTGTTTTTAAAAGAAAATTCTGTAATTCTTGAGCTATCACAACAAAGCAGAGATAGCCTTCAGCTCTGAGATTTCTCGTGCTTCCTGTGTGTCCGGTGATGGGGAGAGGATCCGTCTTCTGAAGGAATGATCTGAAATTGAATCTTCTTAACTATGGCTCTCTTGGCTGCCAGATCTGAATGTATCTCTCTCCCCATCGCTTTATTCTGTAAATGCTGGGAAGTGTTTGTGGCACAAGTATCTGTATTCGGTTCTCCCAGTGGGCACGAATGGATGGGTTTGATTGATGAGACCCTGGAGTTAATGATCAGCAAGATCCCCACAGCATCAAGGACACAGTTAGTTTGAGAGTTTTACAGGAAATTGAGTCAAAACATCTGTGGAGAAAAAGAGGATGGTTATATGTATGAACAATCAACCTGTGTTGATTATTAATCAGACATTTTGGGTAACAATAATAGTTGTTGCGCTCCGTCTAGTTGTTTTGAATGGATGAATGAGTCTAAAACTCGTCCGATAAGATTGTGAATTGAAACAAGCCTCATTTTAAGTGTCCCACCAACAATTTTTTAAAATGTATAGTTTTGCACAATCTAACTTACAATTTAAGTTTGTTTTAGCTGCTAAGAATGGCGTTTACATGACAAAATGTAAAGCTGCTCTGGTTCTACTTGTTATTTCTGCATATTCATAACATTAAACTTTAAACAACAAAGCAGAACCTTATTGTTTGGACATTCATAGTTGTAAGTGACAGAATGCACTACGCAAAAAAAAAAAAACCTTTTACATAGCACTGGGCCTCCTCTGGGTTTAGTGTTAAATGGCCTTGGCTTTGACTTGATTTGGGAGACTTTCTCTCTCCATAAGTGTGTGATTTCTGACTACTGATAATGGTGCATGCATAATATGAAAGACTTTAGCCAGTGTATGACTGCACCATCATTATTCTACAGCCTCTTAAAGCCATATGCTAGAGCTGTATTACTAATGGGCCGTATAGTGGAAGGTGACAAAGGAAATGCGACAGGGGAGAAAACACCAAAGCGACTGAATCCTTCTCAGGTGATGTGCTGTGTGAAGTTATTTTATCGTATTTGGGAGTATCTGTAGTCTTGTTGTGTGCTGAACTTGAATGTTTTATTCACTTTAATGCATCAAATGTTACAAAGCTGATACTTACTCATGTCTCAGAGAAATCTATTTTAGAGTCTATTTTAACTTGTGATGAGATATATTAACATATATTGATATTGACATGGTGATATTATTGTTTTCTTGTAACACATGGTCTGTATGACCAGAATCTTATAAGACAAAAATGACAAATCTTATATTATAGTAACACCTTAGCACATCGCAGTAATACTAGATCTCAAGATTATTATCTTAAGTTATTTTTGCTTGACATTTAACCCCAAATTGCTTTAAATAGTACATAACCATGCTGTAATGTTAAATTTATAACAAATGATAGATATTAAAACACACACACACACACACACACACACACACACACACATCTATCTATCTGTCTATCTATCTATCTATCTATCTATCTATCTATCTATCTATCTATCTATCTATCTATCTATCTATCTATCTATCTATCTATCTGTCTGTCTGTCTGTCTGTCTGTCTGTCTGTCTGGCTGTCTGTCTATCTATCTATATATATATTAACATGAATATATATATATATATATATACTGTGTGTATATATATATATATACACACAGTGCCCTCCAAAAGTATTGGAACAGTAAAGACAAAATTGCTCTGTTGGCTGTGGAGTCAAGACATTTGCAAAAATGATTAAAAGATGAATATGAGACAAAACTACAGAATGTCACATTTTATTATTAGCTGTATCAACACATGTTTTGTTCATCCCACTCATTGATGTGAGCATAAGTATTGGGACAGTTGAACATAAGGCAGATATAAAAGATTAAAAGCTATTATTTAGTTGCAGATCCTTTGCGCACAATCACAGCAGTGAGTCTGTGACCCATAGACATCACCAGACTTTTGGTCTCATCCTTTGAAATACTTTTCTCAGCCTTTAATGCAGCCAATTCCAATTGTTGCTTGTTTTGGGGAGTTTCTGCCTTTACTCTCCTCTTCAGCTGGTGAAATTCATGTTCAATCAGATTTAAATCTGGAGATTGACTTGGGCAATCTAAGACTTTCCATTTCTTTGCCCTTATAAATTCCTTGACTGAACTGGCAGGGTGTTTTGGGTCATTGTCCTGATGCAATATGAAGCACTTCCCAATGAATCTGGTGGCATTTTCTTGAATATTGGTAGGCAAGATGGTTTTGTACCCTTCCAAATTCATTCTGTTACTGTCATCATACATTAAGTCATCAGTAAAGTTGAGAGGGCCTGTTCCAGAGACAGCCATACGTGCCCATGCCATGACACCACCTCCACCATGCTTTACAGATGAGGCTGTATGCTTGGGATCTTTTGCAGTTCCCTTTTTTTCTCCACATTTCTGCTTTCCCATCACTTAGATAAAGGTTCATCTTTGTCTCATCGGTCCATAAACACAGTTCCAAAACTCTTCTGGCTCACCTTTGTGTTTTTTTGCAAACTCTAATCTTGCCTTTCTATTTTTGGTGCTGGTCAGAGGTTTGCATCTTGCTGTGTAGCACCTGTAATTCTGTGTCAAAGTCTCCTGAGGACAGTAGATTGTCAGAGCATCACCCCAGCTTTCTGGAAGTTGTTGGTGATTTTACAGACACGTCTTTTAGGGTTCATTTTCACAGCTTTTATAATTTGTCTGTCATCAACTACTGTTGTTTTCTCAGCCGATCAGGTAGTTGTTGGTTGCTGGTGTCGCTGGTGGTTTCCAAACTCTTGATTTCTCCATGCCCTTTGTTTTTGCTATAGCTCTAATCGACTTCCTCTTTTCTTTTAGCATCCAAATTGCTTGCTTTTCTCTCAAAGTCAGCTCCCTCATCTTCATCCTGGTTTGTGTGTGTCATCATCGAATGCAAGATTCAGAATGCAGAAGTAATGGATATAACTGATATGACACATTACCTGCTTTTAATATCTGAAGAATGAATGCAACAGGACACAGCTGATCACTTAGAAAGACCTGTGAGACATTCTAATTTATTGAGATGCACCTGTATTTGTTTATTTATTTATAGTTTTATCATCTGTTCCAACAATCTTTAGTGATAACCTCTCCACCTGGCCACAGAGACAGACGCTCTGGGGCCACCCTGGAGTTGCTGGACACATTAAACCCGTCTCCCACTTTTGCTCTTTCTTCCTCTTTTTCCTCTGCATTCCTGGCCTTTTCCTTTCGTCCCCAGGACCACTAGTTAAGCTCATGACCTGATGAGGTGTCCAGACCCACTGTCTATTTGCCAGTGTACAGATTTTTCAGCCCCATGTCTCCCATGTCAGGGGAAGGGGAAGAGGTCGCTAGACTGTGGTCCGGCACCCTGATGAGCATTTAGAGCTATCCAGGATGCTCTGGAGTCCTGTGGCATGGACCACACTTGATTTTTATGTCTTTTATTAGTGCCAAATTCAGAGACACAAGCTTATAACTCCTTTAAGTAAATGTTTTAAATTTTTTACATCATATTATTCTGGATTCGAATGGGCTCGTTCTTTAAGTGCCTGTCTCTCAGCTTTCTACATTTTATCACCTCTGAATAAGTGGACTGTCACAAAAAGTGACAGTCCATGATGGAGGTCATTCTCAACTTGTCAACAGACACCAGACAGTGTCTTTTTGGCAGACGGCAGCCCTCTGTTTTTTGGGGATGACTTTTTTTTTCTCGTTTAGAATGCATAGCTACCGGGAGATGTGCCGGCCGTTCTACGCGTTAAGCTCCTCTCACCAGAATTTAGAGTGCAGACTCAAAAAACCTCGCCTACAAGGGCATTATTCCCCCGCTCTCCTTTATCAGCCTCCACAAAAGTGGGTCTCAGTGCTGCGATTTCATGCTTTCAGCTTACTAATAGCATTATACAAAATACCATTACCATGGGAAGGACACTGCTGCACAAAAATGAAGGCAGAGCTCATTTTGGCCGACTGAGTGTTTTTGCAACAAAAAAAGAGAAAACTTTTTCCTTGCGAATCACACTGCACTGTGATCCTGCACACAATAAAAAGCTCTGATATGCTATTTTTCCCTTTGGGTTGTTTATTGTTTACTGTGTATTTGCATGGCTGTTTTGTCGGGATCATTGGTTTCAGTTCTTGAACTTCAAGAGCGTGCAGTGATTTTCTATATTTTCTTCTAGCCTCCATTGTAGAAAAAAATAAAATGATCCAGCATGTTATTGAAACCAATAGTTCACCCAAAATGAAAATAATCTTTATGTACTCATCTTTTTTATTTACTCTCTTGTTTTTACAAACCCATATGATTTTCTGTAGAACACAAAAGCGTGAATGTAAAAGTAAATGAGGATGGGGGGCTGTGACGCTTCAAAAAGGAAGCTAAAAGGACCATGAAAGTGTCATTAAAAGAAGAACAGACTGAAATGTAAGTTGAGATCTAAGAAATGCCACTTACTGTATAATCTTCCAATGTAGTGAGGTGTTACTGTTTGACTAGATCACTGAATGAGTTTAACTCAAGAATCAGATGAGTCTGTTTTGTGAACAAATCATTCAGACAGTTTTTGTGAACTGAATCAGCTAATTCATTGAAAAGTTCCAGTTTAGATGAACGATTCAATCACAAAATCAGACATCTTGAATACTTATGAATACATTCAGGAAAGCAGGACTGATGTCAAGATTTTCAACTTCTTTCACAAATCTACCCTATAGCTTCAGAAGACCTGTCCATTAAATGTGGACCGTGATTCCATGGTGCTTTTTTGTCATTTTGGAGTAGCAAAAATATTTTTAGAAAATCACATTATGTGTTCCACAGAAGAAAGAAAGTCATACAGGTTTGGAATGACATGAAGGTGAGTAAATGATGACAGAATTTTCATGATTGGGTGAACTATTCCTTTAATTGATGTATTCAATGGCACTCTGTTTACTCAGGTGCCTCTCCTTCCCTTGTTTTTCCTCTTCATCTTCTCTCTTGCTCGCTCATTCTCTTTTTCTCTCTCTCCCTCTCTCTCTCCCTCTCTCTCTCTCTCTCTCTTTCTCTCTCTCTCTCTCTCTCTCTCCCTCTCTTTGGTGAATAATGAACAAACCCTTTGAAAGCAGATGTTGCCTCTTCATCAGCCTCTTCAGAGAGACCCTCTTGAAAAAATTAGTTTGTTTAAAAAAGGAAAAAGAGATAGAAGCACGGCATCAAAGTGCCGACTGACTGATGTTAAAAATGGCCAAACCGTGGCGGTGTGACAGAAACAATACCTCTGGCACATCTCTTGCTAAGCACCATGAACGATAATGATATTAGACATGGCCCAATGAAAATCCCCAACCTGACCCTTGAGAAACCCTCTTCATGTGCCTTTTTTTGGACTTCTTCTACTCGGTCGCCATGTTGATGAAACAGTTGTAGGAAATAGAATGATTCATTGGGTTATATAAATTAATAGTTCACCTAATAATGAAACTGCTGTCATTATTTAATCTCTGTCAAGATTAAAATATACACGATAGAACTATATTCCAATTGTCCTGAAGCCATAGCATTGTATGGCAAAAGAATTGACTACTTTTATGATGCTTTTACATGTTTTGAAGCTTTGTAAGCACCAGTTCCTATTCATTGTCATTGCATGACAAAGGTTTTAGATGTTCTACTCCTATCTGTTTTAACTTCTTCATGGACTATTCATGTTACCGAACATCTCATGATGATGTGAGAAGAAAAACAAGCAGTCAATAATTAAGCCAGGGAAGAAGGAAGGCTGGGTTAAGAGGCTAGTCTTTTATAGTAGAAACAGAAAATCCATAAAATAAATGATTCTACCATCCTCAAGAGGTCAGCTCGTGATTTTCATGGAAATGCAGCTTGAAACTTGCAAACATAGCATGCATCAGCTCTTGTAAATCAAGAAGGCTTTGGCCTTTGGATCTAATGAGAACATATTGAAGTGCTTTAGTCAGAGTTTGCAACCATTTTTTGAGAATGTGCGAGTTAAAATTTGACGTGGTCACATTTGTACGAGTGCATGGTCTGCGCTGCTCCAAAGCATCTGCTTCATACAACGCACGCTGCAGAGCCGCAGCACATTGTAGCAGGAGTTAGATTTCACTGATCACTTGAAGAGAGGTGCTTCCAGTGCGAGCGCTTCAGGTGTAGAGCCTAGTTTATACTCCCTGCGTCAGCACGAGTGCGAAGGTGCACGCCACGGACAGAGCGCAACGAATGGGTTTGGTTTTCAAACTAAAGTAGGTGAACATGTTGGTATTCTTGTGGAAAAAAACAAAACAAAACATGCAAGTCCTGTTAGGAACAGCCAGTTTAGTTTTACTTTTCTTTTTGTTTTCGTTTTGGAAAGCTTGTTATCTTTGCTGTTTACCTCATGTTACGCTATGGAGGCTTTCCTTAATTTTTTTTTTTTTTTTTTTTTTTGATTATTATTATTTATTTGATTCCTCAGTGTTTGCTAAACATTCTGTAATTTATTAGTCGGTATATAATAGAGCATGTGATGCATCCTATGCCATGCCTCCTCTTATTCGTTTTTGTTAATAAAGGTTATGTAAGCTAGTTTGTCATTGTAGCCTACTGTTTTATTGTTGTTGTGCTTTTTAATTAAGAATAACAATGAATCCATCTTTTGTTTTAGTCTTAAAAAGTGAAATGTGTATAGATATAAGCAAAACAGACAATTCTCTTTTCTTGTAAAACGTGACAAGATCGCGAATTTGAAAGTGAAAGTGAAAGCACACAAAAAAAGGAACTCCTGTTCACAAAATTTAAATCACAAATAATACTGATGAAAAAGAACGGGTTGAATGTTGAACACTTTCGTTACCATATAACTATAAACTATGATAAAAGTTCATCAGCATGCATTGATTAATCAAATGTTGTAGCAAAAAAAAAAAAAAAAAAATTGCAACCAAATTATGTGCTCGTGCGACCAACTGAGAAAGTTAGTCGCAAAAGAGCGACCAGTGGGAAGAATGAGTCTAGAGCCCTGGTTTTAGTGGAAAACATGTCAGATTGCATATCTTTTATCCAATCGATACTTTGCAGATTGAATAAAAAGGATATGGGATAAAACTTGCAACAGCTTGTACTCTAAATGAACAAGAAATCAATAATGAAAGAATGTCTACAGACGTCTACTATTTTCTGTTTTGCCTCTATGGAACATATACTTTTACTTTTACACTCTATGGAACATATACTTTTACAAACCCGTATTTTTGCTGCTCACTTGAAAATGTCAGCGTTCACAGGCACAATTAGGAGTTTCCTTGGCCAGAACTGTTGCTGAATGATTGAGTGTCTCACTACAAGGTTATCAAATAGTAGACCATCATTGTTGAAAACTGGCAAAGTGATACTCAACCTCTCTTTTTTTCCAATCTGACTCTTGACAGGGAACCTAAGTCTCCATGAAAGACTTGAATAGATGGAAGAATTAAATAAGAAAGTGCTTACCATTGTGAAAACATCCGAGTAGCAAGGATAGAATGAGCTTAGCTTTCCACCTAAATAAGAAAAGCAAGCATCCTGACAGCAGCTCACTCATTGGTGGTGCATGTCTTCTCAACACAGGTCACAATATGAAAAGAAGTTGCATGCCCTGCAGTGGCTGACCCCTGATGTTTCTGCCTTGTTGCACATGTTGGCGATGTTAAAGTTGATGGTGTTTATTCCCAAGGCAGGATGAGAGTTTTTGAAGTCATTTTACAGCTATGGAACACTTCTGCCCAGTCTGCTAGAAGATTTAACATGATCAGAAATGAAATACAGAGTGATACTATTTCTAAATGTCTTAAGCCACTTTTGCTTGATTGATCGCAGGTGCTTCTTCTGTTATTTTTAATGAACCACTTTTTTTTTCAATACAGGACGTGACCTCCCTAAAGCGTCTTCCTGAATAGTTCTGCTTGACTAGAGCATATTAATCACGTTAAATGTTCCAACCAGGTCATTTGTCAGGGGGTTAATCAGGGCGGTATTTGTCAACCTCTGACTCCAAGGTCAGGTGGAACCCCAGGCCCAATGATACAGTTAATAATCAAGATGGGACGCTAGTAATTGTTGCATCCTGATGATGAAAAGAAAAGTACTTGGCCAAACCAGATTGACAAGGCAGATTGACCAGTAGGGGGTCTGCTTTTTCTTTTTCTTCATCTAGATTTTTTCAGTATTATAATTAATATCCTTAATGCATTGCTCATAATTCTTGTCAACACAAAAATTTCATATTTTGATTTAAAAGACAACAGTCAATGTATTTGCTACAGGGTTTGTCCATTTTTTAATATTATCATTTTCATAGCTAAGTAATATGAAATTGCCAGAAAATGTAACTCATTTTATTATTTACATTCTACTATAGTGTTTAATAATGTTTTGAATTGAATTTGTTATTTTTAGTTTTAATTTTATGTTTAGTTTAAGTTATTTATATATATATCTTTGTATTTTTTTTTTTTGGAGGTTCTAAAGCAGCTATCACACAGCTTGAGTGCAGTATGTTTTGCGAGTGCTTTAGCCTCTCTTCTCTCAACTTGAAAATTGTTATCGTCAGCTTGCCATCACTCTTGGCAAGCTAACATTGCTCACACTCTTCCCTCTATCAGGGATGATTTTCTGGTAATTGTTGGCGTCTCACAGGTGTGTGTGAGCTCCGTCTAGACACCGCCGCTCTTATATTAGAGATCATAAAAGAGGCACGACTGTCACTTACGGTGTGAGAACTGTGTAATGCGTGTGAGTGTTTGGAGGGGGGTCTGTGCTTTTGACAGGGAAACGCTGAAATAGCGTGTTTTATTGCACCTCTGAGTGTAAAACCCAAGGCCGCTGGGAGAATGTTTGTGCCTCCTGTGTGAGCAAGCGTGTTTAACGAGCAGAAAGGAGAGGAAACGGCCATCTTGTCATGAACGCGATGCGCACACAAAACTCAGTTTCAAGTGTGAAAGTGACTTACTTAGTCAGCAGACAGGCTCTCTGTCACTTTGTGATGTACATTTTGTGTTTGTTCTTCCAAGAACATGACATCCTGTTATTTGGCCTGAGTATAAACTTCACTCTGCAACTCGTCTCATATACCGTTGTGAAACAGACTCCTCAAATTGTGTGACATTTTGAGAAGAGGTGCGCCAAATACTTTTCAGTTAGTTATCAGTTAGATTATTTCCCACCAACAACCACCTAGCAACAGGCTGACAGCCATTCAGAACACCTCTGCTTAGCAATGTCCTAGCAACCACTTAGAAAGCCCTAGCAACAAACTAACAACATAACCATTTAAAACCCCTTAACTGTATGCCAACTGGCAACCTCCCAGCAACATAGCAATGATTTAGAATACCTTAACAACTGTTATAACAACACCCTGACAACCACCAAGAGTATCTTAGCAACCAACTAGCATCATGCAACCATTCAGAGCACCTTTACATCTGCCTAGTAACCACCCAGAACAATCAAGAACAACATCAACCCACATAACAACAGCTTAAAACTGTAGAAACTGCATACCAATAGACTGGCAGACACCTAACAACATAGCAACCATTCAGAACAACTTAGCAACCACCTAGCAACATGCTAACATCCATTCAGAGCACTTTAGCTTCTGTGTACCATTTCCCTGGCAACCACCCAGAGCACCATCATCAACAAGCGTTCAGAACACCTTAGTAACCATATAGTAAATGTTACCAACCATTCAAACAAATTCGCAACTGCATAGCAACTCCCTGACAACCACTTAGCAATATATAAACCATTCAGATCATCTTAGCAACAGCATGGCAACTCCTTGACAACCACCTAGCAATATAGCAACCATTCAGAACACCTTAGCAACCATCTAGTAAATGTTACCAACCATTCAAACACCTTGGCAACTGCATAACAACTCCCTGGCAACCACCTAGCAATGTAGCAACCATTCAGAACACCTTAGCAACCACCTAGCAGCATGGTAACAACTCTTAACCACCCAGAACACCATCTAGCAAATGCGACAACCATTCAGAACACCTTATCAACAAAATCGCAACTCTCTGGCAACCATACTGAACTCTTCAGCATGTTTTGTACTGGCAAGCACCACTGAAATGTATGACATGTCTTTGACAACGAATCATTCTGCCAGCCTTGATAATTCACTGTATTTCAGATTACATAACACTCTTCTTTTTTTGTTCTTTCTATCAGGTGGTATTAAGGTAGTCTAGTCTTAAGGATCTTATCTGTGCTGGTATAAATCTTGAGACTATAGCATGCCCCCCAGAGCCTGTACTCTTTCTTAGCCACAATTATCATTCTTTTAATGAAATGGCCTGGCGTTTAGCAAACATGTTATGAAAGGATAGTTTCTAATAGAACTGGGACACCTCCTCCCCCATCTCTGGAGGATCTAATTAAACTAAACTAGTTTCCAACCCGTTCTAAATGACTTCAGAAAAACCCATTCATTATGTCTGCCCTCCAGTCCTGTTAGAAATATACTCAAACATTATATTTATGAATTAAATAGGTTATTAAATGGCTTAAGTGTTGTTGAGAAATATGCTGCGTCTGAACCCTCGAGAGTTGGGTTGCTTTCCATCACATCATTAGAGTAATGCGGCTACTGGACATGAGCTTAAGCCCAGAATAAATGTGCTTATGAGTCTATTAGGCATATCAAATAATTAATCCTGATCTCAGGTTCTCCAAGGTAACATTTTCTATAGTTTTTCATCAAATTTGACCCGAGCGCAACAATTCGATAAACTAATCCACCTTCTCCGCTCTATCTGATGAAAGTGTAAACCCATTGATCAAGGGCCGACTGCACACAGAGACTTCTCTCTGCTGCCATAGCAACAGTATAGACCTTTAACTGTGTATTTACCAAATAACACTGATGCACGCTAGTTGATTTTGACAAAGAAACATTGTCGGATGCATGTAAATCTGGTGTCTTTGTCTCATCACTTTTGTTTCCTGGTGCGAATGGTAGGTGGTCTCCATCCAAATCTAGTCAATGAGAGACGCAAACCCATTAGACCTCAGGTGTGGCTATGACTGTGCTAAATAAATCAATTTCTCTGCAGGCTTTCCTCATTGCCACACTCACCATAATTCATCCGGTCTCAAGTCCATTTGGCTAATAGCGATGGGGCAGAGATGTCCAACGAGGCCGCTGATTGGCTGTCTCTTGTCTGTGCAGGTTCATCCAAGACCTCTTAGCTGAGGACAAGGAGCTTTATGTGTTCTGACAGAGACAAATGGCTCGAGAGAGAGTGAGAACGATAGAGAAAGAGAGGTAGACAGTGAGAGGTGAGATAATCTTTGAGTCGGCTGAAAACGAGCCCTGCCGGACTGCCAGGTTGTGCCTCCCTGATTAGAATTGCAGATAACCCAGACAATGAGGTGAGACTGAGCTACTGGTGCTGGAGCTTTGATTGACAGCAGGAACAGCTCTGAAGCTCCTGGCCCGGTCTGTGTGTGTGCTCGCTCTGACGGCCAATAGACGCTTTCAAATAGATCGAGCGAGAGGAAGCCATTTATTTGAAGCGCTGTGCATCCACTGCGTTCTATCAGATGAATTTATAAGATGATCTAAAAGGTGGGTTTTACCTCGTAAACTGAACTGTGATTATTGTCTAAAAGGAAGGTTTAAAGAAAGTTTTAATGGGCAGAGAAGAGAGGCAAAAGCCATCTTATGTGACGCACATAAAAGTAATATTTAAGCAACTAAAATGGATGTGCAAGACTAACATTAAAAGTAGGGTTTGGGAATCAACTGATTAACATGGAATAACATTTTAGATGTTCTCGCACCATGCATTCTTGCTCTGATATGGACGGGATATCGTACAAAAAATAAAAATAAAAATAAAACAAATAAAGTAATTTTCCTGCACTACTATGCAACAACGCTGCTAATGCTTAAAATAAATTTAAAATTTAAACACGGGAGCATTGTATTATGATTCCCGAACAAATGACTCTTATGAACTTTTATGGTTCTTTTTAGCCAAGCAAACCTTGCAACACATCCATGGTAGTCCGTTTCCTGAACGAATGACTCCTTTGAACCAATTCTTTTTATTGAAACACACAAAGGTTTTAACCTACTGTTTTATGTAGTACTTAAAGCTTGTGAGATTTAAAATGTGTGTAATTATTGACTGGGTGTTCATATCGCAGTTTGCAGTTAAATATAAACACGTGTTTTGTTGGTATAAAAATAAATAAAATGATGAAATATGTGACCACATTTTTTATTTGTTTATTTAGTAGTATTATTTAATATAATTAAGGCCAGTTCTTGGATTGCATTTATGTGCCTATAAAAATGTTTTTAATGTATTGTTTTTACGTGATTTATTATCAAAATTATATTGTAATCTGGCTGTGGGATTGCTTTGTAGTAGTAGTTGTTGTTTTTCCAAAACTGTTTCCTCATAGAGTAAATACTAAAAGAAACATTTGTGGAACCAATAAGGAACAAGAATCACAAAATTCCTCATGATTCCCATCTCAAGTATTTTATATATTGGACACTGGAGATATGGAGTTTTTCTTTCCAGTAGCCATGGCCCAACAACAGGAAGTACAACAACCTTGGCCCTTAAAGGTCAAGTTGTCTCATGTTTGTTTTAAACAAAATGTGGCCCTTCGGACGAATGTGTAGCCCCTGGAGTGACCTTCATGATACAGCTTCTTGTAGGAAGCAGTATTTCAAATGGTCAGTGCATTCTGTGAGCTCTACTTAAAGGACAGCGGAAATGTGACTGTGGTTTGAGTCCTTGAAGGTTTCACCCAGTGCACACACACATATTCACAGAAAAATAGTGTCAGAATCCACCACATGTCATTTCCAACCGACATGCTGGACATGTTCTGTCTCTTAAATGAACCTCAGGGAATTCGCTGCTGGATATTCCTCTGCTATTGGGCTGACAGGAAGCACTAGAGCTGCCCTCGGTGCTCATGGGCAAATCTGGCACCGGTAAAGACACATCTCTCCACCTCAGCCAAACCAGCTGTCTTAGTCTGCCAACTCAGTCAGTCCTTGATAAGCATGGGTAGGAATGCAGCCATTTCGGAGATGAATATGGATTTATTTATTTGATTAGATTTTTTTTCAACAGATCTCAGTAAAACATTTTATAGTAAGATGATGTTCAGCTCCGTATATGAAATGAAATAAAAATCCAATATATAAAGTCAGAGGAATAACACTTGTAGATTTAATTGACAGTAGCTTCATTTCAGTCACCAGAGAGTGTTGGTATGAATATGTGCAAGATGATCCAACTAGATTATGAATGCCTCATCTGATTTCACCTCATTACCTCATTTAAATGTCATAACCTTTAACACAGCTGATTATCCCTCTCATTGAAATACTGCCACAAAGTAAAGCTTTCTCTGTGTGCTTAAAGGGCATTTAAAAGTCGTATGCGCTCAGCCCGAGAACACAAATTCTGTTCGGGCCTTTTAAATTCACACTGTGTATTTGATTTGCTGCAGGGCTGTTGGCTCAATGACACATCAAAAATGAATCAAAAGAGAAAAATAGGAATTTTTGAAGCATATCGAAAGAGTTATAATTATACTTTTCTGCAGTTTCCATCCCCGTTTCTGTTTTTGGCTCAAAATATATTTACCACACTGAGATAATTTAGATTTTTTTCCTCCGCTCTTCCTAATGTGGTTTCATATCAGCTTTTGGTGCTGCGAGCAATTAATTTGTTGAATTGTGATATATTGTTTTAAGATACAACCCGTGTTAATTGGAATTCAGAGAGCAACTGCCACAGGGTTTCAGGATAATGGTTGCTGTTTCTCTTCAGTCACTCTTCAGTGGCGCTTGTACACTAAAGGCGGTTTTATAACAGGAAGTCCTGCATGAATGCTTGTGCTGAGAGGGAGAGGGTAAAGAAAAAGTGATGAGTCAGGCGTGGAGGAACACGACTGAATGAGAAGGCAACCAAGCGTGCTGGCCATTATGTGTATCCTTCCTGTCAATCATAAGCCAGACTGACAGTTCACACAATTGCTTTAACAGATGATCTCCAGGGAGAAGACCCTCAGCCTTTCTGAATTGATCATGACATCAAAAACATTTCTTTGAATGTGCAACATTTATTCTATTCCCACTCGACACAGAGCGTGGTTTAGAGAGATAAAAGTAGGTTTTTTGACTATTGACTCTTTGAAACTTGCACTTCTTTAAATGGTCTAAATAGAGCTTCCAGTATTTGGTGTGAAATAGTCCTGCAAGTATATTGGTGCTCGTCACTCCCCCTTCCCCCATAGAAAAATGATGGTGTTAATTAAGAAGACCAGCAGGAACAGACTGGGATCAAGATGGTATAATTATTAAAGGCCTGCTCGTGCTAATGCGCTGCACTTTAGCTGTGGGCTCAGGATGGCAGAACCCTGGAAATCCACAATCTTGCTTCCATAGACGTCTGTAATTTTTATCAACCAGTTCTTTTCCTCAAGAGTTACAAGCATAAACTGCCTGTTTCATAAACTGCTCCTCTGTTACATAAACACATTCTTAAAGCACATTGGCATTTTTGTCCTTTTTTTTAAGATTTAACTAAAACCTTTTTTTGTAAGGTTTTAGTTTTGCCTTTCTTTTAGTTTTGTTTTCATGCATCTCATGTTTTGTTGTTTTTTTAAATACTTTTTTTTAATGTAAAAACAAAATAACATACTTAAACAACAAACCTGTTTGGATTTTTTTCATTTTGATTCACAGATTTGTTTTATTTTTTATACACTATCATTCAAAAAAAATATTTTTTCTTTCAAGAAATTAATAGTCTTATTTAGCAAGTATGCATGAAATCATAATTTAGACATTTATAATTTTACAAAAGATTTCTAATTCAAATAAATGCTGTTCTTTTGAACTTTCTGTTCACCAAAGCATTAGAAGAAAAGCTAAAAAGAAAGATGTATCAGTTTCAAAAAAAAAAATATTGTCTTTCTGTTTTCAACATTAATAATAATTAAATGTAAAAATGTTTCTTGAGTACCAAATCAACTTATTAGAATGAATTCTGAATGTTACATTGAAGGATAATTTAAATTCAGCTTTGCCTTCACAGGAATAAATTACATTTTTAAAATATATTAAAATAGAAAACAGTTCATGTAAATTGTAATAATATTTCATAATAGTACTATATTTACTGTATTTTTAATAAAATAAATGCAGCCTCAATAAGCATAAGACACTTATTTTTAAAAACATTTAAAAAAAAAAAATCATACTGACCTCAAATTTTTGAACGATAGTGTGTTTTCATTTTTTTTTTTTTGTACACTGAAATGACCAAAAATCTATTGTTTTGTTTCAGAAGTTTTTGCTTTGTTTTCCATTAAATAGATAAAATTAATCCCACTCAGAAATATTACAGTATTCGAAGAGCAAAATATCAGTGGTCAGTTGGAAGCTCAACTGAAGAACCTTTTAACAGTTTTAGCCAGAGATCTTCCTCTAAATGTTTACATGACTCGTGTGGCACTGGTGTTTTTGGTTCACCCTGAAGGTGCTCGGTGCTCTGGGCCGGCGCCGGTCAGCACGAGGCCAGTGATTTGTGCCGTACAGCTGGGCCTGCAGAGGGCGGGAGGAGGTGTGTAGGGGAGCGCTGGGTGTTTTAGTGGGCAGCTGCTAATGCTTAATCTCTCCCATGCTGACACCGGCTGAATTAATTGATAGTGTTCTCTGGAAGTCTGCTGGAAAGTTGTCAGGGCCCGTCAGATAAATCACTGGACAGGATTCCTCTTTGTCGTTTACTGACTCTGGCCTCAGCCGCCTCCGTCTTTGTGTGTTCATGTGGCCGGTCACAAGAAGGGGGGTTGGAAAGAAAGAAAAATAAAGCCCAGTCAAAAGAGTGGGGATTTGCTTGCGTGTGTTCGCTGGATAGTTCCTTGTTTTCCAACTGAAATGTGTAACCAGTTGTATCGAAAGCCGTACAGTATATTGTCAGTTTCTTAATTTCCTTTTTGTGAGAGTACGAATGCAAATTTTAATCTCAGTTGAAAATTATACTGAAAGTTTGAGGTCTTTGTAGAGAGTTAACTAAAAATGTTTATAAAGGATGGAGACAAAGATGCATCTTCAATCTATTTTTCACAATTAGGACAAACTAAACTGAACTTTGCATTGCTAAGTATGATTTCCTGTTTTACATGAACATTCCTGACCCTGCATTCATTCTCCACAGTGACTGATACTTGACCAGCTAAAAACTTGGATTCTGTAGTATAACATACTTAACCTTACTAATTATGATCGAAAATGGCATAGGAGATTAGAACGATAGGAAAGAAAAATAGAAGGATTACACTAATAGTAGCTAATGTATAAACAGCAGGAATGTAGATTAATATGTGTAGTCACTACTAAAAAGGCTCTCCCAGCTCTGGCTTATGTACACATGCATTATTTCTAGGGCTCACAGTGAACACTTTGGAGAGGAATTGATATTGGAACAGTTATTTTAAAGATGACATGAAATGGTTTGGCGAGTGCAGTTTTCTCTCCCGTGCTGTTGTACTTCATTTTGCAGTTCATTTTAAATGCGTAAAGGTTTTTTTTTATTAGCTTTTAGGAGTATACAAGCATTTAAATCACTTTAATTCTAATAGATATGGAATAACAATCACAAAACTTTTGATTTTTATTATTATTATTTTTTTTATAGATTCACAGAGTAGCTTGCAAAACCAATTTTCATTCTAATAATTTATTTTAACAGTTCTGCTGTTCCTTAATAAAAAAGGGGGAAAACAAACTCACAAATTCTGAATTATTCTCACAAAAATCTGCTATATGAAACATTGATTCAGTCTTAAAGTGGAAGTGAAACAGTCAGTCAAGTTTTCATTATTTAGTAAAGTGATTTCCACATTAATTAAAACATATAACAATCATGAGTAATGAAACCATTTAAAAAAAAAAAAAGGATGTTTTATTATAGCTTTTAGAGCAAGGGCGCCGCCATCTTGCAGTACCGCAGCGTGTGACGTCACGGGGTTGGTTCGCTCCGTTGGCCAGTTAAGTAATATATTATTACGTAAGTATTTCTTTACTTTTTGTACACACGCTTGTTTAAATGGAGGAAGGCGAACTTGAAAGGACTGTTGAGCCCATAATAAGTGCAACTGCTTATGCATTTTAGCCGATACGGCAAGGGGGCCAAGCATTACTGCCTTTACGGGTGGAAGAAGTTGTGAATCTGCAAGATGGTGGCGCCCTTGCTCTAAAAGTTATAACAAAACATCCTTTTTTCTTTAAAATGGTTTCATTAATCGTGTTTGTTATATATTTTTTAATTAACGTGGAAATCACTTTACTAAATAATGCAAACTTGACTGGCTGCTTCACTTCCACTTTAATGTTTACCACTGCAACAGTGTGTTTATTTTTGGCATGGGCCTTATTGATGTTTACACTCTCAACAGCCACTGCGCTCTTAATGAGATTAACACATAAAAATCAATTAAACTTTCACTAAAAAACTGTGTTCAAACCAAAGCAAGCGTGAAACTGGAGGATATTGTTTCACTGTCACATTTGCCTCCTAATGTTACGTGATGTTTCGACCGATTCGAGCCCTTCACAATCACATTGAATGTCGAAAGCCATCTCATCCAATTTCCGCACAAATATTCTCTGCTAGATCAGCCTACGCAATGTTACTTCATCCTTTTTTCTTGCTTAAGTAGTGATGCCAGGAAGCAATAGCTTAACCCTGATCAATGTCAGGGTTTTTAGTTTTACAGTTCTTTTGAGCGGCTGGAATTTCAGACATCAGCATGCTGACACATTTCAAATGCTCGGCCTGACAGGTAACATGTCTCAAGGTACAGATAATTTGAGTCTGATCTACTGAAGTTTGCTTGTTAACCTGCATCATTTAAACCGCTGAGAAATGTCAGATGTAGGCAGCTGTTATTGTTATTGCTTAGTTACTTCAGCATTTTATTTATTTAATTTATTTTTTTACTGTGCGAGGTAGAGTGTATATGAGGAGCACTGCATTAATAAATTTGATAAATAAATATACAAAATAATACGCTTTGTTGAATTATTTTGTTACATTTAATTTAATTATTTCCATATTTTATATATTTTATTATATTTACTTTTTTGTATTTTATTTTGTTTGTCTGTGTGTGTGTGTGTGTGTGTGTGTGTGTGTGTGTGTGTGTGTGTGTATATAATTATTTTCAACTCTCGGCTGGCTTGGCAACTTACATTTTCAGGCCATCGCATTTTCTTTGACCTTCAAACATAGAGCTGCTCTACAGGTGTGTCTCTTGCTCGTGCTCCGGTCCAATTACTCATTCCCCTCACTTCAGGCACATGACCTTTGACCCAGTACGTATGATCGCATTCTTCCGTTTTCGTTTAAGTTAATTTTATTTAGGCACAGGAGATTCAGGCTCCATCATTCTCACAGTGGAGTCTCTGTACGTGCTGGCTATACACTTAGGTGAATGGCCCCACAACAGAAGCAGATGTTCATGCATTTTAATCTGAAATTGTGGCTTTTGTTTGATTGGCTCCATCTCTCTTCATTTCCGTAATTACTGCTTCTGTGGAAAAGTCCATCTGAGCCAGGAACACCGAGAGACAGAATGGTGTTTTTTCTCCCCCTTTTTTCACTCTTTCTTTCTGATGGACAGACTCAATTTCACTTTTTGCCTGTAATTACTTGGGTTTGACGGCCAGCACTGTTGTCATTTTCCCAGAAATAACAAGTGAACAGAGGCCCTCTGTCCCAGGACTCACCTCTGACTGGCCGTCTATTTACCTTCACGGCACCGGGCTGAACTTAGGACGTAATTCACTTCACCGGTGTCCTTGTGCTGGTTGAGACACAGCTGCTTTACTGCCTCAATTGGAAGTAAAATAGAACACATTTTTTGGCACACTGTGATCATTGACAATTTAATGTGTATTTTTATTCACTGACGGCTGAGTTTTTTTTTTTTTTTTTTTTTTTTTTGAATGATTGATGATGTATATGTGTGTGTGTATGATAAAGCTAGTTTCAAGTCACTAATCAGGTCAGCAATAGCACAACAGCAATAATTCACACATTGTTGTGTGAAGTCTTTGAAATGACAAGACTCTTTCACCTTAATATGTTTTGGTGGTACATTTAAATCTACTTGGTTTTCTTGTGCATATTTGTGCAAATGAATGAATCCGTGAATGATTCTGTGTTTATGTGTTGCTCTGGCTTTGCTGGAGAAGAGTAATTGCGACTGTATGAAGAGGTGCCAAAGGCAATCTGACCTGAGGGTGCAGGTGATAATGGTCATATCAGCAGAGAGTTTTCTTTGTAATAAGACACTGTATGAGAAGTCAAAGGTGAAAAATCGCAGTTATATTGTTTGGAAAAAGGAGGCGCAATTTTGTGTGTGTGTGTACATACGTATGACTGTCTGAAGGAAATCACAACCCACAGTTCTTCAGCCTTGAAGTTTTATTGAGAATGTAGACTTGCCCTTAGAATGTCTCTTGCCCTTTTTTGACATTCTCTGCTTCCTCTAGAGCCCACACCAAAAATACAAGTCTAACAAAACATTTCAAAACATTCAGAATGACCGGCAAGTGTCAGGGCTACGGTGTCCCCAGGAATCCAGCTCCGTCGGAGTCTGGCACCGAGCCGTCCGCAGCTGTCAGAGTCCTGTGCAGCAAAACGCCAGCACCAGATGAGCTTTGGTAACCTAACCTGGCCCAGGACGCTTTATGAGCCTGGGAACAATCCTGTGTTTTCTTTGAAATGCCTGACCCGACCCCCTGGGTGCTAGACACTAGTGTTATTCCAGTGCTTCCCCAATGACTTTATTTTTTCTTTTCCTCCTTTTTTTTTTTTTTTTTTTCAACTGTGGTCAAAACATTATAGAAAATGCATTACAATCCAATAAGAATGTCCGGAATGGAGTTCCTGTCTTTTTTCTCTTACTCAGAGTTGCATTAAGAAGTGTTTTGGTTGTGTTTTCACAGGTCCGGTCTAATGACATTGATATGTGAGTGCACTGAAAAGCACACAGTGAGAGACCGAGGACTAAATAAAAAAAAATGTTCAGAGTGTCTCTCCTGCCATTGTAATACCTTTTATGAGCTCTTTGCTTCACTGGAAGAAATTAGTCACAACAAAGACAGATCAAATGTAGTTTTCTAAAGGGCTACTGGATACACTATTTGGACCTTCGAAAGAATGGACTGTGCTTATCTTACATATTTATTTGTAAATATAAGAACACTGCGCTTCAGTGTGTTTTTTGGTTTTGCATTTTTTTCACCTCTAAAACTATGTAGTATGGTAAATATGTTCACTGTAACAATGAAGACAAGAGAGAGTGAAAACAAATCATGTTGATATACGTTGTACTTGACACTTTAGAGCATTTGTTTCCTGCTTTGTACTCCTCCATCATGAAATATGTCCAAAAGTGAGATCTACTCCACCCTGTGATATCCATCATAGCCAACATGACAGTCTCAGGCCTTGTCTATACATTTTTCAGATTTTTTTAAAACCCAAACTGTTTAAAAAGCTTCAAACCACAGACAATAAATACCCAAAGCATACACAATATTTTATACACAGTATCACAGCAGGATACCCATAATATTATTTCAGGAGGTTCTTGTTAAATGTTAAAACATGTTTAAGTTAAAAAAAATATTTGAAAATGCTTCAGGGTTTTTGAAATAAGTCTCTTATGCTTACCAATGCTGCATTTATTTGATCACAGATACAGTAAATATGAAATATCATTACAATTTAAAACACCTATTTCTATGTTAAAATGCAATTTGTTCCTGTAATGGCAAATCTGAATTTTAAGCAGTCATTACTCTAGTCTTCAGTGTCACATGATCCTTCAGAAATCAATCTAATATGCTGATTTACTGCTAAAGAAGCATTTCTTATTATTAACAATATTGAAAACAGTTGTGCTGTTTAATATTTTTGTCTAAACTGATGTTTTTCAGGATTATTTGATAAATATAAAGTTTAAAAGATCAGCATTTATTTGAAATAGGAATTTTTAGTAACATTGTAAAAGCCTACTGTCACTTCAGTTGAAAACATCCTTGCTGAATAAAAGTTAAAATATCTTTCCAATAAAATCCACAGACTTTACCGCATTATAATATATGTAAAACTATAATAAAACAATAAACTGACGAAAATGAATATGCCAGATAAATATTGACAAAAATGTAAATTTATATTTACATTTAATTATTTTAATTAAATTCATTAAATTATTTACATTTATTTAATGTAATTAATATTTATAAAATTATATTTTTGTAAAAAGATAAAAACTATGACTAAATTTATGGAAAACATCTTACCTGTTTACATGAATCACAGAAATGTCTTCACTTTAGAAGTCTAAAGTGTATAGAGCAGCATTTGCTTGTAGATGGGAGGCCAAAATGCAGACATATACATGGGGCCTAAGATCAAACATAAAAGACAGAATTCTTATCTGTATCTTGTATCTGTATTGAGACAGCTGAGATTTTTATAATTTTCATCACCATTTCGAAGGGAACTTGAATAATGTTGCTCTCTTTAGTCCAACTGCCTGAACAGTGAGTGTGATTAGCTAATATAACAATTCGATGGAGCTCTGAAACTAGCGACGGCTGACGAGACATCTAATATCTGACATTTAGAGTTCTAAGGATCTCTGATTGGCACTTGATTAGGGTCTAATTTATGGCATTATCTCCTCCAGTAGAATTAGCTGAGTAGAAAATTGTGTGGTAAATCACAGGGGCTGGGAACAGGAGGGGCGGGGAGGAGCCGGGAAATAAGGCATAGAGTTGGAATCAACACTTTCAGTTACCTAATCATAAAGTTGACTTTCGGCCCAACAGAATGGCACAGGACCACCAAGTGTTTGCCAACTCTTTTGGCACAGAGGCATTCCTCTCAGTGCAGTTAATTTAGGACAATTTACAGAGCTCTTCTTCTTGTTCTTTCATTCCACCTCCAGAGTTTCCATTCCTCACCCAGCCCACCCTAACCCACCCCGGCCTGCACTTAATGGCAGCTGCTCCCCCAGGCCTGAACTCCAAACCTCAACAGGGACGGAAAATAATTAGGGAGGGAAAATTGTGCCTGACACCATTTCTGAAAAGCAGGGTATTGTAATGAAAGCAGAGCAAGGATCTTTGTGTCAGAGGGAAAAATTGAAAGGAAAGGAGTCGGAGAGAGAAAGACTTTGCAAGAAAGGCCTTTGGGGGGTTAGCGAGGTATTACTGTCTCGCCGCACTGCTTGTGGGAAAATGTTGAACCTCATGCATGTGCCTAACAGGTATCTGACTTTTCTCCAGGCACCGTCTGCACTTTTGCAGGAGGAGTGATAAGATATTGAGGATGCAAGGATCTGATAGAAGCACCTATGAAATGTACAGTACTTTTTTAATGAAAATATCTTCAATTTATTCATTGTTTTATTAATTTTAATCAGTAACTATAATGTGGAAATATTTTATTATGATTGAAAATATATATTATTCAGTTTTACTGGTATAAATTGTATTCTTTCTAGATTTCCCCTTTTCAGACATTTTTAGTGCATTGTCATAACATCTCAGTGTTTTTCTCTTAAATTTTTTTTGTCTTAAATTAAGTATTGTCATGATGCAAATTTTTCATCTCGTCTTCATTATTGTTGACAAAATCAATGCAGAACACCTTCAGAATGAGTAACTCAACTGGCACTGAATCACACATCCAACAGTCACAAGCCTTGAGCGGATCGATGCAACATTAGCGGTAATGGCGGAGGAGACTTGGAATGGCCATGGTGGACAACACCAGATGCTATGCTGCATAGTCAGGGAGCGGATAAGTGACAGATCTGCTGTTGAAAGGTCCAGCGGGGGCATCTTGGCTTTTGAAGAGGAGTGAAATATTACACTGGGCGGCATAGTTGCAGGATTACTACAGGCTGAAAGTGCTGTTTTTAGAGCCTTGGCAGCTGTCTTGAAAGCACAGGAAGCCAGGGACTGCAAATTTCTTTAACAGCCAAGCGATCAGTGTTTATACTTTAGGGGACTGTGTGAATATGCCCTTGTTGGGTTTTATTTGATGACCACGGTTGTGATGTCACTCTTCAGTTTGCATAATGAGCCACAGAGCAGATGATGGCAACTTGTAGAAGCTCTCCAATATGTCTCGGACTGCACTTAATTGACACCAAGCGGAAACAAATGTGTTGCTTAAGTGTATCGGTAAGACCGTTAATGGTTAGTATTGTGCCAGAAAGACACAAATAGCACACTATATCTCTTAATGACACGTTCTCCGCTCAAAGGTAACAGTAAACACCACACTTAGCTAATGACGATCAGAGGCTGCCCTTGTAAGTTCGCTAGCGTCACAATCAGCAGGGAATTCTCCTTAAATCCTCCCCAGATTAGAAAATAAATTGACACCCCGGCTCGCATCTGGGTCACGCTTCTGCTGCGGCTCGGCTGAGACCTGCTTTCGGTGTTGCTAATTCATTTGTCATGAACAGAAATCATCGGAGTCGCTAGGGAACGATTGGGAACAGTAAGTCCTGCATTCGGAGCCCTACACAAATTCCCCCGGTTAGACAGCTACGGTTATTGATTCCCGCAAAGAATTACATTGTTTTGTGCCACACGTTGTTGTGTCTGACTAGAAAGTCGAGGAATCGGCTGACTGGACATGATTGCGCCCGAGATCCAGGCCCAGGCCCCTGGGCTCATTACCTGGGCTGGATAGGAGAATAGGCTCTTGCCTCTGCTTTCTCATCTCGAAAGCCATTTTTTATCGGAATTCATCTCTAAATATACCTGTGGTGGGTGAGGTGGGGGGTTAGTGAGATTACGGTATTGAGCCGGCAGACGATTTCAGTTTTAGCGCCCAAAGCGATTTCAGATTGCCTGTCTTTAGAGATGTATGAATGCCGGTGCATTTTGATACCTTCGCTTAGCAGCGAAACTGGGAGCACGGGCTGCCACTCACACTGACACTGGCGTCACCTGATATGGCATCTGCAGCACCCAGCCCGCTGAACTCTTCTCCAAACAAATGGAGCGAAATTAAACCTGAGCTACTATGATGCAAGGCCACAGAAATCAGCTGAAGCCTCTCAACGCATCTAACGGGATTTGCTGTCACAGTGAACTGAACTCCCAGATTACTTCTGAAAATCATTACTTGCGTCGTACAACAATGCAATCAGTTTAATATCCTCGGGAAGTCACGTAGGCTGGTGCCAAACAGGCGTTTGGTTGCGACGCATTAGAGACCCAGAGATATGTTGCTCTGAAGCTTGGATATTTTGTAATCGGGAACTCGCTTCAGACCTTGCAGTCCAGCAGCCTCTTGCCTAGAATATTGATGAGAGTCTGAAAACACCCCTAATGCGAGTGTCGGTGTGCATGTGGGTGATAGATAATCCCATGCAGGCGGACAAAAGATGAGAGTCCAGGGACTTGAGCCCAGTGAGAAGATGATGATGATGATGATGATAAGGAGGAGGAGGAGGAGGAGGATTCAGCAGCAGCTGGTGAAGGCTCCAGGGCACCTGAAGACATCTCTCAACCGGCCTGGCTCTCTTCTCTCATGGGGAGAGTTCACCTAGCACCTGCTGGAGGTGATCTGAAGATATGTAAAGAGCTAAATCTGCACTCTCACACAAAAGCATTCAGTCTACCACCATTACTTTCTTGGTGTTTTCTTTAACTTCAGGCACTTTTGTGTCCCTTATCTCATTTTTCATCTTAAGTATGAAATGTTTCAAAACAAAAAACAAAACAAAACAACAGGAACATGAAAAAAAAAAAACTTTTTCCATCACTGTTATTTCCAAAATGTATGTAATTTTATTGTGCTTTTAATATAAAAACAGCTGGAGCACAGCATAATTTTTATATCCTGCTGTTCAAAAGTTTGCGGTCAACTAGATTTAAAAATGTAGATTTTTAATGTTCACCAAGGCTGCATTTCTTTAATTAAAATACAGTGAAGAGTACTGTAGTGAAATATTATTAGAATTTAACATAACTGTTTTCTGTTTTAATATATTTTAAAATGTAATTTATTCCTGTGATGTCAAAGCTGAAATTTCAGCAGCTGTTACTCCAGTCTTCAGTGTCACACGATCCTTCAGAAATCATTCTAATATGCTGATTAGGTGCTTATGAAACATTTCGTATTATATTATGTTAAAAACAGTTGTGCTGCTTAATATTTTTGTGGAAACCATAATACATTTATTTTCAGGATTGTGTTGTAATTGTGTTGTAAAATTCTGTCACTTTTGATCAATTTAATGCATCTTTGCTAAATAAAAGAATTATTTTTTCTTCCTTACTGACCCCAAAACTTTGAATGGTAGTGTTTATTTTACTTTGCAGTGCTCTTAGTAGCTGTTTTAACATTGAAAACACAGACACACATATACACATAGGATGGTATAGTCTGAAGTCATCCCTGTATGCAGTACATTCATCAGCTAAATCTTCCATATCTTTAAGCCATTTTACAGTGCTCTCTACAGAGTTGCTGATTTTACAATGCAACATGCATTTTTGCATTGTTGAAATTGGCGTGTCTGCGTTAACCCTGATGGTCTCTAGAAATCTACGTATTTCTACAAGAACTCACTCAACCGAGTCACTGGCCTTGTCAGTGATAAACACAAAATAAGCAAAAGAAAAAAAAAGTAAAAACACTTTTTTTAGGCTTATCCGAGCGAAGATGAAAGCTATCAGGCCAGTATGGTACATGCTTAGCGTGGGATTGTGAGGATACAGAATAAATCAGCATTTGTGATGTTTTTCTGACCAGCCTGAGACATGCAGAGGGCAGTGATACGAGAGCTGCATAAGCATCAAATAATCAGATATAGGAGAAAAAGCTCCACAAAAGCTGAAACACATTTGATCTGTTCACCAGCAGCATCGGGTCAGATAATAATGGGCTTTGACAGGCTGTGAGGAGGTGAGGAAATCTTGATTTTGATCATGTGCTGATTGACTTGTATCTCCCGATCTCCATCCGCTCCTTGGCCTCCAGCTCCAGATTTTGCTCAACAGCTATATACAAATAGGAATCATAGAATTTCAGGATTTGAACTCTGACATTATTAGAGGGAGGCATTATGCTAGTTCTCACCTCTAGGTTATGGTTAGCCCATGTGTATGTTGAGTTATTGGGAATGCATATTACTTGATTGTAAACTTGATGTTATGACGTGCAAAGGATTATTTTTGAGAAAATATTTTTCTTGGTTGGAAAATTTCCATAAACATAATCAGGTTTTATATAAAAAATAAATACTATTAATTGTATTTGTTTTAATTTTTTTTTTAAATCAACCTCATCAGTGGGTTGCTTGAGGACTAGGATCATTCAACAGACAGCAAGTGGGATGATCCGTAACATCATAAGCTTTTCTTTTAACTGCCCTTAATGAAAAACAAGCGTTATTAATTATTGCTTTTGAGTAAAAATATCTTCATGCACTTCTACAAACAGGCCGACATTTCTGAGGGTTTATTTCCTGCGTAAATGCTTCCCTTCTGCTGAAGCCCAAACATTCACACATGCATGTTGATTACCTATTCAACATACAAGAATTTATTGCCTTTTAACTGTGCTTGCAATCTGCAATAACATGCTCCACTTCCTGTAACACTCATCTCTCAAAGGCTGTGGTGTGCTTGACCAGGCGTATTCACGAGAAGCGTGATTCACAGCCAACTGACTTTTAATGCTAACGCATAAGAGCTGTAATAATGTACTTTACATGCAGCAAAATATGCTGTTTTTACGGTAATGCTGTTTGCTGAGCAAGAGGCTTTGTGCGTAATGGACTCTGTTTACTGGGGCCTGCTATATTGTAGACATTGGTTTATAAAGTGTTCAAAATTATACAATAGTTGATTATGGTCCGTGAATTTGATTAGCTGAGAGTGCTGATATACAGCAATGTAATTTTGACTGTCAGTCTGTGAATTAGGGATTGTCAGTGATTCTTTCTGTAGGTTACATCGTAACGCCAGTAGGTGGCACCAAGTGACTTTTTGAGAAGTCAATGAATCATTCACTGAACTGTTTAGTTCAAAACCCTAATTCATTCATGGATAAAACTAATGACTCGTTATAAGTGTGTCATTGACTCCTTCACTGAACCGATTTATTTAAAAATGACAATTCATTAATTTCCATCTTTATGAGTGAAGCATTGAATTTTTCACTGATTCATTCAGGAACACAACAAGGGTTGTGGCTAGAAGGGATACAGCTATGGCCGGAAGTGACGCAAGTCTTGCAAAATCTAGTTTGCTAGTTGTCGTCTTCACTGTATGTTTAATTTTTTCCTGTCCATCCAGTGAGATTTTAAATGATTTTGGTTCAAAGGACTTTGCCACAAACGTAGGCTGGTTAGTTCACTATTTGTCTTCTTTAATGTCCATTTAATTTACTTTTATTTTTTTCTTTCACTTTCTTCCTGTCCATCCAGCGAGATTTTACGTGACTTCCAGTCGTAGCTGTATCCCTTCTAGCCACAACCCAAAAGAAATGACTCTCTTTATGAGTGAGTCATTGAATCATTCACAAAAATCGAATTGTTCAAAATGTTGATTCATTCAGGAATCAAATACAAATAATGTTTGTTGCTGGAAGACACAACAGCCAGTACTGTTTTGGAGGTGTTTGGGACTATATTCGGCAACAGAAGTTGGCAATCTCTAAAATGTAAATTTCTCAATATTAACTTCTTTTATATTGAGCTGTTATATAAAATGTACTTTGTTGAACTTGAGTGATCCCTCCATGTGATCAATGCTGATTTGTCAGCATTTCTCAGCAACTGTATGTATTAAAGAAACATATAATCTTCACATAACAGCAGGATGTAAAGAAGTATGCCTACACAACTCTGTCAACATGTCCATTGCGTTCTGATGGCGTTTGATGCGGTAATTGACAGGCTGTCTGAGCAACCGATTCTCTCATTGCAAGCTCTGTCACTGTCTTCATCTTTTCGAACTGAGTGCTTTCTCAAAAGTCATCGGAATCTGTATCTGTCGACTTGCTGTCGCTCAGACCATTAAAGATGATTGATCGTGGTGGAAAAATCTTCCCTCCAGCTGGTGTCTCCTAAAGAAAATTGTTATGAAAAAACCTGTATGTAGTTTTTGTCAACTTAGGTGGAGTTTCTGTCTAGGAACAAGAGCAAGGAAAATGGGGCTTTGTTTTTTGCCAAAGCAGTTCACACTCATTTACAACGTCATTGCACAATGAATGAGCGAGTGGATCAAGTCGATCATGAAATTTAGCTCGAGCTCATCCTCTTTTCTGTAACAGCGGGCTGTCTGTCATCTTTATTGCCTCTCATCTGCTTGTGTCATTAGCGTACTGAGACTGATCTCCTTTATGACATGCTGTTCATCTCTGTGCAAACCAGATCAGTGGCAGCAGCTAAAACATACATTTAGGTCACATGTATCACGACCTTTTGGCTGGGGCATTCAATCAATCACAGGTTGTAAAGCTGTTTTAAAGCAGGAATGATTTGTCTTCATCTCTACATGTAACTATAAAAATGTAGGACAGGGCTAGATTTGATTGGGTCGTGAAAGGTAGACTGTGCTATAATTGGTTAAAATGTTTCTCCAACGTTATCCTTGGTTACATTAGCAGAACAGATAGCCTAATACATTTCAGATATTGAAAAAGTTATTACATTTTGATGAAAGATTATGAAAACATTTTTTTCTTAAGAATGACGAGTACATACTGTAAATGGGGTCAGTTTTCATTTCATGTTCTCTTTATAACGATCTTCTTGAGAATAGATTACAGGAGGTCTGCGTCTCTTTGTGTATTTATGCTTACATGTTCTGCAGATTTATTTATTTTTCTTATGACTGTACCTTTATGATGTTTCTCTGTGATTGATAATGGGTCATAGGCTTTTAGAGGGAGGAAAACCATTTGGATTTCTATTTCTCTGCCTACTCATGTAAGCTGTACCATCACTCAAAGGCATCCTGGGTTTACCCATGTGAAATTAAAACATCGGGAGGTGGGGACAACCAAGAGAGAGCAAAATAACACACGAAACAAAAGCTTCAAGACAAAAGTTCATTTTATACAAATCAACAGTGGTCAGGGATATGAAGTGGTTTAGCAATTTTTAGTATCAGTAGATCAAAAGGTCATCTTCCACAAGGGCTCTTTACAATCTTTGATTTGATTTGATTTGATTTGATTTGATTTTGTTGATGCCTATATGAATTCTGTCCTATTTTAAAACATTAATTTATAAGAATAGTTCAGCACAGAATTGAAATCATCATTTCTTCATATTGTTCTAAACCTGAATGCCTTTGTCTTCTGTGGAGAACAAAAGGAGAAATTTTTAGGAATATAATATTTTTTTTTCTGACGATTTTTTTTTTTTTTTGTCCCTATTGAGCATAGACAGACCTTGTCACAGGCTATGAATTGTTGTTGTGCGTGACAGTTCTTCTTTTGTGGTTTTGGAACATGATGATGAATAAATGGCACCATTTTTATTTCAGCTGAAAAAAAAAAATTTAATATTGCAACAAACATTTCTGTTTTCACATCAGTGGTGTTTCTCTCTTTCAGTGGATGGCTGCATACACAGAGCCGCAGGTCATCTCCTGTACGAAGAGTGCCACTCGTTAAACGGCTGTGACACTGGAAAAGCCAAGATCACCTGCGGCTACGACCTCCCCGCTAAATGTAAGTATCAGCATGTTGCCCTTATTTTTTATTTTATTATTTTGCATGAAATGAAGACCACTGTATACAGAAGTCCAGGGAACAGCAGCGCTCACAAACCCCCTCATTGGATATCTTACCTTGTAGTTTTTTAAACAAGCATGACTTCTAGAGATGAGTTAATTACAAGTGTAATGAGTGAGTGTTACCATGCTTCAACTTTGTTTATGTTCCTGCGGCAGAGCACCCGTTGTTTGCAGCGACGCAGTTCGAGCGCGTATGTGTGATTAATGGAGTGGTATTATTAGTGCGCTGATTATCATGATGACTTGCTGTGGTGTGCTTGGCTGGCTGAAGGGGCCATCTGTACTCCAACAAAGACATTAAGGGAACTATTAGTTTGTAATTTGATTGATATTTCATCCTTGATTTATTCCATTAGCTTATGGCATTCTCTGACTCATGTGAGTGATGATGAACGTCACGCTGGTAGTGGCTGGAAGACTGCGTTGCTACAAGGCAGCGTCGCGGGATTTAGAATGCGAGTGGGTGTCTTGTGTCGTGCCGTCCGCCTGCTGTGGTGAAGATGTGCTTAAAACATTAACGGACTCCTAATCTATGGGCTTCTCCTGAGGTGGTCTGATGTTGATAAACAAGGTCATTGCTCTACTAAACCCCATTAGACGGTGATTTGCAGGTCTTAGCTGGTTTAGGATGGTTTAACTGGTCTCCCAGCCTCGTCAAGCTTGTGTTCAGTCAGCTGTGTGGATAATCAGCTGGTTTAGTTGGTCAACTAGCTGGTCTCTCAGTCTTACCAACTGGGTAGTGCTCTTACATGATGTGGTTTACTGGTTTTAATCAATTTATCTAGTCTTCCAGCCTGGTTAAGCTGGTTTAGTTGGCTGACCAGCTTGTCTCCCAGCTTTACCAGCTAACTAGTGCTCTTGAATGTAGTAGTTTGCTGGTCTTAGTTAAGTTATCTTGTCTTCCAGCCTAGTTAAGCTATTTTAGTTGGTTATCCAGTTCCCAGCCTGACCAGCTGACTAGTGCTCTTGAATGATGTAGTTTGCTGGTTGTAGCTAAATTATCTAGTCACCCATCTAGGTTAAACTGGTTTAGTTGTTCAGCTAGCTGGTATTTCAGCCTTAACAATTAACTAACACTCTTAAATGATGTGGTTTGCTAGTTCTAGTTAATTTAGTTCAGGGGTGCCCAAACTCGGTCCTGGAGGGCCGGTGTCCTGCAGAGTTTAGCTCCAACTTGCCTCAACACACCTGCCAGGAAGTTTCTAGTATGCTTAGTAAGAGCTTGATTAGCCTGGTTCAGGTGTGTCTAATTGGGGTTGGATCTAAACTCTGCAGGACACCGGCCCACCAGGACCGAGTTTGGGCACCCCTGATGTAGTTGGTCTCCCAGTTTGGTTAACCTGGTTAGTTGGTCAGCCAGCTGGTTTTCCAGCCTTACCAGCTGACTAGTGTTCTTGAATCATGTAGTTTGCTGGTCGTAGCTAAATTAGCTAGTCACCCAACCTGGTTAAACTGGTTTAGTTGGTCAGCTAGTTGGTCTTTCAGCCTTGACAGTTAACTAACACTCTTAAATGATGTGGTTTGCTGGTTCTAGTTAATTTAGTTGCTCTCCCAGCTTGGTTAACCTGGTTTAGTTTAGAGGTCTTCACGGGTCCACTTGGATCTGAAAACCCGAGACCTGACCCGAGACCCGAGCGGGTTCGGGTCCAAAACTTCTACTAGTGCCTCGGACACGGGTCGGGTTCAGTATTAGCAGCCTCGGGTCTCGGGTAATTAAAATAAATGTGCTTTTCCCAAATGGACCCGATTAGACCCGAATTCTTATAAACTTTCCCGGATGCGTAGCCTACTTGTGCATTCATGTTAAGTTCATTTTTGAGGAACGCACGTAAAAAAAAAGGAACATATGTTTGTAACCTCAGAAATCCATCTTATAGATATGAGATCCATCAGGAAATTCACTCACTTCATTACACTGCGTGTCAATGTAAGGCTTTTCTTTTTTTGTGTGCAGAAGCCCTTCACCAGAGATGAGGTAGCTAATGTTGCAGACAAAACTAGCAAATCCATGATTTATTAACTTATCTATTTAATTTTTATAAAACTATCACGTTTATATTTCAAATCCACCGGTTACAATTAAAAGCCAAACTCAGAAATAACATGTATCCATCAGGTAGTCAAAAATGTAAAGTAATAGGCTAATAAGTAAATAAACTGAATGAAAGTAATGGAGCAGCGGCCAAATCAGTCAGCAGGACCCCAGAATTTTTCCGGACCGATGCGGGGCTGCAGGCTGTGCGCACATCAATGCTGTTTATGTTCAGGTCCAGTCGGGTTCGAAAATAAATGCGGTCGGGTCGGGTTGGACTCGGGTCTAATTTCATTGGGTCTGTCTCGGGTCGGGTTTATCTTTTAAAAAAAATATTTATGCACGTCGGGTTTGGGAAAAAAGTGATTCGGGTCGATTCGGGTCGGGTACGGATTTTAGAACCCAAGAAGTTCTCTAGTTTAGTTGGTCATCCAGCTGGTTTTCCAGTGTCACCAACTGACTAGTGCTCTTGAATGATGTAGTTTGCTGGTCTTAGTTAAGTTACTTTGTCTCCCAGGCTGGTTAAGTTGGTTTAGTTGATAAACCAGCTAGTCTCCCAGCCTTACCAGCTGACTAGTGTTCTTAAATGATGTGGTTTGCAGGTCGTAGCTAATATAGCTAGTCACCCAGCCTGGTTAAACTGGTTTAGTTGGTCAGCTAGCTGGTCTTTCAGCCTTAACAGTTAACTAGCACTCTTAAATTATGTGTTAGGCTGGTTCTAGTTAATTTAGTTGGTCTCCCAGCTTGGTTAACCTGGTTTAGTTGGTCAGCCAGCTGGTTTTCCAGCCGTACCAGCTGACTAGTGCCCAAAACCTGTCTAAAACTAGCAAAACAAACAAATCTAGCAAGCTAAGCATGGATCGGAGACCAACTAACCACCTTAGGGTTACATTCTTGTATTCTTTTATCGGTGCTGTTTTTCCATGTAAACATTAACTATTCTGATTTCTTTAACCATTACAGCTTGTAAAATTGGTTTACTTTTGCAGTATGTTCAATTTCTTTGTGCTTTTTTTTTCTTTGTGTCTTTTTTAAAAACTGTGTGATCATACCACTGGTTTTTTATATATCCTATTCTGTATTTGATTTTCTGTCATTGAAATGTGGAGCAGCTCAAATATCTTGCAAACATTGTTACATGTTTTGTGTTCTGCTACCTGTCTTTTCTAACAAGAAGCTGATATTGACTACATGAGAAGCTCTGTGGCTTTCTCTACTGTCCTTGATTTAATGTTATGTCACTTCTGAGCTAAAACAATTGAATTGAATGTAACAGCATCCAGTAACCTTGAAGCAATCTTTCAGACAGTGATGCCTGAGCTAAAGCTTTTTATAGGCTTATCGAATCCTCTATGGCTGGATGATGTGATTCATTAGTGGAAAGGCAGAATCTCGGCGAGAGGTACATACTGTATGTCTCCTTCAGCCCTTAGGAGATTCATCAGCCCTAAAAACATCAAACGAGTAAGCTGCATTTGGTCTCTTTCTGCATCAGCATCATGTCACTTCATTATTTCTCTATCAAAGCTGACATCTACTGGAAGTCTTCGAGCTTTCCCTCGCTTCTCTCTTCCTCCCTCTCCCTCTCTCTCTCTGTATGCTCTACCCATCATTTGTTTTTTTTTATGTTGAGCATTTACTCTTCTGTGACTAATTTCCACCCACACACCAATTCTGAGACTGTCTGTGTTTTTATTTTATTTATTTTCTTTTTATCATGTCAGAATGTGTTGAGCGCCTTCATTCAATAATCGCAGAAAGTCTGTTTCACTGCTTTGTTTGTAGTTTATAGGAATCATGCTTTACAAATAAGTCATGCTGTGTCGCCAAATGAAGTTGTTACCAGATTAGCATAATTAATTGTATGCTAGTGGTACTCAGCTGGTTTTGCTCCAGGACAGAGATTTTATATTGGACGTCAAGTGGTGACCCAACATAGTACCAAACTTGTTTATTGCTCAAAAGAAACAAAAATGTCCATAGAATCAATTATGAGCCATTTTATTAATACCAGAACAGGCCCAGCAGAGTCAGCTAAAATGTACTAAATTGACTACAATTTTATTAAATTATTAGAACATTAGAACAAACACTGGGCTCAATAGTTTATTAATATTAAATTTTTGCAGTAAAATACTGATGGTTACTCATGATTTGATTCTATTTTGATTCAGTGCACCTGTATCTGATTCTAAAATGATTCTGATATTTCTCAGGTTTTTAGCAACAGTGTTTATGTTCTTGACTGTCTGTAGTGTTGCACACCATACTTGTATTCATAATATTTTATCTTGTGAATTTCAAGCAATAGATTTAATAATAAATAATTTCATGAATTTGAGTATCATTAATAATTCGAGAGAGAATCGCAATGCATTGGTGAATCGATTCTTCTAGTCCCTGTGCTTCAGATGAGTTGACTAATGCATTCAAATCTTGAAAAACAGCTTCATTATGGCATGGTCTTCACGGTAGCGGAGGAAGGCAGCTCACCACTCACCACAAACAACACTGCATAGAAAAAAAACAGGCTGGGACAGTTGCCATGGTTATACTTGCAACTTGCATCACTTTATAATGCATATTTATCATCTTTGAGGCTCGTTCTGATTGGACACACAAGCTCTCTCAGCATCACTAACTTGTATGTTTGCGTTCCATCGGCATCTGCTGCGAGATGGTTTACTCTGCTGCGCCACAGAGACAACCAGGGAGAGCGGGATGCAAATGGCACAGATGGTCTTTTACCTTTTATATCTTGGCATAGTCAAATATTTCCAGCATGGGCTTTTTATGCTTCCATAATTTGCCAGAACACAAGCGCCTTTTCCCTCTGATCTGCTCTCAGAAAGTGTTCCCCTCTGTTTTTGGTCGAGAGGCAGAGAGAGGGAGCTCTACTACCTCGACCTTTTCTGGAGTCTTACCTGCGGGCTTCTCTCTTCCCTCTGGAATTGACGAGAACAGAGATTTTACAGTGTGTAAGGCCACTTTATCTCACTCTTTCCCTTTTCTTTGCTTCCTTCCTGCATTCCTTCCTCTAGTTTCAAGTGACCTGAGAATGCCTCATAGACTGAGGCGCTAAAGTCTCTGGTGATGTAGAGCAGATGCCACAGAAAGAAATTCATCCTAGTTTATAGCATCTTTTTGCTATTATTTTTGCTCTTGTATAAACAAGCATGTAGCCCATGACAGGTCTCACCAATAAGATTTATTATTATTTTTTGCCCCTGCTGGACTGGTGAGAATTTTACTTTTACTGACAACATTTTTACAGGTCTCACTATATAATTTTTATTATTAGTAGTAGCAGTACTAGCAGTCCTTTTAATCTAATATATTTATAATTACTGTAGTATCAGTTTAGTTTAAAATATTTTTAAATATATTGTTTTTTTAAATTTTTTTTAACAAAAAATCAAATACAATAAAATACAACGAAAATAGCACTGTTTAAGGTGCCTTTTGTTTGTTTAGCTTATTTCATGAACAAATTCAGTTTGGAAGGATGAGTAGAAGGCCATTGTCCCCATCCCAGATGATGAAAAGATAACAGATTTAATTAGATATCTGTCTTCAGCATGTTTTTTATACCTGTTTGTATCTCAAAGGCTTTCATTGTTGATTAAAAGAAAAATTGGACAAATAAATGGCTGGATTTGTGTGGTCAGGAAGGCGCTGAAAGCTCTAGAAGGGGAATTCAGTTAAAGTTGTACCTAGTGAGCTAAACTCCTCCACTCATCAAATGCTCATTCCTCAAAGGCATCGGCGCTGGCCTGCGTCCCTGCTACAATCAAGGTCACCGGATGGCAAATTATATTGCCTTAGCTAATGTTGAAATTAAACGCAAAAGAGAGGGGAGGAAAAACAAAGCCTAAGGGATAAAATGCTTCCGTGTGTTTGGACAGAGACTCTGAGCGCCAAGAAGAAACAACCCACTATCAGCCTCAGGAAAGTGCCTGTAAGTAATGAGCTAAAACCCGGCTAGCTTGGCTCTTTTTCCTCATACGCATACTTTACTTGAAGCCGATGGGACATGACATCTAAAAAAGTGCCCTTTTGGATTGCTGTTCCCATCATTTGATTCTCTCTTGCCAAAGACAAGAAAATTGGTGCTATTAGTGATCAGCAGACCTCTTTATTCTCATTTTTTTTCATGCGTTCTCACTTTTTTTTGGCTTAGATAGAACCAAGACTTGTGTATCTCAGAGGCAAATGGGACACTTGTAGGATCAGGCTGTCACATATGGCACACATTACTGAAGACTGGCCCTGGGATTATTAATAAATGACAGTAATTATCCTCCCACCATAGAGGAAAAAGGCACTAAATAAAACTGCGTGTGTTACCTCAATCTGACAATGAAGCCAGTGATTTATTTAGGACAATAGCCTTTTTTGAGGGTTGGACCCGTTCAGTAAATCATATCTTACGAAAGGGTGCACGCTTGAAAAATTGTATTATTTAGTAGCTTACTGTACTGTATAATATTCCGAGGCCAACTGTATAGGATAAAGCATTGGGAATTTATGGAATTATTTATTTTTTTCTTAAAGGAATATTCAGAGTTTAGTACAAGTTAAGCTTAGTCAACAACATTATTCCAGATTACCACAATATTATTTATTTATTTGGTAACACTTTACAATAAGGGTACATGAATGATCATGTACTAATGCCTAAATTAATACTTAATTCAACACATACTAATGATTATTAAGGGAGTTTACTAATTATGAACTATCCTTAACTACGACTGGAGTCATACGGATTCATGCATGAATAACGACAGCCTTAACTACATGTTAGTACATGTTTGATAGTTAATGCATTAATTAACATTTATGGGTAAACTAAATCAAATTCGTCTTTAAGAAGGAATAAGAAATACTCTGACTTTGAAATTAATTTAAATAATTTAATACTATCATAATTTGAGCATTTGACATCCTCGGCTTTGTCATAAACATTATTGGGTGGCAAAGGATTAGTTGATCCTCCTCATCAAGTGTAGAAAATACTAAATACACTAATGACTGATCTTGTCTGTTTTATGTTCATCTCTTTCCCTTTAAACTCACCCTATTGTGTCTTATACACAGATTAATAAAAAAAAAAATAAAAAAAAAAAATAAATAAATAAAAACAACCCACAAAGAACATTTCTTGAACAATTCCTAAAGAAATGCTCGAACTGAGTTCACTCTCCATCCAGACACAGCCGTGATGATCCTGTACCTCCGCTCTCTGACTTCTTGAAAACCCACACAGCATCTCTTAACCGGGCTGAATACTCTGTGTTAGTACATGTGTGTTTGATAGAAAGTATAACATAAATCATCATGAGCTGAGTTTAGTAAGTAGTTAACAGTGAATTCATTATGATTGGGCCCCCTCAGGTAAAGTCATGTCAAAATCAACTTTAACAAGCCATTAATTGATGTTAGTTTGTGGGTAGTTAAGAATGAGTTAGTTATGTTGGGCCCCCTCAAGTAAAGTCATGTCAAAATCAACTTTAACAAGCCATTAGTTGATGTTAGTGTATGGGTAGTTAATAATGAGTTGACACAATGAAACAATGTGGGAGTGTCCTCCTTATTCCTTTACACCACCAATACAACAAACAATGATTTTTAGTTATTTTATTATTTACATAATTTCACAAATATGGACTCAAAAGAAAGTCCAAACATAATGTTACCTCTAAAGACACACAGAAGGTCAAATATTTCTCGCCCAGAAGCTCAAAACAATGCTGTTAATTACTGTACATAACTTTGCAAAAAAAAAAAAAAAGGGAAATACAAACATGAGTTTAATTCGGTTTACAAAAGCAGATGACATTTATTAGATTAAAATATCGACATTATCATAACAACAAACCTTCCGCACCGAGCGAGCGCCTAGAGTGCACCACTAATGAGTGTCCCACCAGAAACAAACCTTACATACTGTGTTGTGTCAACTCATTATTAACTACCCATACACTAACATCAACTAATTGCTTGTTAAAGTTTATTTTGACATGACTTTACTTGAGAGGGCCCAACATAAATAACTCATTATTAACTACCCATACACTAACATCAACTAATGGCTTGTTAAAGTTGATTTTGACATGACTTTACTTGAGAGGGCTCAACATAACGAACTCATTATTAACTACCCACAAACTAACATCAACTAGTGGCTTGTTAAAGTTGATTTTGACGTGACTTTACTTGAGAGGGCCCAACATAACTAACTCATTATTAACTACCCACAAACTAACATCAACTAATGGCTTGTTAAAGTTGATTTTGACATGACTTTATAACTAACTCATTATTAACTACCCACAAACTAACACCAACTAATGGCTTGTTGAAGTTGATTTTGACGTGACTTTACTTGAGAGGGCCCAACATAACTAACTCATTATTAACTACCCATACACTAACATCAACTAATGGCTTGTTAAAGTTGATTTTGACATGACTTTATTTGAGAGGGCCCAACATTACTAACTCATTATTAACTACCCACAAACTAACATCAACTAATGGCTTGTTAAAGTTGATTTTGACATGACTTTACTTGAGGGGGCCCAATCATAATGAATTCACTGTTAACTACTTACTAAACTCAGCTCATGATGATTTATGTTATACTTTCTATCAAACACACATGTACTAACACAGTGAGTATTCAGCCCGGTTAAGAGATGCTGTGTGGATTTTCAAGAAGTCAGAGAGCGGAGGTACAGGATCATCACGGCTGTGTCTGGATGGAGAGTGAACTCAGTTCAAGCATTTCTTTAGGAATTGTTCAAGAAATGTTCTTTGTGGGCTGGTGTTTTTTTATTTTTATTAATCTGTGTATAAGACACAATAGGGTGAGTTTAAAGGGAAAGAGATGAACATAAAACAGACAAGATCAGTCATAGTGTATTTAGTATTTTCTACACTTGATGAGGAGGATCAACTAATCATTTGCCACCCAATAATGTTTATGATAAAGCTGAGGATGCCAAATGCTCAAATTATGATAGTATTAAATTATTTAAATTAATTTCAAAGTCAGATTTTTTTATTTTTAATTTTAAATTTTTTTGTATTTAACCAGAAATATTCCTTTAAAAATTGAACACAGGGTAAAGGTTTATACAGTGCTTTTTATGGAGTTCATGTTTATTGTCTAGAGTTTCTGCATAAATTTCTGTTTTAACAAAATCCTTCTGTACTTTTACAGTCATCATATCCCTAAAACAACTCTTTGTCTCTCGACACATTAAAAAAAGGAAAAAGATCATTTGCAAAAATATCAAATATTAATGCAACGGTTGATGGTGCTTGAATATCACTTCAAAACACTTTTGCAATGTGGTCATAAATACTCTGGCTAATCAACAGACGGAAACATTAGATGAAGCATTGTTATGAATTATTGAACCATCACACAACAGCAGATCCATTTTTGTGTTTGCAGATGTGTTTTTCCCCCTTCCCGTTTTCATTTTCAAGAAAACAAAGCACAGTGTGGTTTGTTTGTGTAGCTGTAGCGAGAGTTCAGCGTTTGACCAAGGACACATCTCTGACTTTGATATATCAGCTAACATTAAAGGGATACTCCACCCCAAAATGAAAATTTTGTCATTAATCACCAGTGATGGGAATAATGGCGTTATAAATAAACGGCGTTACTAACGGTGTTATTTTTTTTGGTAATGGGTAATCAAACGAATTACTGTTTCCCCCGTTACAATGCCGTTAGCATTACTGACAAAAAATGTGGCCTTACTGTAATTTATTATAATATTATTATAATTTTATTTTTCAGATCATCTGAATGGATGCGCAGTGTAGCTGTATTTGACATACCGTAAACTCTACTGTGAAGGTGCACATCTCGCCGTCGCTTTGTCTCAAACACACAAAGAAAGATACAGAGCGAGAGAGTCTTACATAACATGCAGAATTGACGCGCTACATGTAAACGATATTCTTTGTTAAATTTCCTGTCAAAATAACGGAGTTCCTTTGGAATTCTTCAGCTTTTAAGAACTGCTGGTTTCTCTGGTAGTGGGCGGAACTAATGCACAAACGACAATCTCATTGGCTGGCGCTCACCTATTATCGTCCCTGTTTTGATTTAGCAAATCAATTCGAGCGAACGCAGACAATGTGATTAATATTCATGAACCCAGCAGCTAATTAATCCTTAGTGTGTTTTATAGTGTTATTAGTAGTAGAATTCGTAGTACTTTTGTTAACTTATAAATTTTTCCCCCTTTTTTATAGAAACTACTAAATGACACACAATATCTTAAGCACCGTCACCGGTCCTAAGTTCAGTCAACATGACAAATATGCATTCATACTTGGTTATTCTAATTACTAAAGTTATATCATCATATAATGCTAAATTATCATAATATCATATTATAATGCTTGACTGATTGATGCTAAGTGTCAGTAGATAACTAGTGTAGATTAATATACAATGTTTTATAATAATAATTTATTCTATTTAGTGTCCATTTCATTAATTTAACATACTTAATATTGGGGGCATTGAAGTTATTTGACATTTGAACATTTAAAAAAAAAAAAAAAAAAAAGTAACTTTTAGTAATAGTTTAGTAAAAGTAATAGTTACTTTCCCTGGTAATTAGTTACTTTTATAATGATGTAACTCAGTTACAAACTCAGTTACTATTTGTGAGAAGTAACTAGTAACTGTAACTAATTACTTTTTTAAAGTAACGTGCCCAACACTGTTAATGACTTACCCCCATGTCGTTCCAAACCCATAAAAGCTTTGTTCGTCTTCGGAACACAATTTAAGATATTTTGGGTGAAAACCGGGAGGCTCGTGACTGTCCCATTGACTGCCAAGTAAATTACACTGTCAAGGCACAGAAAAGTATAAAAAACATCGTCAAAATAGTCCATCTGCCATCAGTGGTTCAATCTGAATTTTATGAAGCGACGAGAATACTTTTTGTATGCAAAGAAAATAAAAATAGTGACATTTATTCAACAATTCATCTCCTCTTTGTCTCTCTGTGTCAGTGTAGCGCCATTTTGGAGAGCATCCGATGCGCTACTGATGACAGAGAATAGCGTACGCACTTTGCGTCCATTGGATGCTCTCCAAAATGGCGCTAATGGCGAATTGTTGAATAAATGTTATTTTTATTTTCTTTGCGTACAAAAAGTATTCTCGTCGCTTCATAAAATTCAGACTGAACCACTGATGGGAGATGGACTATTTTGACGATGTTTTTTATATTTTTCTGTGCCTTGACAGTGTAATTTACTTGGCAGTCAATGGGACAGTCACGAGCCTCCCGGTTTTCATCCAAAATATCTTAAATTGTGTTCCGAAGACGAACAAAGCTTTTACGGGTTTGGAACGACATGGGGGTAAGTGATTAATGACAAAATTTTCATTTTGGGGTGGAGTATCCCTTTAAGCCACACACTCATGTTCCTGTAGGAGCACTGCAGTTTACTCTTTAACATCAAATCTTCTTTTTTCCTGTCAAAAGGTATTCACTCAGAGTGTTCAAGGTGAAATCTGTTTGTTTACTAGTGAGCAAAAACGTACATCTACTTGCAACATGTGCCTGATTATAATGCTTTTCCGCATCACATCTGCTATGATCAATCAGAAATACATATACATAATATCACTTTAAAATGAATGCACGCTATCTAGTGCTCTCTATTTAACACTGCAGGGTAGATTTCAGCAGCCCAAAATGTTGTGGGCTATTTGAAGGAATGGAGGAGGAAACTGATTTTATCCTCCTCCTCTTCTTTTTCTTCTAGTATCTTCTTCGTCTCTTCTCCTCAAACCCAGCAGGGTCTCATCTTTATTAATGCGCTTCTACGTAAACAAAACTGTGCAGTATTTAGCATCAGCTGTCACTGTGGAGCCTCAGCACATTAATTGTTAAAACCGAAGAGGACTGCCTGGGAAAAGTTAACGTCCCTGAGGAACGTTTAAGACAGAAAAGGATGGAGGAGAACGAAGGAGGAAGAGAGGGACTTTCGCTCACCGATCTCGTCTGAAATCACCCACTCTCGCTTTGCTTTTTGTTTTTCTCCCTGAGGCGGCCACAAACTGACAGTTCAAAATCCTTTCAATGTCATTTATTTTTCTGTTTGGCTTTTATTCTCATTTTCTTTAAGACAAAACATGTTTGTTTCTCTGTCTAGTGCTGAACATTGCCAACACCTATTCCTTTGGCAGAATGATTTTAGTGCTCAAAAACTCACTACCTGCTGCTACAGCTAATCAATGATAAACGATAATGAAAATATTTGCCAACGAATTTCAGTTTTGATTAGTCAAGCCATTAGTGACACCATTTTTGTGAAAAAACAACAACAACAACAACAACAACAACAAAAACTTGTAGTGGAGAAATTGTGTTTTTTTTCATGTGAGAATATCTGCGTTGAAGAACAGGATGTTTTTTTTAATATTTAAATTTAGAAATATTTATTTGAAATTTCTGTTGTGTTATACTTTATATTTATGTGTTACCTGCTTTAAACAATGGTATTATATTTATATTATACCACATAATATTAATATAACACCATTGTTTAAAGCAGGAAAGCATTGAGCAGTGTTGAAAATTTGATTTCAAAACAAATCTTTTCTCATTCTTTTATCTTCTTAAATCTTTTATTGTGTTTACTTATAATAAATACCCTAGACTCTCCTGGTTCTAGCAATTGCAGGACTGTGGGGGGCCCCAGTTAATGCATCTGGGGTTTCAGAGGGGGCAAAAGACATCCCTGCAGATGTTGTGTTTCAAACACCCTGCTATTAGTGTGTGTCAGAGGCGCAGCGTGATGGATGGACAGAAATGATTTAAGTGAGTGGTGACCAAGGCTAAAACAAGCCTCAGAGTTCGAGTGAGGAACACAGCCTGTTTGGTCTGTCTCAGCTTTGACCACAAACACGCAAGGGTCGCCGGCTTGATGATTAGCTCTTGCCGTTTCAGACAGGCTGCTCATGGAGGGAGTGTTTTATTATCGAGTTGTTCAAAAGTGCACTGAATGCCTTTGAAATTAATGCAGTGAAAGTTTTATAGCTTTCAGCATCTTATCTGAGTGCAAACTTGAAAGAAACAAAAACTAAAAATAGATTAGGGGAGAGAGGGGGTAAGCTATGCCAGTTTTTACTTAAGTTGTCCTCTAGGCAAGGAGAAATGAGAGAAGACAGATAAGAGAGGTAAAACTAATACTCATAGTTTTAGGATGTCCGCTATTAATTGAAATTAGAAGAAATCATCCAGAACGTAGGGACATAGAAATATAACAACTTGCTTTGTGTTATGGAGAACTCTGTTATGTCAAGAGGTAAGTTGAGTCAGTGGGAATATGTGTAAGATTTGCATTTCAAATAAAGTTATGCAACTCTTAAGTCTTATTTTGCTGAAATTATTTTTCTTTTCAAATAGTTAGTTATTCTCATAAACCTTATAATGATGGTTTTCATGTCAAAATCATTGACATTTAATGTCAAAGCTAATTTGATTTGAACAAAAATGAATCACTTTTCTAATTTGCATTTCTAATTCTACTGAGAGCTTCATATGATGAGCTGCTACGGAATATTCTTGTAACAACATTGTTACATAATGTACATTTTTCTTCTGTGTACGCACAGACTGAGAAAGGTCTTGATCAAGAGCAGGACCGCTGTGTGAGTAATGTCATGTTCATGGGCTCAGTTCAACAAGTTAATGGATAATTATCTAAAATATGGGCGGTCATGACTGAGCTGTTTGTTCTTTCTCCACGATGAGCTATTCATAGTGACTCATGAATTTCTCTCTCTCTCTTCCCTTCTCTCTCTTTCACCATATGTAAGCTATCTGATATACATGATTCATGCTTTTTATTTTTGTATTTTGTTTACGTTAAATTGTGCTTCATATATTTTTAATTTTATTCAAATCAGACTCCCAGTCTCTATTTTTGAAGTCTCATTCTGTTGGTAAAATAACTACCTTCTCAGTTTGCTGTCTTCAATACCAATTAACATTTTACTAACTCACTGCATAAAAAAATTTGATAATTACTGCAGAAAGTTAAATTGCGTTGGATCAGGCGCACTGCGGTGTTTATTAGCCAGTTTTGAAGGTCATCTCATCATCATCTCCATCAGCGTCAAACTCTCACCCCAAGCCAGATGCCAGGACTCTGATATTTACAGTAAACACACCTGGAGCAATAATACTAATCATTAGCACATGTCTTAGCAAGTGTGATGAATTCGGGTGGGTTAGGGATGAGAAATCACTCGTACAAACGGTTTCATCCAAGGACCGTCTGTTTGCCTCTCTTTAGCCTGCAAATGAAAATTAATTACTCCAGAGTACCCACTATTGATAAGTGACACATAGTTCATTTAGATTAAATTATCCCTCTGAATCATTATCGGTTCACTGGGTTGTGTTTGTCATTCAGAGCTCCGTCCTGTCATCTGATTGGACACCGCTAACGCTCCTGCAAAGATGATTGTCCACTTTAACTTGTTTATTGGTGGTCTGCCTACAGCTCTCTCCCCTATCAATTTGTTACTCTGCCATTTTTGCCGCCCTTTTAGCACATGGCATTTCAGTCTGGACAGAAACCTTCTGCATTGGCCCTCTCTAAGCATGGTTATTTACTTCCAAGTGTATGTTAGTGTATTGTAAGTTTGTATATGAGCTCTATTGAAAGAAGAAGAAGAAGAAAAAAAAACATTAGAGGAAATTCCTTCATGTTGGATGTTAGAATTCAGAGAGCTGTTTCTCCATTTGTTGAAGTGGCCCAAGGTGCTATGTGTGATCTTCCTGAATCAGAATTTCTCACTTCACGCTTTAGTCAGAGTTTCGCCTCAGGTCCTTTTTTTCTCAGCTACTTATGGTTTAGAATTATTTGATAACTCAGCACTGAATAGGTGCTCTAATATGATATATTTTCATTATGCAACTGTGGAAAATGCTTTGTTGCTGGCAAATGTAAAAGAACATTCCACGGCTATTTCTAAACTGATAAGTCTGGAACATTTATGCTGTAGTTTTAATGTTATTACAACATGTTTTTTTTTTTCTCAAAAAGGAGCAGGCGTTTTAGACAATGTTTTATTGGGGAAGTTTCATGACACTAATTATCCGCTTAAAGAGAACAAAGAAATTAAGGTACATGTTTCTTCTTTCATATCCTGAATCAAGCTAGTTTAAAATGAGACCTTACAGTTGTTTTCACAATTTAAGTGCTTTTGTGTTTTCAGGCGACTTTATAAAATGGTGATGTGGGCCCCCCATAATTCAGCAGCAGCAGAAAAGAACATGTAGGCTGGTGGCTCTGGAAACGGCAAGTGGGCACATCGTAAATGTCACCTACACACATAGTTGTTTCAAACTTTAGTGGAAAACCAGAGTCTTGCAGGTTGTCATATCCTGTTGTTAGCACTAGGGTTGTGTGCCATTCAGAATTTAATTGAAAATGCTTTTTAAATTCCAATTCAGTTCCTGAATTTGAATTTCTGTAGAAAATGGGAATGCAGAATTGCGATTCAAAATTGAATTTGGTTATATTCAAATTAAATTTACAAAAATTGGATTTTTTAAGTAGAAATGTTATCAAGGCAATTTTTTCGAATGTGGGTTTGACCAAAGTCTTGTTTAAAATTTTTTGAAATAATTGAAAAAGCCTTTGAAGCTTTGTAGGCTTGATGGATTGGATGGATGGATGGACAGATCACCTGTAGCAATAGATTTCCTGTCAATGTAAAGATGCGAACACATGCACACAGCAGTTTTGTTGATCATTTGAATACTTGACGTTGTCATTATGGATATGTTTTAATGAATCTTTAAAGAAATACTTTAAAGTGCTCAAACCATCTGCTGTATCAAGAGAGACGAATTACTTCAGTTCTCACATGCTAATCAAAAGCTGCTCTGTTGCCTTATTGAACATAATTACCGAGCAGTCACCAAAACCATCAGAATGCTCTGTTAATTGGAAGCTGTAGTTTTCTAGACTTATCTTCTTCCCTCCACCTCTTCTTTCACCGCCACTCCAGAATATTTGTGTTTCTTTTGTTGGCTGGACCTGTCAGTCGCACCGATGCCTCCGGGGGGTTGGTATAATTTGGTAATTTTGCCTAAACGGTGATACAGTGATTATGTGGCATCAGCTGCAGGCCTGTCAGAGAGACGCTCAACGCTCATCCATCACCGCAAACGTGCTACCGGGGAAAAAAAGGTACTCCGATAGACTGGAATGGAGGAGGGAAAATGCAACGGAGGGCAGGTTGTGTTGGGGGCGTAATAGGGTACCTGTGAGTGTCTGAGGGTCCCGGTTTGGGCAGCAGAGAGGCACTGGTGCTTTTTAATAACGGGGATGCATCAGTGGTGAAAGGGATTCTGGGAAGGTCAGCTTTCAAAAGAGGACTAATGCGGGTCTGTCTGTTCTGCCCACATGCTCGCACAGGGCTGGATCTGTCCATTTAGCCATCCTCTATTGCTCTCTGCACCATCACCACTCCATCCTTTTTCCATCTCTTGTCTGTCTCTCCCTGGTTGGGGAGTCTAGGTTCTGTTGAGAATGTGCAGGTCATAATTTCACTGAAAGCACACCAGAAAGGCACGTGGCTTGACTTTTCCTCCCCAGAAATTCAATTTAAGACATTTCGTCCGTACGGAAACGGGTTTACAACTGTCCAGAAATCATCTTCATGACTTTGTCAGCGGATGTGACTTTCTGGTACTGATTTAAGACTAATATCTCGCATTTGTCAAGTGATGTTTACAGTGTTGTGCAATCCTTCATTAAGCAGCCCGCCACCGTAAAAATAAGCAGCCGTTGCACATACCGTAAGCCCCCGTGTTTAATAAAAACAGACACGGGAGAGTGAGTGCGAACGTGGTCCTGTGGCTTACCAGAGCCAAAAGCAGTGCCGCCAATGCAGTCAATAAGTAGGAGACAGATGGGCAAATTGGAAGCAGCCAAGTAATGAAAATCACAGAGGCAGCGTTGGGACAGTTACTGTACTGCTTTAGCGTCTTCCTTTTAAGTTGCGCGTCTACAGAAACACAGAAGAAAAAGCACCTGAATATGATGTTTCTCAAGCTTAGTGCCTTTGATTACCTCTCAGCGAAGATTTAGCAGCAGAGCTAATTAAGACTAGCGAGTAGGCAAGTCCTGTTGCGCCATATTCCTGCTAATTATGTCGGAACACAGGCTGCTAAATAGTTTCTCCTCAGTCCTTGATGTTCCTTTCGCTAAATTGCAGTCGGTACTTGCGTTACTTCCGCTCATTATGTTCTAAGGCTTAGGCTGAATGCTTGATCTCTGAGTGTTTGGGTATTTTCCTCTCGCTCCTCTCACTCATGAAATTCTCAGCTTGACGTAGCGAGCTTAGCATTAGCGGTAGGGGCGGTTTTATGTGACGCCTCGGCCGAGGAGAGATGTCAAGGGTCGAAGCTGAGCTGCATTCGATGCTGCTTCGAGCAGTCGTTTCGTTTGACCTCGACGGAATCCCACAGTGCCATTTTCTGGTTTTTAATGTTGTGGATTTAGCTCAGCACTTGCTACTTTAAATGCCATTAACCCGCTAATAAAAGTGCATACAGCTGTCCATAAAGCCTAATGGGCGAGTCAAGACGTACACTGAGACCTTTGTGTATGCGTTCAGGAGGGAAAACCTTGACAAAAACTCAGAAATGAGACTTAATAAAACAAAAAGTAAAGTGCCCTTAAAATGCAACGTCAAAACCTGTAAACAGTATCAAAACCAGTATCTATGAAACAGCCTGCCCTCTATTTGGAATTGAAGCAAGTGATACATTTGAACTCACGCTCATAAAACACTTGCTGTGAAGGTGTTGCATTTATGTTCGACTTGCAAAAAATGTGGGTTAATATCTCTATATTTTTCTGTGTTGCACAGTAAAGGCTGCAAAATGCAAATAATGCAAACAGTGCCTGTGAAATGCAAATAACATCCTGCTGACCCTGAAACGGTTTACCTGAAAAAAACATTAGAAAACCCCCTGCAGAATGGTAGCACATTAAAAGCTTAGAGAGCCCATTTATCCATTTACACTATTAGTCTGGCTGTGTAATTCGCTCGTTCAGTAAATGGTTTGTTCATTTTTCATCAAAACTTTCATTCTATTTTCATTTTTGTATGTATGTAAATTACCATTCAAATGTTTGGGTTCAGTAAGATTTTTTTTTCTGTTCAAAAAATGTATACTTTTATTTAGCAAGGATGCATTAAATTAATCAAAAGTTACAGTAAAAACATTTATAAGGTATTTCAAATAAATGCTGTTCTTTTGAACTTTCTGTTCATCATAGAATCCTGAAATAAATACTTCACAGTTTTCACAAATATATTAAGAAGTACGACTGTTTACAATATTAGCAATAAGAAATGTTTCTTAAGCAGGAATAAATAGAACTAATATATTAAAATAATATACAATTATATTATTATATATTAAAATAGTCAGCCTCAGTAAGCATAAGAGACTTATTTCAAAAACATAAAAAAACTACCATGTATTTTAATCTTACTACTGTATATTACACAAACACACATGAACACACATATTTATAAGTTTTTCCAGATTATACTTTAGCTATGTCAACCAATATTTGATGTATTGGCTCATACAGAGAAATTAAATTTAAACATTTCTAATATCACCAAAAAACTGAGATGGTATAGATATGTTGTCCATCCCTAGTTTTAAGTCTTCTCGTCAGCTGAGATCAACAATTTCAGGAGTTTTAGAGCTGGATCACATAGTTCCTGGAAAACCTGTGGCTATTGTATTTAGCCTGGCATTTGTGAAAAACGATGAGGGCTGACACTTTTATGGTGATCACCTTGAGCCGTTGTTTTGGGATGGAGACCAGTGTGGATAATAGATCCTCTGGGAGTCTCAAGTGGCTGAGTGGATTTATGAATCAGAGCTGGACCTGTGCTAGAAATCAATAGCCCTCCTCTTCTGCAGACCTCTATGAATAATGCCACGTAGTTTACACAAATTGACAGACTTCTAGAAAAATACAGAGCCTGGTCTGAACAGGGACATTAAGTATGGAGCTAGTTGGAGTTATGTCCTGTCATGAGGTCCTCCTTCCTGTTACCCTCTACCCTCAGCGCACAAATCAATAAAAGAGGAGCTGCCCTTCACTCACCTAGGTGACTTTTATCTGTTTGTACTCGATTGTGTCAGAAAATGCTTTTTAGTAACTGAGCTTTTTCTTTTTTTTTCCAGAGAAAAAGGAAACAAACTGCTATTAAAACCTGCATTCTAATTTAAAATAAATAAATATATTTTGCAGTGTTTGTTTTGATCTGACATATTTGCTATTAGCTACACAAGCAAATAACGTAAGAAAAGTGTCTAGTGAGAGCTGACATGTAAAATGAAAAACAAAACCGTTACTCAAGACACAGTGGAGTCTGGACAGCAAATGAAGTCACTGTTGTGGGTGGCACGTTCTCCGCACAGGAAGGAGAGAGAAGAAAGTAGAAGGAGGGATGGATCTGATTCTCCCACCTGCAGCCTAATTATTGACCCAACTAGTATTGTCTTTTCAATTGTCTCAATTATGATGGCACTGGTGTTCTTCTGCTCTGTGGTGTCCCAGCCTGCATAATTCATGCGCAACACCCCGGACTCCACTCAGCACTGGGGAAAATGAGGAGAATGTCAATACTGCAGGGTGGGGGTGGAGGGGAGGCAAATTCAGCTCACAGTGGCCTCTGAACAAGAGAGAGAGGAAGACAAAGTGGAGAAGACAGATTTGTGTTGTGTGCCTGTCGGATACTCAGTTCCTTCTGCCATGCAGTTAAAAAAAGCACTTTTAGAGACTTGGCTCCACTAAAATGTAATATGACAAACGCAGCAACCACGGAATTGCCTATCTGTTAATCTGTTGTTCTATATGTCTATCTGTCTGTCTGTCTATCTGTCTGTCTGTCTGTCTGTCTATCCGTCTGTCTATCTATCTGTCTGTCTGTCTGTCTGTCTGTCTGTCTGTCTGTCTGTTCATGTCATTCTATCTATTTGTCTGTTCATCTGTCTGTCTGTCTGTTCAGCTGTCTATCTATCTATCTATCTATCTATCTATCTATCTATCTATCTATCTATCTGTCTGTCTGTCTGTTCATCTGTCGTTCTATCTATCTATCTATCTATCTATCTATCTGTCTGTCTGTCTGTCTGTCTGTCTGTCTGTCTGTCTCTGTCTGTCTGTCTGTCTGTTTGTCTGTCTGTCTGTTCATCTGTCATTCTATCTATCTATCTATCTATCTATCTATCTATCTATCTATCTATCTATCTATCTATCTATCTATCTATCTGTCTATTTGTCTATCTGTCTATCTGTCTGTCTGTCTATCTGTCTGTCTGTCTGTCTGTCTGTTCATGTCATTCTATCTATTTGTCTATTTATCTGTCTGTCTGTCTGTTCATCTATCTATCTATCTATCTATCTATCTATCTATCTATCTATCTATCTATCTATCTATCTATCTATCTATCTATCTATCTGTCTGTCTGTCTGTCTGTCTGTCTGTTCATCTGTCGTTCTATCTATCTATCTATCTATCTATCTATCTATCTATCTATCTATCTATCTATCTGTCTATCTGTCTGTCTGTCTGTCTGTCTGTCTGTTTGTCTGTCTGTCTGTTCATCTGTCGTTCTATCTATCTATCTATCTATCTATCTATCTATCTATCTGTCTATTTGTCTATCTGTCTGTCTGTCTGTTCATCTGTCGTTCTGTCTGTCTGTTCAGCTGTCGTTCTATCTATCTATCTATCTATCTATCTATCTATCTATCTGTCTGTCTGTCTGTCTGTCTGTCTGTCTGTCTGTCTGTCTGTCTGTTCATCTGTCTGTCTGTCTGTTCATCTGTCGTTCTGTCTATCTATCTATCTATCTATCTATCTATCTATCTATCTATCTATCTATCTATCTATCTATCATCACAAATGTCTGGAAAAGTCTGTTCCTTGTAAATCTGAGTTTTTTGTTCTAAGTGGCCATGACCGTGACAAGCAGGAGGACGTTTCGAAGATCATTTTGTTTCTATTTCCACAGCGTCATGTTAGATAGCCCTGCCCACTTCCTATCCCATTGGTCCAAATCCCTCCACATAATCATCAGTACAGTTTCTTCTAATTGGCTGTGAATTTCACAACAGTTTTGTTTAAAGTGTGGACAGACAAGTTACTTAATGCTGACAACTAATAGCATTGTTAAGACATTATGCATTTTTCCTTTGCTCTCAGGTGCTTGTCACAATTAGTGTAGTCACAGCACAAAGTATTTTGCTGTTTTCCTCTCACCTTCCATCTCAAGTAGCTTCCATTTTATTTCCAGAACATACAATAGACAGAAAGACGCTGAAAGACACTTATCGTCACTCAGTGCCTGCAGACCCCTGGAGCACTCTGAGTGTCCCTTCACATGTCACCGCGGTTTATGTTTACAGTTATCTGATCTCAGGTCCAATTGTCACCCCAGACCCCCGAATCAATAGTGTTAAATTATCAATGAGCACCAGCCGCCTGAGCCGAGATTTTCTCCAGGCTCCCCCCCAGGAGGGACAGCGCCATCCGAGGGTTGACCCAACTCCTACGGGCGGCTCAATGGAGGGAATTCAAGTGAGAGAATGGAAAAGTTGTGTTTGGGAGGAAGGATGTGAGAGCAGGTGTTCATTAGGAGATTTGAAGATGAAAGTCAGGAAAGCTTTCTGTGACCGGTTATAATGCTGTTGTAGTGGAGGTTCTCTGAGCGTAACAGAACGCTACATCTGTAAAATGCTTCATTAGTGACCACCGCCGCTGCAGGCGCGTTGTTTACTGGGGATCGAGCAGAGAGCGGAAGAGAGGGAGCGCTGGCTATGATCAAAGGAGAGAGGTGTACCTGTGTGCTAATCCTCATTTTAGCAAGGGATGATGGACCCTAATGATGGTAAAAGGACGAACCGCGGTGGATGCCTGACACACACGCGCGCACACACACACACACACACACACACACACACACACACACACACACATATGGAATAAACCTACCAGCAGAAGTGAAGTAGATTCAGTATGCCTTTGTTTTGAACTGAGATTTGTTTTTGTATCATTCTGTGTAGATTTAAGTATTAAGCAATGATACATTTTCCAGAAAAATACTGTTTTTCACAGGTGTAACCAACAAAAACTCATAAGCCTGTCTGATGTACAAGAAGCATGTTTGTTCAGCTGATACAGGAGTATTAATGCACTGTGTTCCTTGTTTTGCCTCTTATAACAATGTCTGATTGAAACCCACTTAGATAAAAGATAGGAACAGAAAGATCTATTAAAGGGGATATTCAAAAGCAGTGACTTTTGCAAACAATTTTACTTGTCATTCAAAGAAAAAAATTTAATAAAGGGAAGGATTTGATTTTATTAATTGGAAATTGCCTGGATGTCAGATCTGAATTTGTTTGCAGTGGATTGTGAATGACTACAATTCCTATCTGAAACATTTCCAGCATTCACCATTGAAGTGATGCACCTCCATATGCTATTTAATATATATATATATATATATATATATATAGTTATGTATATAATTTCGTACAAATGTTTTTTTTTTAAAAGTGCAATTGTTAGGTGGCAGTGATCCTCTCATTGATGCCGTCTAAAAATATCAGTTGTTTCAGACGTGAAGGAAGTATTTACTTATTTATTTATTTAGAATAACAGTCAGAAACATTTATTTAGGAACTACATGGGTTCAGTGTTGATTTTATATAGATCTCTTTAGTAAATCTTCATCTCTGGAGCTGGCACACACTATTGTGCTGTAAGCAAGGCTGATTTAACATATAGCATCCTATTCTTATTAACCTCGGAAATATAGCACCAGACAATCAAGAGTGCAGGGGAGGGTGGCACCCTGAGGTTTTAAGCTTTTATAATAGTGTAGAGTTTATAATTATTTCCATCTGGCATTCTCTGACATTTTACAAATACATTCCTTTGTGCTTGCTAATTGATTTGAGTTCTCCCTTATTTGGACCCTAGAAGTCCATTCAGTAAGTGATTAGATCCTCAAAGGCTTGTTCTTGTAGTAAGGGCCTACTTTTAAAAACATATTACCAGTCATTTGCTAAAACACTGCAAACTGTAGGTGAAATGTTTTAAGAGGAAAATGAGCAGAATCACTCTCAAGGACCTTGGCTTTGGGCTGTTGTGCATGAAACTCCCCAAACGGTCACATTAATAAACTGTTTTATTGCTGAACAGCAAGGCACTTTACCCTGAGAGCTTTTACTGATGTCTCATGAGACACAAGTAGGCTAGGTGTGGCTGTAGGATAGTCCATACTGTAAAGAAGTGGGTGGAACAACTTTAAATAACTTATTTTTCCATGTTTTTTGAGATATGAGACAAAGCTTGTTGAAGATACTTTGGCACTGTTGTCAAATTTAAGCCAAGTGTGCAGAAGCTTGGAAATGCATCCCATCTTTTCAGGTAATGGGTAAGAGTGCATAGACAAATAGACGTGTCTGTCTTTTTTTATGTCCATCTCTCTGCTGCTTTAATGGTCATTACTCTCTCCATCACTTTGTTAATAGCCTGTGGATGATAAGGAGAGAGCTCATTAGGTCTTTGAGGGGTTTCAGTCACCCACATCTTTGTGGAATGCCAAGTGAAATTCGTTTAAAAGCAAAGGCACTTGGTTATTTATTTGCTGTAGACGTTTTGATGCTCATCCAGCCTTTATGAGTTGTCTTATGGTGATAAATCGTCCGCATTTAAACTTTCACACAATGGATTGCTATGCTTGTTGTGGAAGGGCCTCCTGAAGGTGAGAACTGAGGTGAAATTGCCAAGGGTAAGATATTAGGAAGCACATTCATTAACCTTCTCTGATCCACATATCTTCAATGAGTCCAGCAAATCAAATCAAATCAAATCAAATCAAATCTATTTTTATCTCCTTCAGCAACCCTCTCAGTTTGGTTTCTTAGCATTCATCTTCCTGTTATTTTCATAGTTAAAGTTTATGGTGAAAAATATACTTTTACATTTATTTTTCTTAAACACTCGTATTATTTCTGGATTTTGGAATTCCAAATGAACCCTTACTTGTGGTTTATTTGTAATTATTTCTAATTTTATTTTATTTTATTTTATTTTATTTTATTTTATTTTATATTTGTTTATTTTATTTTATTTTTTAATCTGAAAATGTTGTTATATTTGTTTTTGTGTGTATATGTTAAAAATAAATTGAAAAATAAATAAAAAATAAAAGTAAATAAATTATATTTAATTTATATTTGATTAAATTTAATAAATATAATTATATTTAATAATAATAATAATAATAATAATAATAATAATTATTATTATTATTATTATTATTATTATTATTATTATTACTACTACTACTACTACCAATAATAATAATAGGTATTTATTATTGAGAGGTTTTATTATTATTATTGCTAGAAATGAAAGGTTTGAATGTTCAGTAATATTAATGTTCTGTATTATTATTATTATTATTATTAATAGTAATAGTAATAATAATAATAAATGTATTATTTTTTAGTAGTAGTATTTCTAGTAGTAGACATTCATATGAATGGAAAGTTTGAATTCTCAGTGGAGTCTTCTAGTACATTCTGCTGGTATTGATGGTCTAGGCTGGGTCTATTATCTCTATCTCAGTAGCTGTGTTGCCCACATGTGTGTTTTTCTAGTCATGCAGATCAATATGACAGCCCCTCCCTTTACTTCCTCACTGCCCCATCAAGTCTTTCCTCACTCACTCCATTAAATGTTCAGGGCTAATGCAAGAGAGAAAGGCCAAGACCACCAAGACATTGATGGAGCACTGTGTGTGTCTGCAGTGTCAAACTGACCCCTCGAAACAAAGACGGTAGTGTGTCTTTCAAAGCTGTGGGGGATTTGAGGCGATCCCTCATTAGCATCACCTGTTGTCCCAGATGGCATCATGGGAATCAGAAGGATCAGGTTGTGTGAATTTGTGGTTATTTCTCCTGTTCTGTGACATGCAAGCATGCAGAGGTGTTTCAGAAACACTAATGCCATCTGCTGTGTTTATGTAAGGTGTGAAGACACAACACTAGCCCTGAGTCATGAGCTTGTTTTTATTTGAATTGTTGGACTTTCATATTCTGTGCCATTATTTCAGATCTGTAGCATCACCTAATGGGGCCTGATGGGCCCTGATTGTTTTGACTGAAGTTGTAGAGTTAGAATATAATTGTGATGTACTGTAATGGTGTTGTACTTCAAAATAGCTCTGTTTGGCCTGGCAGATCAAATAACATAAAAAAATAAAAAATAAAATAATAATAATAATAATAAAATAAAATAAAATAAAAGGTTTTGGAACAGTAAAAAAAAGTATACATTAAAAGTTGTATTTCTATTATATTATTATAATATTTATTTATTATTAATGCATCCACTGTTAGAAACATAAGACAAAAGGTGCAGCTCTCTGATTTTCCTTATTTTTTAAATTAAAATGAGGGATATTTAACCATGCTAAGTTAGAGATACTAATGCCATTTAAATGTGCTAGCATTATGCATAATGCATGTTCCTTCCTGTCTTTGATTTTTGTCATCTATTTGCATCATTTGGTGAATAATAAGGCACTGACTTTTAAATGAACCATGTTGCTGTGTTATTTTCCCCTCTTCACCGTTTTAGGTTTGACACTGTTGAATTAATACTGTTTGATCATCTTGTTGTATTCACATTAAAAATCAGTACTCGAGTGCTGTGTTAGGTGCTTTAATGTTTTCTTTAAGAGGTTTGGAGGTCCGTTTCTCTTCGTTTTGCAGACTTTAACACAAAATTCCATTGGCGTAGTTCTTCTAGCTAAGCTAGCAAATGTATTTTTTAGTAAATATTATTTGTATGTGTATTATAAGGTGAGAAAATAGTAATGTTTTAAAAACATGAATGGTAATGTTGTGAGAATGTTAATGTATTGTTGCCAGAGACATTTTTCTATTCAGAATGGATTTGTTGTGCAGACTGTGAACAAAGCGGTTTACCATTTAAAGTCTCCTAACAATTCCTCGTTAGAGTACATTAGCCACGTTAGTCATTTTACATCTACGGCTCTCACCTATATGGAAAAGCTATATAGCATTAGCAGTCTTCTGTAATGGTTTCTCAATGGCTCATTAGGACAGTGCGAGTGCAGGAGCTGCGTTAAGGCTGAACAGTGTGCAGGTGTAGGTGTCATTCCTCTTAGATCGCAAGCTAACAGCACCCCCCTCCATGTGAGAGTGAGGGAGATAATGAATGCTTTCACACTTTACCTTGAAAACTGACCAAACGGCCCTCGCGCCAATTAAGAGCTTGTTTTTCACTGGAGTGGCCATTATCAAACCTGACCTTCCAATTATTTTTCTGAATTTCCCCCGCGATTCCTCACCTCGTTGTGGCCCCTAGCCAAGCAGGCTTGGTTGAAGATGGTCCTGGAATGGGTAATAGGGCTTCACAACAGAACGGCCGCAATCCATGGGCCTGGAGACACCTTTACCACAACCAAGATATCTCTGTCTCTCTCTCTCTCCTTCACCCTCTCACCTTTTCCTTCCTTCCCTTCTTCCTCTTTTCTCATTTTAATGACTCCTTTTCTCCCTGAGCATATCTTCTTTCTCTCTCTTGCTTCGTTCGGTTTTTTGAATGAACTAGCTGTCCGCGCTCTCCTCCCTGCATATCTTGTCTCATTCGCTCTTTAAAGTTTTTCTTATTTAAGTTCTTTGAAGCTGTCCTAAAGCTACAAACAACTGCTGGGTCTCGTCACAGAGGATGTTCAGTACCTACTTTGATGTCAATACCTTTTCTGCTTCTGTCTAAGCTATAGTATGTTTTAAAATGTTATACACTATGTCAGGTTATTCTGTGTGCTGTATTCCTTTGTAACAGTGCACTATATGTATTATTAACAGTATCTGGGAATCTGCTTTGAAACTTGCTGGTAAAGTTACAAGAAATTTATCATATAAAGTAGTTCAACTAGCGTTAACAACAACAGCAACAATTAATACTGATAAGTGAAATAAGGTGTGAAAATATATATCAGAAAAGGTTGATTGTCAATAAAGCCAGATAATATTTTATAATATTTTATTTTATTTATAAGATATAAATAAATATAGATAAATAAAATAAAATGTTTATTTACATTTTATACAATTTATATTATAATATATTAATATATTTATATTATTATATTTTATTTATATTATTATATTGTAATATTTGTATTTTTGCATAATATAATATCATATTTATTAACAAAATGTACAGTATATGCACAGCTAAAGCCTTTTAAGAGATGGAAAAAATGCACATCTATTTTAGTTGAAGTATAAAATGCTTTATTTTCCACGTAAAATTAAGTCATTAGATGTCAGCCAGTCAGAGCCTCTAAATGGCTTGGTTTCCCATTAGCTATCAACCATGCCATGTTATATACAGAAAATTTGTTCATTTCTAAGCTTTCGATATTTTTAAATTCTAGATGAAGTCATTAAAGTTAATGTGACAAAAATACTTAAATTGGAAACAGGAAAGATCACAGTGACACGCAGAACCAATGTAACAATTTAGCACGTAGCATTGCAAGTCCAATCAGCAAGCTAATCAAAACTATATTCAGAATGTTCTTTAATCACTCTTCAAAGGAGCATGACATCTTGACATCAACATGAATGAGATCAGTGAGACATTATGTATATTTAAATATATGAGATGTCTTAAATTATGTTTAAATGCACATATTCTTTTTCTCCGAATTGGTGCGCATGCATTTTGCAGTAGGCGCAAGGTTAACCTTTGCAATCAAATATTTAAGATACTTAATTTTCAAAAGACTTTTTTTCTTTTCTCTGTCCTTGCTGACACCACAACAGTGAGATTGGCTCCATATTGGGCGTTTCATCTTTCAGAGGATGCTCTGGTGTCAACAGCTCATTGATCATGTCTCTGTAAAGGAAGGAGTTTCACAACAGGCAAATGTCATCACCTTCTTCATCAGGCCTGAACTCTCAGTCGTCATTAAAGCATGGGTTTCCTGTCATTTTTGCCTGCTCTGTGGTTATTGACCACTAAACTATAATGTAAAACTGCCTGTCTGTTTTGGTGCGCAGTGATTTATCGGTATAACATTAAAATAGAGCAATATCCACCTGTACCAGTGAAATATACTGTTGCACTCAAATGCATTTTATTTTATTTTATTTTATTTTTATTTTATTATTTCATTTCATTTCATTTTTTAGCAGATTATATATATATATATATATATATATATATATATATATATATATATACACACACACACACTTCCTATATGTATAGCTTTCTTTCTTAGGGGTCGTTCATACAGGACATGTATTTTTCATTTTATATGTTGGTGTGAACATCCAGTGTGTATGTCGGTGCCTGAGGGCCTGTGGTAACATACAAATGTTAATATTTACAGTAGTGCTTTTTAGTTGCTCCCGTCTCTTAGTGCACAAATTGGCTTTTCCTTAGGGTGAAATTGTTGCCATTGTCCATTCCCTGGAATCCAAAAATAATGATTTCCGTTTTAATTGATTTGTCAGATGTGCTTGAACACCCTCCAGCAGTCGTCCTTAGAGGGTCAGTCTGAAAGGAAGTATCTCTGGAGATTCCAGAGAAAAAAGTCTGGATGTTTGAGAATATTCCGCTCACTAGTCCTTGTAAGGACTTTTCGAGCCACCCTGATCAGGACGGTATAGTTGTTTGGCCTGTTTCTCATGCGCTTTGTTTGTTTTTCCTCTTTTCGTTCTCTCACTAACTTTGTTTACATCCGCTGTTTGATTTGTATTGGGAAGAATCCTACATGACATACAATTACACCCAGAGCCAGAGGCCATAGTATTCCCTCCTTCCTCCCAAAATAATCTCTTTCAAATTGGATCCTGAATTTTGTGTGATGGTGCAGAAAAAAAAGGCCCAAAGGTACTTCTGTAACGTCTCTAAACACAAGATTTGCAGCATTGAGCTACAATCAGCATGAAAAATGTGAACGTTTGAGACTATTTTATTACTTCTGTTCCAACATTAAACATGCCAGCATGTTAAAACATAAACCATTCAAGGATTCCGCCTGCATTTAGGGAATTGTCTTGCTTTTCAGGCAAATCAGCTTCATTTCTTTCAATCTGATTCCACTTAAGGCTAGAATGTGTTATGCTCTCAGATGCCATCCCAAATCTCAACATTGGCTGCAATCAGAATTACCAATCTAAAGTGTTGACATAAACACGCACAATGCTCTTGTTTATTTCTCTTCTATTCCCTTTCTTCGCCTCTGCCTTTCTTCCCTCTGACTTGAATGTCCCTGAGTATTCATCACTCTGAGATGAATAAATGATTGTATGCATTATTTACCCAGCGCAGAAGCTTCGGTAGAAAGCTTTGTTCGCTTTTGCCATCACCCTGAAAAAACGTCGATATCCCTGACAGAAACCACTAACAATGCTAAAACAGGCATGCCTGTTTACGTGTCTGTGCTACCTGATAAATTGTGGCCTAATATGCATTCTGTACAACCTTTCAAACTGACTGAAATATTTATCAGCCAGTGACCCATTCCAGAAGCAAATAGCCATATGAAGAATGCTAACTGGATCCGCGTCAGCATCACTTGCAAAATGCAATGTTATGTTCTCTGTTGTTTGAGTTTACGTTGATGTTTGTTGTGGATACAACAAAGAACCTGACACTCTAAAAAAAATTAAATAAAATTAAAACATTTTTCAGCGAAATACACTACCATTCAAAAGTTACGGGGAAAAAAAGTAATATTGTGAAATATTATTACAATTTCATATAACTGTTTTCTCTTTTAACATATTGTAAAATTTAATTTATTCCTGTCATGGTAAAGCTGAATTTTCAAGCGATATTAATCAAGTCTTCAGTGTCACATGACTCTTCAGAAATCATGCTAATTTAGTGCTCAAGAAACATTTCTTCTTATATTATTATCATTGTTGAAAACAATTGCGCTGCTTAATATTTTTGGACCCTTTTTTGGTTTCCAGTATTCAAAAGGAAAGGTCAAAAGAAAGCATTTATTTGGATTAAGTTTTTACTGTCATTTTTGATTAATTTAATGCAATCTTGATTTAAAAAAAAAATCTGACCCTAAACTTTTGAATAGAGGTGAAAATGTTGATTGTCAAGTCAAACTAATATCATGTTATATGATATGGGGTGTGTGTGTGTGTGTGTGTGTGTGTGTGTGTGTGTATATATATATATATATATATATATATATATATAAATATATACACACACACACACACACACACACACACACACATATATATGTATGTATATGTCCAAATGTATTTGTCTGTTTGTGTATTCAACTGTATAAGTGTGTGTTCGGACATATCTGTGCGCAAGAATCTGTAACCCGAAGGTGTGAAATGAATGTTTGCTTCAGCAGAGTTAACTTGAATTTCACCGCAGCATGGCTCCGGCCACCCACATGAATCTGTGACGTATGCTCTTTGTTGAGAGTGGCCGTGAGTGAGTATGGCAAACTTGTAGATGCACTGATGATTGTATATTGTGTGGGCAGCAACACACCCTACACCCTCTTCCTGCACTTCCTGAGAGTGTGCACGAGTGATGACACTTCCTGTGCCTGGAAGAGTCAAGCATTTTAAAGTAGGGGAAGTGTGTGGGTTTAAACTGACTCTAGTGGCCCATCTCAAGGGTCTGGATCAAGGAGGAACCAGTGAGTTGAGGCAATGCAAATGCTGAGGGAATGAGAGAATGATCGCTTGTTTGTGTTTAAAAGAGGAGTTGGAAAGGGTACAGAAAACTCTGGTTTTGCCACTTCTCCACTCAATCACTCCTCCCTCCCCTCTGTGTTGGCCCTTTGTTTTTTGTTTTATCAATTACATCTTTTAAATATAAACTTCCTGGCTTCAAACAGGGCGCTGGATACAGAAAGGTGAGATTAGCACTGTCAAAACGTCTGAAAAAACACTATTGTTTAACCTTTTGGCTAAATTGATAACTCTCAAAACCTCTGAAGGGAAGTTACAGCACAAACGTTGTTGTCATGTCTTCTTTTGTGCTTTTTTTTTGCACAATAAACAGTAATTCAATAAATATATGTCGAACGCAGGTTTTAGGCCATTTGTGTGTGTGTGTACACTCCTCCATCCCATTGGATACACAGAGAGCGACAGGCCAGCTTTAACCCAGCTTTGAGGCTGATTAAAACGATCAATGAGTCTCATTAAATGTGCCAAGATTTGTTTTCTTTCTTTCCCCTATTGCCCCTGCAAAGTGTTGGTTTATCAGGTTGAGCCACATCAATCCAATCATAGACTTCTTTATTCAGTTTCTATTTGCTTCTCAATAAGGAGTGAGGTCATTGTTGTATCAACTGGAGAGGTTGTGCTTTAAAAACACTCTTGCTAAATCGGATGTATAGTAAATGCTCTGTCAGCTGTATTATTTTCATTGTGCTTAAGAAAAAGTGTCACAATAAGACTCTCACTCATAAGTGGAAATTATTTCTTAGCTTGAAGATTGTTGCACAGACTTTCCTTCCTTTTTCAAATTTCCTTTTCCACAGGATGAGATTCTTTTTATTACACATGACAGCAATTCAAATTCACAAGACAGCACTTCAGCATATTTAGGCCATTGAGTTATGTTTACAATATAGAATCTCAAGAAAAGGCCATTTCCTCATAACCCGCTGTGTGAGTTTGATATTATGCTACTGTCATAATTCATTATATTTAGTATCATAATTGTCATTTTGATTATATAATGGTTTTTCCTGTATATTTGGATGTGTTGTGTTTTTAGGTGTTGAATGAAAGCTAAGAGATGGTGTTCTCGTTCTCTCTCCCAAAATAACATTGCAGGGCTCAACAAGAATTTTTATATTATATTATATTATATTATATTATATTATATTATATTATATTATATTATATTATATTATATTATATTATGTGGAAAGTTTATAAGAATTTCCATATGTAGTATACTATCAAAAAAGAGTAATACATTTAATACTGATGTAAACACTTGTTTGCGGGAAAACAAGATTTTTTTTTTTAAATAATGATTGTAACATTTTTAATTCTGAGACTGTCAATATAATTATGTAACCTTAGTAACATTTTAATCAGACCATGCTTATTATTCAGTCTTTTGGTTACTTTCAACCATTATGTTTAAGAAGACGTTATGTTGAAATTAGTTTGAAGATGCTCTTTATGTTGCTATATTGTGGCTGCGGCTGTATTTCTGAATGGGAAATCCAGTCTACAGTCCTTCATGAATTTGAATGACATTGTTTAGGAGTAATGGGTCGAATGAAAGGAGCGCTGATGCTGAAGACATGGAGTATTAGAAGGAAAATGTCACCTCAGCTATCCTGAGAGCTTAATCCTCACCCAATGTAATGTAATCAGCAAACCCCTGCCCATTGCTCTTTCCTTCATTGAGGTAACATTTCAATGCGCTATATTTCCACGCTTTGCATGACATCCCATTTATCTTCGTAAAGTTCTCTCACTCTTCAAGCGTTTTCAAGCACTGAGCAGATCGACTTACAAGTAATGAGACAAAACTTTAGCCCCACTTCAGCCAACACAAACGAATAACCATAAAGACATAAGCCATTTTGATTGATAGATGCTTTATGCCTACATATTAACTATTTCAAACATAGCCTGTTTTATGAGATATACTGTACAGTCACTATTACTATATGATAATGGTTTTATCAGTGAGCAGAAGGTCATTGAAGACTAGATCTAATTTAATACTAGTTTCCATTACAGTTGCATTGATCTTCACTGCAAATCCTTTTAGACTTGGAATTGGCCTAATTGGTTTTCAGACAACCTAACTGGAAATTCTCTATCTCACTTTGCTTTTAGCCATACGGTTAATGCATTTTTGGTCTATAGACCAGTAGACCAGTGTAGTTTTTATTTTAATATGATTAGGTACATATGATAAGTAACTGTAAGCATAGCCTGTATAGCCTTTTGACTTGTTCAGTTGTGCATTTGTGACCATAAAACTGTTACAACTTTCTAAAGCTGTTCATAACTTGATTTATCATTTCTATGTAATACAGGTTTACGAGCACATGATTAATAATGTCAGGAGTCGTGTTGTGACCCACGTGCAAAGAGAAAACAGTCCTGGAGCAGCTCAGGCAAAAGTGCATGACAGTCTTGTGAGGTCTTTGCCCTAAATCACTGCTGCTGCCTGAGATTCGAGCACTAAAAACACTGGCCCTCTCGTCTAGACAACTGGGCTTTTATAGACGAAGTGGACAGGTGTTGCAGTCGCTCAGGCTCTGACTCTGTTTTCACTATATTTGTGACGTGTTTTAATGAATGTGCTACTACGCTGAACTCAGTAGCCCTTCCAGCAGCACCCTACTGAGTCGTAGCGTCTTGTCGATCGTGGGCAGATGACTATGAGTTTAGCAGTGTTGCTGGCAACCGCCACGTTCGACTCTGTTATGCTAAGTCAATGATCATATGGTATTTACTCAACTTGTTGAAAACAGTGTTGGCTAACACTTAGCTATATTAACTTTCATTAAGTAAACAGGAATTATATAATTGATTCAGGTTTCTTGATACCAGTGCAAAAATAATGCTAAGAGATTCATTAAAAAAAGTTCCAAAATATCTTATCTATAGAGTATTGTGTTTGCATATGATATTCTTAAAAAATAAAATAAATAATATAAAAAAACTATAAAAATCCTTTATATGTTATAAGAAATCCTTTTATTTAATTTTATTTGGAATATTTACAAACATGAAAATAAATAAAAAAAATAATAATACATTTAAATTTATGAAACATTTATACATATAAATCTGAAACGTTAAAATAACATAGATAATATAATAATTATATTCCTATATTTCTCTAATATTTTATCTAATGTATTTATGTATTCTAGATTTTTTTATCTGATTTATTTCTTATTCTATTTTTATTCATTTAAATTTTGAATTCCATAACAGGTATTTATACTGAAGTATTTTTTTGGTACATTTCAATATTTAATGAGTAAAAATTTATTCATAATGATTGTTTATATTTTTATAGTTTAATTAAATGTATAAGTGCAATGCATTATGGGATTGGTTTCGTTTGGAGGCGCCATGTAATTTTGCCTTTGAGTTCACTAGGTTTTGGAACAGAGCCACAGTATTGCCTATTGCAGTGTCACTAGTACTGTGATCTGAAATTGCTTGTTTTTAGCATAATTTGTTCTTGTTTCCCTAAAACAGAATGATGCTTTTTGATTGTGGATGCTGTTGCAGTCTGTGAGGGCACGCTTGAGGTCTCACCATTACACAGCAGTTCCACACTGGAAATGGAGAGGCAGAGAAGACAATACGCTCAAGGCACTGCCTCCTGCCGCCCCTGACCTCGTGCTGAAATGGCTTTTCCACACGCACCTGAAAGCCATTGGACTGCATTTTAAAGAATAATAGAATCGCTGCCTCCTCCCCGAGAAGCCATTTCAACCCAGTAATACGGTGGCAAGGGGGCATGCCTTTAAAGGTGACTTCACAGCAACTTTTTTTTCTCTTTCTCACCTTCTCTTTATTCTCTCTCCTCGATTCGTTCTCGTGGCACTCCGTCCAATTCCTGACAAATCAAATTGTCCTTAAACAGTGCTAGCTTGGTGTTGTGTTGTATCGATGCATCAGAGAAAGCTCCTGGGTGGGAACTGGGAAATGCTCTTTGCTCGCTGGTAAAGCCCTTCAAAAAAGTCGTTTTGAAGAAGTCTTTTTACTAGCTCAGAGAACTACAGACCTGACTGGAAGGGAGTTTCCACACTAGAAAGCCAGCACAAGTAAGAGAAAGGATGTTCTGACATGAGCAAGGAGCAGGATGGGTAATCTAGTGCTGCATGTGTTCAATCATTAATTATCCATGCGAGAGCAGAGCTGCTCTGAGAGAAGCCAAAGCGCCTGACTCCTGTGTAAACACAAGTGGATTCGCTTATTTACCGAAGCTCTCCTGATAAAGTGGGACTGGGGCTGCTGTTCTCTCTGGGAGCCTGTGCAGTCCTGATATGAATCTCCTTTTTTTTCTCATCTGAACACTTTATAAAGCCACAATGCAAATTTCACACAACATCAAAACACAAATGCAATAAACATAGAGTTTATATTCATATCGCCTTCTGAAGCATCCAGCTGTGGTTTTCTGTGCAGCATTTGTTCAGTGTTTTCAGTGAGCCAGTTTATTCTAATCATACATAAAATTATTTCATTATTGAACAATCTTGGTAGAAGTGTTGAGTATAGTGCTAGCAACATAATCTTTGCCGTTTCAGCAAATTAGCCTCTCATAGATGTGTGCTTGATAGAAAAAGGTGTTCTCTCTCGCTCGCTCTCTTTTTCTGTTTCTATTAGTTTCAAACTGCTTATTCATCTCAACGGGGGGATCTGAGACGAGATAGAGAGCGTAGCTCTCCAGACATGCGGCATTATCAGGGGGAGCTGAAATAACTCTAATTAATTAGCAATAATAAACACAGAAAGGGAATGACCTGGAACTTTTGGCCCACAATGCACCACTGCAATGGGAAAGAAAATCGAAGTAGTGAGTTTTTTTCTGGATTTGAGGATTTCAGCAGTTTGATGGCTACTCAAGGGACTCTGTAAAACATGTCTTCTCATGTTCTCTTTCATGCTTTTCAGTGGCCGATTCTTGTATGTTTTGCCAGGATCTTTAAGTAAACCTAGAGAAAATTTTACCATTTCCGTCCATCTATTAGTCTATTGGTTTATTACTTTATTACTTTATTACTTTCTTTGCTGATTTAAATAAGTAAATAAATATTTGCAATTGTTGTTATATATTGTCAATCTAACTGTAATTTTATTTTATATAAATAATATATTAACCAGGCAGTCAAATAAAATACATTAATTAACTTATTACTGTTTATTGTTTTTCTTATTTATTTTGTAGCACAGTTTTACACTTGCAACATAACCTGTAGTAATCATATTTAGTTAGAAACTATGGTTAAACTGTAATTGTTTTAATTAAAAATGCCATAGCCTTATAGACTATTTTTCTTTATTACATGCTGGAAAAACAACTTATGAAGTATTTTGTTGGTTCTCACGGGACATATCATGCTCAATAATCTACACAGATAAACTAAAAACACATATTGAATATAGATGGAAAAATCAACATTAAGTTGTGAAGCCCAAAGCACAGAGATTACTGAATATGGCCCACTTCAGAGGCATCATAGACCTGTGGGAAGCGGGGTGAAGAGTCAATGTCTATCGCTCTGTCTGGATTGATGAGCCTTTGATTGCATTGCTCATGAGCAGCTTTCATTAACGCCAGTCAGAGTGGATTGTGAGAAATCTAAATGTGTGTGTGTTTGCTCCATGAGACATCTGCGTGTGATGAGTTCTTCAAGACAGCTCTCATTATGCACCTATGGAGGACCGAAGCTTCTCTCAGACTCAAGCAGCAGTGGAATCATGCCTCTAAATGGCTGATCTGATTACCTTGTTCAGGCTTTTACAGGAAGATGAGCCAGAGACCTGAAATGGGGCCTTTGTCACTCACTATGAATGTAACCTTTACTCTCATTTGCATGATATTTTTCATAGTTGAAGAGCTTAAAGGGGAGAAAAAAAATCTTAGAGCAGCCAGGTGCTCAGCTTTAGTCATTGACGAAAACATCATGACTCTTGCATCGAGAAGGTTCAGTCATTAGGAGACACTGTGTGTGTGTGTGTTGCTTTACTCCATTCTTTTGCATAATGATTCCTGCATGATCCTGTATTGAACTAAGTTGGCTTTTACTCGCAGGCCTAAATGACTGATGCTTTATTCGCACGCTCGTGATTCATTTTTGAGCTCAACCGAACGGCCACTTCCTAATGGAAGCCATTAGGTATGAAATATCCTGCTTTTAATATGCAATTCATGAGCTGAAAATGACACATTTTCTTGCTGTTAAAACACAAATACATAATAGAATGCAAAAATCAGAGACTTCTGACGTATAGTAAAGTGACCTGACCCAAAGCTGGAAATGTGGCTTTGTGAAAGGGGTTAGTTTATAAGCTGTAACATGATTATATGTTGAAATCAAATTAAAGTGTAATACATAAGCTCCCAGTAGACCATTCAGCCATCAGTGCAGGGCATTTATTAAAACTCCTGCTGTGATTAATTATATTGTCACGACAAGTTTTTTAAGATTTGTGCTCTATAGTACACGCTCCCCCCACACGCAATTAAAGTGCATGATTGCGTATGCATACGCTCACACACGCGCGACTGCGGTTTTGCTATTTCACGGACAGACCGACCCCATGACCTACTATAGATAAAAACATGTTTTATGCCCTCCCTCACTTCGCCATGGTAAAACCTGATTTGTCTGTGACTTTGCTCTTGATCATTTTCTTGTAGGAGTGTGACACGTTATTTTGCCTGTGGCCCGATCCCTATTTCATGTCACATTATTTTATTTCTTTTCCTAGGTCACCTTGGTTCAAAGTAGGAAAGGTTGCGTGGAGAGGACCTGCAGAAGTCATTTTCGCATAACACAATGTTTATTAGAGATTTTTAAGCACGAATTCAAGCGTTTACACTCACTGAATCGGGATTCATATTTGTTTTCCAGCAGTAAGCGTCTTTTCTACATTCAAATGAAAACAATGCTATCTCAGTAGTATGCTTCAGGAAGACACACTTTCTCAATGTAAGGGAGTAATACTTGCTTAAAGCTCTATTTGTACAGGATACATTTTGAGGACATTTACTGTCCAAAGGATATCTGTTTATTGTCAGTTCGCATGGGAGGGATAAGCAATGTCTATAGAAAATGCAGTGATGGGCTTGTCTAATGCATTTGTGTTGGTGATCTCACTAGCTCTGCTAATTTGGAGATTATTTGCAATGATTTGATTTCAATTTTGGACAAAAAAAAAAAAAAATCATAATTAAAAAAATAATAATAATTTGAGGGGTTTTTTTTGTCATTTTTCCATCGTGTCATTTGACCGTTTGAACTGTTTGTTGCGCATGTTGTACAAAAGATCAAAGTTTAATGGCACAAACTGGCTTTGTTCTAAAATTAGAAAATGTACTTATAGGTATACAGTATATATTGATATTTTTATGATAATTCACATTTCTTTGTTTTACATTATTAAAAAAAATCAAGGTTTAAGTAGACTCTAAAGTCTTTTGGACCACAAAACAAAATTAATTTTAAATCTTTTATTTAGTTCAATATTTAAACTGCATGAGTCACTTATGTGAAGCACCAATACAAAAAAAAGTGAAAATATGTTAAAACGGTGCTATCCCATTGAGATGTAGTGAAGTGCGACTTTTCCTTTTTCTTGTTTTCTCACTGGTCAAGACCCACTTGAGACACTTGAAGTGCTTGATGTACAATGACAATTACACAACCTACAGCTTAGACATGGGCCGCTTTAAGATGATTCACATGCGTTTTACCAGCATACCAGTTCACACGGGACTGCTATAACCTGTGCTTAATCTTTCAGGGCATTTTTGGGAAGACGCTGTAAGCTTTACCAGCACAGGAACGCATAGTCTGGAAAAATTCAAAGAGAATTAAAATCACAGAGAAGCTTTAGTAATTATTACATTACCCCATTACCTTCACAGTGAAATTGATCCATCCGGATAAGTTATAAGGAGAGTAACTTTTTGGAGAGTCAAATGGCTCCCAGAGGCATTAGCTGTGGCAGGATATTACCTAACTGCATATAATTAATGTTCGCTACAGATATGTAATGATGTGACTGAGACATTTTAAAAACAAACGCTGTGTTTTCTCAAAGCCGCTTAAAAAACTTGTAAGTGGGTGAGCTTTAGAGGTTTGTCAAGTGCAGGATGGCGCAGCACAAATTCTGATCTGTGCACCACTGCAACGTCTGGCATGGTGTCAGAGAGGCTCACAAGAGGTATTTGCGTTTTGAACATCTCAAACACATGATCAATGACAGCGTTTGCACACTCTATTCGATAAAACCCGCCTGCCAGATCTAGGCGTTTAGAGTGGGATAAGATTAGTGACTGTTTGTTGAGCAATTATACATTTTTATCCGTCTATTTTCTTTATTTCAGATAAGGATGCTTGTGTTTGGTATTGTAGAGGTGAGACTTTATAGGAGGGTCGGTTTGAGGGCTTGTAGCCGTGTGTCTGGCCACCTGCCAAGGCCTTTGCGGTGGAAGTCGTTGAGCTCGAGGGTGCAGTTCTGAAATGTGCTAGTCTCCGAGCTCACAGCAGGCAACATGTTTGTGTCTGGGACTCATCTCCCCTGTCAAAACATACACCCGAGGCACCGGGACATGAAAGCTTATTGCTGTTAATAGTCTTTTTTTATATATAAAGAGGGCATACATAGATCAGCATCCCCCCGCAGTGTTGGCTTTGCTCATGAAAGTGGTGTTCCCTTTCACTCTCTTTTGGTTCCTGTCAATGTCTCTCTCTGTCTGACTATGATATGCATTATGACTGCGGGCTACTTTTTGTTGCAGTCTGCCAGCTGCTGCCATTTTGAAGTGCAATTAAGAACAACTCTCCCTCTCTTCCTCTTTGCTTTTTCTTCCTACTTTCTTCCTACATGAAAGCATTAGCACCACATACCTGTTTGTTTTCTGCTGCCTGAGCGCTCGTTAATGAGCCTGACTTAAATTAAGCTTTCAAAGCATTCAGTGCTGCTAAAACTGTTTGTTACATTTGAGGTCATTTTGACATTAAAATAGACCCCACTAACTTTCTTAACAAATGTTCCTGATCTTATACTCTGCATGTCTCAGTGCACATTATTCTAAAGAAATTATTTTAGAATGTGATTCTTTTTTTTTCAACAGTTAGAAAGTTCTCGTATACATTCTGCTTTTGAGTTTTTATTTTTCACACAAACCGCATATGACGAAATACTTCACAGAAAAAATTAAATGTGTATTTTATTTTATTTTTATTTTATTACTTTACTTTTTTTGTGTAGTTTGCCATTTTCACCTGTAGGTCCAGTTATGATATCTTGATTAAACATTATAAACATTATAATATAAATATTATATATTTATATAATAACATTATATAAATAAATAAGAATGAATGAGTGAATGAGTGCATGAATGAATGAATGAATGAATGCACAAATGAAATGTTCACAACTACAAGATCTATAACATGCATTTAGAAAACAGGGTAAATTTTAATTTCATGCTGACTTTATGCATTTTAGTTGTTGTCACATAGGCATACAAATCCTCAAAAGTAGTACAATAATATTTTAAGTTTTTTATCAGTTAATTATCCATGTAGTCTCCATTAGTTCAGAACTTGTGTATCATCATCAGTCATAAACTACTAGACTCTTATGGAGACAGCAAAGTGCAGCAGACCCAATTATAAATATATGATACTATCAATCATCACTGAGTGACTTTGTAAATTCAAATGCCCATCTTGTTAGTATGTTGTTGTGTGATGTTCTCTGGACAGTGTCCTGCTTTGCTGGTGTCAGAGGTCGAAGCCTGTGCTGGCTTCTTGCCCCAGCCTCCTTGGCTGGTTTGCTTGATAAATGATCTTGCGGCTTGCTGTAGCATTGAAAGCCGGTGAAAAGATGAATTATTTGCGAAATATTCTGGTTAACAATATAAGAACTAGCAGCCAGAGCTCCATTTTCTAGACTGGAAAATGTAGGCCATTTTCAGCTGTGTTAAACACAGTTAATCAGGACGAAATGCTGAGTGTGTGCTTTCCTGTTGCTGTTTCTGCATTGAAGTCAAATTTGTTTGTTATGCATGAGTGTCAATGGCTGTCAGTTTTGTTACATAAGCACTCACTAAAAAAATGACGCATTATGTTCTTAGTATATTTGCCAAGAATAGTGCTGTTCTACAAGCCTACAATGCCACATACAGCCAAAACACATCCCCCCAGAACATGTATACAATTCTAATTTGGATCATCTGCAGGGGGTTGGGTTCCTGTGGAGTTTTGCTTCATTCCCTTCACATAAAGACTTCCTCTTTATGACTCAAAGAGCTACAGTACTGTTTCATACTCTATTCAGTTTGTCTCCAAACAAGAGGTAGAATTGGGGCGGAATGATCTGGAACGGCGTTGTGGTTCCTTCAATCCAAAATACAGGGAAAAAAAAGCAGTTTGTTCATCACTCCATTCTATTTCCTGTGGATTCCAGTCCAGTTTTTGTTTAAGATGTTCTCTCTTTTTTTCCCATAAGTGAATTGCAAGTGAAGTGTGAATTTGAAACATGATGCTTATCTAGTACCCTGCATGATAATGGTTAAATGGTTACTCTCAATTATTTTGCTCAAATATATAATACGATTATTGTCATAATTTTTTGCATGTTTTACATTTTATCAGAATTGTACTTTCACGTAAGCAGAAATCAAGAGAACGTCAACTTGCATGATTTTCTCACAGATTTAGTTGTTGCAAATGGTGCAAACAACAGTGTGAAAGAAAACTGGATGTATTATTATACTTTTATTTGAGCAGAATATCTCAATAGAGATCACTAAACTCTAACAGCTCAACAGTGCTTTTTCTGTAATGTAGACAGAGCGTGTGCATGGTTGCCAGGTTGGAAAGAGTACTGTAGGTAAACCACTGGGCAGAAAATGTATCGATTTAAGAGAAAAGATCTGTGAAATCACAGGTAAAAAGCATCCAAATGACCACCCTTTTCTGATGCAGAACCAATTTTACATTTAGTTGAAGATTTATATGCAGCCAAGTTTTTCTCTCTCTGTCTAGCAAATATAACTATACAGTAATAACACAGTAATAACACAGTAATATTTTTAATTTAGTTTTCATTTTATGTATTTGTTTTATTTCTTACATTATAGAGTATTTTATGTATTTGGTTTATATATTTTTATGTCACTCACTGATTTTTTTAGTGTTCTTCAAATTCCTTTAATCACTGCTTCAAACATACTGTACAGTCTTCTATTTTGAATATCCTAGACAAGAGCCGCCATATTTGCTCCAAAGTGTCAATAATTGTTGATTTAACTCTCCATGATTACATCTTTCTGGCCTCCTCCTTTCAGTCTCATTTGTGATGCCTTTTTCCGAGTGCGACCGACTGCATGATGGATCTAGTGAAAACTGCTGACCACCTTACTCCCCACCAGCCCCCCTCTTTTAGCCAGCCATGATGGATTTGACACCCCAACCTTCTGCACCGCGTCCGTCATTCCACCCGGCATGAGGCAGCAGAAAAAAACAACACGGAAGGATGCAGGGCAAAGCATACAGAAAAAGCCAGCGAGCATATTGTCCTCTGCTTCCCTGTGGTCAGGCCTCTGAGGTCGCTCACAGTTCAGCACTGGTGTAGGGTGGCTGATGATGGATTCTGTCCCCTTTTTAACTTCTTCTTCTTTTTCTAAAGCCGCTACTGTTGTATCCCTTTAGAGACGGCTCTCCCGCATGGTTAACGCTGCGATTCACATCACACCCTGAGATTGGCCCTGGCTATGAGCTCATTAGGGGACTGTAAAGACTGATTTTTCAGGCTTCAGTTGATAGCTCATGCATGCAAGTTATCAGCGCTACAGAATCAAAGCCTGGCGAATGTAGAATATGTCTGTTTATTGTGTATACAAACAGCCTGTTATCTGTCACCCCTGTGCTGAATAGGGTTTTATTAAGGAAAAAACACAAAAGCACGCTTTAAGAAGGTCTGCCAAGTATTATTTTTCTCCTCACTCCCACAATGCTGTTTTTTGTAGTCATAAATAAAGGAAGCATCAAAACACTGAGGGTATTTTTAAGAAGGACGAAAGGCGACATATCCACATAAAAATCCCTCCAAACCCACGTCTGGTTGTTATTTTATGGCACACGGTGGATGAAAAGAGTGTGATTTTCCAATGTCTGCTCGGACAGTTCTAGCCGGTGCGTGTTTGTGTCACGTTTGAAACAGAGCTCATAATCCCATAGAGACCTCTGATCCTTCTCCTACGCTGACGTTTGATGGAGACTTGAAATAGAATTCATTGCTAATCTCAATGTTCTGATCCTTGAAGCTAAAACAGAAGAAGAGGAAGATTATGGAGGTTGGACTGAACTTTTAGAACCAGATACAGAACATTAAATCAGTTTGGGTTCTTAGCATATAGTAGTAGGAGGTTTTTGGTCTGTTAGTGGGTGAATTGATCAAGCCATGATCAAGCAATGGCATTCCTTCCCTCTGGACTGCATCAAATCTGTAACTGGGTGAACTCGGTGGCAATCCTCTCTGACCTGTCAGAAGGGGACTTGAAAACAAAAAGCAAGCTGTTCGTTTACTGTTCAACTAACTACAAAATCAACATCAACCAGTTCAACCAGTTTCCAAACGAACTGCAAACCGTTTTAATACATTTGTATTATTATAAACAAACACATATGGTAGGCATTTAACTAGAAGCTACACTGACTGCACAGCTGTTCTAGCCACTTCTTTTTTTACATCTGACTGAAGTGAAATAATTCTGTTTACAAATGTTAAGATTTGATTTCTTAGAACTCTTTTCACTTATACCATAAAATAACTCCTGACTGTTGCATTAAACTCTGGTCTATGGTCTTGCAAATCATCTTTGCTTTCAGTTTATATTTATGCCTGTATGCATCTGTAGCAACACTAGCATTATAAATTGCTTGATATTATAAAATAGCCGAGCAATTGCAGAGGAAATTTTATTATCAAATGATGTGCTTTGGAAATAAAGTACATGCATTATTATTTCATTGCAAATAACAACATATTTTCAATTTTTTTACAGTGCATGCTGAACAAACCAGCAGTTTTTGGAGAAACCTTTTAAGATTTAGTATTTGCAATTATATGTTTTCTTATGATTATTTTTACAAGTATTTTAGGTTTATTTTAAGGGCAATTTAGTATTTGTAATAAGCAGTTCACATATGCTGCTCTCACAAGCTTAATTAGTTACTGTAACAGTTTTATTATTATAATTTTGAGCATTTTTATGTGTGTGCAGATATACACAGACTTGTGTAAGTTAGCAGCTGATCAAATTCAGCAACAGTCAGCGCCTCAGGTTTGAGTTTGGTTGGAGAGCTGGTGTTGTGTTTGTTGTCATGCGAGACATGCAATCCATTGTTTACTTGCCAGAAGCTGTTTTATATGTTGATGGCACATGTCCTCAGAAATTAATGAGTTTGCCTCCAGCTTAAACAAGTCTACTGTCCCTAATGAACGCTTGCTGTCTTTAGCATGACTCTCAAGCCTTCAATTAACAGCAGGTAGATTCTTCAGTCTTTTTGCATGATTAAACTCAACCACTCTGAATATATGTTGGCTAATGTGCTGTCTAACTTGTACAAACCCAAAACTGCACTCAGTTCAGTAGCAACTATGATGATGTTACTTATTTTGGCCAATAGGTCACAATTTATTATCACTTAGAACATCCTTTAGAACATATCAAGGAGAGACAAATTAAACAATATGCTAGTTTTTGTTCTGAATTTTAGTCTTTTAATGAATTTTAATGAATTCTTATTGTAGTTTAAGAGGACGATACTTTTGTTGTGGAGAGAGTTTATGGCATGTTTGAATCTAGTGTTTTGTGTTTATTATTGTTAGCATAAAGTTGTTGCATTGAGAACGGAGAAGTAAATTGATAGCTTTCTTCGATAAAGCCGCTGGTGTCAGTATGCATGAGGCATGTATACAGAGGTGAAAGGTTAAATGGATGTTAGGTGCAAAAAGAGCAATGTGAGTTTGTAATGAGCTGACATTTGATCCTCCTCTGCTCCTCTCCTTCCTCTGACAACTGCCTCCCATCTGTCAGGAGCAACGGTGGCTAATCTTAGCCTTTCTCAGATGCCCTGCCCAGTCTGAAAACTGACTATGTCAATTATTTATTTCGGACCTCCTCGTACAGTTCACCTCGGCCGACTGTCGGGCTGCAGGGGGACCGAGACGAACAGATATGTGAGCCCTGGCACTGAGGATGTGTTCACTAACAGCTCCTGTAATAACAGGACTTCTTCTGCGGCTTTGTGCTGTGAGGAGTGACTAAGGAGGAAATTGGCTGTGTAAAATGGTCATGAATACACCTGGCCTGCAGACAAGACACTTTTACTAATGCACACTGCCACCTCCAGGCACACTGGCGCGTACCCCTGCTGTCACTACTTAGTCCTCTATGTTGTTGTTTTATTCTCTCTCTCTCTCGCTCACCAGGTTTTCGCAATCATTCATTGGCACAGCTTTTGCATTCATTTACATAAATGCCCACTGACTGACTTAAAATGTACATATTAATTCACGCAGTCTCTCTCGCCTTCTTTCGAACTGTGTTTTTCTTGCTCACTCTCAAAACATAGCAGTTTTAAAGGGGTTTCATTAAAAATAAATAAATAAATACAATTCCTTTCCTGGATATTCTTCCTGAATATATAATAGAATAGAATAGAATAGAATAATATGTTCATTCACTCATTTGTTAGTTAATAACTATGATCCAACCCTGTTGCCCGTTCCCATTTTTTAAATTGAATTTATTTAAATTTGATGCTTACACAGTGTTCGCTAAAATAACTCAGGATTTTAAAATAAAAGACATTTGGGTAGCTTGCAAAAAATGTAAACATAAAAAGTAAAAAAAAAAAAAAAAAAAAAAAATGAGATGAAGTCTTATAAGTGACAGGTGCTGATTATCAACTTTTTTTTTTTTTTTTTTTAAATACCCATTGCCATTTTTTAAAATAAATTCTATTTAAATTTGATGCTTATGCAGTGTTACTAGAGAATAACACAGGATTTTAAATAAAAACAAATATAATAATAATAGTGATAATAATAATGAATGAGATAAAGCATATAAAATAAGTAGCAAGTGTTGACTGTCAACTTGAGGGGGTCAAATTAAATACTACATTCATTTTGACATCTAGCAAGGCTGACAATCAGTCAACATTTTCTGAATGTTAAGACTCCTTTCACTAAACATTTGTTATATAAAAAAAATCTGTTCAATATTTTGAGTGTATACCCTATTGGTAGAAACTCACTCTCTCTTTCTCTTGTCTTCTCTGCTGTGTGAAGATTAGGATGCTGTGTAGAGGTCGTTGGCGAACGGCAGTTTACTTTTCAATTACCCTGCCGCTGTTTTCATGTCGCCGGAAACAAAAAGCCCAATTTAAAATGATAATGAAGCAGTTGTCGTCTGCCAGGGACAGGGAAATGTGGCGAGTGTTGTGCGGATCGTAAATCTTGCGCCGTTACCCGCCGCGAAGAGATGAATCTCCACTCCTCTGCCTGTCTTTTTTTCTTTTCCACATTCTCTGTCTCTACCCCGCATGACTCGTCTCACACAAGAGAAATGCCTGTGTGAAAGCTTCTTAATGTGGTAAACAAGTGGCCTGATTAATCGGTGTGTCAGCAATGCTCGTTTAGGGCCGAAACAGGGAAAGGCACGATGTATCGAGAGCATTGCATTGTTTTAAATGCAATTTCCAAGAATCTGTTGAGTGTTGAGTGTTTGTGGTGGTTAAGGCAAGTTTTATGAAAAGAGATTCAGTTTGAGCAGCTTTAACAAAGATATTGTGCACTGCTTGTGTAGACTTGCTTGATTACTGCTGTTTGCCAAGATGCTACTTGTCTGGTTGGAATCACTGTCAAAACGTTATTTTCTAGCCGATAAATGATAAAAAAACATTAAGAGTCAGTCAGAATTTTTAAACCCACCCAGCTTTAAGGAGTTTGAGCATTTAAAGTGGCAGACAACATAACCTCAGCATGTGCTTCTTAGATAAACAGAACAGTATCGTCCACTGGTGTGAATACCAAAATAGTTGTCATTATGGTTATCAATCTTGGTGTGAATGGGCCTTTAGGGTGGTCTGCCATACTGTGTCCATTCACAGAGAGAAAATGTATGAGGTATATGAATAAGCCTCATTTAAAGTTGGTAGAGACTCAGAGGAACTGAGGTCAAAGATCAGACATGCCAACTTCAGTAATGAGGTCCAGGTAGAGGTCAGAGGCTGAGGAGACTGGAAATTCATTCACAGGAAACTTTAAAACAGTCATCCAAAACACTGTTTGGCGAGCTCTCTCAGGCCTTCGAATGATTTAAAGAGCTTCTGAACAAGAATATAAAAACTGCTCAGCAGGACTGAGGTACTTTGTCACCCTGCAGGATCCTCAAATCTATAACCATTAAAGAGAATAGTGTGAAATTTGTATAGGTATCATTCTTGTTTGACACTTTTCATGTTGTTTTCACACTTGGTAAATTTTCTTGACCCAGATCTTATTGCCCCCTAGTCTGTTTTATTGCCCCACACTGTCATGTGTTTTTTTTTCTTTTCTAAATTTATATTCAAATTGCTTTTATAATAATCACCACCAGTATCAGTTTGAATACCTCTAGAATCTGATTGAAATATACTTTAAAATATACAAGTTTACTTTTTGATGTGGTTATTTCTACCTGAGTTTGAAAGATGTCTTTCACACTATCAAACAAACCAATTTTTTGGTCAACCAAAAAAAAAAACATTTTGGTCAAATTTAATCAAATCATTCAGGGATAGTTCACATTAAAATTAAAATCCTGTCTTTAATTACTCACTCTCATGTCGTTCCAAACCCATAAGACCTTCGCTCATCTTTGGAACACAAAAAGATATTTTTGATGAAATCCGAGAGCTTTCTGACCCTGCATAGAGAGCAAAGCAACTACCACGTTCAAAGCCCAGAAAGGTAGTAGGACATTGTTAAAATAGTCCAAAGAAAACAAAAATAACGACTTTATTCAACAATTTCTTCTCTTTTGTGTCATTCTAAAGCTGTATGACTTTGATTCTTCTGTGAAACATAGATACTATTTGTCCATACATTGAAAGTCAATGAGGTCTGAAACAACAGTGGACCCCATTGACTTTCATTGTATGAAAGTCCAATGAAAACTTTCATACAATTAAAAAAAAACATTTAAAAAAATCTTCTTAAAAATTTTCTATTAATCTTCTTATCTACAAAAGACAGTTACTGTATGTGGGTTTTGACATGAGGGTGAGTGAATGACGGATTGTTTTTGTAACACAGTGTTATCTCCAGATCATCCATGGTGATTTTGATTGTAATAAATTCATAATAAATGGCTGCAGGTGACAGGAAATTGGTCTTGCTGTGAATGATGGCTAAATCGTTTGAGGCAGATGGTCAAGCTTGACCTGGTTCTGCCCTCTGTATGCTACCTTTAAATTGGTGTCTTCGTCGGAGATCAGAGAGAAAGACGTGCTCTCTAAAGAGGTTGTTTTTTTAGTTGTAACTGTCATAAAGCCATTGGAATTTGTCAGAAAAAGCTGCTTGTGTTTCTGTGCTGGTGTGAAGTTTTTTTTTCTTTTTTCTTCTCAACCTCTGACGGCTCTGATGGCACAAAGACCTAAAAGGGAAAATGAAAATAAAGAGGAGAAAATGAAACGAGCGAGTGGTGTAATGAGACTCTGTAGAGGCGCTTGGGCCATATTTTTACCTCATTTTGTTCCTTCAGAGCATCCCTTCATTGCTTATGTGCAGCACGTCATCCTTAGTGATCTTTAGAGTCATGGACAGGCGGATCCGGTGGGTATAGTGGGAGGACAGTTACCGTACACTTGTTGAATATTGATAACCCGCTCCATTGGGAATTCATTTTTCTCATGTTACGCCAGTCATACATCTTCAGAACGAGATGATGAAAACCCTGTCAAAGTTTTTCTTTTTCCACTGTGCCCATTGCTGAATATGTCGTCTTCAGGTAAAGAGAGAGGACAAGTCATAAGGATTGCTTTTGTTGTTTTTTTCTTTTTCTTTTCTTTCAGAATCTTCAATTTATATACGCAGGAACAAAAGGCAAGAAAATAATGAAACGCTAGATGAAAAAGATCTCTAACTTTGAACTAAATTGCAAATGTAGAGAGGCTCCAAAAACCAAAACTTCTCATCTTCTTTATCTGTCAAAGAACTCGTGGCTTTGTTCCCAATAGGGATTAAAACCTCTTTGGATGAATAGTTAAACCCAAAATGTAAATTCTGTCATTATATTTACTCACCTCGTATCATTTCAAATTCCTATGTTATATTTTATTGTTAAACATCAAAGAATATTTTATCTCTTGAAGAATATTTATATTGTTAGCTGTTTCTATTTATGTCTAGTCCGCTGGGATGGCTCACATATGTCAGTGTATGTGATGATGTATTGTTTAAACAAACTGTAGCCTTTCTTGCAGCTGATCGACTGACAGAAATGACATTTTATGGGAGTGAGCGAGACAGGCAGAAAGGATAATGGAGGATTTATGACTGAAGCACTTGAAAAAAAAAAGATTCAAAATGGATTATGGTATCACATAGTGTATTATTAAAGACTTTAGTCACCTGAGGCCAGGCTTTTGAGCTCTAGCATCTGTGTGTGTGGTGTGGTTTCAAAGCATTTCGTGTCCGTTGCTTTCATTTGTTAATATGTGCTTGCGGGGTTTTTAAAGGTTTTTTTTTTTTTTTTTTTTTTGAATTGCACTGATTGACACATCTGTCTCAGTGAGAGAGGATTCTCCAGAGGTTTTCATGATTAGCCTGTTAAAAGAATAGCTTAGAAAAAAGCAGTAGTATTTAGTCACACATGCCGTTCCAAACCTGTATAATCTTTCTTTCTTTCTTTCTTTCTTTCTTTCTTTCTTTCTTTCTGCATGTAACACAAAAATAGAACATTTTGAATAATCTTTAAACTTCATATAACATTGTTGGCAGTCTCCATGGCCAGCCTGATTTCATTAGTATTCATAGGTATTCACATGTAACATACAATACACTGTCAGTATCTAAAATGTAAAATGTTTACATATGCACAGATTTAGAGACCTTTAGAGAGATCTTCATGAAAACTTTATATTTATGTTACAAATATATTCATTCTGTTCCTTTTAGTTATTTATTTATTTATTTATTTATTTATTTATTTGCTTGGCATGTTCACTATGGACTGTCTTGTGTATGAACTAAAGAAATCACTAAAAAAAATGAAATTATTTTTCTTGTCTGTCATAATACAATATACAGGTTAAGAATGACATGAGGGTGAGTAAGTAATGGCAGAATTTGTAATTTAGCGTGAACTGTTCCTTTAAAATAATACCATTGTCTGTGAACTAAAAAAATACAAATCATTCATAAATCAGCATGCACAATATTAATACCCTCTCCCCTGCTTTGGTATACAAAATATCCAATTATCTGACCCCCTCAGTGTAATTGCTTTAACCTGTCAGCAGCATTGTCTGTAGCCCGTATGCCTGGAGTGAACAGATAGGTGCTCTCGTCTTTGAAACTACCGCTGCTATGATATTAATTGAGCTTCTGTTATTGCTGTCTCTGGCAAGTTTTTGTCATCAGAGGGCCCTTAGTGTTACCATTGACAGAATGAGAGAGAAAGCGTTGTGTGTGTGTGTGTACACGTTAGCAGATACCAGACAAGCGGCGCTAGCGCCTCACGCCAGTCATCTAAGCCAGTCAATTAGCGGTCCCTGCAATTTTCATGATCCTCATTGTTCTCTGAAATGAGGTGGTGAGTGAATAAAAAGCTGCTGTCAGCTTTGCAGCAGTGTTGACTTCTTTAAAAGCCAAAACAAAGAAGGTCTCTCTCTGCCTGCTCAGGCTGTTTGGTCTGGATGCATGGTGAATATTTCCAGAGATTGCCGAAACACGTGGGTGTTTGTAGAGCTCTAAGCATCCACTTCGTCTGCATCCAGGTGCACGTAGGCGAAGGAGAACTTCTTTGCTCAATGAAGGGTTATGTTAAGAGGACGCTAACATCCGACGGAAGCATTAGCAGAATCTGTTGACCCATGCGGCTAATGAAATCCTCTGCCAAAGCTGAAGCACCATCCAAAAACGATCCGTCCAAATTTGTTCTAAAGGCCCACAGATGTACAAGATGTCTTTTCATTGGTCGGCCGTGTTGTTTTGGACCTAATGGGATTTCAGGTAGGGCTCGATGCTTTTATGTTGTTCCATGTGGCCTCTTGGGCTCAGATGATATTGAGCCATCTCCTCATCCATCTTGATTAAATGAGATAATAAGGATTTCACATTTGACCAATCGTGTGCATCCGGACTAGAACCGCCATAGGGTCAATTACTACACAGATCCTTCATTTCGTTCTTTTTTTCCCTCCTCCATAAATCAATTTCAGGCTCGTAAACAAAGGTGGCATGAAATCTGGCAGTTGATACTATGGTTTGAAGTCCAAATGGCCTTTTTTCACTAAGTACCTCATAGACCTGGTTTAGGATCTAGGTGATGCTAATTTTTCATGGCAGTTCAATTACATTCTCCCTGCCCTCTTTTTTCCCCCTCCTTCCTTCTTTCTCTCCATTTCTGCTTTTGGAATCCGTCTTCTGTGAGAATTCATGATGGTGAAGTGCCAAGAATAAGACCGAGCAGCAGTGCCTGAGGGAGCCCTTTCATTTGTTCACAATTCACACAGCATAGAACATGGCTCCACTCAAAGACATGCAATATGGAGATGAGAACGTAAAAGAAGCAGGAAGTTACTTTTGAACAGGTTGCAAATACAGCAGGGAAGAAGGTAGACCGCGGGAATGAAAGACAGGTGCATGCTTCTGACACGTGGAGGAAACGTGCCAAGCGATGCATTTGTTTTGTGCAGCAGCTTTTTCATTTGAGCTTTTGTCTTTAATGAAAAAAGTATTTAGTATTTCCAGCAATGGCACATTGACTTGAAATGTGCAAGGCTTTGTTGCTATGCCATTTTCACCACATAAAGTCCAGCATGTCAGTGACAGCATTATTGTCCAAAATTGTCCACAAGTGAAAGTGCTTTCATATACATGACAAAAATGTAATATATAATTGTATGTATAAACAAAAATATTATAGTTTATTCACGTCAAAATGGATTATTAATAAAGTGACATGCATGTTTCCAAATTTCTTTAGCAAAGGAAGGAGCTGCAGACCAGTGCAAGGTAACCCATGGTTTTGTTGGCATCACATCCGCACTCGTCTGATTACAGCTCTGTGACTCCAACTCTAAGACTGGCAAATTAATTGGCCTTTCAATCACAACAAACTCTAGGTCTTCGTTTTACAGGGGGAAAAAAAGCATGAGGTGATGGAAAGCATCCAAAATAAGACATCGGTGCCTTTTTGGAGTAGAAGGTGACCAAGGCTCATAATCATTTAAGGAAATGTGGAAACGTTAATGTTTTATGTGAACATACTCCTTTTGTTTCCTTCTTTTTCCTTTCTGTTTAACTCCTTAATATGCTAGTGCTCCATTTAGCCATGACGAGCGTTTTGACTATGATCATCAATCATTTCTTTTGTGACAATAACTAGTTTAGTCTGAGAGGTCAAAGTTCAAGGTAAGTGAAGGTCTACTCCATCCTGTGAATCAAATTGATTACATTAATGAACGTCCCCTGGGGGTTTTGCTTTACTTTTTGTGAGCATTTGTGGATGTTTTGATTTAATGGAGTAATTGTTCCCAACTGTCCTAATTAATGCAGCCATCAGCCCATAGATCAATAGAGAGTGTAGTGATTGATCTTACTACGGCAACAACAGTGAATGTCATTGTTGTTCTAAAGCGAACGTGTTTTCTGCTGTAATTGCTACAGCTTATGCGATATATGCTTTGACACATGCGTGTATATAGTACGAGCGGTACCGGCTCAGTCTGGCTTTAAAAAAAAAAACACTTCCTTTTTTATTTTTTCCTTCCTCCAGGTTGAGATGTATTGTCAACATGGCCTTTTATTGCGCCGGCTGTCGTCTTTGTGCGTATTTGTGCTCTCAGTGTCTCATACTGCATTTTTCCCCTCTAAATGTTAATTATATTGCCATGCCTCTCTTTTGTGTCTGCTTTGCCATGCATGCAATGCCGGCACGCTCCTTCCTATTGACGCTCCATTCAAAATGTCAGCATTGTAGTCTAGTGTGCAGATAGCTGTTTTCCAGGGTTCCTCAGGCACGCTGTGGTCAGGTTTCTGGCCTGCATTCAGTATTGGAGAGCGCTGTCATGTTGGGACAATGGAAGGGAAATGGATAGTGCTGTTCTGTTGACAGGTCCGCAGGAAAGCATTTACAGTGTGAGGGTCATAACTGCAAAACAGTGCATATATGCTTTGTTAGAATAAAGTTTTATACCATTATGGGGAAAATATTTAACTGTACTGCATGGCTACTGACATGAATGATGCCTCATATCGTATTATTCTGGAGACGTATGCAACCAGACTCGCAAACAAAAACACATTTTTACCAAAAAAAAAAAAAAAGAAAAAGAAAAAAGTATATATTAGTATTAGTGTAGCCATGCATTTATTGTAAATAAAATAAAAATATTAATCACCATCATTAAAAAAAAAATAATAAACAAATAAATAAATAACAAATATACCGTCAATACGGATGTGTGCATTTCATATATTGCATAATTTCTCACTTACATGCATCCAACTCAGAATCTGGGCTTAAAGAGAGTTTCCTACTTGTAATTCCGACTTTGTGGTGCAGTTCACAACCTAGGCTCATTGGAAATACGTGCCTCTATATACATTTCTGCAAAACTGAAAAAGCGTACCTAACAACTAGGGCTGGGCGGTATATTGAACGCAATATTCATGCGCATCTAGTCAGTAAAGCCGGTTCCGTGATTAGTGCTAAATCTCCATCACCTGTTTTCAAATAGAGTGCCATTTAATACACAGAGCCGTAGATCACTGACAAGCTACGCAATATCGCGTTCATTATCGAAGGCAATTCATCTGCGATTTGAACCGCAATATCGCATAACTTGATCTACAGCTCTGTGTATTAAATGGCGCTCTATTTGAAAACAGGTGATGGAGATTTAGCGCTAATCACGGAACCGGCTTTACTGACTAGATGCGCATGAATATAGTGTTCGATATACCGCCCAGCCCTACTAACCTACTACGTAACTACAAATCACTGCAGTTTCCAGTTGAAATGAACACTACAGGCAGTAAAACTCTGACAACTTTTATTCCTTTTCACATAAAGTATGATTTACAGGTGCAGAGTTTTGATTAATAAAGGCTAATTTTCACACAATTACTTCCATAATATTATGCAATGACTTTAAAACAATTTTAACATCCTGCGTGATTTGAAAACTGATACTTTTGAACGTTGTCGTCACATATACAGCTGCATGAGTTTTCTAATCCAGTAGGTTTGCTTTATAGCTCACGTGATACGGCATTTCACTTGAGTGATGAAGAGCTCCGGTACGAGTCCTGTGAAACTATGGTTCGACAAAACAGCTCAAATCCGCATAAGGAAGTTAAAATAGCATGGCTGCATCAACAAATGTGTTTATCACTTTTGCATTTGTTAACACTATCAGGTAGGTTTAGGGTTGGATTTGCGGACAATTGGTCTAACACGATAGAGCAATAAACTTTAGCGACATTCCCCGAAAATTTAAATTCTGAACAGCCCCAATACGTAACTCAAGTAGCATAATAAAAACGCTGCAATACGTGCCAGTGCCAACGTAATAAAAACGTGCCACGGTCACGTATTGAACGTGTGTTTTAGCACCACTGTATGTACATTTCACTCTGAAACCACGAAACGTGCAATAAGATACGTAATTACGGTGTTGCAGAAATATATATAGAGGCATGTATTTTCATGAGCCTGGGTTGGCAATTCATGTATATTCGTAAATGCTACCTTTCTGACATTACTTGAATGCACCATTCGAAACTGTGATTCCTAAATAAGCACCATGACTTGTCTGTAGCATATGCACAAAGGCCAGGGCCCTAGCATTTTTTACAGAATTATAAATATGCATTTTGCATGGGTGTATATGGGTGTCATCTCTCTGGCTCTTTCCTTGGTCTGTGTCTCTCTCTGTCTGTCTGGAGCAGTGTGAGGGTGGAGCTAAAGGACTATTGAGCGTGGCAGTAATTATGGTGTCATGGTGCCGTGTCAGAGACTGGCATGTCGATGTTAATGAGCTCTCCTCTGCCTTTCTCTCCACCTCCACGGCTTTGATGTCTCCACATGTCAAACGCAGAGGCTCCAGTCTTCGCTCACGTTCTTCTTCCTCTCATTCCATCACTTCCCAGTGTGACGGAGTAGCAATGTCCATCTGTGCTAATGTTCCCCTTTTTCTCTCAGTCTTGCGCTGGCTTTAGCTATCCCCATCACCGAGAGGTCCCTGTTTAAGACGCAGGAAGGTGGCAAGCGATGTGAAATTACAGTTCTCAGTGAGAGTATTGCATTTTGAACCTTACACAGGTTCACTCTTCATTCAGCATGTATGGACTCCATGAATAAATACAGGATGGAAAAATTCTGAGAAAAAACGTCTACTTTTAATGTGTATAATTAATGATAGTAATAAATAAATAACAAAAAGTTGTTAACTGTAGTGTTAATAACACAGTGTGCTAAGTAAGTTTTTTTTTTTATTTTATTTACCTTCCTAAAAAAAATCTATATATTAATTATATATTACTTAGATGACGAATCCTAATTTTTCAGTTTGTTTTTGGTCTTTTGGACTACAGGCCTGTGTGTGTGTGTGTGTGTGTATATATATATATACATATATATACACACATACAGTAGTGATCAGAATTATTGGCACCCTTGGTAAATATGATCAAAGAAGGCTGTGAAAATTAATCTGCATTGTTAATCCTTTCATTGGATAATAAGGATTTCATAATCTAACCTTTCATTGGATAATAAGAATTTAAAATGGGGGAAATATCATTATGAAATAAATGTTTTTCTCTAATACACATTGGCCACAATTAACGGCACTCTTTTATTCAATACTTTTTGAAACCTCCATTTGCCAGTTTAACAGCTCTAAATTTTCTCCTATAATGCCTGATGAGGTTAGAGAACACCTGACAAGAGATCAGAGACCATTCCTTCATCCAGAATCACTCCAGACCCTTTAGATTCCCAGCTCCATGTTGGTGCTTCTTCTCTTCAGTTCACCCCACTCATTTTCTATAGGGTTCAGGTCAGAGGACTGGAATGGCCATAGCAGAAGCTTGGTTTTGTGCTCAGTGACCCATTTTTGTGTTGTTTTTGAGGTTTGTGTTTGGATTTTTGTACGGTTGGAAGATCCAAACGTAGCCCATTATAAGATTTCTAACAGAGTCAGTCACTTATTGATTTTTTTATCTGTTGGTATTTGATAGAATCCATGATGCCATGTGTCTAAATAAGATGTCCAGGACCTCCAGCAGAAATATAGGCCCACAACATCAAAAATGCAGCAGTATATTTCATTGTACACATGGGGTACTTTTTATCCCTGTGTTCACCAAACCCATCTTGAGTGTTTGCTGCTAAAAAGCTCATTTTTTTGTTTCATCTGACCTAGGGCTGTCACGATATTAGATTTTTCATATCACGATTATTGTGGCCATAAGAATTCATGATATCGATATATCGCGATATCTATAGAGGGGGGAGGGGAGGGGGATATCAGTCAAATTATTTTTTACTTTGTTTATTGAGTTTTTCTTTTTCACCCAACGAACATAAGGTTACTGATAAACGCAGGGCACAAGACTCTGGCTTTCTCTGTCGTCTTTGGAGCTCCTATGAAATAACAAGAGAGAAATTATTGTCAAGTTCAACAGTATGATGAATAAATATTAATGGTAACACTGTACAATAAGATGTCATTTGTTAATTAACATGAACGAACAATGAACAATACATTTATTACACAATTTATTAATCTTTGTTAATGTTAATAAAAATACAGTCGTTCATTGTTCATGTTAGTTCACAGTGCATTAATGTTTACAAACACAACTTCTGATTTTAATAATGCATTAGTAAATGCTGAAATTAACATGAACTAAGATTAATAAATGCTGTGGAAGTATTGTTCATTCTTATTTCATGTTAACTAATGTAATTAACTAATGTTAACTAATGAACCTTGTTGTAAAGTGTTGCCATATTAACATCTAAACTGATACTTTAACCTATTAACTTGCGTACCTGTATTTTAAGCTCTTTAACCTATGGTTGCACCGGCGCCACTGAAGTCATGCAGTAAGAGCGCTGCTAATTCAGTTTTAATGTGCATCTAGAACGGCCGTGGATGAGGCATTAAGTGCATGGCACTGCGACTAACTTAACATTTTACAGAGTTTAATGTAGCAATGTGGTCTCTCAGTTTTTCAAGATCAGTTTTAATCGTGTAACTGTTAATTGATTTGAGCAAAGAAATAAAGTGTTACTACGCACAGGCCGTATTGATTGCAAATACAAAAATAAGATGAGTAAAGAAAAAGCGGTACTTATTAAAATAATCACCCTTTATTTAAATATATGAACAAAGAAAACCTCTGTTAACAGGTTAATGTAACATTTTCCATTCTATGACTAGTAAAATAATAGCAACTTACTCTGATGAACACGGCTCTTCTTGGATTAGCTGCGAGCGCTGCGTCTTCTTCTTGTTTGACAGGTGTCAGGGTTAAGGCCCAATACTTCCACCTGGATGTCAACCAGGTACTGGCGCTGGAGTATTTACATGTGGTGTTATCATAAGAGTCCTGTTCATTTTAAATATTGCGGTTATCGCCAATACTGGTATATCGTCACACACTAAATTAACACGATATCGATAATTGTTGCTTTGAATATCACGGTTATCGTCAATACCGGTATATCGCGACACCCCTAATCTGACTATAGAAGCCAGTCCCATTTGAAGTTCCAGTCGTATCTGATAACTGAATATGCTGGAGTTTGTTTTTGGATGAGCTAGGAGAATTTTTCTTGAAACCCTCCCAAACAACATGTGATGATGTAGGTGCTGTTTGACAATTTTTTTTTAAAGGTTTTAAAGACTCAACTATTTTCTGCAATTCTCCAGCTGTGGTCCTTGGAGAGTCTTTAGCAACTCAAACTCTCCTTCTCACCGTGCATTAGGACGATATAGACACACGTCCTCTTCCAGGCAGTTTCTTAACATTTTATGTTGATTGGAAATTCTTAATTATTTCCCTGATGGTGGAAATGGGAATTTTCACTGCTCTAGCTCTTTTCTTAAAGCCACTTCACTAATTTGTGAAGCTCAATTATCTTTTGCTGCACATCAGAAAAATATTTTATGGTTTTTCTCATTGTGATGGATGATTAAGGGAATTTGGGCTTTGTTTTCCCTCCTATTTATATTTCTGTTAAACAGGAAGCCATGGCTGGATAATTTCATGTCCATAATCACCCTGGAGTACTCAAAATTGTGAATATGAATGGGAATATACTTCAGAGATATTTTGCTCATAAGAATTTCTAGGGGTACCAATAATTGTGTCCAATGTGTATATGAGAAAAACATTTATTTCATAATGATATTTCCCCCATTTTAAATTCTTATTATCCAATGAAAGGTTAGATTTTTGTGATTTTTTTAAAATAAAAGATCAAAAGGATTAACAATGCAGATTAATTTTCACAGCCTTCTTTCATCATATTTACCAAGGGTGCCAATAACATTTTTCTTCAATGTATAGAACATTTAAAGGATTAGTTCACTTTCAGAATGAAAATTCTGTCATCATTTACTCACCCTCCACTTGTTCCAAACCTGTATGAGTTTCTTTCTTCTGTTGAACACAAAAGAAGATATTTTGAAAAATGTTGGGATCCAAACAGTTGACGAGGACCATTGACTTCCATAGTCCTACTATGGAAGTCAATGGTGCTCATCAACTGATCGGATCCCAACATTTTTCAAAATAACTCCAAACAGTTGACGAGGACCATTGACTTCCATAGTCCTACTATGGAAGTCAATGGTGCTCATCAACTGATCGGATCCCAACATTTTTCAAAATAACTCCAAACAGTTGACGAGGACCATTGACTTCCATAGTCCTACTATGGAAGTCAATTGTGCTCATCAACTGATCGGATCCCAACATTTTTCAAAATATCTTCTTTTGTGTTCAACAGAAGAAAGAAACTCATACAGATTTGGAACAAGTGGAGGGTGAGTACATGATGACAGAATTTTCATTCTGAAAGTGAACTAATCCTTTAACAACTCTATTTATTTTTAGTTTAAAGAAGAATTTGTTGTTCAATTTGTTTTAGGCTTTTTCAGTTTGTTTTAGGCTTTTGGACTGCAGGCCTATATAGGTTTATTTTATCAATAATAATATTTTTATTACTTACTTTTAATACTTTTAATACTTCTTACATCTCCAGATATGGTAGTTTTCTGCTCATTTCATGCTTACAGACATGAAAAATTTAATCCCATTCTTGTGCTAACAATGTCGGAAATAACAAAAAGGATTCATCAACAACTTAGTGTCACTTAAGCAGACATGCTCATAAATTTGACGAAACTACTATCAAATTCCAGTCATCGCTTTGTTTCCTCTGAGCCTATCCTAGTCAGATGACCAAATTACATCACAGGGATCTGGAGCAGACTGTTGTGAGATCAGCTCATTTGTTTTAATAAGATTGTGATATTGGGTCTGATGACAGCCTAGTATGGGCGATGAGAAACAAAGAGAGAAACAGGGGGATTGGTGAAGAATGAGGTGAGATGCTCATTTGTTGTCATTAAGTGCTTGTCGAGGGTCACTTGATTTGTGCGTTCCAAACCACGCATCGATCACCACGGCCGCGCAAAGCATCAGATGGTGAAAGATGTATTTAACGGGCGGCGCCGTGTTATCTTTTCATCATTACTCAAAACTAGTTGTTAATGGCAACTTGGCATCCTGTTCATAAACTGTCATTAGCTGTTGCTATATAGAAGTCCCTTAATGCATTGCAATTGAGCGTTTTGTCATTTTTGATGGACAATGTGCTGTTTCACCAAGTCACCAATGACTCAAGTCATTTCATCATCGATTTGAATCTCATTTACAACAAAGTGATGAATATGAAACTTACAATTTCCAATTTAGCTTTGCTGGTTTGCCATAGGCACACTGCTGTTATCCATGCATATTAGCGTTTGATTTACAGCAAAGCAGGTTTAATTCTGTTTTAATGAAAGTACGTTAAGGTCTGTAGTAGCAAGCTTATATTAAAACAGTGAGGTAATAGAGACAGTGCTGTGCCTGGAACCTTATATATTCACAATGTAGCCCTGCCTTATTTGTTTGATAGAACAGTTACTGAGCAATAGAAGTGTTAAGATCAGAAATGGTATTAAAACATTATTTTAACTCACTGAGTGCAGTTCTTACACCAGAGCATGTAATGTAAACAGTAACAGAATGTGTTTTCAATGCATGCTGTGCAGTGAAATGCATTGTAGTTGTGTTAACAGGTGTTTCATGTCATCATTGTTACTTTATCCTTTATTTAGGAACGCTGTATTGACCAATCAGCATCCAGAACTAAAGCTATTTTATAATGAGATGATTAAGCAGCTGGTATCTACAGTGTTTGGTGTGTAGGGAAAGCTGTTTATTTATTTACTAGCTTCATTGTATTTTATTGTTTTTATTCAATGTACGCAGAACGTTAGCATGTCTAGAGATTCTTTGTATAGATAACACTATAACCATAGCTGCTGGAAAATGGGGTTGTATTAGGTGAGAGTTGTAATATAGATTGTATGGGGCAGTTCTGTGGACTGCCCCAAGAGCTGCTTTATGTCAAATCAGAGTCTCCCATCAGCCCCTTGTGTGCCGTTGGGTCTGCAAGCCTTTCCTTTCCATCACAGGAAATCTTTCAGGAGAATTCCCTCGCTTAGAGTTCCTGCTGTGATTTCTGAAAGCCGATCGTCCCTTTCCCTCATTGTGTTACTTGTTTTACTGAGTTTGGCTTCCTTTGTCACTCTTTATTTTAGATGTGACCCGTGAAGGTAATGAAATCACAAATCGACTTCTCTCACCCATAAATGGCTGTTTTTTGCTGCTTTGGAAACGTTTATGCCTGAGGTGTTGATTTTTATTATAGCAGATTTTAACTACTACTTTTTGGTATGTGAAAGTGACATTGAAACCTTTTAATACTCCTTAATACTGCTAAATCATTTATTTTCAAATGCCCAAATAATTTATTATATGTATATGTATATGTGTGTGTGTGTGTGTGTGTGTGTGTGTGTGTGTGTGTGTGTGTGTGTGTATATATATATATATATATATATATATATATATATATATATATATATATAAAATTATGCCTGCCATTTCCACCACAACTAATCTTTGCATCCAAAACTTTTTTTTTTCTTCTAGAAGTTAATGCACTTGCTTACCAAGGGGACAACAGTGTCAGTGAAGAAAATGTGGACTAATGACAGGATTATTGTTATCAGATTATTATTTATACCAGAAGTTTTCAGATCCCACTCTGAAGGCTGATGTGCTCACCTGACTGTTGAGTGACTCTCTCTCCCTCCTCAGATTCTGCACTAAACTTCTCCATTGAGTGTGATTAATGGTTGTTCCAGTTGTAGTAGGGCTATGTTCCAGGCCATCCTGATTATGGCTCCCTCTTTCGGGCTGCGGTTCTGGCATCGCCGGCGAGTCCCCCGGGACCTCTGTGAATTTACAGCAGTTCTGTTCTGGCAGAGTGGCAGTGGGACTCGGTTAGGGTTGTCCTGGGCTCTGTTACGGCACCTCTGCTGCCGCGGAACTCGTGTGCGAGCTGCTAGCAATATTACAGACGGGCCAGCAGCTGCCCACGGGAGTGCTAAAACTTATTATGCCATTCCTCTTCGCTTGACGTATGGCACGGCATGCTGGGAAGACAAAACTTCCCATCTCAACTCTCTTTGTTATGGCCCATCTCTCTCTCTTTCTCTTTAGAAATTCATTTCTCTTTCTTCCTCACTTTCCCCCCTCCACTCACCTTAGAATAAAATTTCTGTTTATTTGTCAGATTTGCAGATATGGATCGCGCCGCAGGAAGTCAGATGAATGAGGAATGAACTTTGACTAGCCAATCCTTATGAAATCAAGAGATATTGCGTTTCACTCCTTGCGAGCAGTGATCGTGGTGCTTAGTACGGCACGGTGCGGCCCAACCTCATATCTGCATGCTGCGTGCGATTGCAAATTTAAAAGCAATTCAACAGTAGCGATTTGTAAAATGACATGAATCAGCCGTTGTCTCAAATCTCATTATTGACTTGCTTGAAATTGACTTTTTTTTTTTCAGCGACAACAGATGCTGCTGTGTGTATTTTCGTCCTTGTGTTTTCATCTTTGCTTTAACCACAAAGTATAATTTCAACCTCTCTCTGTTGCATCTCTCCATTTGTCCTTGCTCTGTGTTATCCGGTCTCAGGAACATCATGTTAGAGAGTGCCTTTGATGGGAAGAGCACACATGATAGCTGAGTGGTAACCAGTCTTGATTCTGTTTATTCTGCCACGTTTGATGAAGCCGTTTGATCCTCCGTTTCAAAGTCATCCAGTGTCCTTGTGAGAGCCTCTATGCTTCCCACTGATAATGATGGAAGTGTCTCTCTCTCCCTTTGCGGGCCTTTTGAGTTTAACTCACTGTGTTTCTGTTCTTAACAGCTGTTTTGGTGGTTTTTTATAAGTAGACAAAGCCGCTCTATTCCGACACAGATATCAATTGCACATAATGACAGTTTCAATGTTCAGTGACTCTCTGCACTGGTATAGTTAGGCAGAAATTATATCTGTCAGATGAGTTTATTTTATTCTAGACTTCTCATGACTTTACCACCTTTTCTTCTTTCTTTCTTTCTTTCTTTCTTTTTCTTTCTTACAGAGACAGATAGTGTGAGATACATTTATTTTTTTTTAATTCCTGCATATATTCCATTCCAAATATTCCATTTTGTGCCACTAGAATGTATAATAAGTCCATTAACTTTCTTCCTCTATGCTACAAAATGCATCAGGGACATAATTAATAGATGACTGTGTTTTGGCAAAATTTTCTTTCAATTTTATTTCCCTTATTGATCCGCCTATTATTTAATATTTAGCCATTTAAATACATCAACAGACTCGGACCTTGAGTTTCCAAGCTTATATATATATATATATATATATATATATATATATATATATATATATATATATATATATATATATATATATATATATATATAAGCTTGGAAACTCAAGGTCCGAGTATATAAAATAAAATAAAATAAAATAATGACTGAGTAATGTTGCCTGGTTCAGTTGGGACTGATTCTTTTGAGAAATAATGACAAAATTTTCATTTATGGGTGAATTTTTTGTTTTAATTTTGTGTAACTTAAATCAGTAAGTTGTTCGTTTTACAACTTGTAGTTAAAATACAAATGTACATTTTTTCATAATAAAAAAGATGTAATATTTTAAAATATTTATGAGATATTGAACAACTATGAAATACAATTTCTAAATGAAATATTTTAGTAAATAAATATATATATATATATATTTATACATATAAAGATTTTAAGATATAGTATTATATTTTTTATGTTTATAGTTGGATTTGCTTTCAGTTTAGTGAGGAGTTCAGGAGAACCTGATGTCACTTAAATAGACTGTAAAAATGCTTCAAACTGATCTACTGTTGCCCTAAAGGATTATATGTTCCTTTAACTCTTAGATGGCAAAGTCAATGCATAGCAATGGAAATGCCCACAGGCCAACGGCCAGCCATGTCTCTGGAAATGCGGTATAATAGCTCAAGATTATACTGTAGGAAAATGGTTTTTATCCCCCATTCAAGGAAGTTCACTCTGCCAATGGCTCACTTTGAGACCACTACACTGGAGTGTTTTGAAATGAACATGGGCAGACTTGTGCAGAAGGCCAGGGAGAAAGTTACTCCCCCTCCAGTTTTCTGTCATCTTCAGATGTTTCCTGCATCTTGGCTTGAGAGCTCAGCGTAGAGAGCAGTCTTCCATTATTTAGATATTCAGAAATTCCACTGTGTTTAGACGTTCCAGGGCGTACCAGGCTAAAAATATCAGTTAGGGCCTCGCTCCTGTGCTCCACGTCCATGTAATGAAATCTCCAGGTGTAGTTATTCATCTCTCGCTCGTTCTCTCCAGCACGGCCCTCTTTCTAGGTGGCATTGTTGCTGTGGAGATGGATGGATGCTCGGTCGTGGAATAAATTTGCATTTGTCTGATGACGAGGCAGCCGCACAGGTGTCCAATACGTCGGTGTGCTTTGTGTGGCGGCCACGTGAGACGCCACCCTGAGATGACTAGCACTGATTGGAAGACTTATGGAGGAGCAGAATTTTGAGGGTGTTTTTTTTTTGTTTGTTTTATTTTCTCTAGACATTGATATATGCCTAGGATGGATTGGCAATATCCATTCCTAATGCTCACTGGATATTTGAAGCGTTTATAAGAATGCATTCGCATATTATTGCATCGATTATTATGGCTCAGTTTGTTGCTTTCTTTTCTTATTTGCAGTCTCATTAAAAGAATGAGTATGTGTAATTTTTCTTGTGGGTAATATTGTAAACAATTCAAAACAAAGTGATGCTGTTAAACAAATGTTCCTAACACTGTTTATTACAGTGAAACCTGCCAGCACATTTTGTATATTTTTTTTTTCTCAGCAACTGTCTGTGTTGTCATTGCAGAAACAGATGGCATGTATCTGTACTTTAAAGAGTGTGTTTATTAATTCCAGTAATAGTGTTGTTTAGCAGTATTCAGAACTATGTTTTTGTATTTAAGGATGTATGAAATATGTGGTGCAAAATTTGCTGCCATGATAGCAGGGTGTTATGGGTATGTTCCAGGGCATTACTGTGCTCTTAATAGGGTGTTCTGAGTGGTTACTAGGTCACCCCAAGTGGCTCAGGTCTGTAAGTTAGTGTGATTTGAGGTTGTATTCATGTTCATATGTGTGGGATGATTGTGTTCCTGGAAGGGCTGTTAGATGATGCCTGTTGGAGCCGTCCTGACTTTTTACAGTTTGTTTTAATTGAATAAATATCACATTTCATTATATCATACTATTCTGTACCATATCGACTTACCTCACAGCCTACTCTCTAGTGTGTTATACTGAAACTATTAGAGCCGGAAAGTAAAAAATGATGCTATGTCTCAGAGGAAGACCAACACAATCTCATTGCAATGCAAAACTATTTTACTTTTTGGCAAATTAGTGGCCAATTCATATACATTCATACAGTCAAATTTGTTGCGGACACTCCAGTGAAAGTTATGTTTAGGGGTAAAAATATGAAAAAAAACCCCCCTGCATTTTAGTGCAAAATTAATAATAATTGCAAATAAATAAATAAAATTAAAGATTTTAAGAATAAATGCCAAAAAATTACTCTGTTAATCTTTTTTTTTTTCCTTTTTTTTTTTTTTTTTTTGCTTTTGAACTCTGAGGTCGTTCTGTGAAAGTAAGAATGGCTTAAAATGCTCTATAGATTTTTTCATCATTACCTTTATTGGATGCCATTGACTAGATGATATGTACTGGCCCATGCGTTTTCTCCCCTCACTGTAGCAGATGTCTGTTTAATATGTCATGTTGCGTGTTTACATCATTAACAGCATTCGAGTGATTGGTGTCACACGCGATAAAGAGCAGCTGTTTCACAAAGTAAGGTCTAAACCCTGTGTTCATCCAAATACTGTCCATTTTATTTGCTAATGAAAGACAAGCATATAGGAAATTGCTTCTTGTTAATTCCAGGCCGCTTTTGACATGCGCATACACTCTGATTTATTTGCATGCAGAGTAAGAGCAGTGAAGATCCTGAGAGCACATTAAACCCGAGACAATTAAAGACACTCTGTCAACACCTTCCGTTTCACTCTAACGTTCTCTCGCTCACATTGACACGGCAGCCAATCACCTGTTTACTGGCAAATAAAGCATCTACGAGTGAAGTAGTGAGAGTTGAATGCTGTTGAGGGAGACAGGAAGTGCATTTGAACTCATCAATGTTAACAGGATGCCCACTGAGATAGCAGGGAAAGTTAAAGAGAGATTCTGTTTGAATTGACCGAGCTGGGCATTTATCTTAACTTTGAGCTGCAAAAGTGTACGGAAGTCCCTGGTGTAGAGCATGGTTGTGTAGCATGCTGATGTACACTGTGCAGGCCTTCCTTCTCAACTGCGAGAGAAAGAACGAGAGATCATACAGAATAGACAGCGATATGAAATGACGCCCACAGGAGGCTGCTGGTCACCCCTTTCAGTTTTACATTCTGTTCTGATATTTTTTTTTTCTAGATTACTAAGGGAGTCCCATGCACACAATGGCTCTGTGTACTGCATTTATTTTTTATGAACTATTTTTTGTATGCAGTGCACAGATATGTACACATTCTTTGTATGAGAGACACTTCTGAAGTGTATAGATGGTAACCTTCATTTTGCAAAATTCATGAGATTCATTCATACACTGTTTTTTATTTTCTCAGTAGCAATAAGAAGCATTTGTGCTCATTATTATAGCCTTGCACACAAGTAGATTGTTTTTATCATGAAGTCTCAACATTGTTTTTAAATTCAAAATAATATCCATGTCAGCCAATGGTAATGGTACTATTCAGTCATACAATATTTTACATGCATAATTTTGTTAAATATTATTTTATTATTTTATTTTATATTGTAATATATTATGTATATATAACAATTCTATATTAATGTAGTTATACATGTAGTTTTGTATAATGGATAGTTTTAAATCATAGCTAGATTGCTATCTAGTTATCTTTTAGCAAGCTTGCTTTTGTTCTGGCTCAATTTTGGTATGAATTGCCCACTTTTCACAATCCAATCAACTCCAGATGTATAAAATGGATTTTTCCTCTTTGAATATCCTGTTTCTCTTGTAAATACGTCATATTACAGAAAATGGGTTTTGCCTCGACTTTAACACAGTGAGCGATCGAAGTATAGCACTTTGATAGCGGCAAATGTAAATGTGCATGAGATTTTTGCAGAAAAAGAGTTACCATCTATACAGCCCCAAGAAGATCAGGCTTTTTATGGTACCAGTGAGAGGCTGCTGGGAAAGAAAACGCCATTCTAAGTAAAGTGTGAAGATGAAGACCGATAATGAGCTGTCTTCACTGTATTTGTATGCATGCATGCATGTATGCGTTTATGTCTGGGGGATGGAAGGGTCAACTTCTCCGACCCCGGGACACACATGGGGCCGAGGCGCTTTCTTCACTCATATGGATGACATCAGCGTGGCAGACCGTCACTAATGCCAGTTTCCATTCTCATTGGCCTGGACCTCCACCCCCTTCTTGCCCCTTAGCTGCCCGGCAGATGGTCACTTATTAGTGGTAATTAAAATTCCATCGTTGATCATAGTTTGTAATCATATTTAATTTGAGTCCTGTTAATAATTAAAGAGACAGAGATATATGGCTGTCATTTAAATGCAGCGGGGGGATCTCGGCCACCAGCAGAAGTTCATCCTTTATGCTTTATACCTGAAATGGTGAGAAATGAACCGTTTTATGTGCTGCTCTCTGGCTCATAGTCTCATGCTAAAAAATAGTATCAACGAAATATGGATCAGATGAAGTTTGAAAACAGCATACTGCCTCGTTCATAATTCATACTTGTCGATTTCTCAGAGACAGACACAGATTCAGACAGATGGCGAATAACATAAATTAATACGCAGCCGCTTATCATAGATCCCGCTCTTTCTCAGGCTGTTATGAAGACAAAACGAAGGCCTTTAGTGTGGGTTTCAGAAAAAAAAGCTCAGACGGAGGGATTCACATCTATTCAAAGAACTACACAGCTGCTCAGCATGGGAAGATGTAAGCCAGCTAATTTGCTAGCATTGTCATTAGGAAGCATGGGGAAAAATAGCCTACGGCTGATTATTTGATCCTCAGAGAGGTCGACATTGATTGTTTCCAACAGAAAAGAGAAATGAATGATTTTACCATTCTGTCTGATAACAGAGGGTATCAGTTAACCACCCACATCAACGCTATAGCCTTTGCTTGACAAATTTGCTCTTGTAAAGAATATGGAAAAATAACTGATATACTCTCTGAGCTGTTTAGCATGTTGTTATTGTACTGCATTGAGTTTCAAAGCAACTTATGATACTAGTACTACCTGGTCTCATGGCGAAAATGTACCTCTGGGAACTTTTTCGCAAGATGCGAAAATACGTACCAATAAGTACACATCACTGCAGTTTCCAACAGAAATGAATGCTAGAGGTGGTAAAACAGTGAGCACTTGTAATCATTTTCGTACACAGTTATGATTACAGCTCCATGTTTTGCTTTCCGGATGTAACAAGTGTGCTCAGTAGCTCAGCCGTCACAGAATTGGACTTAGGATGCGGAATCCTTGTGTACAAATCCCATCAAAAACATGACACACGTGATTCGCTTTTGTTCATACAATCGGGTAGGTTTAGGTGTAGTGTAGATGGTACGTTATTTTAAAACGTCACGGAGCGTTAGACTTATAGCGCCACTCAACGGACATTTCAAGTCAGAACTGCGGTGACACCTACAAAACCAACATCACATAAAACGCACCATATGTACCTTCATCTGTTCTGGGGAAAAAACAGAACACTCTTTTAGCACCACTCAGTGGACATTTCACATCGAATATGTCAAGAAACGTACATGGCGGTATGTATTTCGCGTATTGCGAAAAAGTTCCCAGTGATACGTTTTCGTCATGAGACCAGGCTGCACTAATAGCATACATATTATTTTTCCCCCCACCCTATTAGAATGCTTTCTGAAGGATGTGACACTGAAGTCTGGAGTAATCACAGGAATAAATTACAATTTTGAAATATTTTCAAATAGAAATAGTTATGTTAAATACTAGTTAAAATAGTTATTTTAATGCAGTTTTTTACTGCATTTTTAATTAATAAATGCAGCCTTGGTGAGCATAAGAGACTTCTTTCAAAATGTTTTAAAAAATCTTTATTTTAAAAAAAAATAATTCTTGATTTAAAAGGCATTTTGATTCACGTAGCTGTTATTTGCAACAATGGTTAGTCATCTTTCTGTCTCTCTGAGGAGTAGCTGAAAATAAGTTTCATTAAGAGTAATCTCAGGCTCACACTCACTCTTCAGACTTTAATAGAGTCTGCCAACTCTTTTCTCTCTCCCATGTGACATTGAGTTTCTATGCACAAGAGGTTCACTGCATCAAACTAATAGCTGGTAATAGTTGTTTAGAATTAAAACAAACCTACACTTAAATCTGAAAAACATAAAAGCAGAGCTTTAAAATGAACAAATGTGCACTACCAGTCAAAAGCTGAATTTGTGTAATTCAATAATAATGACTGTATTGTATTGAAAATATGGAAAAAGGAGAAAGAAAGAAAGAGTGTCCACACTTATAAATCTACAATGATATGCTTCTTTTGGCCAGTGTGTCTGTAGATAAGTGTTCTGGTCAGTTTAAGAGTAAAGGCTCGGGGAGTGCAGTGTAAGAGTATTTACTTTGACTTTTGTGCCAGCGAGACACTGACAGGATGAACTAATGACTGGAAATCCTGTCCAAATGCACTGCCACTCAATTATCGATTTGTTGTCATGGATATTGAGTAACGTAAAAAGAAAAAAAGTGTCTTGTCCATGTCAGCTGTAAGATAGTCAGTTAAAAGCAAAACTGTAATATAAAAATTCTTATTGTGTCAGACAAGCAATCTAAAACAATAACAGGCAAAGGCAGTAATAAAAGCATAGTTTGCATACACACACTCGGAAGTTATATAACATTAGCCAGTCAGATTAAAGCATGCCAGATTGAGAAAATGCATTCCTTTTTTGAATGAAGTATGTATCAGACAATCAGTAAATGGAGAGATATAAGAACATTTGGAGCTTTGACACTATGTGTGATTATAATGAGAAGTCAGTCCCATAATACTGACTTTCAAGTTGACTCACACGAGGCCATAATGAAATAAATTGACTACATGAACAAATGCAATTACAACAGCCAGATGTGCTCGCATGCAATTAGACAATTATGCAAGGTGAGCTTCTGTTTAATTCTGTCAGGCACATATTGTTCCACTCCATCCCTCTACACAGTTTCCCATGCCCTTATACACTTACGAAAACCTGTCAGCCACTCTAAAGTAATGGAGTAAACCGTGTCAGAGGATAATCATCTAGCATTTAGTACTGAAAACTTAGCTTTGCCATCACTGGAATAAATTTGATTTTACAAAATATTAAAATACAGTAGAAAACTGTTATTTTAAATTGCGATAATATTACTATTTTTTACAGTTTTTTTAAAGCAGTAAAAGCAGCCTTTTTTCTATTTTTTTAAGTTATTTTATTTATTTATTTATTTTTTTCAACTTTGTAACTTGTGATACTTGTGCCATAAGATGGTAGGACATTTCAGTAGAGTATGGTATTCAAAAGCATCTTTTAAACTGAGCAAAACATTAATTATTGAACGTGCTCTGGCTGTTGTTCTGAATCCAAAGAAAGCTTGTCTTTTTTTTTTTTTTTTTGTCATTCTTTAGTATCTTTGTATCTTTGTTGCGTAACACATTGTGACAATCTACATAATCCAGCGCCATGTGTTGTTACCCCGAGTGACACTGACGTTTGCTGCTTATGTAAATATCATAAATCTATGAGCATCTTCAAATGTTTGAGCAAAATTACATTGTGTGCAGCCTCTGTATCTCCTTTCTACAGTAGAGTTACATTAACACTTACTTTGTATATGCAAACAGCAGCACTCTGTGTTCATGTTTTTAGAAGTCAGAGGCTGTCACCGAGCATGCAAGAAAACACAAATATCCTTTTAACTGCGCAGAGACCCGAGTATGAAGCATAGGAGTCTCTCTCTCTCTCTCTCTCTCTCTCTCTCTCTCTCTCTCTCTGATATCTGCAGCAGCCACATGCTTGTATTTTGCTGTTTTTCTCTCCTAGAAAAAACATTATTCCTTTGAAAAGTGGCAATCCCTTTTTATGGCCTTATTCCTCCTTCAGCGGCGCGACGGCGCTTTTGTGCGTCGATAAGAGTTTGTGACTGAATTGTTCTTTGATCTGCCCCTAGCGGAGCAGGAACTCTAGAAGGTTTAGCAGCGAGATGCTAATGTCGGGCTCGAGCGTGCTGATATCACCCCCCAGGCCTGTTTTACAGTACAAAGACAGTCTCAGCCTCACTGCTGCCTGCTGGAGAATTCTGTTGACAAGGTTTTGGTTCGTTTTTTCATTTTACTTCCCTAAGTGGAGGTTTAAATGCAGCAGGCACATCATATGTAAAATTTATGCAAAGTAATACTACTTAATTGAAGGGGGTTTAGATGCCTTCAAAAGCGGGGACTAGAAATCTGGATTATTCGGTGCTCAAAACAGACTCTGGACTTAGAAAGAGACAAAACTCTGCTGGAAAATTGCTGTACACTTACATTAATTAATGCAACTTCCTGAATAATAAAACATTCAGGAAAGAGCTCTGGCTGTAGAACTAGCTGATGCTTTGGTAAAGTGGGAAAGGGTCAATCTATAATTGCAAAGTCAGGCATCGAGTAATAGCACAACAACTAATCGTTTCAGAGAATAACAGTGTGTGCTAATGTAAATGCATGTGGTTTAGGTGCTGTTGATTTAACAATAACAGATATGTACATTTCTGCAGCCATTACCTTTGGATTTAGCTACAGCGTTGGGATCAAATACGAGCAAATTAGGTCTAACGATGTACGTTTTCACAATGTGGGAAACTGAGTTTGTAATTATTCTGCCAAGACCAATGATCTTTTTTTTTTTTTTTTTTTTTTTCCCCAAAGCTGCAGAAATCTACAACAGAATGTTATTGATTCAATACGAATATGTTCTTGCATTTTCAGCTCTTTTCTTTTGACCTTTCCAGGCTCAGGAAAGCAAAGGGCACGTCGTATTTGCTAAGGTATGGATCGGTTCTTGGGAAAATAATTTTGGAATTCAGGAAAGACCTCCTTTTTTAGCCTGTAGCAGTGGGAATTGTGTTCTTTGTACTGCGGGTCACTTCAGTGATGAGAGTTTGAGTCCTGGAATGTTGACATTACAGTAAAGCTCATGGTGTATTTGTGTCTGCTGTTGTTACTCATTTTGTCATCGGGGCATTATTCTAGTACTTGTACAAGTGATATGGAAATAGAATCTGTAGATCTGAATGACTTACAAATAGGCTGTCTGGAGACAGAGCTGGACTTTTGTGCTTTAGTGGAGTATTTTTCTTTAGTGATATTGCATGTTGCACTGTGGCTTCAAAAAGTAATTGAATACTTAAGTTACACTGAAATATGTATGCCATTGCATTGAATATAAAATGGCAAACCAAGTGTCATTTATTTTAAAGAAGAAAAACATATTTTAAATTCAAATTATATTCAATTATTATTTGGACACGTAAGTTCAACTTATTTGGCAATAGATGATAAAAATATCAATCCAAGAGGAATTTTACATAAAAATAGGATATGATAAAACAATAGAAATATTGTGTGAATTTAAGACTGAAGTATTTGTACTTACACTATTCATAGTGAATGTGATGAACTAAATATGTGGGAAATTACTTCATGCATCTACTTAAAGAAAGAAAAGCTCTAGCTTGATTTGTTAGGAGATGTTAGGATATTTATTTAGTAGATGTATAAGGAACTATTGTTGAATTTGTGGAATATAGTGTGAAGGCAGGCAGAGAAAATAGTCCCTGTAGAGAGGAAAAATAAGGAACAAACATAATACCATTATAAAGTAATTTGGTTATACTACCCGTGATTGTCAGTGTGAAAGCTTTACTTGCTAAAATCTGACCATCTGGTGTTGAAACATGGACAAAACCGGACTTTGGACCGAAAACACAGTCTTTTCCGGCCAATTGTTATAGTACTGGTAGAGCAAAAAATGTGGAATTATCTCTTAAATGGAGCTGCTTGTATTGTGCTGATAGCATAAAATGAACTTCTCGGTGTATCCGATGATCTGAGGATAGTTCATGCAAATTATATCATGAAATCTGCATTTGTGTCACGTGTGACTTGTTGAAAGAAATTACATTATATTGCACATTTTAGACAGTAATTCTTATATTCCCTTTACAGTACTAAAATATTGGGGATCACATAAATTATATATAAAATGGTTACAATCCCCTCATGCTGTCTTCCTTGTCTTCTCATCCACTGAACTCTAACAGCAGCAGGGGTGATCCAGAGTTCCTGATCCAGAGAGATTGAGTCCCACATCACATATGGGCAACTCTGGATCAATAAATCAATTGTACGGCTCCAGTCTTCTCTTGGGTATCAGCTGGCTTTCTTTTCTCTTTTCTTCTTGACACTGTCCATCAGTCCTAGGAATCACTCATGCGACCAGAACAAGTTGATGTTCCAGTGTGAATCTTCATTAAGTTGTTTTCTGACTAGAGGACAGGAATCAGACTTCACTGACTGACTCAGATGAATCTGGTTTGATCTGATATGAGTGATCTCACTAAAGGGAATCTTTCATTTTATAAAAGCTCTAAACAAACTAAACTGTTTTTTTCTAAATGTAAGACGTATCAGATACGTACATCAATAACTCAGTAGAGCAAAACGGCTAACTCTTGATACGACTTAAGGGCATGAGCGTGTCAAGTTTAGATTTGATCCAACTTCTTTGAGCCAAATTTAGCTCAGTGTGCTCTTACCACATCTACTGTCTCAAAACAAGCTCCAATTACTGCAGCATCTTCCATATATTCAGTAAGTTTTCAGTCTTGTTGGGGAAGTCTTATTCATGGGCCTGGCAGATATAAATGCCTGTTGCCCTTTAATTCGTAAGTGTTGCTCCATTGGGTATAGAACCAAAGTGCTTTGATCATTTCTTTCCTGCTCTCTTTTTCTCAAAATTACTTTCTGTAACCATGCCAAGGCAAACCAATCAATAGTTCAGCTACTGAAGTTCAAGTTGGCTCGGTTTCTGTACCTCTCGACTTATCACCCCTGGAGATCATTTCCTTTGTCCATTTTTAAAGGGCAAGTGTTTTGTGCCACTAAAGTCTCAGAGCCACATAAAAAGGAGGACATCAGTGTTCCATTTTCCAGCATTTTTCTGAAATCTGTGGTCACCTCTGCCACCTTTTCTCAAACAGATTCTTACTATCCTTCCATTGCTGTATAGTTCAATTCATATATCTGTGACCACTAGTGTAAATTTTTCTATTTTTATGATTTTATGATTTAATACAAAATTAGAATGAATTGAAGAATTTCTCAGTATGTGGTATGTCCCCTGTTGCTTTAAAGGGATAGTTCACACAAAAATTAAAATTAAACCATGATTTACTAACCCTCTTGCCATCCTAGGAGTATATGACTTTATTCTTTCAGACGAATACAATCGTAGTTATATTAAAAAATGTCCTGGCTTTTCCAAGCTTTATAATGACAGTGAATGGCTGTTGAGATTTTAATGTCCAATAAAGTGCATCCATCCATCCATCATAAAAAGTACTCCACATGGCTCCAGGGGGTTAATAAAGGCCTTCTGAAGTGAATCCATGCGTTTATGTAAGAAAAAATATCCATATTTAAAACTTTAAGAGCCAGGACATTTTTTAATATAACTCCGATTGTATTCATCTGAAAGAAGGAAGTCACCTAGTATGACTTTAGGGTGAGTAAATCATGGGGTAATTTTCATTTTTGGGTGAACTATCCCTTTAATGACAGCCCACACAGACTACAATTCCACAAGTTTGTGCAAAAATCTTGTGTGCATTTACTGTATATATTTTCTTTGGTATGATATATTTTCATAATTTTTAAATAATTTTTTATTGTTAGATAAATGTATTAATGTTTGTTAAATTTATTATAATAATAATAATTATTATTATTTTATTTTATTTTTTACTGGAAAACAAGAAAAAAAAGTCACATTTATTGACGTTTTGATTAGCGATTTTGAACTGATAGAAATTTTGATTCCATCATAAATATTCCTTCATTTTACATAATAAATGCAAACAAATTAAGTTCTAAAAACATTTTATAATTTAGCCTATTTCAAAGGAAGAAATGCAGATTATCAATGTAGACTCAGAGTTCTGAACCCCACTGTATAGTTTGTGTTTGATTAGCTTCCTCATTTTCAGTGTTCATTTGGGGATATAGCCGGGTGGTTAATGAAATGCCTGCAGGCTTGGAGTTCATTGAGATCACATGCTGCTGAAGGTGCCTAGTGTGAGAGACAGATGGAGAGATCTGGAAGTGACATCTCCATCAAAGATAAGAGCAGCCAAGCAGAATGTGGTTATTTTACTCTAACACAAATCACATGTAATGTTATATTTAAAAAAAAAAAAAAAAGTCTAAACATTTCTATATACAGTATGTATTTGTTGTATTATAAATGAAATGGAAATGCCCTCTTTAGAATTTTAACACAAAGAAATGCCCCCCAACAAATATAAAATCTCCAATATTGTTTCCAGCAGAAAAGTGGAAGGCCTGACAGGGAAAAACACGTTGATTGTGCCTCATTTTTGATTTTCAATTATGTATTTGACTTTCAAATAAATATGAAGCAGTGGGTGAAGTCCTCTGGGGGCTGGTAGTGGTTGGTAGCTCTCAAATGAGAACATAAAATATTCTCGGTTTGAGAAGAGGGAAAATAAAAGATCAATTCTGAGTGACAACAGCACATTGTGACCAGATGCGTGGAGAAATGAAGGTGTTTTAGTGAGCGGGAGATTTTCTAGAGCTTTCCGAGAGGATTTGCCTCGATTTGCACTGTTGTTTTTACCCTCCACGATGAAAGGGATCCAAATGTAGTGGAGCTGATGTCAGACCATGTTCTCAGCTGCTCTCTCCCATGGGTCACTCAATCACGAGTCTTCAACCTATCAATCACTCTGCAGGGGAAACTCCAGGCGGTTTCCTGTGCTCAGCCACATGGAAGAGATTGGTCTAAAGCTATTACGCTGACATAATTGATCCCTCAATGTAGGCTTTATTAACCCATAGATGAGTGAAGATCTATAAACATTTTCTACCTCTTTGCCCCTACTACTGTAAGAAGTCATAATAGCGCCGTCTAATTCCTCTTCTCAACATCCTGTCTGTTCCTGCATGAGAGAGGTCAATGTATAGGAGCACGTTCTTTGAAATAAACAGATGGGTTTAATAACATGACCACAGATCATTATGTTCCTCTCATCTCCCTCTTGCTGACGATTAAATCTAGTGGAAGCAATGGAGGACATCCACAGCAAATGTTCCTCTTTGGACAAATCTACATTACCGATCGTCCCAGTGGACCTAGAAGGTGGGCTCAGCGGTTGTAAATTTACAATAACAATGGTCTCGTAAGAGGTCATTATTGAGAAACAAGATGGTCGAAGCAGTGCATGGCTGCAGGAGAAGCGAAAGGTTATTGATTGCTGATCCCTGCCGTTCAGTTGTTCCTCATTGACCTCTTAGAGCGGGACAATAGGGGTGCTGTGGACTAGGGAGTCATCCTTTCTCTGGCCATGTCAGGAGTCAGGAGGGGGTATCCTGTAGCTTGGCCTTTGCTTTTGATCCGATGAGGATGTACTGGTCAGCATGACTCTATTCATGGGCAAATTGTCTAGTCATTTAACCAGTCGAACACATGTCACCATGTTGGGAAGGATTGCTTTCCTCTTATTGTTGCAGGTTTTTTTCACTTTGCTTGGTACTCTCCTCGTAGCAGCTGCGGTACTTCCAGAAAAAATCCATCTTGATAATGTCAAATAACTAACTAACTGATAGAAAGGTATGTAACAAAACATCGTCAGGTCAAAATGTCAAATTAAATTTTTGGTCCCAAATATTTTTTATCAATTTTACTGGTAGTCCACTGCATGAAGAATTTTTGGGTATAATATGTCAGAGTTTAATTTATTTTGCTATCCTTACTTACATAAATGAACTATAGTGTCCTGCACCCACTAGTAAAAAAATATAAAAAATTGTATCTGGTGAATCATTTTTGGTTTGACTCTATATGTATTTATGTACATGCCATTCCTTCATTCTATATACATATTAGTTGATGTTTATTTTATTTCAAGTAATGCTTCTTTTAAAATAGTTAATATAATAATAACAACCCTATGGTGCATTTATTGTATGCTTTACACTATACGATCCATGTTAAATAAAACAGCCTTTATGAGGCCACTGATATGACTGAAGTCTTCATCTTCTGTGAGCACACATGATTACAAACAGATTTTAAAAAAAAAGTTCAATTCATTTCTTTTGGGATAAAACTTTTTAATGAGGAAAACATTACTGAGTGTATCTGTAGGAAAGCTGCGAATGAGAGCATGTCTGTGTATGGAGCTGTCTTGAGAAGAAATCCCTCTCACCAAATGACTGAGGCAAAAGTGCCAGAGGATGTTATGGTTAGTTTAAATGAGTTCTCAGAAGTTAAGTCCTGCAGTCTTTCTCAGATGTGTTTCTGTATACATCTGGGATTGTTGTAATGATTTCAGGGAGTAGTTCAAATTCCACCGTCTTGGCTTTCCTGCTCAACATTCGGTCTTATATTTCACCCCACAGTCACTCCACTCGCAGGAAATACCTAAACTTATTAAACGTGATTCAAATAGGGTATTATTAGTCAGAATCCTTAAGGGGTAAAGCCAGACATCTTCAGGTGTGTTACAGATCTTGTGCTTAAAAGAAGTATCGCATAAAAAAAAAAAAAAACACTGTTTACTGTGCTTTAAAGGAATATTCCAGGTTCAGAACAAGTTAACCTTTATCACCAGCATTTGAGACATTGTGTGTTTTTGCTTTTCTTTTTTTTAAAGCAAAAATCCTGGTTAAAAAAGGCACTCATGCTGGAAATAAAATGAGACCTACTTCAATGATTTAAATGCAGAAAAATGTGGCTTTAATTTTGTTAAATCACTTTCATGAATTCTTTTTCTTTTTCTTTTTTATTATCTTAAATTTGTGCCTTTTTTTTGTGGTACTACTATTCAAGGCACATAATCTTCAAGTTATTCATCGCCAATGTAATTCCTGTGGTCGAAATGACCTGTATTAGAAAATGCTGTTTTATTAATTGCTTCATTTGGTAGTGATATATATTTGCTTTATATGGTCATGAAAGAGGTCTGAAACACAGGATGTACCTTTGCACATTTAAGATTAGTAAGCATGTTATGTTTAAGTTTTGAGTATTGTAGTATTTGTTGTGCTGCCCTCTTTCATTATAAGTACCTTTTAAACCACCTGACATTGTGTCATGACTGTTGCTGATAGAGCTTAAATCTGCAGCATTCCTTTTAGAAGCACACGTTTGTATTACAGCAGTTATATTTCCTTTTCTTTAGACTTGAATAATGGCTACAGTAGCCTCCTTAGGCATTTTACTTCATGTTTACTTGTGTTGTGCTGCGTTTGTCAGATAGATTCGCTGCCTCCTCGCTCCAGCTTTTCAACATGAATAAGTAAAGGCCTATTAGCAAAGTGCATGTATTGCTCTGCTCCATTTCTCTAACCCCTAATCGATAAATGCTCTGCTGGGTTCGCTCACCATATTGGTAATGTCAAATTCATCAGCTGACTTCAGTAACTGGAGGCTTCTACTTCCTCACAACCATTTGCCTGTTTTGGAAGGAAATCTGTGTAGCCACCTTAAGACTCTATGTGAGATTAGGTTGCATCATTCCTGTGATGCAGTACCTTTTGAAAATTTGCTTATACAAATAAATATGCTTGTGTTTTTAAATAAGTATTTTAATAAAAATTAATCTAGAAATATCATTTGCCATTTAAACTTTTATTAGTGCTTCATTATTTCAACAATGGCTAGAAAATTAATGGGATGGGAGAAAAACCTTTATAATTAATTATAAAAAAATATAATAATAATGACAAAAAAATATATTTATTTTTAATTATATATTTCTTTAAATAAATGTCCAATTTTTCAACTGCATGCCACCAAGTAACAAATACTACAACAACTACTAATAATAAACAGTTCTGCGGAAAGTTACTTTTAAATGTAATGCATTACAATATTGCATTGCTCCCTAAAAAAGTAACTAATTGTGTTACTTAGTTATTTTTATGGAAAGTAATGTAAACGTTACTTTTGAGTTACTTTTTCACATCTGGGCTGGGCTCATTTTTCTCTTTTCAGCAATAAAAAATGAAACAAATTCTGTTTATTTAAAGTCATTTTTGCTTATTATGGTTGAATTGGAAGTTCAGCAGCACTGAAGACACTGATTAATAAAATGGGATTAAATACATAAAGGTTAAATTATTTAATTATTGCAGGTTTGTGCCATATTTGAGTTTGCATTTCAGTGTTTTATTCATTTTGTGGAATGCTGAATCTGTTTTTGTTCAAGTGAGATAAGCAAATGCATGTTCACATTGAATTTAGAAATGCAGTAACCGTCATGTTTACACAACACCTCTGCACTTACTCCCGATTTCTCGCAACATGGGGACAGGAGAGCTGTCAGTTAATGAATGGGAAAACAAAGTAACTGGTGTTACTTACTTGAAAAAGTAAATCAACTATTTTCTTGTAAATTGAAAAGTAATGCCTTACTTTACTTAAAAAAGTAATTGGATTACGTAACTCCTGTTACTTGTAATGCATTACCCCCAACACTGCTAATAAATGTTAAAAATGTTCCATTGTCCATATTAGAACTGTATAGTACTAAGAAACATGAAAAAAAATCTTCACTTAAAGGGGTCCTATTGTGCTTTTTCACTTTTTGAATTTTAGTCAGTGTGTAATGTGTATGTTTGGGCATAAAAAAAGATCTACAAAGTTACAAATCTCAAAGTCCACTCCAAAGGGAGATATTTTGTTTTAAAAAAAAAACCTTTCAAGAACTACAATGAATGGTTCGTTTGGACTACAAAGTTGTCTTCCTGTATTTGTGACATCACAAATTGGCCCATTAGAATATCATTAAAATAAATCCCGCCTGCATATTTCAAAATCGGAACCCGGTGCGGGTGTTTTTATATCACTGTATTTCTGATGGAAACCGACTGTCTTCAGAAAATTTTGGATGTCATTTTCATTTCATCTTGCATGTAATGTCTGATAAAGCAGCGTTTGTGAGCGGAGCTCTGCTTTGTGTACAGCGTTACCAGGGAAACCTCGCTCTCTCGCACTCCAACAGCGCCTCACGCTGGCAGAAAATTAATTTGCTTTTAGTTGTTCTGCCTAGCTGTTCGCCAATCACAACGCACTGGGACAGCTAACCAATCACAACACATTTCGTTTTTCGGAAGGCGGGCCTTCATCAAACCCGGAACTAATCGAGCCGTCTGTGCCAGACTGGGGAGAATGGTATTGTAATAACGTAAATTATGTGAAAAATAATGCGTTTTTCGAACCACCAAGCATGAGAGCATGTTCTAGTAGACCCCTAAAACGAAATCAAGACTTTGTAAAAGAGCATAATAGGACCCCTTTAATTATGATATTGTGATAAAAGAAAACTATTATGATAGCTAGTTAAATATTTTCTCCAACTGAGACATATACAGTTTGATGAGGACATGTACTGAATAATAGGAATGACTCTGGTATTTGCCTATTGATGGTGCTTGATGAGAAACTGCTCATTGAAAACATTTGAATACAGAAGAGTACATGTTCATTATGCTTATTCAAGAGGAAAAGCGATCTGCTTTACCTGGCAGTCAAGTTTAAAAGGTAGTGTATTATGATTGATCATGGTATGTTTTACACGATAACACCTTGACCAGAAAACCCTTCTAAAATGATCATTACTTGGATCTTATGTAGTATAAGAAAGGTTAATCTCAGGGTCATTAGTAATTACCGGTGATAAATGTCCCACCTCTCAGTTCATTGCACGGTCAGTTCTCTGGGTTATTATCTGGATTCCTTGCGATATTAGAATAAATTTAACTAATGTAATCTGCCGTACTGATGGAGATTCTCCATTCAGAGATGGATTAAGATCAATTTCTTGGTCGTATATGCAGTGCGGTCCAACAGGGGAAGTGGAGCGTAAAACCAGCCAAATGTTAATGACTCATTTGTAGGGAAATGGATTTTGCCATTGTGATCCTACTTTAGAAAACATGACCTTTCATCTGAAATGCGTAGCTTTTGGCTTGTCGGCAGCCTGTTCCTGCGGAATAAAATCGTACAGCATTTTCATCGCTACTTGGGCTTGCGAGGAGTTAGGCGTGATACAAATGAGGCTTATTTTCCATTGTGCACTGATTAAGGATAAATACATACTCCAGTGCCCTGCAGGTCATCCACTTCATTGGACCATGGGGGCTTGTCATGTTAAGAGCTGGTTTCTTTCTCTCGCTCTCACAAGACGAGCATATGTTTCAGGCGTGCTGTGAAAAGGGCCCACCTAACTAAGGAGAGTCCATAATTGTGTTTTCAACGGGATCGTGCTGCAATGAGGCCGCGGGATGGAAAGGGATGTGTACCGAGCGTCGGGTTTATGAGGACCCAAGCTGGGCAGTTAGAAGAAGAAGGAAACAGAGCTTGGCTCTTCACATCTGCACCGAACAGCCTCAGTCACCTAATTCCCTGATTCAAAACGAGTGCGAGGAAGGACGCCGCCGAGAGCGTTTTAAGCAGGACTTACCCAGCTGCCTCTTAATCTGATATCTGTTTTGCAAAAGCTTGTTTCTAAGCAACAGTGATCCTTACATTCCCGCTGTGCTCATATTCTTTGTTTTGGTAATTGCTTCCCATAGAGCACAACCTAGTATTTGTCTGTCTTTTTGTGCTATTTTTATTAAATGTAAGGCTTGTGTGCTTTTTGCGGTGCAGGAGTTTGTTTTATTATTATTATTTTTTTAATATATATATATATATATATATATAATATTATCGTCCCCTAGACTGGTGAGTACACAGGGTTTTGCCTCCTGGCCTAATGGTGACTGGAGCACTGAGTGTCACTAATACACTTCAGTAAAGTTCAAAAGGGGCATGATAACATGATAACTCCCTTGGCTGTTGCTTGTTTGGGTCATATGTGATGACATGCAAAAGTCCGCAGTTAAAGCTCAGTCACCTAGCCTTAAAAACAAAGGCGTCCTTAGTATTTTCCGTTTCATTGCTACTTTAAAACAGGAGTCGACTGGGTCTGCTGTTAAAATGCAGATGCGCCCATCTGAGCCAGACATCTGCAGGTCAGGTAGTGCACTAGGAAACTAATTAAGCAATTGGGTCAGATTCTCTACTCTCATATCAGTTATTCACAAATTCTTGGAGTGTTGCAGTGTACATTTTGTAGTGTGTACCATTGAAATGTTCAGGGTCAGTATTTTTTTTTCAATAGTGATAGTAAAGACATTTATTATATATATATATATATATATATATATATATATATATATATATATGTATATATATATATATATATATATATATATATATATATATATATATATATATATAAACTATTTCAAGGAAATGCTGTTATTTGAAGAATACAGGGAAAAAAAGTTTTCCACAAAAATATTAAGCAGGACAACTGCTATCAACACTGATAATGATATAATGATAAATAATGTTTCTTAAGCACCAAATCTTATTAAAATAAATAAATAAATAAATAAATAAATAAATAAATAAATAAATAAATAAATAAATATATATATATATATATATACATACATACATACATACATAAATACATATATATATATATATATATATATATATATATATATATATATATATATATATATATGCTGTATATATAGTCCTTTTGCAGATCTTTGTCAATCAGCTGTGAAGCTGTGGAAATATGTTTTTTCAGTGCTCTTGAACACAATAAGTTGAGCTCACAATAAGTGGAATCTTTCTGACATTTTCTCTGCAGCAATACTGAAGTGGAAGATTAAGATGAAACTGCATATATCTGCAAAAGAAAGCTGTTTGGTTCACTCTCCGCAAAAGTTTTTACTTGTAATAAAACAGCTTTTACAATGAAATGAAGATACATGGTAAACACATGCAAGTATTTCCGAGGTGGCACTGCAATCGATTTACTGAAAAGACAATCTGTAATCTGTAAATCTGTTTGCATTTAAGATTGACATGGATAGCGTTTGTAGATGCCATTTTTGAAACCATGTCCATCTCATCCAAAAAAAAAAAAAAAAACCCGGAGAAATCAAACCAGGGGCTGGTATCTTATACGTTTTGACAGTGACTAACAGTGTTTTGGATATCTAGACAGCTGTAGGATTCATTTTTGCTTTCATTGTCTTTCTCTGCTCACTAATGTGGCATAAATAGTGTGACATAAGGTTTGAGTACCTTTATTGAGTGACTCTATTTGAAAAGCAATGTATCTTCTTTCAGGCTTCAGTGAAGCATGATGTTAAGAGTTTTGTGTGCATTACATCAGATTTGCTGTCAGTAAAGCATTATTTCACAGTTTAGTATAAAGCCTACAACAATGTGTTGCATCTTGTAGCTCAGATGGAGCAACAAATTTCATTCTTGCTGTTGTTTATTCTGCCCTATTTCTTACTCTGATTGAAATACTTAAAGGGTAAAACAAGTGGAGGAAAACTGTCTAGACAGATGGCATATTCAATTTTGCTGTCAGAATCTGAAATAGGTCCACACTAAAGAACAAGCCGTTCAAATGACAAGCATGAAACGGATCTAGATTGTCAAACTGTTAATTAGATTATTGATTAGTTAGTTAGTCAGTGAGTTAATGCTTAGTTTTACTTAGTTTACATACCAGGCTTGATAATTTCCACATCTAGTATGTTAATCACATTGGATTATACATCATATTTGTTCAAGCAGATTGCACACATTAATTTTGAGTTCTTCTTGAGACAATGTCCTCAATCGTATAACAACGGTGCTTCAAATCAGTGACGAGCGTTCTGTATTCTCTTAGACAGCATGACAGCATCTTACTGTCAGGATTAAGTAAGCATTTGGCTCATAGCCATCATCGCTGACAATATCACCACTTTTTAAGGCTTAAATCTTCTCGCGGATGACAGCTGGAATGTTCCGTGGCCCACCAAACCTTCTTCTACTGCTCTCAGAAAGCTGCTCCAATCCTGATCTGCAGCAAAATTGATTTTGTACAGAGATGATATACAGTGGAAAAGCGTCACATCAACAGATTTGCTGAGTCACATATTCCTCTAATTTTCAAGTTCTTATTTTGTCCCTGTCACGGGCAGGACGGTATTCAGGTTCACTCTGCCAGGTGCCACAGGGAAAGATGTTCTTGCTGTCCTTACAAAAGTAATGTTCTTTCAAGATGACACATCTGACCCTGCAGGAAAGTGTTTGTGTTAATTTCAAAGATTCTTCTTTAGAATATAAACCAGCATGTTGGAGTGTTAGATTCAAGACTCCAAAACATGTAGGGCTCTATGAAATCTGTTTTATTTTGTTTTATTTTATTTTTTTTCTGGATTCTGTTTTTTTTCCGTTGTAATTTTTCTAGACTCTGTTTTAATGGTTAAATAAAAACATTAATAAATAAATAAATAAAGCATGTGTAAGTAATTGAAATCATGAAACTTTCACAATTTAACATCAATTTATTGAAAGTTTAACAAAAAATACATTTTTAAGGCCCTATGAAATACATTTTATTTTTTTTCCCTCAAATTAAGATTTATTTCTTTCTCATTTTATTTCTTAAATAGTATTTTGCAGCTTCACAGGCACTAGTCCATACCGCATTTTGATGTAAGTGTTCTGACCTACTTTTGATTTATTCATCCAAAATTTGGCAAATTCTGTGACATTCCGCGTTATACAGTAAAATCCATTTTTATGACTGAATTCCGCAATTCCATCAACGTTTTCGCCATCGCGGAAATCATGGGGCCCTAAACATGAGATTACCCAATTCTTCTCCACTGACATTGATTTGTAGTGACATAGTTGATAGTAAGTAAAAATTGGTGATTTGAGCCATTTTAGTGACATCACTAGTTTTTAATAATGAATTAAAACAATTATATAAACATTATTGAAATAAAGTTATTTTAAATATAATTTACGTTTTATAATTATTTTTAAATTACTATTTAAAAATACATCAAAGTCTCATTTAGATTACATAGATATATTGTTTAAAAGTATTTGCACACATTTTGGCACCTTGGGACCAGCTGGCAAAAAGTCATTGCAAAAATGGAAAGGAAAGTTTTGGTTTAGCATTATATGCTTGAAGATGCATGCACTGTGTACATTTTTAAGTGTGACATAAGGGTATTAAAGTATCCAAATACATTTTGGGGCCATTGTATATAGAATAACCTACCAGCACATTATCTAGCATGCATTCAATCCCTACTGTATTTCTCAGACATCTTGTCATTAACTATGTCCGCCTGCAGGTCCAGAATTTGTTCGTTACTATCCAGAGATGCATGTCTGGCTGTCAGCATCCTTGATTTGTGTCTTATGTGTACAGCTGCACTGCTAATGGCCTTCCATTCAGAGAAACTCCCAGCTCGATACACGAGAAGCACTCTGAGTGGTGCTAAAATGGCTGCCATTGTCCCAGCATTGTAACAGTGATAAGAGGCTAATTAGCGTTTGGACTCAACTCCAACAGAGGTCATGAATTATATAACTCGGCAAGTGACGCTGCAAAGCTACCTGGGCACCGTTAAATTAACCCCATAAGCTTCCCTCAGTAACAAAGGTTCTTTTAGTGTCAGCACAGCATTCTTTTTAATGTTTAACCCTGAGAGGAAATGGCAGTGGTTCTCCAGTCGTCAATAAAAAGGCTTAGGCGCAATGCTGAGAGCTCTATTCTTGCGAGCATGGTAAATGACTGACCTTTTGAATGAGCGTTCTGGGGATATAGCTGAAGAATGGCGCTGCCAGGTTCCAGCTGAAGCTTTATCCCCCGTATGACCTTGGGTGATGGTAAATATTGGTCTCTGTTTGGGTTTGAATCTCTGTTTCGTGCCGTCTAGATGCTTTTAGGCTTGTAAGGAGGAAATGGTACTTTAAGCATTCTGAGATTATGAGGTGCGCAATGCACAGTGGAATAGTGCGTATTCTCATGTGTTATATGATGTAATATTTCTCAGGGTTTTTCCAAGATGTTCCCTATTGGGTTCTAATGAATGTATCTTCATAAACAGGCGTGTTAGCATTTTTATGCGGCTGTGACTCTCATTATTCATAATGATTTTGGAGCAGGCCCGCAAGATCATGATCTATCAAATACAAAACAGGATCTTTGTGATTCATGCTGGTACGATTTCCACCAAATAATGCAATAAATCTATGGTAATGTGTTATTTTTGGCTGAGGCTATGGTTACCATGGTAAATTTACATAAGGGAAGGCTTATTTAAGTTATTGTTGTAAGAATTTCTTATGCAGTAGCTAAAGATTGCATAGAAGTGCACCATAAGTACCCAGTTTTGATTTCAATGGATGGATAGACAAGATGGATAGAAATATAATGATGGATGGATGATTTCATGCTCATGTTTATCTATGGGTTCCGCCACCAACAATTAAAATTAAATGTGTAATTGAGGTTCCTTTCCAGTTGCAAGCTTGTTTAATTGGGTTGGCATGTTACCTTTTAATTAAGCCAGGATGCCCTGCTTAGTTAGTCTGGCAATGATGATTGATGAATGTTTAAGAGAGGTCAGGCTTCTTGCCATTTGGGTCCCATCTTTTGATAGTTGCTTTTGTTCTTTGAGACATAGGGAGGTGAAAAAAAGTTTTAAGGATGTAAAGAGCTGTGAAATGGCTTGCCTCTCAATCCAAAACATGCTAAACGGGGGCTGTTTGAGGGCAACTCTGGAGGTAAGTTGTAAGCCTACAAATGCAGTGCTGTTAAGGCTCTAGGCTAATGTAAAACAGCCTGAGGACATGTCAAATTAGCATTATTTGAAATTTGATTTTGAATAATAAGTGAGCTCAAGTATTATATATGTAAAGTAATAGTTTAAGTTTTAACCAACCTGGTCTCATGACGAAAACGTACCTCTGGGAACTTTTTCGCAATACGCGAAATACGTACCAATAAGTACATATCACTGCAGTTTCCAACAGAAATGGACACTAGAGGCGGTAAAACAGCGACCGCTTGTAATCATTTTCGTACACAGTTATGATTACAGCTCCCTTTATTTTCGGACGTAACAAGCTTGCTCGGTAGCTCAGCCGGCACGCAATTGGACTTAGGTTGCGGAATCCTTGGCTACAAATCCCGTCAAAAACATGACTCACGATGAAAAAGCTGAAAGATGAGAGATCGAAAACAAGCTAAAACGGCATGCTTGCGATTGCGTTTTTACATCACATTCGCTTTTGTTCATACTATCGGATAGGTTTAGGTGTAGTGCAGATGTTATATTATTTTAAAATATCACAGAGCATTAGACTTATAGCCCCACTCACGTACAAAACCAACGTCACATAAAACGAACCATATGTACGTTCTTCTGTTCCGGGGAAAAAAACGAACACACTTTTAGTGCCACTCAGTGTACATTTCACATCGAAAATGTCACGAAACGTACATGGCGGTACATATTTCGTGTCTTGCGATAATGTTCCCGCAGATATGTTTTTGTCATGAGATCAGGCTCATTTTAAGTGTGGAAATTACTTCCAGTTTTTTATTAGAGCAGGTGAGACTGTGAGATGACATTAAACACTTCCTCTTGGTGGACGATAACTTTCGAATCAAAATCTTAAGAGAGTGTTAGGGTTTTGGAGCTTAGGTGTCAATGTCAGTGGGACTCGTTGAGTTCCTGGATTAAATCGGCTTATTTAGGTCGGCTTTCTTTTTACTGCTTACATTTGGAAACATGTCTGTACGTGCTGCGGTTATGTAATCTCAGGTCCAGATGGCTTAACAAATCTAAATTGAACAGCAGAGAGCCACTGATGCCAAAGAGAATAAAGGAAACCAGAGTAGCGCTACGTAGTCAGCGATACACACAGCGTAGTTGTCACTTGCTAGTCAGCAACAGCATGATGTTTTTAGGCTATGCTATTTAGAGCAGGTAGGTGGGGAAGATATTGTGTGTATGTACAGTTCAGACAGAATGCAATTCATTTAATCCACTGGAGGTTGAGTAGACCTGCATACAGAATCTAACCAGACCTAACAGCTAAACACAGCAGTGGTTTTGTATTTCTGTGTAGCAGCCAAACAAAGACAATGTTATTTGCTGCGTAGAGAGATTTATCTATATAGAGGTATTTTCAAAAATATACATATTGCTTGTGGCGTGAAGAGTGAATTGAGACAATATGTCTACAAAGGTTTGGGGTCGGTAAGATATTTTAATGTTTTCAAAGAAGTCTCATATGCTCACCAAGGCTGCATTTATTTGATCAAAGATACAGTAAAAAGTAGTAAATACAAAATTAACTTTTGTATTTTAATATATATTAAAATATAATTTATTCCAGTCATGGCAAAGCTGAATTTTCAGCAGCCATTACTCCAGGCTTCAGTGTCATATGATCCTTCAGAAAATCATTCTAATATGCTGATTTTGGTGCTTAGAGGATATAATATATTATTCTTTTTTATTTATTTTTTTATTTTTTTAAAAGAACAGTGATACATTTTTTTTTCAGGATTCTTTGATGAATAGAAAGTTCAAAAGTGCATCATTTATTTAAAACATAATTTTTTTTGCAACAAAAATCAATCTAATACATCTTTTGATCAAGATCAAAGTTTTGAATGATAGTGTAAGTTTAGAATTTATATATTATATTATTGTAGTATTATAATTCATTTTTATACAATCATACAAATTAATGAAATGTAAAACTATTAAATGCCTATTTTACTTTATATTTTAAAAATAATCATCATCATAAAAGGTTTTTTTTTTTTTAATAAACTTTGTTTCTCTCTCACTGTCCTTTGAAGGAGAAACAGTCTAACCTGTTACAGCTGCCTCTCTGCAGGTGATTTTTTTCTTTTCTATCTCTCTGTAACTCTGCTTTATCCGTTTATTTTTTTCTCTCTCAGATTACATTTATTAATTCCTTATTTTATCTTTTCTTCCTCAATCCTTAGACTCACTCTTATTTCAAACTGCTTCATTTTCCCCTTCCCTCAAGCCCACTTGGCCCTCTTCTTACTCTTGTTTCCTCTTTCATTTCCACTCTTCTTGCTTTCAAGCCTCCATTTTAATGAGATGTATTTCTACAGAGAGAGAGCACAGGCCTTTCAGATCCAGCCCCAAACGTGTGCAGTGTTCCTTCAGTGCTCCACTGACAGCTCAACATGAAACAAAACAGTCATCCCACCCCCAGAGACAGAAAATTTCCGACTTTGCTTTAACATTATTTGTTTTGTTTTCTGCATCGACATTCAGCTTTTGTACAAAACAGTCAAGGAACTCACAAAGGAGAGGAGCACAGATCAAAGGGAAGTGACACGTGTATAGCACATACTCCAGAGCTCAGTATTGCGCTTGTACCTTCCCTACCCTCATTTGACATTTTTTATGCGTAAAATTAAGATTTGACAGTAGAGACTTTATTACGGTATATTTCACCTGCACCATGATTAGATTTCACCTGACAATATGTCAAAACAAGAAACAATTTGCTGTTGGAAAAAAAACTGAAAAGCTTGTAAAAGATTACAGAGAGACGATTCTCAATGGGATAATTCATCAGTTTGGCATAAAGTCTTTCATTCATCCAATATCTGATGGTGCATTCAGGGTTTTTTTTTTCTTTGCTCCCCCTGGCACATATTAGATTGTGAACCTGTAAGTATCGTTTTTAATAGTCAGGTAGCATCTTACATGTAGCAGTGGGCCAATTAGTCAACCCTTTCCTAACAGATGGATGTGGTTGTTTTTATTTATTAATTGCTTTTTCGTATTATTTATTTATTCATTTATTATTTTGAAAGCAAAAGAATAAAGACATGAGCCAACCACCCACAAAGCACAAGCGGCGCTCAGCCTCGGTGTCTTTGAAGTAAATATCAAAAGCATCAGACAGTCAGTTCAGGACTGATATCAGTTTGATTTCACTCCCTTGTTTCAGTCCCTCATCTTTTGTTCTCTTTTTTATGTTTCTGTGGTCTTGATTACAGAAGAAGCTGAATTGTGCTGTCAGAAGAGCTCACCTGCATCCAACTTACTCTATAATTTATGCCTTTTGTTGTGTGGGTGAAATAGTGTAGAGTTGTTGACTTCTATACAATTATAGTAGCAATACAAGGGCTTGAAAATATATAGTATAACATGTTATATTCTGCTCAACGCTGAATGACTGTAACTACGATTATAACAGATTCTAATGCTTGCCTTTCATTTTTTTAAGTAGTATTTTTAAGCAAAAAATCAGTCAACACCAAATGTAATGTGTTATGAATTATCATGTATATAATGCATTGTTCTTTTTAATAGTGGAACCATGAAAGGGTGTTATAATATATGCATTAATTAGCATTATAGTGTGTTATAGCTCCAAAAACAAATGTGTTGCTGCTCTCAGATAGCTTTTCAAATAATTAACATGTGAAAAAGTGTGTATGAAGGTTGAATTTACAATGAGGGATGCATTAGCAGTGGCAGTGATGGATGTGAAGTATGTCGGTGAAATGTATCCTGCGCTTGCACAACACAGCCAATCAGGAGACAGAGATCGACAGTGCTCAGTGAAGCAGGTGCCACATGAATTTAAGTTGTGAAGGGAATCAAAGCTGCATTCTGAGGTTCCACATCTGGTGACATTCACATTTAGACTGAATCACTTTTCACATATGGCATTATATGGGCATTATTGCTAAAGAAATGTATTAAATTCTTTCAGGAAAAAAAGACCCATAATAGTGTAGTATACCACATTAGGATTACCATTTATGATATATTATAAATAGCAGTCGACTTATGGGTTGAGGAGGCTGGATAATGTCTGATATAGTATCAGTATAAAACAAATTTGAGAGAAATCTGTTCAAATGTGTTAAATGGAGCTGAGAACGCTACTCTTTTTGTAAGCTGAAAGTGTGATCAAATTAGCCAAATTTCATGAACAAGGATGGTCCGTGAATGTGAAGAATTTCACAAAGAACTGAAATTCCAATTCTATGGAACGCAGAGTTCTGTGTGGGCCTGTAAATGAGATGAAATTGCAGAAATTAAATGAACGCTTAAATGAACACTTAAACCAAATGAATGCTTATTTAACAGAATATGTACTTATAATTCACAAAAGAAAAATTTGAATTATCCATGGTTGGCTTGTTACCAGATTTAGGAACTGACACAAGGGAAATCTAACACTTCAATTGGGCATAGTTATTATCTGATACGATAATCTCAAAATGGCCAAAAATCGTCTAATTAGTCAATTGGTCTGTCACTAGAAAATGGTATGTAAAGGGAGCCAGCAGTGTGCACTATTCCAAATGGATTTACAAAGTGCATCTGTACATGATTTTGTGACTGTTTGTCCAAAACTTGTCCAAACTTATCCAAAACCTTTGAAACAGTTCTTTGAAGCAGTATTAATGATGATGTGCTCTAATATTGTCATACTAGCTTACTTCATACTTATAAATATGAACGTTGTCATTGCCAGTTCAGTACGTACTTTTAGTTCTCATTTCTCAGCCTTAGTGACTGAGGCATGATCAAATAGTTTGGAATTACATTTTTCATACAAGAGAATTTGTTTGGGTGCTATTGATCTGTGTCTTGCCACATTTTACTCACTGCATGTGGCAAATACCCACAGTGCTACTTGTGAGAGAAAGGAACGGAATTAACTTGCTAATGTTGCTAATTAAAAAGAGGGATGAGTCGGCGGTGCAGTTGCAGTGTCGTGTCATGCGGGCTGTCTGTGTCTTCCTCTCTGTGCTAATTACCACGCAGCCTTCACTGGCTCCTGTAATGACTGTGGGTAGTTGAGACCCATGAGTTACTGCTGCTGCAGCTGGTCATTAGGACCAAAATTGGAGTAATTGAAAAGAATGTAGATTGTAAAACCAACTGTTGCCTTTTTCTGAATGATGGTCTTGCTGAGGATACAGTAGGGGGTGACGCATAGGTACTACGGAGCTTTTTGAAACTCCATATTTCGTTATTTCCTAGTAATTGTCTCGTCTTTAGTTCTGAAGCTATCATTCATCCTCAAAAACAAGCCAAAACTCAAAGAGCTAATGGGAGGAGCTCTGTTGGATATTTTGCTGGTGTATTTGGTTATTTGCTGGTTTATCCAAGCAGATGGTATGAGATGGGATGTTGAATGGCCAGGCACTGGTCACAGTTCAGAAGCTGTTAGAGTAAGTGCTGTAATAATGAACTCACTGCACATGGACATCTGCACACACTCCACCTCAAACCACAGCCAGAAACGCATCTGATGAAAGAGCCATGACGTCTGTCTGTCTGTCTTTTGATTATTCTGTGTTCCTGTTTTTTTTCTGTCTGTCTGTCGGTCTATGTAATGTTCTGTCTGTCTGTTGATCTATTCATTTATTGTTCTGTAAATCATTCTGTGTTTGTCTGTCTAGCTGTCTGTCTGTTTTTTTTATCATTCTATTGTCTCTTTTGTCTGTCTGTCTATCGTTCTATGTATCATTCTTTGTTTGTCTGTCTAGCTGCCTGTCTGTCTTTCGAAAATTCTCTTTTTTTATCTATCTATCTATCTATCTATCTATCTATCTATCTATCTATCTATCTATCTATCTATCTATCTATCTATCTATCTATCTATCTATCTATCTTTCTGTCTGTCTGTCTGTCTGTCTGTCTGTCTATCTTTCTGTCTGTCTGTCTATCTATCTATCGGCCTTTCTAATGTTCTGTCTGTCTGTCTGTCGATCGATTTGTCTGTGGATCTAACTATCATTCTGTCTGTCTGTTTTTATCTATCTAGCTGTCTGTCTGTTGATCGATTTGACTAGCGTTCTATCTATTGTTTTGTCTATTTGTCTATCATTTTATCTGTTGTTCTGTCTATCTATCTATTGCTTTATCTGTCTAAAAGTCTTTCTATCAATTGTGAGATATAATGGTAGATTGAAAGACAGACAGACAGAACTCCAGACAAATTATCTATCGTTCTATCTTTCTGCCTGACATTCTATGTCTGTCCTTCTGTTCAGTCGATAGATAGATAGATAGATAGATAGATAGATAGATAGATAGATAGATAGATAGAACTCTCTGACTAACGTTCTGCCGTTCTATATCTGTCTATCGTTCTTTCTGTCTATCATTCTAGCCGTCTGTCTCTTATTTTCTCTGTGACTCTACCTGTAGACACAAAACACAGACTGTGTCTCTGATGTCACTTCCTGTTTCTGGGGTGAATGAGAGGCTGGGAAAAGCATAGCTGTCTGCTGTATTGTGTGTTTGTCCAGGAGTGAAAGGTTCTCTGAACACAGGCAGAGTGTGGAGAGATACAGAGCGTGCGTGTCTGTGATACTTGTTTATTGTCAGACAGTACATATTGTGTTTTTGTCAGACAGGTTTATTTTGCCAGAAAATGAGCATGCACGCCTGCTCCTGCATGTGTTTCCTGCAGAAACATCTAGTATGCCTGCAGATCTATTTATATAGCTGTATTTGGCAAGCTTGTCATCATCTGACTCTTTTGTCATATTATTTTGTTATTCTGTACTAAACTTCCCATTTTGTGTGCTGTTAGAAATTTGAATGGCTCGTGCATGTCTTTTATTAGGGACAAAGCTCTTGGCTGCCCTATAATATCATTTGACAGATATCAAATGAACTCTGAGTCATCATCTCAAAAATGGCTTATGTTCTGTGCCTGCAATGACTAGGTGCCCTTGATCAGTTCAGTTAAAAAAACAACAGCTTTAACAAAAAGAACTATCATTGCCCTTGAAAGAAATGATGTGGGCTGTTTAAGTTAATTGGTCCTTTTTTCATTTGAATGAATTTTCAAGAGTGAATCAAGAGGGGAAGGAAAAGCAGCTCTGCTGCCAGACCGAAAAAGCAGCAGGAAACGGTTGGAAATTAAGAGCAAAACTGCATATTATTTCTCCATCTGCGTCCTGTTAAATGCTTATCTGGCTGGCTCTTTATGGACTGCGTAGCGACGGCCAGACCTTGCACTCAGTCAGATGGGCTCCCAATTTTGGGATTGCGTTTTTGCTGCCTGCGGCATCTGTTGTCAATTGTCAGGGATGTAGAAAAATGTGGCAGGAATGTTGATGGTCTACAAACTCATCCGCTGGGTTTTTGACTCATCTCTCTCTCTCTCACTCTAATATCCCTCCAATCACCCCTCGACATCCCTCGGTCCGTTCCCGGCACCGTCGCAGTGCGAGCCAGCTGCTATGGCAACTCTCAGTCTGTCAGTGGCTGAGTATCGCGTGATTAAGCTTCTGCTCCAGTGCTGTTGATGGTCTGTAACTGTTTGAACTAGTATCTGTGAGCCAAGCTAGTCAAAATGTCAAACCACTAATACAGCTCAATAAATCAGAGTAAACATTAAAGACATGCTATAGCACAGCTGTGGCAGGTAACATATCACCAGAGGAGTGCGCAATCGAAATTGGTTGCCAAAATATCACTTTGGTCAAACTGTTTGCTTGTTCCCCCCGCCACCCCCGTCTCGGTGTAGATATTACTTTAGAGGGGCCCCGGGCACTCAGCTTACTGTTGAAATTGATCTACTCGAGTTATAATGATGAACATCCAAATGTTTAAGAAGAAAAATCCCTCTCACTAACGCAAATATCTCAACTGTCAATTTGCGTATGCAAGTTTTTTGCCATGGCCGTTCTGCGGTTGCAAAAAATGGAGAGAAATGTCACGTCAACAGCGCGATGAAAACAAACTTGTCATTTCTGTCTTCGGTATTGCTAACCACATTTTCTTCTCATTCTGTTCTCCCTCATGTTCTGCCTGCCCGGGACTGACGGATCTACCTCACTCGGTTGAACATCATCTCAAAGGTAAGTCACACCTATATTGCTTCTGCCCGTGTCCGATCTGATTTGATCTGATCCGACTGCCGCGTGTGTTCGATGGCTTCCCGCCGCCTGCTGTGGTTTGGGGCATGTGCTACTAAAACTCATCTGTGTTTTCATAAGAGGCCCCTTGTGGTAGCGAAAACACGTGTCATCTGCGACGGATTAGAACAACAAGGCGGCGTTTCCTGTGCCAGCGTGTTTTAGCTTGTGGTGATGCTTGGCTATTTGCTTAATTTATTATTTATTTTTTCTAGTCTGTTTGTTTACCACTTAGTAGCTGGCACAGCTCTACGTAACTACGTAACAGTCATTCGCTAATCATGTCGGCCTGTTTTTTTCCTTCGGTTTATTAAAATCAATATAGAACTTTTGCCAAGTTCAAACTGAGCAAATAGAGCCTCTTGGCAGCCCAAATTTGTACTTATTCCCTCCGAGCAATTCCGCCTCACTGGCATTGGCTAATTAAATTAGCCTGTTACGCCCCGCTCTCATTGTTCACGACTGTTGTGCGTGCGGATGACTAAAAACAATCATTTGTCTCATGACCAGTGCTTTAATTTCATTGTTTGTGTTCATTTGACTTTGACTGCTCGATACGGCAATGTAGTGGGGAGCCCGGGGGGTCCGCTGTTGACAGTGAATAATTAGACATCTTTGTGTCTCGGGGCAGAGCATCTAATGAATATCTGCAAGATTCTTCAGGCCCCTGTGTCTCTAAATAAGATACAATAGCGCTGCAGATTGTCACAGTATGGTATTGTTATAGACATGATAAGTGAATCCACGATACTGAGAAATGTGCCCCCTTTAGATTCATTAATGCAGCTTTGTTTGATTTGCACTGTTGAGGAAATTGATGACTTCTTCAGAGCATAATGTTGCTGAGACACTATGTTCAACTTTGTGACCGTCTTTGTAGTTAATTAGCAACAAAAACATGGAGCTTTCATTATTATTACAGATATTAAATCATTAGCACATTGTATATATGTTTGTGTTTGTATGTGTGGATACACAAGTGTTCAGAAAGTTTGGTGTTGGTATATTTAATACAAGCAGTCCCTTATACTCACCAAGGTTGCATTTATTTGGTCAAAAATACAGTAAAAGAGTAATATTGTGAAATAGTATTACATTTTAAAATAACTTTTTATATATTTAAAAAATAATAATTTATTCCTGTAATGGCAAGGCTGAATTTTCAGTACCCATTACTCTAGTTTGCAGTCTTCACATGATCCTTCAAAAACAACATTACTAATATCTTTACTGTCAGATTTGGTCAATTTAATGCAACCTTGCTAATTAAAAGTACTAATTATATATGTGCTAAATGTTGTATGTTTGTATATGTTGTTTATATTTTGTTGTTATAGTTTTGCAGTTTAAACATGATTTGTGGTTCAATCACATACAGGTATTGACAATGAAAAGCATTTTTTGTGTATATTCTCAGGAATATACCCATCTTTTCAAAAGAGTGTTGTGTTGTCTAGAGACGTATATGAACGTGTCACGAGAATAACATGCAGTACGGAGCCCTTCTTCTAAAGTCTTTTTTTTTCTGTAGGGTAAGAAACAGTGGCCGATGTAAGAACGTTGATATGAGGAACAGGGTTGGCAGGCTTACTGTCTTGTTTGCTGAGGCTGACTTTAGATCTGTTTGGCTGCTTGTGATGGCAGAGCCAAAACCAACAGATGGGATGAGCAAAGAAAGTGGCGCTTTAGAGTTTTTCCTATGTGCGGCACTTGGCCAGAGCACACTGACTGTTTGGCAGCCAGTCCCTGGGAAAAACACAACGTCTCCAATGGACTGTCATGGCCTGGTGGTTTACCGCATTGAGAACTTTGTCTTTGGCGTCACAAGCATGACTGCCAAAAAGCCACATGTTAAGTACAGTGAACTAGGCTCAAGATAATGTGCTTTTTGGTTTGTTTTTTAACAAACACATCTACTATAGCAATATATATCCCTGTTGCATAACTTGTTAATAACTTAAAGAAACAGTTCACTTAAAAATGAAAATGTCCTGATTTACTCACCCCCAGGCCATCCAAGATGTATATGATGTCTTTATTGAGCTAAAGAGAAATTAAGGTTTTGGAGGAAAACACTCCAGGATTTTTCTCCCTCTAATGCAAGTGAACAGAGCTCAACGTAGAACATTTTTGATTGTCTAAAATCCATATTTAGGCAACTTCAAAGTAATCCACATGACCCCAGCCAACAAATAAGGGTCTTTCTCTAGCAAAATGATGTATAAGTATATTCTGAAAATGCTTTTTCTTTTTCTTTTTTTCTGAAAAATGACTGATTGTTTCAGTAGAGAAAACCCTTATCTGATAGGTGACCCTTATTTCTCTTCAGCTGAAGAAAATCACAATTTGGCCTCGGGGTGAGTTAATAATCAGGACATTTTCACTGAAATGGAAGTCCACCTTTTAGTTAAAAGAGCCAATAGCTTTTCTTTTTATTTTGAAAGAGTTGCCACCCTGAAAATGTAGTCTTTGACAAGATTTGAGCTAAAGCAGCACAATTTATTAAATTTTGCTGTTTCAAAATATGTTATTGAAACAAACTTGGTTGTCCATTGATGTAAATAGGAGTTGTACGTGTATGTGTGTTGCCTACATATGATAACCCCTCTATTATCTGACATTTTCAGTTGCCGGACCACAGTTAATCATAAACAACAACAAAAATCTCACAAAAACAACATCAATAATTGCATTTTGATGTAATTCTTCATCCATGCCAGTAGATGTCAATATAAAGTCTAACATCACCTTTGAATCACCCAGTAAATGAAGCCAAAAGATTTACTCAGTTTGCTTTCAAAGTCAAAATTCAACCATTTAAATAAGTAGCACATAATCAGAGATAATTTGACAACCAATATTTCAGATTTTCAGTAACACCAAGGTCATGGGTGCATTCCAAGGGAATATACTTAAAAAATAGCTTCTAAGTCACTTTTGATAGAAGCTTATGCCAAATGAATGAATGTAAATGTATCCAGTTTAGCTTTCCATGATACAGCAGAGCTTTTGTGATTCCCTTATCACACCTGCAATGCATTAACAGCCCGCACCCAGCCTCCACTGAGCAAAATCCATTAGAGTTTTAATCAGGAAAAATGATTGCCATATTCTTCATCTCAACGCACTGGGCCTCTGCACTTGGATCCGGCGCCACTTTACGACAACTAGCTAAGGGGGAATAGGACCAGGAAAAACAGAAGAATAGGGAGGGAAGTGTTTAATGATCTTAAATCACTCTGAGCCTCTGAGAGGGGAGAAATATATCATCCGTTTTGCTGCTCGTGACTGTGGGGAATATTAGAGTCAAGGGAAGAGAAAGAGGTGTGATGGATCCAGTCAAGCTGCTAAATCAGTCATGCCATGTTTATCTGCCGCACAGATAGGTGTTCGACTGCTCTGGCCTTGTGCTTCTCTGCGGGGTGTAAATCTGCAAGAGAGAGAACGACTTTCCGAAGAGAGCCTAAAGCTGCTCTGTGCCGCCCCAACGGCCTTGTTTTCAACTCTGTCTTTCCTGTCTCTCCTCTCCTAACCTCCCAGTCCTCCCTTCCATTGCCATTTGTTGTCATATCATGCCAAAATAATCAAACGCAAATATCCCTGTAGGCTCCTGGGATGCAGGCTTGTCACTAATTAGGGATGTTTGTGGGAAGTTTGGAATCCCAGGGATATTTTTTTTTTCCCTGGTGGGGCTTGTCTTTTCATCTGGTTCCCAGTGTTATTCCTATGCAAGCCACATGCTATAGGTGATGGCTTTAATCTTTCGTTTTCCTCCTTTTTTTCTGATGAAACAAGCCCAGCTTTGTTTTGTTTTGTTTTGTAATGTTTTTATTATGATTTTACTATCTGTCATCCCTCAGGACAACTTCACATAGATTATTCAAACGTGGCCATGTGCCACTCAGGTTTTTGAACCAGTGATTTTTTTTCCTTTGGGCTTTTTTGACTGTTAAGTTTAGTCACAATGTAATTTAAATAATTCTTTATGCCGAATTTAATTACAAAGTTGTTTATTTTTTTTTTTTTCCTCATGGTCATGAGCCAGGACTGCAAAAGGTGCCCCCCTCATATAGAAAATGTGAATGACAACCTTATTTCAACATATTTTTAGGTTCTTTTCCTCGTCATTCTTATTTTCATTTGGATGGAAATTTCTCAATATTTTATGAATTAATATCCACCTTGCATCATGCATTTGTAACGATACCACTTATTTCCTCATCATGCATTTGTAACTGTTATTTCTTTCTTTCTTTCTTTCTTTTTCAAAAAACATTATTAGAGTATGCTTTTACAAGAAATTTCCGTTTCAGTCTTTCTACTTCAAAATTTCACATTTAATTAAATGAATCTTTTCTTTGTAATTATTTGTGAAATTTGCTAGCAATTTCTGAGTGAAATGTATTCCTACAATCTGCAAACTATGTAACGTTTATCTTATTTTTATTGTTCTTGATATCATTTAAAAAGAAATGCTCATTTCATCATAGCATTTATTCAGCATTACTTTCTATGAACAAAAATCTAATCTTATTTAAGTTGTTTATGTGCAATTGTTTTTACTTTCAATAATTACCACGCTTATGTTTAATTACATTATGAGGGTGGTTCATTCCACAAATATTTTGGGGGTTTTTTTCTCCCTCTGACTTATGAAGTATCCATTCCTTATACTATGAATCATATTCAGTCTGATTATAGTTTTGCTTTATGCATCTGTAATAGGTTTCCATTTCTTTTTCATTCTGCTTTAGATGTGGAGCTTGTTAAAGAAGCTGGAAAATAGACTTATTCTTCATTTTATTAATCAGACGGAAGCAAATAGCTTGGAAGCACCTCAATGCATGTGCGCTCCTGTTGAGAATCCCTTTATAAATGTAAATTTGTCCTTGTGAAAGCACCCGCTTACTGTGAGCCCCATGCCTTTATTCATTCTCCTCTGCTCATAAGCTTTCCACTGATTGGGACTTATTTATTTATTTGTCTAATTTATTTCATTTGAGTTTGCCTTTTTATCATTTCCGCGAAAGCCGTTCGCTGTATGCATTAGTTGCGGTTGTTTTTGAAACAGCTCACAGCAGCGTGGATTACAACGCCAGATCCAAAGCACCTTTTGTCAAATCCATTTTCATAACAAACAGAAATGAGAGACATGCTTGATTTTCATTTGGGATTAGGTGTTTTTCGCTTTAATATTTATGACAGCATGTAATCAGTATGCAGGTTAAGGTAATTTTAATTGTCATAATAATTACTATGGCGATTTTTATTAATAGTATTCATAATTTGTTAACATTATTTTGAAAGCACCATCCACAGGCATATATTTCTGTCCTGAGCTAAAACAACTATAATAATATAATGAAATATTATTGCTAATCTCTCTATTTGTCTTTATTTGGCATGGGAAACAAAGTTCATGCAGATGTTTTTATCCAGGTCCTCAAGATTAGAACGTCTTGAGCACACAGACACGAACAGAACAATCCTCTCCAAACCCCTTCACTGATCCAGGGCCAGAATTTGGTCTGGAGAGGCTTTAGTGTTGATTATCCAAAAGACATTCTCTGAAATGATGTTCAGAACCTAGATTGATATACAGTCAAAAGCTATAAAGCTGAGAGCACAATTTCAGATGACCCAGAACACTATGTTCTTCCATTGTCTCTGCCATGAGGCCTTTTCCTTGGGCTGTGAAGCAAACTAATATGATAACACACAATATAGCTTGTTTTCTTTCTTTTTCTTCCCTCATTTCTGTATACCAGGGATATCAAAAACATGACCTGCGGGTTGAATACAACCATGAAAGAGTTCAATCCAGATCCAATTTTGAGCAGGTACAAAGAAAAATAGTGGTTAAAATGTATTTATTAATAATAATTTGATAAGTTTAAGATAGTAGTTGACTGAGAAATAGTGTATTTGTAAACATAATTTTCTGTTAATATTCACAAAATTTTTTATGTATATGTAATCTAATAGTAAGTTAGCCACAGCATGAATGTGACTGAATGTGAAATTGACATATTTCACATAATGAAAAAAAAAAAAAAAAAAAAAAAAAAAATATATATATATATATATATATATATATATTATAATGTAATGAAATATTGTATTTGTCTGTATTTGTCATGAGGAAATAGCTATAACAGCATGTTATAGCAGAGAGAGAAAACCCGTCTAATTGCAGCACTAAAAAATGACAAACACACATGCATATGTTCATAAATCTGTAATGATCTGCAATTTGTCTGCCACACTTTGCCACACTCCTCATTTGGTCACCCATGTCTGTAGTTAGTGGTGACTGAGTGTTGTTTTTCTTGAGGTTTCTTTAGGCTGTTGACAGATTTAATGCGATGGTTTTCATGATAACCCTCAGCTGTGCTCATGCCATCCTCACTGAACTCAGATAAAAGTAACTGAGACCTTCCCATTACTTGCTTACTCTGTAAAGCTTTTGGATGCAAACAAACAACCTTGCCACTTTCTTCATGTTATGTCTCGCAGTTGCATCACTCCAAACGTGTTTAGACTGGAAATATCTGCAGTGCAAGAGCTTCAATCCTGATCCCAGTCCTCCAGTTAACACGCACAAACACAATTGGTGGATTTCATATTGCCTCAGCATAGAGGCTGTTTACAGGCCTGACCTTGAATTAAACCATGTCTGAAAGATTAAAATGAATAAAAGGAGTTTTATATAGCCATTCATTTAATTAATTCTTTTATTCATTAGTTTATTTATTCGCTCTTCTTTTTTTAAGCTCGTCAAAATGCATTATTAGTAATAAGGGCTATGGCTGTTCACCTTTTATTAGCATTGAATTTATTTAGTGGCAGCTCACAGAGGGGAAGAGTGCCAGGATTGAGCTTTGCCCTGCAGTGTTGTTGATCTGTGGTAAATGCCTGTAGGTGGTTCAGAGTTCAGACGGACTGCACCATATTGCTTTTTTGGTTTCTTTTTTGATAACTTGGTGACAACAGTAGCATGTAACAAAATGTGGCATACATAAGAAAAGATATCTTTAAATGGAAGTTTTGCATGAAATTTAAGTATGTTATCTGACAAAGTTGTTAAAGATTTGGAAAACCAAATGACCAGTGTAATGCTTTGTTGCTTGTGTACAAATGTGGTTAAGACTCAAATTTATTAAAAGGATAGTTCACCCAAAAATGAAAATTCAGTCATTAATTACTCACCCTCATATCGTTCCAAATCTGTAAGACCTTCGTTCATCACATGGACTATTTTAACGATGTCCTTACTGCCTTTCTGGGCCTTGAACGTGTCAGTTGCGTTACTGTCTATGGAGGGTCAGAAAGCTCTTGGATTTCATCAGAAATATCTTAATTTGTGTTCCAAAGGTGAACAAAGGTCTTACAGGTTCGGAACGACATTCAGAATTTTCATTTTTGAGTGAACTATCCTTTTAAGAGTTTTAGTTATATATTAGTTATATAGTTTTAGTATTAGTTATATATTTATATTCTTGTTAGAACTTTTTCTAACATGGATTTTTGTGGCCTATATATTATTTAAAAGGTATGGTGAATATTTTGTTTTTCAGACATTACAAACAATAACCTGTTTTTCATTCTAATTTGTAATTTATAACATTGACACCTTTATGTGAAACTGATTCACATGCAATATAATGTTTACTGTTAGCTTTTTCTGCTATTTGGGTGAAAGACAAAGATAGGTGTTAAAATACAGTTGTTAAGGCGTTAAAATATTAGGTGTTCGAATCCAGTACAACCTGTGTTTTGTGTATATTTAATACAGCACTTAAAGAGATAGTTCACCTAAAAATAAAAATTGTGTGATCATTTACTCACCCTAATATCATTCCAAACCTGTATGACTTTCGTTCTTCTGTGGAACATAAAGTAAGATATTTTGAAGAATTTTCAAGTGTTTTTCACGTGCAATGAAAGTATCTTTTTGTATTCCACAGAAGAAAGTCTGCTCAGAAGAAAGAAAATCCCTTTATTCTGTTTCAGAATCTTCCTTCCATCATTGCTTATTTTAGTGTAAAACCCAAACTGATGAGGTTGTGTAAATCATGTGAATGTTGTATTACTTTATTAATAGTCTGATAGAGGCCTAAACTGTACCGTCAGCAATACTTTCTGTAACTTGTTTTTAACTTTTCAGGTTTCCTTGACTGGTTAATGTTAGTCGCTCATTACACCATCTGAGTTTATTTGTATCATCAGCAGACATCTGCACGCTTTCTACTATTCCTACCCCTGATCTATTTAGCCAACATCTCCTGCGCTGATGGTTTTTGAAGCTGACAGTTGGTCTTTGATGGCAGGGTGGTGGGTAGTTGGCCCCAGGGCTCGGGCCTCTTCGCTGTTCCATCGGCAATGTTGTCTGCGTGGGCCCGGCCCAGCCGCTCCGCAGCCTCTCAGGGGCCTGTGAGGAGCAGTGACATTCAGCGCTAACCTGATGTGACAGCCTCCTTCTGCTGTTGGTAAATCCAGCACGGAGCTCGGTGAACTCTGCTCAGCAGTCCTGCTCATTCTTCATCTCCTTGTGTCAGACGCATGGTGCGCCATTTCATGAACCTCTTTTATTTCTCCCCCTTTTGTCTCTCCTCGCTGCCTCTTGTTCTGTAATTATAGTCATGCTTATGATACTCAGAATTATTGATGATGGCTCTCCTAAGAGCCTCAATTTGGGGAGATGATCTGACACTGCACAAAGGCAAACAAGGTGCATAAACTGCAGTATGACACTCCAAACTGCATGTATTGACAGGGTAAACACTCCATTAGGCTGTCTACTCTGCACCGCAACAGTTCATTAGCACATGATGATAGAGTATTTCTTTTATTAGCAGTAGCAAATGTGACCTCTGCTAATATCATAGAAAAATACAGTGCAAAAGTCACTGTAGCAATGAATTCATTTAAACCTGAAAATAAGCAGAAAGTTTTAGAATTGTAATAATAATTATTATTATTTATTTATAGGCGCCTTTGAGGGCACTCAAGGACACCCTGCAACACATAGACAGTAAAATCAATAAAATACAAAGCAATACAACACACACAATTATTACAAAACATAATCAATAAAATCATACTGAAACCAAAAGTATACTTCAAAAATATACTTCAAAATTTAATATAGACAAGTAAGATTTAATCTGAGTTTTAAACTGGTAGGTGTATTTGAATTGTAATTCAACAACAACTACTTTTTTACGTAATAATAGTATAAAGTAAAATATAATAATAAATTACCAAAAAAATTAAACAGTAAATTAAATGAAAAAGTCACATATTTATTTATTTATTTATTATTTAACTTTTCATTCAGTTGGTTGTGCTGTTAATACTGTTAATACTGTATGCAGTGAATAATAAAATTCAGAACAAAAAAGAAAACAGACTGCCATTAAATATTTAAAGAGCGAGCGTGACCACTGCTAATATCATAAAGAAATGTGTGCAAAAGTCCACAATTAATTAATTTAAACTTTTTATAACATTTTTGTTTTAATACAAACATTTTATAATGTTTATACATTCATTTGAATTTTTAATTCAACTTCTCATTCAATTTTTCTGCTCACAATATATTAGTCAGTGAAAAATAAAATAATTAAATTGGAAATAAATATATAAATAAATATTTTTTTTAATTCAGTTTTTCAGTTGGTTATGCTGATATGTTAATATGCAGTGAATAATAAAATAATTTAAAGAAAAATAAAATAATATAGAGAGAAAAAAAATCCAAATACAAGCAGACATTTGCACTCTACCAAATGTGTAATTAATCTTTTGTTTTGATTTTTTTGAGTCTCACTCTTAGTCATTGGGCTTTGATTGACAAGAGGATTTGCTGATCCAGTTGCGTCGCACATATAAACAGAGACCGCCGCTAAACATTTCAACATTTCATTACAAACAGAGGAGGGCCTCCCGGCCCCTGAGGAAACGGCTGCCTGCTATGTCAATCATACTACTAAAGACATTTCGGTGCCAATCCGAAAACCCTGTGGGCCCATTGCTCTGTTTTTCACTATTCCACTCTCCCTTTCCTTCATTCATTTTTTTCCCTTTTCCAGTTTTCTCATCTTAGTCTTCCTCTGCACGTTCCAGAACACTCTGCCGTGTGTACATATTTTCACTATCTCCGGTTTATTACCTTTGGAAAGGACAAGAGCGTGTTTAGCTAATCATGTCAGAAAGTGAGAGAGAGAGAGGAGATAAAATTACCAGCTGCTGGCCTCAATTTACGAATTATCAAAATAATTTACTGTTTTCATTCATCTTCATTTGAGTAATGCAACACGAAAGCAGGTTTTCAGGTGCAAGTATAAAAACCTCCCACACAAAATAACTGTGCTTATGGCTTTTAGCTTTCATGTCATGTGCAATTCCTCCAGTCTGATTTATTTTTTTCCCCCCCAGAATGACTAGGCAGAGAACTCTAATCTAAAAAAAAAAAAAAAATTAAAATTCCCATCCTTGTCCTCTCAGTAATGGTCCCTCACTTGATTGGTTACTTTTAATGGAAAAATAAAAAGCCTTAGAATTATAAACAGCCATGCTGCAAAATGTTATTTTTACCTTATGCGAAGTCTAATGTCAGTGTCTCCTCATTCTTTAGGTCTGGGTTTACCTTTACATATTCTTTTTGGCATTCTGTGCTTGTACATGAACGCATGAAGAGAATTATATTAGACACGGGGCGGATAGCTTTTAGAGAACCATCTCTGTAAACACACGGGCGACTGGTGGTCTCAGCCAGGCTGGGGTAAAACCTGCTTTCTAAAGCGCCATCCCATTTCCTCTATTTCTGTGTTTGGAGAAGGCATTATACCCGTTCCCATCCCAAACACACAACGGTAAAATAAGTGCTTCCCCATGTTGTAGATAGATTACATTAGAGAGGAGGGAGTCCAAATTAAGTTTCTGCTTCTGTACACAATACCACTTCCAAACAGGAGCCTGACCTTCTGTGGAGCTGTTTAAACTTTTTGGGCAAATTTCAATTCAAACAAATATGTTTAAGTAAACTCTAAAAGAGAACTGAGAGCTGAAAGCTTGCTTACTGGTTTCTAAAAGCTCTGCTGTGTTACTCTTTTTCCTCAATCTATGCTCAAATTCAGATTCAAGTATTAATTTTATATATATGGTAATATTATGGAATATTATTATGATTTAAAGGAACTCTTTTCTATTTTAATATATTTAAAAATGTAATTTATTTGAATGAAAGAAATCTGAATTTTCAGTCATCATTCCAGTCTTTAGTGTCACATGATCATTCGGAAATCTTTCTAATATTGATTTCGATTGTTTTTTTTTTTTATTGTTAATAATGTTTTTGTGGAAACTATGATAAACACACTAAATTTATTAATGAATTTATTAATCAGTATTCATCTCACTTTGGGCCAGATTTACTAAACAGGGCAAATTAGCGTTAGAGCGCAATTCTATAAAAGTGCGGATGGGAGGGGAAGATTCTGCGTGTGATGTACTGATAATGCACACATTAAAGAACACAGACGCAGCCAGATCATTTCCATAATAACCAGCGTTGTCTTTCCGTCTGGTTTAAGAAATGCTTTTTTTGGGTGTTAAATAATGATGCAAATACCAGTAATTTGACGAACGCAAACATTAGTAAATTGCATTGCGTGATTCATTTTAATACTCTCCTCCCATGAATTTTGCGTCTGAAAGGGAAACTACTACAAATGCATTATCAATAAGGTCAGGCACAAAAATAACTGTCCACGCCTTTTCAGCGCTAATTCTTCACTGCGCGTCTTTAGTAAATCCTGACAGTACTATTTTAACGCCAAAAGACGGTTTGCGCTGGCACAAGCTGTAAGTAAATTTGGCCCTTAGTCTGCTATCTTGGATTCTTCATTTTTCAATGAGCTCGTAATTCTATGTCTGTCTTCTTTGTGAAGCAAAGGATGCTGCCTTACAATTTGTCTGAAAGAAGGGATCCTAGATGACAGCATAAATAACTCGCTTGCCTTTTAGAAGAGCCTTCATGTCGAGAGCACATCTATGATGCCTCCATAGCTAGCTTGCTTGTATTGGAGCAGAGCATTTCACTTTTAACAGAGTAAGTTGAGTGTCATGCGAGTATGAAAGAAGGTCACCTTCAAACCAGTTCAGCTGTCCTATCCTGCTATTCACCTCGCCATTCCCGCAAGTCGTGAGGGCATCCCATTCGAAGCTGATGAGGCAGGCCTGGGCCTATTTTCGAAGGGTACTTGTCAGCCAGGGAACGTGTCGGAGAGCGCCTTAATCCAGGGGACATTTCCATAAGTAAATAGCTCAAAAGTGACAGAATGTGCTATAAATGAACTCGGAGGAAACGTGGCCTATCAACCACAGGACAAAGATGATGGGAGAGAAATGGGACATGTTAGGGCATGCGGGGTAGTTCGGTGCCGGGTGACAATGATGAATGTCTGCACCTAAATATAACTGATTTTTATGTTGTTCGCTCATTTACATATTGTTTGTTTAGTTTCTTGTTTGTCCATCTGTCTTCATTCATTTTAAGAATCAGGCATGTATTGTTTAGCTGTGCTGTTTGCAAGACCTTTACAATTTCATTTTTTATCTATCTATCTATCTATCTATCTATCTATCTATCTATCTATCTATCTATCTATCTATCTATCATTCATCGTTCTGTCTGTTGCTCTATCTATCTCACTCATTCACTCATCCCATCTGCTGTGTTCCTTTTATGGTTGTGTCTCCAGGGTCTATAAACAGTCTATCCCATCTTTCTGGCTGGCCTCTTGTTTTGTTTTGCTGAAAATGCAAGCACTACAGCAGGGTGGTAACCTCGCATGGAACGCCACACTGTCTTTTACTGTTAACTAGATACTTCTCTTGAACATAGCCAAGTCTCTGCTGGACGTCGGCCACAACTAGTAAACTCTTAAAGCACTCACACCAACCAAAGTCATCTTCCTCTTAAATATCAACACTTGACAGTTTCTCTCACACTAACATCTTATTCAACTTGTCTTTTTTCCCTCTCTCTTTGGCTTCTGTTTCATTTGCTGTCTTGTTAGTCTTATTTCACCAATGAGCCCATATTTTCTTGTATTAATGGTACTAAAGTTGTGGTTGTAGCCTTGATGAAGCCTATAAAATTGGCAGCTTAGTTCATATGTGTTTTACTGGCAGTAAAATTATGTTTACCATGTTTGAGAATAGGGAACAACCCCCAATGGCACAGTGTTTTGTAATGTTAATGAGAACAGTTTCTTCTTTTAGTATAGCCCTCTTTTCCAAGCCAGAATTATGTGTCTTTGATGAATTATTGCCATTATACTGCACTTACTATTGCTTTTGCCAAACAGGATGGATTGCTTATGTTAATATGTTTTGTTGTCTTGGATTTTTATTTTAGTCTAACTCTTATTTTAGTTACATAGAAAGTGAGGAGGGCTTTTAGGTGCCAGCTACGTACATTTAGGTACATTATTTGCTTGTTAATCTCACAATATTCAGTCTTGCTGTGTTAAATACTCTGTAAAGGGTAAGATACAGGGGTTGTTCATAATCTCTCAGAGACATTTTAAGGTTTAATGGAGGTTTCTGGAGTGTAGGTGTGAAGTATGGAAACTTTAATTTGTTCAGTCTGATATTAATTATACCTTCGCTAATAAGGGTGACATAATGAAAATGAGTGTATCTAAATTACTTTCTTTATGCAACCATTACGCCAGACAATAATGTGTATGAATACAGAAATGTCGGAGGGCAAAATTAGAGTAGTAGTGTGTCTTCTTTAGCAAACTCTCTACTTAAATTCAACATATAATCAGTAACTCATGAAAGAGAAAATTACCTCAAGGACTAAAAATATATTGTCCTTGTTGAATTGTGTTCAGCATCAATAAAATTATATAGAACTGTTGTCAAAACATTTTGTAGTTTTTGATACCTCTAAAAGTGGTATGCTTTCATTTCTTTGTATCAGTTGATCGTGGACATTTAACATCAAAAAGTGTTCAACATTTAAATTCAATTACATTAAAATGCTTTTTTGTCTTTTTTTCCCCAGCATTTTTTTCAACATACTGCTACTCCTAATAATAATGACATAAATATAACATCACCAAATTATCAAAAGACATCTAGATTAAAAATCTGAATAATGTGTGGGTTTTTCAATGTGTGGGTTACATCAATACATCATTATGAAAAGCAGCGATACTTACAGATGGGTTCACACATATGTACAGATGTACATTTAATTTTTTCCCTTTAATTTTTTTTCTCTCTTTTTTTTTTTTTTTTTTCACCGGATTTAATTTATGGACTTCCATGCGTGTTTAGCCCCTTTCCACTTTTCTGTTGATTTTGTTTAGCGTTCTGCCAGGTGATAGAGTCGAGGGCTTCTGTTCTGATAACAGATTGGAGGAAAGAAGGAGAATGGGGAAAGGGGTGAGTTGCCGTCGAGAGGACTGTCCCGTATATAGAGATGAGTCCTCTCCACCAGGCCCGCTGTGTTAACACGTCCACAACCGGACCCATAAATTACCCCTCCAGGCATTTTATGGGCCCTGGTGCAACCTTCTTGGCTCCCTCCTCTGTTCACATCTACAGCCGAAGAGATAAATCATCTCTCTTGCTCTCTCCATCTCCCCAAAGATGCTTACTCTCACCACTCTTTCCACCGTTCCTTATTTGCCAATGCGGTTCAAGTCCAGAGAAGGGTAAACATTGGAAAAACACAGAGCTTAGCTGGTCAGCTGCATCCGTTGGAGGAGGTAGACAGGGTTGTTATGATGCTCCTGGGAGAGCAGAGCTGGATTAAACAGGTGTGGGCAAGACTTGAAGAATGATAAAGACCCATTGCTGAATCCCACCACCCCTGCAGAAGAGTAGCCATTAGGGACTGCGAGGTCGGCAAGGGTGTTAACAAAGCAGCCTCCAAACGTGCTGCTTGTAAGGGATTTGTGCAATCTTCTGGATGTATACTATTGACCCTTTTCCACTGCATGGTACGACTCGGCGCGGCTCAGTTCGGCTCGGTTTGTGTTTCCACTGCAGTTTAGTACCGCTTTAGAGTGGGCGGGATTATTCACGTGTCGTTATAGTTGCGCCGCCTCTACTGCCGAGACTCCTGAAAAAATTTTTCATTCCGCGTCGCTCCATCAAGCTCTCGCTGGATCCGCTCCTCAGCTGTCAACGAGAGGAACGTCTGTACTTCCTCAAAAGACGAAACAGCCATTTTTTTGTTGTTAAAAGAAAGATGCGCTCATTCAAAACAGTTGCGTTCGATCCTTCTCTGGCTTGCTGATTTAAATCTAGCGGGTCTGTTCTGTCTCGTGCCGCAAGTTCAATGACGCAGGCAGTGAAGATTTTCTCTGGCCAATCAGTGATCAGAGTTTACACGTCACGTTTTGGTAACGGTACGGCTCGCTTGGAACCTCGGCCGAGGTGGTACTAAAAAAAGTACCAGGTACCAGGTACTGTACCCAGTGGAAAACCCCCCAAAAGTGAGCCATACTGAACCGTACCGTGCCGTACCATGCAGTGGAAAAGCGCCATATGTGTACTTGGAGAGAGAGAGAGTTTCAGGAATAGGCCTTGTTCTACATCACTGGATCTTTGAAGAGGCTTGTTAAAATGCCACTCCTTGTGTTAACACGTTTAGTAGGGTTAGTTAAAAAGGGTTAGGTTTAGTTCACCCTACAAAGAAAAACTTACTTTATGTTGTGGTAAACCTCTATGATTTTTTTTTGTCTCCAATGGAATAGGAAATAAAATTTCAGGATATTCGTGCTGCTCTCTCTCATACAATGAAACTGGAAGGTGGTTCCAGCAAGCTCAAAAATAATAGTACAATAAAAGCATGGTAAAAGAGGTCTATATAATATAAAATTATATTATATCTTAGATTTGTTATGTATTTTATACACATTAAAAGATGATTTCAAATGATGATTTCATTAGAAAACTTTGGTCAGCATTCACTTTCATTGTAAGAAAAAGAGAGCATCTAAAAAATCTGTTAAACTTCCCCTTTTGTGTTCCAAGAAGGAAAGGAAGTCATTAAATGCTAGAATTACACATGATGATTTTATCATTGATGATTTCACATGATGATTTTATTGGAAACCATTGGTCACCCTTCACTTTCATTATAAGGAAAAGGGAACATCCAAATTTCTGCTAAGCTTCCTCTTTTGTGTTCCAAGGAGGAAAGAAAGTCATTAAGTGTTAGAATTACACCTTACAAGTTTTTTTTTTTTTTTTTTCCCCTCTTAAATTTTTGGGTGACCCATCCTTTTAACAGACATTTTGGGCCTGTGGACTTGATCCAGAGAGAGCCATGGAAAAATCCATCTGCTTTCCCTTCCGTTTTCCCCCATCATCCTTGTCCAGAATCATCAGTCCAAATTTCGGGGAGACATTTAGGCAGGAAATAGATTTAAGAGAGGAAACTAATCAGCCAGACAACATTTTTCAATGTTATTTCATGCTCTAAATACTCCCCCCTCACCTTCATCATTTTCATTATATCTCTGCACAAAGAATTTAGTTCACATTTCATGGTATAACTGTTGTGATAAATTTTGTTTTAGCCTATTTTGTGCTTCAATTGGAAAGTATAATCTGTGGTCTACTCTGATAATCGTTATACATGTTCCGTCGTGCTCCAGGACTTACAGGGCTCAGGGGGCTTTTCTTTGGCCTATTGTTATATCCCTTAATAAGGATTTTTTGCTTGCTTCATATTTTTTGTGAATTGTGTGGAAGTGAATAGCAAGGTTAGAGATTAATGAGAGATAGAAGCTATTTCTCACATCTGTAAGTGCTGCTGCTATTCCTGGGCTGTAGAAAAATTTCTTGCAGAGGAGGAGAGCACCATTAAATATTTTTTTTCCCTTTGATTTTAATCTCAGGAGGCTTTTTTATACTCATTACAAGCAACATTAACAGTATCCTAGCTCATACTACTAAGTATTGACAAGAATTATACAATGAAATATTCCAATTCTCCCATTTTGTGCTGCACTTGTTCCAAAAGCTGTTAGTGTCTTTGAGTGTTCAGTATCATTAAAGTACATTGATTCTTTTGATTCTTTTCAAATTCCACTCCATTACCATAATAGCCTATACATCTCTTAAAACCATGTTCATGTGCTTTAAGCATTTTTCATAGTTGAACTCATAGAAGATACTGAAAAGCCAGCGAAATGCATTGCAGTGGTCAAAGATGCTTGTCTAGTGCATCATTAAGAAGGACCAGGAACACAGAAAAAAATAAATAAACACAGATAATGGAGTAGCAAAGAGGGAAAATTAGGGGCCTGTTTAGTTTGTGCCTGATAAAATGCAAAAGCAATCAGCAGCTGTGCACAGGCCACACGCCTCAGTCATGAGAGCTGCTGGTGTTGTTTGATGAGATTGACGGTGTTCCTCTCTCTGCTCAGGCACATCAGCTATTACAATTATCTCACAGGTCAAAAAAACATAACACACTGAAACAAATCCCTCATTATGGAAAGCTTTGAAACTTGGCCTAATTCCTTTTTTTCTGCCATGTTCATAGCTGAAGTTTAAATATGCATATAATTTTTCTCTATTTTTCACTCAAAATATGATCCATATTTGATATAGGGCCTATTAGTATGACCTACCTACGTTATCCTAAACAATTATTGTCCAAAACAATTTGTTTGACAGATTTAACGTACTGTGCAGTTGACATATTTTGCTTGACAACAATTACTATAATATAATTACATTTTTTTTTCCTTTAGTTTTTCTTCCAGGTAGTCACAGCACTTAGTATGACCTATTTAAAGTTGACAAATTTTGGTTGACACCAGTTACTTAAATTTGAAATGCTAAAAGTTAATATTCATATTCACGTGGCTTGATATTGTTATTAATTTGTAATAAAAATAGTAATAAAAATTTATTAATTAATACAAAAACTGTGTGAAACAAATTTGTCTATATATGTATCATTAATATAGTATTATAATATAATAATGATATTATTAATATAAGTATGCAATTATTAAAAACAACAACAGCAAAAAAAAAAAAAAAAAAAACACTGCCATCTGTGGTCAAGAACGTTGTCAAGAAATAAGTATATATCACAATGTGAAAACCAAACTAATTGTGTTCTTCATATTAGGTAGTAGCTAGTAATATGTGATGACAATTCAGTAAATGAAGCTGAAAATGAGACTGAAACCGTCCTTTAGTCTCATTGAAGTCAGTTAGATTTGCCAATATATCTAATACACATTTGACACGTTACATTTGTAGCTGATTTGTTAAGGGATAGACAAGGAAAACACATTTTGTGATAGAATGAAAGAAATAAGCAGTTTTGTAATTTGTTTTGTCCCAGTTCTCAAGACACGATGATCTTTTTCTGTGTAATGAGACTTTGGCATAATATTAGCATTGTTCTGTGTGTGTCTAGCAGTTTTTATTAAGACAGTTTGATAACTATAATTCCGCAGCTTTAGATCTGATGGATACTGACAGTTTGAGGCCTGTGTCAGAGTCTGATTATTGGATGTCAGAGATGAAACCAGATACAGTGTCTTTGTGATGGAGGCCACATTTTCAGAGTTGATAGCATTGTAATCCCATAATGGAATCATTATCAGGTTGAGACTCTCTGGAGAAAGTCTTTTAAAATGTTTCAAAAGGTGAAATGAAGGACCAGCTGCGTTCCAACTCGAAATTCCACACCCCTGCGATGAGCTTCAGGCAACAAAACCGAAGGAAGCATTTCTCTAAAAATGGTTACTTTCACAATATAGACTTTTTTTTTTTTTGGCTTTCCGAATTTTTCATGCAGAATCCGTCCGACAGTTTTAAGCAAAGTTATGGTCGCAGCCGTCGCGCTCTGCCTGCGCTTATCACCATGGATGGTTGAGCGCCGGGAAAAGGAAAGGAACAGTTGTTAGTTTATAATAGGTGGTGTGCATCAGCTGAGGAATGTGTATTAAAATCGGGTTTGACATTCACTTTACTGCATGTCCAGACTGGTAGCAGGAAGCATTAGTCTCTAGTAATGCCTTGGCAGCGCCGTGCCCACGGCTTGCCTCTGAAATGTGTGGCATTAGTTTCTCATCACTCTGCGCGCAGCACTGGTTATCATAATAGTCACATCCCTGTACGGATCGCATGTGTACTTTTGCGAAATTGTCCATTACCTTCCCTGAAATACACAGAGGTATGGAGCATCTTGCTGTCCGGAGGCTTTTAAAAGCAGAAACTTTACCTCCGTGAGGCCACTCTTTACGATATCAGCATTCACATTACAGGCTCATTAACAAGAAAAATGGTACTCAATAAAACCAGTCACACTGCAAAATAAACTTCAATTAAACAACCTTATTTTCCCCATTAGAGAGGTTTGCTGCCTTTAGGGGCTAGAGAAGATAACTCTGCTGCTCTCTCTCCATCTGCTGTGTCGAATGAGGCCCCTGTCTCAGACAAACACATTAGCTGGCATCTGTTTGGGGCATCAGCCTTTTTGGTTGAGTGGAAGCTAGAACAGGTAGAGAGACATAGAAAGGGGCTGCAGGGCTTCCATGGTCAAGGGAAAAAACTGGAAATGAGGGCAGAACTTGCCTTTGTGGTATTTGAATGCAAGTGTGAAGTCAATGTGTTATTGCAAAGCCTTGTCAGTTTAAGTTGGTAGTGGGTGCATGACTCTGCCATAGCCTGGAAAGATCGGAGAATTATAAAATTGTGATTTACAGAGCTAGAAATATCGTGAAAATCTTGGAAATTAAAATCTAAAATGTCATGGAAAGCATTCCTGTATGTCTTCCTGTATGATTCCCAGACTAATCAGAATGCAATGTAAGTTGCCTTGGATAAAAGCATCTAACAAATGCATAAATGTAAATGAAATGTCTATAGTGAATGTTATATTTACTAGTTATGCCTAATATTTTTTTCAGCTAGAAATTGCGGGTGCTGTCTCTGTAAAATGATTTTAAAAAATTCTCAGACTAGTAATCATGAACGACTGCAAGGTCTCTAACAGTATAATAAATCTCTATAGCACATATATATATATATATATATATATATTAAAGTTACGCTTGGCTCTAAAATATTTCATCACTAGAAATTGCTTTTTGAAAGTGCAACCTCTGTAAAGTGAATTTTAAAACCCCTCAGTAATCATGAACGCCTGGAAGAGTCAAGGAAATTCATTGGTCCAAAGGTGTGGGAGCTCTGGGGTTAAACAGAATGTGCCTTTGAATTTAATAATGGAGGTTTATGTAATATTTGCATGCAGCAAAATTCAGTGTGAATATTCAGGGTAAAAATATGTGCAGAATTAATCGTGTTGAATGGGCACGGCGCATAGCGCATGATATTTTAACATTCTGTACATCTTGTTTTTAACATACTTCCCTCATTTTTCAGCCAACTTCAACAGCTCTGTTTAACAAGAAGCAGTTGTGGCACTCAGGTGAGAATAACAGCAGGTTGAGCTGACGGCACTAGCTGTGACTCAGAGCCCATCATGTGAGAAACGGCCCAGTGCAGGTTTGTGTACATACTCAGAGTGAATTGAAGGATTAATGTTGCCATACACACGTCTGCTCTCGGCTGTCACTTAACCTCTCCACCTCAAGTGTGAGACATGGACCCATAGTTTCAGCATCAACGCAAGCCCTCTGTATTGATTTTGAACAGATGGTATTGTATTCTCTCTCTCTCTCTCTCTCTCTCTCTCTCTCTCTCTCTCTCTCTCTCTCTCTCAATATATTTAAAATCTCTTCCTACAACATTCTCCTTTGAGAGACTAAATGCAAATACCCAGTATCCCTCTGATAGAGAGGTGGTGTTAGCCTGCTGATGAAGCACTGATCCACTGTGTTTAACTGTTATTAGGGGCATTTGCTAAGGCAAACATCACTATTGCTATACAGTTTGAGCAAATCCTTAAATTCAACTTTGTTGTGTATTGTAACTCATTCTGCACTGTATGTAATACAATTATGAATATTTTAATTTGCACATTGATTAGATGTATGATTTATTTTTCACCCTGCAGATGATGAAATTGGCCAAAAATACTTTAGATTTCAGTTAAAAATTGATTTGAATGTAGAACACGTTAAAACACTCAGAACACATTAGCGATGCCCAGACAACCACTCTCTTTTTTCAAACATTAGTCCATTTTTGATGTTATAGAATGGAAATGTCTTACTTGGAAGTTCCTGTGTTGAATGAAACTTTGAAATGAGAGAGTTGTTGTGTATGTGCGGCGGTCCGGATGACCCTCTGCCCACCAGAGGATCTGTTTGCGTAAGGCATTAATTGGGGAGAATCTGGATGAGGAGGTGGTTGGGGCGGAAGGGGGGCAGGAGCGTAATTACAGGCCTGCAAAAGTGTCAGAAGCTGCATTAGGCCACATCAAGCTCCTGTCTCCCCTATGAAAAATTAAATATGAAAATATGCAAATAAGCCCCGCTCTGAGCTCTTAGGAAGACTTCCTAGGGCACGCCGCTAACAGACTTGTTATGATTCAAAGCAGGGCCATTGTTATGTATATTCATATCACCACGCTTTAAGACTCATGGAGACAATGAGGCAGAAAGACCTTTTTGCACTTTGACTTGAGTGTGATTATGATTAATATTTGACTACGCTTCCTCAACAGAAGTGATCTAATTAATTCTGTTGCTGTGATTGACAGCGGGCTACATGTGTATGCTGAGAGGCGAGTGAGTGTTCAGGTGAAGCTTTTCGAAGACGCCCCGAAGTTTACCCTGAGAAGTGTCACAACTCCGGGAGACAAATTACCCGTGTTCAGTCTCTGCTTTAATTGCTGTGCTGCTTCTATTTGCACAGTGACCCTTGCATGCTGAGTGCTGTCTGTGAAGCTGATGAAACACTCCCCCCCACTATACCAACGCTTTTAAAGATGAAGCATTAAGGACAGATGGGCGACATTGTGTGAGTGGAGCTCTTGAGCTTCACACATTCTAGGTGTTGATGTTGTCAGGTTGCAGTGACACACTTTTATAAAATGTTGGCCCATCCTCCCATTTATAGATTCTTGTTCTCTCTCTTTCACATACATAATTGGTTGCTTGCTTGTGGACACTCAAGAGAGGACACTCAAGGCCTATTTGCCTTCCTATTTCCATTAGGGTGAAAAAAAACTATATATATATACATATATTTATATACAAGATAATTCTGTATATAAATATATACAAGATAATTCTGTTGTTTTTACAGAAAAAAAAAATCTTGCAGCCAAAATAATTCTGTAAAAATAAAGTAAAAATTGTTACAATGAAATCTGTCAATTTTACAGTTTAACACTGTAATTTACAAAAATAAAGATACTGACAAAGAAAGCAACATGAAGAATCAAAGTGCATTGCTGAGTAGCTTTCCACAAGCTGAGGTAAATACTGGTATATAGAAGGTGGTACACAGTGTACTAAACACCATCTTGGTATCACACAACTTAAAATAATTTTTAACTTCGAAAAATGTTACATTTAACCAGTACCATAACAGAATATTTAAAAAAATGTGATATTAGATCTATTACGGTTGTTTTGTATTTAGTAAGTGTACTTAAAAATGAAAAAATTCAGATGTTTCTCTCTCAAACTGAATTTAGCCACTTCTTTCCTCTTCATTCAGCTCTGTATGATGAGCAGGATTTCTGAGGATGTGTTGTGTAGCTCTGGTGTTTTGCAGTATAACCTTTAGCTGCAGTTTCTTTGATGGTGGTAAATATAACCACTTAAGGGGCCTTACAATACTCAGAGTTTCACTTTCTCCATTTTTCCTCTCTTTTCATTCTCCTGAGTTCTCACAGGTCCTGTCTCTGAATGCAGCACACAGTACAGCTTTTCAGTTGTAATAATAATATTTTAGATTGCTCTGGTGTTTTAACCTTGTAGTCTAAAAGTGTCCAGGAAAAGAAAACTCTTAGATATTAGCAGCTCCCAAGGTCACCAATGGGAGATGACAGATTTAGCATTCGTTCTGTTCTTTTCCTGACATTTCCCCCCTCAAGCAAACTTTTTTTTTAAGGTCAAAGCTCCACTTGAAACCAGTTCTTTCATTACATTAATTGTTAAGAGTTAAGAAGAAAAACTACTATAAGTTATTGTTGTGTGTGGTATTGTCAGCAGTAAATGCGGTATATGAACATATCCGGTCAATTGTGTGTTCTGTACTGCTTCTCTCTGTGCGTCCTTGACACGAGCCCCTGACTGCCTCACGCTTGCACACTTGATTCTATTAGTACCGAATTATCTCTCCGAAGCAGATGACTTGTTAATGAACAGCAAAGATTCTGCGCGTCCTCTGTGAGTTGCGCTCAATACTGAATCTGAGCCGTTCGCCCTTCTGAATGGCCTTTCTGAACTAATGTGAGGCTGTTTTTGTTGTACAGGCTCTTTCAGTGTCTTGTTGCTCTCATGGTACTATTGTGAAACCGTCTAAGTGAGTGACTCACAGCTGTAGGACCGTAGATCTTTGTGTATGTGGATTTGGGAAATGATAAGAGATATTTTCCCTCAGCGATTCTGCCTTTACTTTGGGCCTCGGCCCCTCGAGTTTGTGTCTGTCTTTCACTTTAGATGATGTCTCTTATCTTTTCTGTTTCTTTCTCGCAGTCTCTCTGACTCTCAGTCTGAGGGCGTATGACTTGCCTTACCTCCAGCACCTTTCTTCTTCAAGAAACCGAGTTCTGCTGGATCTCTGGCGTTCTTCATGTCTCCTCTTTTACCTCCACACTAATAGATTTAGCTGCCAGGCATCAAATCACCCAGTTCTGTCCCTCACCACTCAATTATTTAGGTGCTGCTTCTTATGCAAATGATGTGCTATATAGGATATCCTTATTCCTCTTCTCTCTCGCTCTCTCTCTCTCTCTCTCTCTCTCTCTCTCTTTTCAGGCAGTTATATGTGCTTACACACCAGACAACCTCTAGCCTGGTTGGATTTGACACATGGTGTGTTGGGGGGATGAAGCACGCTGCCTCTTTGCAATCCCTCATCTGCCTGTATGTGCGGCTCCATCAAACCCAGACTATTAGAGTCTGATCCAGCCAGCTCTCCGTTTACAAGCTCTAAAACTCTCCAGTGGTTCCCTAGCAACAACTGCAAGCCGTGTTCCTGTTTTCACTGTATCTCTCTGTTGCCTAGTTACACAAGCTTAGATACAACCGCAGCGTTTGATTGCCATCCAGACTCGTGATGCTTGATTTCAGCCGCGAGATTGACTATAGTCATGGAGATGTTTGTTTCAGATAGATGATGATAGCGCACCTAAATCTGTGTTCAATTTTGAATCTTTTTTTTAGTTACAGACATTCATGTCTCTTTATTTTCTGTTCACTGAAAGCTTCCAAGAAGGTATGCACCGATATTAAATGACCGATACAGATAAGCCGATAACTGTTTTCATGTTATGGCCTATAACTGATAAATTCTACAATGGTTTTTCTCAAAAAATTTAAGTAAATGAGTAAGCAAGTAAGTAAATAAATAAATACATAAAAACGTCATCTTAAATTCTAATTAGAATTATTGTAATGTACAATGTGGAATATATTTATTTATTTATATATTTATTATACACACATAGTTTGGTGCCAATATGCCAAAGAATTGCAGAAAAACAGCCTAAGATCCATTTTTGCAGTTTTCACATCTCCTGACCACTAGGTGGCAATGTGTTGAAACTGTGCAGATAACCTCAGGACATGGTTGTCATAACAAACTCCAAGTTTGGTCTGAACACAATAAAGCTTTAAGGAGATATAGCCTCACGTCTACTTTGGCGAGCTCTTCGTCAAATTCATTTGTGCGTTATTCGAGAACGGTTGAGTCTATCAAAAAGCTTTTGATAACTTTTTGTTATGACCATCTGAAGATGGTCCGTATCAATTTTGGTGAAAATCAGACGAACCGTCTAGGACGAGTTTGAAAAAGTACATAATATCAAATATTTAACAAACGGTTTGATTGACAGCAGTGGTTCTAGAGGCAAAGTTGTTCAGTATGAGGAGATCTAACATATGGTATGAATATTGTGTATATGCGTAAAACACAATAGCAACACCTAGTGGCCAATTTCCTTCAAATTTCTCAGAAACCTCAAGGGCCAAGAGTCAAACAGGCCCATCAAGTTACGTTTTGATCGGCCTCCGTAAACCTCATCTAATAGGTGCTCAAAGTTGATTGGCTGATGGTGGCCATGTTTTTTAAAGATACACCAATGCCCTCATAGATGTTGGTGGCACCTTGGACAATGACACTGCATGCCGAATTCAAGGTCAATCAGACTAACGTGTGCGTAGTAGTTGTGTGCATAGTTTTTTTCCTGTTATAGCACCACCAAGTGGTCAAACTCTCCAAGTTTTGTAATTTGACAAAATATTGAGCTCATTCATATGTGTTTGGTAAAAATAGCTCATTCCATTTAAGAGTTATAGCCGTTTTAGTAAAAATGACCCCAACCACTTTGAACGTTTCTTGCCAATGTCTTCCCAGATTGAACTCTTCCATCTGGCCAGGTTTCAAGTCTCTAGGACATATGGTTTGGTCTGCACAATCCATTTTATGGCAGAATAATAATAAGTCTGGACGAATACAATAGGGTTTCAATGCTTCACGCTTGAGCCCCTAATTCTGTAATATCAACTACTTACGGATATGGTGCCACTATATTGTGCATGTCTAGTTCAGAGAATAACCAAAGCACATCTCCACCCACAGTGGTTAAAGGTCAAACATGCACAGCTTACATCATTCAGAGGCCGGCCAGCAGCCTGAGGTCTCTTCTGGCCAATCATATACAGTGTGCTCATGAACCACCCATATAAACGTTGTATTTGACACCATGGGGTTAAGACTTTGGCCAAGGGCAGGAGCAACGAGGCTGGAAAGATGAGCTCTAATTAACACTCATTCAAACAGCCCGTCCTCACTGTGATAACAGGAAGCCGGGCTGCTAACGCTGTTCCTCCACCCTCGCCACCTGTCAGCGACCTCATTTCCTGCGCTGCCGGTTGGAAACTGCCTCCCGCCTGCCGTGACCATCTCAGCAGAGTCCTGGATTAATAGAGAGATGATCTGTATTGCTTTTAGTCTGCTTAGAAGATAAGGAGCTTGTTTTGTGGAGTGCTGTTTTAGTAATTGGTGGACATTAACCCACCTGAGGTTAGAATAGATGGAGAGGATCTGTAATTGAATGGTAGTGCTTCAACTAAACTCAAATCATTATTTTTGAGATGCCACACATGGGTCAACATTGGCCCACAGATGCTTTTTGCCTCAATGTAGGTAAAGACCCCATTTCCTCATCTCCCTGCACAATGACTGAGTTTGAAGAACATTTTTAGGTTGACGTGACCAGAGAGGTTTTTTTAGTAGCTTAATGGTTACTCCAAGAACGCCGTGCCCCAGCACATTACCACAGCTAAAGTTAAAGAGGACATGAGGATCTGACTTGAGGATCTGAGGATATGATGATGTTGACACATTATATTATATTATATTATATATTTTAAAGGAATTCATAATTTTATTCTGCATTAAATTGACCAAAAGTGACAGAGAAATTTAATGTAACAAAAGGTTTATATTTCAAATAAAGGATTATTTTGAACTTTCCATTAATCAGAGAATCTGTAAAATAAATCAGCACAACATTGATAACATTGATGACAACTTGATAACATTTTCAGCATTGATAATAAGAAGAAATGGTCCCACTTTATATTAAGTGGCCTTAACTACTATGTATTTACATAAAAAAGTACAATGTACTTATGGTGTTCATATTGTATTGCAAAACACTTTTGCTGCTATTGAGGTGGGATATGGGTAAGGTTAGGGACAGGTTTGGTGGTAGGTTTAAGTGTGGGTTAAGGTGTAAGGGAAGGGTCAACAGTAGCTGGGTTTCCATCACCATGTTTTAATGCGCATTTTGAAGTATCGCATGAGAAACGAGTGATGGAAATGCCAAATTTCGAATAAAAATCCCTTAATTCGCAAAAAAGTTTTTACGCTCGCTTGAGGTGGTTTTTGACTTGTGCGAAAAAGGGTTAATGCGAATAATGGGAGATGGAAATGCATTTTGCGAATAAATTCCTCCAAGCGCATCAAAAAAGTCGTGACTTTGAGACGGGATAACTTGACTAGCAGCGGACTGATCTCGTTCCACAACATCTGAAATGTTGTTATGGTCGTTATGAAATGCCTGAGTAAAGTCTGTCATCAAAGTATTTCTGTATAAATGTCTTACACGACTGTGTTCCCAAACAGCAGCATTCACCTCCGAAAGCAATGACAGAATTTATTGTGTTTCGTCTGCTTGCTCTGAGGCGCAATTAATTTTTCATATATGAAAATTATTATATTCAGTAGCTTATCTTAGTTTTCTATAGGCTATTTAGTGCCAGTTCACCAGAAAGTGATGATTTTGTTCTCTTTGACTCGTTGGATGGAAACGGTGCTCGTTCGCAAATGTTTTATGCGATATTCCAATTTTGCGCATAAGTTAAATTCGCAACTTTGGATGGAAACCCGGCTAGTGTAACTATAAATGTAATTACAGAAATTAATTACAGATGTAATTACATTCAGGTATTTTTAAAATATGTGCAATGTAAAAACATGTATGTACACAATAAGTGCATTGTACCAAATGATTAATTTAAATGTAAGTACATAATAGTTAAGGCCACTTAATATAAAGCACCAAATTATAATATTAGAATGATTTCTAAGGATCATGTGACACTGAAGACTGGAGTAATGACTGCTGAAAATTCAGCTTTGCCATCAAAAGTATAAAGTTTAAAATTTATTAAAAAATAAAAAAAAAATTAAATTGTAATAATATTTCACAGTATTACTGTTTTGCTGTATTTTTGATCAAATAAAAGCAGCCTTGATGAGCATGAGATGTTTTTCTAAATAAATAAATAAAATAAAATAAAAATCTTACCTTTTAATGTAGTGTATGTATATAGTTATATGTAATTTAACAATGATGAATGAAAATGAATGAACAATAAATTAACATTTATTATAGATTAATAATTGCTGTAAAAATTGTTGTTCATCATTAGTTGGTGATGCCTAATTCAGTAATTTATGTTAACAAATTGAATCTATTGTTAGCAGCGCAACATTGTGTTTGGCATTTGTCTGTCCAATGCATAATATGGTACATATGAGGAACCTAGAGATCTTCTCAACATTTTGCATTTTCAGGTTCTTGCAGGTGCCCTGCGTGGTTGTATGGTATCGTCAGTTCATCTCTGGCATGGCAGAGTAGCATTGTTTTTGCAAAACTTGTTTTGATGTCCCTCGAAATGCCAGTTCTATCTCTCTCTCTGTTGTAGACAAATTATTCTTCAATTTACTTATGCACGACAGAGCTGAAGTGAATTGTAAGGAGGTCACCCGCACATACAGACTCCCCACAAACCAGGGTGCCAATCTAGCGCTGCGCTCCACACCTCCGGAGAGCCTGGCACCAGAGCTCGTTCAGGCAGTGGCGGGTGTCTGAGGCGGACCCCTCGCTGCAGAGCCCCACATAATGAAGCGCCCTGTCAAAGCCATTCTGCTGGATGCGCAGAAAATCTTCATCCAAGTCGCAACATAGGAGAGGGCCGCCAGCCTCAAATTGGCTGTCCTCGCCAAGAGCCAGCGGAGGGAGAAGTTTCTCTCTCTCTCTGTTAACCCACTCCGATGGGAAGCGGTGACTAGCTCTCTGCTCCACTGAGATAGAGTTAGCGGATTCAGGGCATGGAGCAAAATAGATTCAAAGTTTTTTGAAATGGTGGCAGATTTTAGCTTTTATTTTCACTCCTTCAGGTAATTTCTCAGCCTATGTGATGATCCAAAGAAGTCGATACGGTAGACTCTGGCAAAAAGTAATTTGTTTTGAATAGTAAAATGAGCAAGTAAACAGGTTTCTTTCAGGAATGACCATTAATTCTAATTTTGGCACCTTCATAACATATTTAGACTAATATGAGGCTCATATTGACCATCGTTTTATCGCTCAAGAGAGATCTCTGGGCTATTAGATATTATTATGTGAGACTCGTTCTCATATTACACAAACAGCATTAGCTCAGGTAAACAGGTTTAGAAGGTGTGAGCGGCGTCTGAGAAACAAAAACCCACAAGGTGAAGGAGCCATTTAAAGTTTGAAACTTTCTCTTTGGAAATTCGATCTATGATTTGTCTCTACTTTCCTTGAATTACTTTAAATTTCCTGCTTGTACTCTAAAAAAGACTGATGGTGTGGTAAATTCAATAAGGGTGTCTTAATGGTGTATTTCTACCTTATTTTGGACCCTTGTGTCTGATTCAAGGCTTTTTTGCAGGACATTTACAGGGAAGTGACTGTCTTCTATGTCTTTTAACATCTCAGGTGTTAAAATAACAGCAAGATTTTGACATAAAGGCTGAGGTCATGCAGTCCTCAGATTTCACATCCCAGAAATTCCTGTCAAAGCGCTAGTGAACGGATTAAAGCTGTCTAGAGAGGAGTAAGATAGTGCTGGTTTGTTCATTCACTGTTCTGACCGTCCAGTCTCGAGTCACGACTTCAGTCATGCCACTGAACAGCCAAGTAAAATACAAATGTGTAACACAACACCTGCAGTGGCACAAGTGTGTCTTAGTCTATAAAAATTGTATCTTAGTCCATATTTGTCTATTTTGTAGAAAATTTTGTGTGCTCTTGTATTTTATAACATTTTAAATTTGATCTTTTTTATGTTTTTGAAAGATATCAGAACCCAAACACATCAAACTGCTTTAAAATAACTAAACTGTTAACTGTAACTAAATTATCTTTATTTTGCAAGCAAAATATGAATTTAATACTATAATCCAGCACTGCATTGCAAGCTTTCTTTCCAAAAACTAATATGTACTTATTATGTGCACCAACTCTAGTATGGTAGGAAAACTTTTTACAAGTTCGATCATATCAATTTGTACATAATTTTCTACAAAACAAATTGATTTTGAGGTATCATTTTTATTACATTTTAAGAACAGTATGATGTTGACATAGTCATTCTAAAAGCATTTAAATAAGGCTCATTCAGAAAAGGATACCAGTAGATTCAAGGACATGAGGAAGGGTTTGAGTGGACACTAATAAATCTTCGGCCCAAACTGAGTGGACACTCATTAATCTTCGGCCCAAACTGAACCCTCCTCAAATTAATCTGAGGGGAAACTGGAGTCATTTAACATATGGTATTTTAATTAATGAAGAAAACCGAGGCTGTACAAACATATTGTGACACCGGTTCAATTTAAAGTCACTGCTGCTTTCACCCTCTGTTATTGACTGGGTCAGAATTGTTTAGTGAACTAGAGTGATTTTTGCATATTTAACAGTCTCTACTAATATACATGTAGCACAATGTAACATCATAATACTATACCACCCACTCCATACAACAGTAGAATGCTACATTATGTCACGACCTTATCACATTGCATGTGGGAGACATTGATTGATCATCTTGGAAATAAATACAGTTATTTTACATTATTAATTAATTTGTTTTAAATGTGTTTACATTTACTTCAACAAATTATATAAAATGTGAAAAAAAGCGAATCTTGAATTTAACTTTTTCTTCTTTCATAAATGTATTGATTTATTTATTTAAACACCAGTCTAACACAATTTAGTAAGTTTTTGTGACACTAATAATAATAATTTATTTATTTATTTATTTATATATTTTGCAGTGTACACAGTATACATTTTCCTGTATACACTACAGAAATAGTAAGAGTAGTATATATACTATTCTGAACAAGATGAATCAGTTTCCCTGAGCTGTGCCATACTACTGTATCTCACAAAGATGAGACTTTTAATATATTAGACCGTGTTTAATATACCTAATGTTACTTCATTGTATGTGAGTTTGAGAATATCTGGGACTGTGTGTGCAGACAAGAACGAACGGAAAAGATAGATAGACACAGGGAATAGAGATTTTCGGTGCTACTAAACGCTCCGTCTGAATGACAGCTCTGATGTATGCATTGTTTTCTGAGCTATTCATCATTTCATTTCATTTCCTGCGTGCACGGCTGCTTCCAGCCCCAGTCTAACTCACTGATGTCTATGTCGGATGCATCGCCGGGACTCTGAACAAAAGACAGAGAGAAGCGTGCCGTTCTTTCTTCTCCCTTTCTCTTTCAGTGCTTTTTATTGTTGCTTGGGATCACGTTTGTGTTGTAAAACATCACAAACTTTGGAAAAATCTGTGGAAAAACCTCTGTCAGATTGTAAAGCAATTTCAAAGTTTATTTCAGACCACTTATTTCATGCTTAACCCTCCATCAGTCCCCTCAGATCAGACGCTGAGCATTAGCGGAGTAGTGCTCAAGTACTCTATTAGTGCTGGTGTTATATGAATCAGACAGCAAGGCAGATCTAAAGGTCAGAGCTGAATCTGATGGGTGCTGGAGAAGCTCTTTAGATGCTCTGCTTGAGTGTAAATCATTCCAGTGAGTGCCGAGGGGGATGTGCTGGCAGAGTCTTCCTGCTCACTGGTAGCCATGTGATGCTGGAAGACCCATAACCTCCAACTGTACCGTCTTAAAACTTTGCATTCTGATGTGCCATGTAGGTTTTCCAGATTAACTGCATTTTGCAAGGCAGCAATGTATTGATATTCCTCAAAACATTAGTGTTTGTTCTAAACTTTTAACCCTAATCCTACACCATGTACCCATGGCCAAGTAAGGAGACAAGGATTTGGCATATATAGTGAAGTTAGTTATGTTATTTGGTGAAAAAAAAATAAAAAATTAAATATATATATATATATATATATATATATATATATATATGTTATTGTAATATTCTGATTTGATGCTCACTTTTGAACAGTAGTATATTATAGTGTGTTTTTGGATATCCTACTTCTTATCTTACTATCAGGATATTCAAACCTACAACATTTCCACATTTCCTACACCACACCTCTCATCATTATGCTTGGAAATTATATTTATCTATGTAGTTTTGACCCTCAGTGCAAACAGTGGCCTCTTGACAGATAAAGATAAATTTTTTTTTTTTTTTTTTTTGTAAATTCAGTTGTACAGTAGCTTCTTTCTTGAACAATTGTGTGTAGGGAACTCAGATCAAACCAAAAGTGTATTTAACTTCAGCCTCCATACTAAATTACACAATTGAAGTGTTGAGACACATTTACAGACCACACGCACTGAGATGAGAGCAGAGTTTCTTCTGTAGTTGAATAACCACCATCTCTCATTCTCTCTTACTCACACACACACACACAAACACACAACCAAATTATCCAATCAAGCCTACATATTTGTGCAGCGGTAAGGAATGAGGGAGAAACATCTGGCTCCTATTTCCAAATTACTCTTCAAACAAGAGGCTGTTGTCGCAGTGATGTTCACTCAGAGAGTTTTGGGAGAGCAGTCACTCCACCAGGCCTTTCTTCACTTATGGACGTTGCCTTAAAACCCTTGCAAACATCATCTCGCCCCATGCCACCATCTGTGTTTGTTTAACCTGGGAGAATGGCTGAAGTCAGCATCCGTTGCCAAGATCTTTCACATCTGCCAAACCACCATATGTTATTTCACGCTATTAATATTGGTCAGTGGAAAGATAGAGCTGCCAGTGATGATCTGGTGTTTGCTTTGCTTATCTGATGCATGCAAGCTCTGCAGTTGGAACGGAGACAGGCCTCAGGCCACGACTTCTGACGGCTTTTTCTGATTAGATCTTATCTGTTGTTCATTGAAGTCCGGTTGTGCCTATTACCCATTTTAGACCTTTCGGGAAAAATTTACCAAATAAAACGTCGGGGGAACAAGCCAAATGGATGGTCTCTATCCTTCTCAAAAATGACTCAATGTGTTTAATTACAGTGGTTCTCAAACATTACAGGCCAAGTACCTAAATTATTAAATCATAAGTGTAAATGTAATGATATTATATTATATTATATTATATTATATTATATTATATTATATTATATTATATTATATTTATAGTTTTATAGAACTATAAGAAATTATAATTATAATTAAATAATAATAATAATATATATATATATATATATATATATATATATATATATATATATATATATATATATATATATATATATATATATATATATGCACACACACACACAAAAGTTTTTGAACAGTAAGATTTGTAATGTTTTGTAAAGAATTATAGAAATTACTACTTTTATTTAGCAAGGATAAATTGATCAAAAGTGATGATAAAGGCATTTGTAATGTTACAAAAGGTTTCTATTTCAGATAAATGCTGCTCTTCTGAACTTTCTATTCATCAAAGAAACCATGAAAATTCAGCTGTTCAGCTCAGCTGTTTTCAACAACATAATAATAATAATAATAATAATAGTAGTAATAAATGTTTTTTTGAGCAGCAAATCAGAACATTAGAATGATTTCTGGAAGATCATGTGACTGGAGTAATGAGCTTTGAAATCACAGGAAACATTTTAAAATATATTCAAACAGAAAACAGTTATTTTAAATAGTAAAAATATTTTAAAATAGTACAGTTTTTGCTGTAATTTGGATCAAATAAATACAGGCTTGGTGAGCAGAAGAGACTTTTAAAAAACATTAAAAATCTTACAGTTCAAAAACTTTATATATATGTGTGTGTGTGTGTGTGTGTGTGTGTGTGTGTGTGTGTGTTCAAAACATTTTTGTCGGGGTGTTTGTGTATATATATATATATATATATATATATATATATATATATATATATATATATATATATTAAAAATAGTTTTGTAATATGGAGTGTAATATATAATAATCTACTGTCTGTATATTTTATTATAATTTTCAAGAATTGTGTAATTTTTCTATATTCATGACTTTCCTGTTTTCAGCTTTCTGTTTGTCAACATGGCAGATTTGTTTGACCAAATTTTGCCAAGCAAGGGTAAATGTGACTGCATCTTGTAAATTTCTGCACCACAGTTTGTGCACAGTTTGAGAACTGCTTGTTCGGTTTTATTTATTTATGTATTTTTAATTCCAGGACTCATAGCTACTTGTTGTTCCAGTTTTGTTTTGTTTTTTTGGTTTGTTTTGTTTTTTTGGCTAGAGTGCCACTCACTCAACTGACAGCATCGAATGAGCCTCTGAGGGAGATGTGGTGCAACCTCCATTTATTTGGATGTTGCCCACTCCTGAGCCCTGTCACCAAGAACACTGATTGATGGGAGATTTCTCAGGACTCACTGCTGATTGGCTGATGTAGTGATGTAGAGCTGAGATGGGGTCGACTGTCCTCTGAGGCTGGACAGACCATCATTTCAACACTGTTGTTGCTGGCTCAGCCTCTTGAGCCAAAAAGTGCATGAATATTCTCTTTGTTAGCAGTGACGGCTTCCCATCCCAAACACATCATTTTTTTCTCCTGAAGCATGAAAAATTATTTCAAAGGAATCTTTACTAAAAAGATATTACCACTTCGTTACATCTTTGCTCTCTTTCACTCCTGTTTTTTTTTTTTTTTTTACCAACATCTATGTCTATCAAATGATGTGTTTATTTGTATCTATTCTGTCTTGTTATATACTAAACATCCCCTCATTTCTGATGAAATGAGTGAAGGTGGTTTGAAGACAAGCTTTGTGAGAAACCAGACTGAAGCAGGAGTGGTGTTTGTCTATTGTGAAAACAGACAGACTGTGAAGCAAAAAAACTGTGGAACAATATATGGGAAAAAGACTGGAAAATAAGGTGGATATCCCTTAACTCTACATTTATATGATCATACATTTCTGTTCAAAAGTTTGAGGTAAGATGCTTTCTTACTTACTTATTTGAAAGAAAGAAATACATTTATGCAGCAAGAATACTTTAAATTGATCAAAAGTGACAGGTAATATTTCTTTTAAATTTGAACATTCTATTCCTCAAAGAAGACAATAAAAAACATTTTCTATAAAAATATTAAGCAGCATGACTGTTTTCGACATTGATAATAATAGGAAAAGGGGTTTTTTTTGAGCACCAAATCAGCATATTCCAATGATTTCTGAAGGATCATGTGATTTTCAGAATTCAGCTTTATTATAACTTATTATAAACTGATATAATAATTATTATAAACTATTAAATACTTCTTATTATATAATGTAATAATATTTCATAATATTACTGTTTTTTACTGTATTTTAGTCAAATAATTGGTAAACATAAGACTTGTTTAAAAAAACAGTTTTCATTGTCAATACAGTAATACCTTTGAAAAAGAAAACAGCCAAAAAAACAAAAAACAAACAAACAAACAAAAAAAAAGCAGAAAGAGAACACACAGAAAGAGTATAACAAAGCTCATTTAATGGTGTTTGAGCAAAGATAATTTGACCAAAAAAAAAAAAAAAAAAAAAATTGACAGCTTGGTGATTTGGTATTTTACTTCTGTTTGATTTAATTCGAGTTTGATTAAAAAAATAAAAAAAAAAGTTAATTCAGACGTAATCCCAAAAAAAGATAGCAAATGCTTGTTTTACGCTTTAAACTCAACCTTTAAAGAAAAAAAAGCTAAGATAACCAACTCTCAGTTTACCCTAAAAATCAAATTGAGAAGAAAAAAAAACTGCAAAGAGAAGAGAGTTTTCTCTTGATGGAAGGATAAAGTACGGGAAATGCAGTAAATGTGTGCGTGGAGTGCTTGAGTGCTGGGTAATGATGATGAATACAAGACATGGACTATCGGTTGAGTCCGGCTGATGAGCGGTCTCATTCATCACGTGGCTCACGGTGGACGTGTGCAGGGGCGATGGCAGTTTGTTTTGATTAGCCATGTAATTAAAGTGGAATGACAGTCAATGAAGAAGCAATTTGAATGACAGCCTTGTAGTGATTGTAGATGATAAGCTGACTGAGTCCTTGATGACGCTGAGAGAGTTCTAGATTCAGCAGATGCCATGGGGGCTCCCGTCTCCTCCCCCATGACACTGATGCTATCGCTGTCCAGGTTGATGGGGAAAAACCTGAGATCTTTTTTTTCCTCTTGTCTTAATCGACTTATTTCTGCTCTCATGAAGCAAGACAGTTCTGCCTTCCCGATGCTCATCTCTCACTCACTCACTCATTCTTTCCCATTTCTCAGACTATTTATTTATTCCTAGATTTCTGTCTCATTCGGTCTCTCATAACTCATGCTATGAGTTACTGTGATCAATTTGCTTGCTATATAAAGATATTGTTTATTGATATTTTTGATACATTTAATGTACACTGCTGTTCAAAAGTTTGAGATAAGTAAGATTTTTAATGTTTTTTTTTAAAAGAAGTTTCTTATGTTCATCAAGGATGTATCTATTTGATCAAAAATACAGAAAACTGTAATTTTGTGAAATATTATTGCAATTTAAAATAATGCTTTTCTATTTTAATATACTTTAAAATATAATTTATTCCCGTGAAGCAAAGCTGAATTTTCAGCACCATTACTCCAGTCTTCAGTGTCACATGATCCTTCAAAAAATCATTCTAATATGCTGATTTGTAGTCAGTGTTGGAAACAGTTGTGCTGCTTAATATTTTTTCAGGACCTGTGATACTTTTTTCAGGATCCTTTGAAAAAAAAAAAAAAAAGTTAAAGAGAGCAGTGCATCAAAATAGAAATTCCGTACTGTGTAATAATTTTATTCAGCATGGATGTGTTAAATGGATTAAAAGTGATAGCAAAGACTTATATTATTAATATTGTTAGAAAAGATTTCTATTTTGAATAAATGCTGTTCTTTTTAACTTTTTATTTATCAAAGAATCAAAGAAAAAGTATCAGAGGTTCCAAAAAATATTAAGCAGCACAACAGTTTCAACACTGATAATAAATCAGCGTATTAGAATGATTTCTGAAGGATCATGTGATACTGAAGACTGAAGTAATGGCTGATGAAAATTCAGCACTGTGTCACAGAAATAAATTATATTTTAAAGTATATTAAAATAGGAAACCAATATAAATTGCAATAATATTTCACAATATTACTGTTTTTTTTTCTGTAATTTTGATCAAATAAATGCAGCATTGATGAAAATAAGAGACTCCTTTAAAAAACATTACAAATCTTACTGATCACAAACTTTTGAACAGGAGTGTATGTATGAAAAATATAAAAGTTTATGTCATGACAAAGTCATGCAAAATTGCTAAATTTCTATTCTAAATATGCATTTTTTCTGGTTCCTTTCTGCCTTAAAATTATTTCTAGAATTCCAAAATGGTTTAAGTGATTTATTAGTACCTGAATTTAAATGATTTTAAAAAATACTTTAATTCTTTTCCAGTAATCACACATAACTGGAAAAGTCATGAAAACATGTTGGTCAAAAAGCGTGGGAAGCTTGTAATTATTGCATATAGAAACAAGGGCATAATAGCAACACAACACACAGAATTAAAAATTAAATATTTGAATATCATCTCTTTTCTTGAAAGCACTTTAGATGGGACAGAATGAAATAAGAGCCATTCACATTTTTATTGGATGCTACCCATTATAATCTTTTGATTGAATCCAGACCAGGAATCTTCCAGCTTATCTGTTGAGTTCATCTGGATCTCACTGCAGTGGTTTGAAGCTGCAGGATGTGCAATCCTAACATCATAAAGTGTAATGAGTTATTTTACGCCGGGTCTGATAAATGCTGCCGTGTGTTGGAGGGAGTGGATGATGATGGGAATGACATTCCGTGTCCTCTGAGGAGAAGGGAGTGCTGGTCCTACCCTCACAGTAACGATTATCACTCCGTTTGTGGAGATGGGAATTTTGATTTAATGTCTATTTGCTATTTATGGACTTTATGATTGCGGACTCACATCATGTTACTTATGTTTTGTTTTGACAATTGTGCCATAAATTTCTTTTTATGTATGTTGTGTTCATGACGAAAGGTTTTCACATTTGGCTTTATGGGTTAGTATAGGTGTAAACCAGCTGCTTTGAAGAAGAGTAATAATGCTGCTCTTTTAAACTACTGTTCATAAGTTTGGGGTCTGCAAGTTTTTTTTTTTTAAATCAAAAATTAGCGTTATTTCCTTGATGAATAATAAGTTCAAAAGAACAGTATTTATTTGAAATACATATGTTTTTGTTTTGTTTTTTTGCATTAAGTCTTTACTGCTACTTTTAATGAAATCACTACTTCCTTGCTAAATAAAAGAATTTATATATTTAAATAAATAAATAAATCTTACTGACCCTAAATTTATGAACGATAATTTATGTATATGTATAACCAAAGAATATAGTGAAAGAAATTTAGTAAATAAATAAATAAATAAATAAAATTAGTCCATATGACTGTTCTTAAATGTCATTTTTAAACATATCTTGCCAGGTTTGTTGCTTTCTGATGCTGGATTCTGGAAACTTAATATATAGCTGTATGCACTATGTTTATGGTGTTTCTAATATGTTTGTGCGTCATTTTGAAGCTTGACAACCCATAGTCACTATATGCTTCCATTGTACAGTATATGGCTAAGAGCAGCATGAACATCCTGCAAAACATCGTGTTCCACAGAACACGAATGTCAAATTATGCCCCTTTTCATTTTTGTGTGAACCATCCCTTATATCATCAAAGCTGTTGATGATATAATTTTCTTTAGACTGTATTGAGAAGATTTACTGTAAGGTTCTCAGTTCTCAGCCAGAAAGTGATTTACACATCCTTTAATTGCTGCCGTTAGCTAAATGTTTCAGGCGTGTGGCACGTTTTGTTGAGTAACGGCTCGCGTTAATCTTTGGACCAGCCGCATCTTCCTCCATCAATTCAACATTTAGAGCATCTTAATTGAAATGGCTGCTAATTTATTGAGTGAAAAGAGCCTCTTCTCTCTCATCAGCCTTCCACAGCTGTGTTTCTTACACAAGCGAGGAACCATGTTTACTGAATTGCTTAATATTCTCTGAATATTTATAATGTTTTATTAACGTTTTACAATGTTAAGTGGATAAAAAGTATCACAAGGAAACATAAATAGGTTTGTAAAGCCTTAGTGACACCATAATAACCTGAAAGACAGTTTTGTCTGAACTCCTCACTCTCAAAACCCAGTTCAGCCACTGAATTCACAACAGAAAAGAATTTTAACATGCCACTGCGCAAAACCCCCTCAATGTTGTTAAATTCAATCTCTAGTTCTCAGAGAGCCACGGGCAAGAGCAGATTTCTGTCTTGCCATCCCCGTGCGTGATCAGAAGTGGCCGCGGCATCGCAGCATGATCATTTACAGCGTGATGAGCTTTAGCGGCCGACACTAACACACCGAGCAGAGAACACACCAACCCACTGCGCTACGAAAATGAAGCGCAAAACATAAGATTGGAAGTTAAAAAAATATATGTGAGAGGAAGGAGCGAGAGAGACGTCAGCTGCAGTGGCTGATGTCAGAGAAAGGCCCTGCATTCTGAAAGAAGCGAGAGTGAGCAAATGGATCACTTGATTTCACTGGTTTTACTCCATAGATTATTCACATAGCGCCCTTGTTTTGGTCATCAGTAGGGTTGCACGATTAATCGCATGCCATTGTCATGCACATCTCGTCAGTGAAGCCGGTTCTGTGATTAGCAGTAAATCTCCATCGCCTGCTTTCAGATGGAGCGGCATTTAATACATGGAGCCGTAGTTCGCTGACAAGTCACGCAAAATCGCGTTCATAATCGCCGATAAATCACATTCGATTATGAACGATTATTGCGTGGCTTGTCAGCGAACTACGGTTTCACTGATGAGATGCACATGACAATAGCATGCGATTAATCGTGCAGCCCTAGTCAACATTAACGCTGTAAGCATGTCGGCTCTATTTTTAATTTTTAGTGGCTCCAAGTGGAATTGCAAAATTAATGATCTTTTCAAACATACAGAAGCCCAGTGAGACTATAAAATGGGGATAAATAGAAAGCAAGTCAAGAAGGATAATAAAATTGGATGGAAGTTTCTGGAACAGAGCTGAGTGATACTGTATATGGTTTATTCACAATGTTTTCATGATTATTTTCTGGTGAGCTATAATTACACAACTAGCAGCAAAAAAAAAAAAAAAAAACTGTTAGAACTGCTAAGTTTAACTTTTATGAATCTGTTCAAATTGTCAGTTTCAGTTAATTCATTAAAATCTTATTTTGTTTGTGCCAGCACTCCTATAAAAATGTAACAGAAGTTTATGCACAACATTTTCTTATTTTAAGCTGTTTTAGTAAAAATGTATTTAGGCAAACATGGCTTTTTATAATTTATTGTTCTTTTGGTTCATAGTAAAAAAGCAAAAAAGCCTGCACACCATGTCCTACAGAAAAAAAAAAAAATCTAAAGTATATTTGTTTATAAATATATTTGTTTATAAAAATATCATTCTTGTTCATTTAGTTACAGTAGAAAACATGTCATGTTTTGACGGTTTATTTTAATTAGATTTTAGTTCTGTAATTCTATTTTAGTTCTTACATTACAAAATTTATTTAATTATTTTTTTTTTTTTAAATATTAATTACAATTTGTGTTGGAAAAACAGTGTAGTGTTGAAAACTGTTGTGAAAACTGTGATACCCTACCATTCAAAAGTTTGTGGTAAGATAGATAGATATTAAATAAATGTTTTTCTGAACTTTCCATTCGTCAACAAATCCTAAAAAAAAAAAAAAAGTGTCATGTTTTTCACAAATATTGCAGCACAACAGTTTTCAACATTGATAGTAATAAGAAATGTTTATTGAGCACCACATCAGCATATTAGAATGATTTCTGAAGGATCATGTTACACTGAAGACTAGAGTAATGACTGCTGAAAATTCAGATTTGCCATCACAGGAATAAATTACATTTCAAAAGATATTTAAATAATAATAATAATAAAAAAACCAGTACTTTTAAATTGTAATTATATTTCACAGTATTATTATTTTCACTGACATGCTTTATTTTAATTAGATTTTAGTTCTTACATTACAAAATGAATTTAATTAAATAAATTTTTAAATATTAATTAAAATTTCTTGGAAAAAAGGCTGTTCCTCTGATTAAAGTCACACTTTACAGTCAATTTAGAACAAATGCATAACTATCAATGGAATGCTTAATATTGTCAGAAGGCTGAGAGATTCTTAGGTAAATCTGCCAGGCCTAGTTGGTGCAATTAATGGTGCAGAAGTTACTCATTTTGCCGGGTCTTTTTTTTTTTTTTCTTTTTTTTTTTTGCAGATTTGGACTCAGTATGCTTGTTAAAATGTTTGTCTATCAATCTACAAATTTTATGAATATAAATTAACCCAGTGATTATAGCTTTTGTGGAATTTTTTGCAGTATGGTCTATCCAGAGCTGTCACAGTTCATGCTCAGCTTGTTGCTGGTGAGCAGGATAATGGAATAAGCATGTAAGTGTGTAAATGTGCACGAACATGTTTTATTCAAGGATCGAGTCACCTATTTCTAAGATTCACAATGCTTTTCAGCACTATTCATTTCAGGCATGTACTACCGCACTGAAGGGAACGGAGAGAAAACCTACATGTTTTTGTCATGTTTAGTTTGAATTTGTATGATTATTAAAAGAATAAAAAATATTATTAACTTAATACATTTAATCATATTTATATTATATTTTGTTAAATTCATTTTAGGCAGATAACTCTTAAGTTGGACATTTACCTATAGCCAATCTCTCTCTGTCCTTCTCTTTCATTGCTTAAAATGGTTGATAATTTTCTTTGATTAAAGGGTTTCGTGAAACAATGGAGGTTGTGTGTGAGGAATGCTGAACTTTCTCAGATGGTATCATGTTTCTTTAGGTGGATTCTTTCTTGATTTGCTCAGCAGACAGTTAAATTAATCTTCTCTTTTATCCTCCTGATTATAGCTACAGTCCACCATTAATGCAGACGACTTATTTTATCAAGGTATCGTAAGGCATGTTAATAATCAGTCATTGCACAAATGACGGCATTCATCCTAACTGAAATATTGACTTCATTTGCATTATTAAACTCTTGTTTGTTGAGGCTACAGGGGGGGTGAAAAGACAAAGAATAAAACCATTAGCAGGGTGGCAGTTTCACGCTCTCTGGCATTTATACGGCAGCTTCCCGTTAAAACAGGATCCGCTTCACTCGGTGTCAGATTCTGCCACATTAAATCCATTAAAGGCTATGAAAATTAAAAGGCAACTTCACAATTCATTTCATTTGTTAATTAAACAATTATCACTTTTCTACATTTAGACTGGGCTATTGAATAATGTTCTATCAGAGTTATCAAAGTCATATCCCCCAGGACGCACTGCACTTAAAGATGATTATATTCTCAGAGAGCTCGTGTTTGTGGCTGTAGTGAAGTTGATTTAATCCAGGTTCATCATGTTTAGTAATGGTAAATATTTGATGTGCTGTGGAGTGCTGGGGGTGTTTCTGTGCAGGCAGTGTCTCCCTGTGGACAGTCTGATCAGTGCCACTCCAACAGCTGCTGCAGGACCGTGCGCTTATTATAGAATATTATACACAACTTGGTGGGCCTTATTTATTAATTCATTTATTGCAACCACCCTGCAAAGCCTTAGAAACAGTTTAGAAAACAACCTGGCAACCACCCACAACACCCTAGGATTGTGCTGGTGAAATTTGCACAGAAAAGCATTACTAAAAGTTTTGTTTATAAGATTGATTAGCTTGAACTTAATTAATTTAGTTGACACATCCATTAATTATGTGTAAATATATGTGTGTAAACTATATATGTGTACACTACCACTCAAAATTTAGGAAAAAAATAAGATTTTGAATGTTTTTGAAAAAAATCTCTTATGCTTACCAAGGCTGCATTTATTTAACCCAAAATACCCAAACAGGAAAAATGGTACTGTTGTGAAATACTATTACAATATACTTTTAAAGTAACTCTTTTATATTTTAATGTATTTTAATATGTAATGTGATACTTTACCATTCATACATAGATAGATAGATAGATAGATAGATAGATAGATAGATAAAGAAAAGAAAAGAAATTAATGTTTTTATTCAGAGAGGACACATTAAATGAATCAAAAGTAAAAGACAATGTTACAAAAGATTTCTGTTATTTATAATGTTAAAAAATATTTCTATTTGAAATAAAGGTTTTTTTTTCTGAACTTTCTATTCATCAGCAAATCCTGAAAAAAAATGGTGTCATGTTTTTCACAAATATTGCAGCACAACAGTTTTCAACATTGATAATAATAAGAAATATTTCTTGAGCAGCAAATCAGCATGATTTCTGAAGGATCATGTGACACTGAACACTGGAGTAATGATGCTGAAAGTTCAGCTTTGCCATCACAGGAATAAATTACATTACAACATTACATTATATTAAAATAGAAAACAATTCTTTTAAACTGTAATTATATTTCACAGTATTTCTGTTTTCACTGTATTTTGATCAAAAAATGCAGCACTAGTGAGCATAAGAGACTTCTTTCAAAAACATAAAAAAAATTATCTAAATTATTCCACACTTTGACCAGTAATGTAAATACTTTGACAAGTCCAGACAGCTCATTACCGACGGTCTGGTGTCGAAATAATAAACACGTAACTTTTTTTTTTTTCGTACAAGACTCTTGTCCTCTGTCTTTCAAATGGTATGGTGGGCTTAAAGGCATAGACTTGCGTCTTTGTGTTCCCTCATTAGCCTCGTGGTCCGTTGGGAGTGCTTTTTCCAGAACAGCTTGTTGTAGCAGAGTCCTCTTCCAGTACTAATCTCAAACGCAGACGGTCCTCGTCTCTGCCTGTTTATTTATGATAATGCCCCTGTGTCTCAACAGGACTGGGAAAAGTTCTTTATTCGTCCGTGCAGATTAGCGTTTTGGCAGTCGCAACCCGCAATTACTCAACGCTTACATCAACGTGTTTCACCCCGCCACTAATTAACAGGTGGCTTGGGAAAATACTTTTTGAGGTAAGTATGTCTGACCTGATTTTTTAAATAAATTTGAAATATGTGTTCCACTTCACTTTTGTCCAGTATAGTGACTCATGGAAGCAGTTCAGCTGTGCAGTCTTTCAAAAAAAAACATAAAAAAAAAAAAAAAAAGAAAACAGTACATGTACTACTATTCAAAATTTTAGGATCAGTAAGATTAAAAAAAAGAAAAAAGAAAAAAAAGTTACTTATTTATGTATTAAATTTCGAGTATTGTAGGTTCAAAAAGCTAGTTGTCTAAAGCAATAGGGCAGAATGACTTTTTCATGTGTAACACAAGCCAGATGTTGCAATCACACATCCCAACTCTTTGCTTTTATTACATGTGCCATTTCTCTTTCCTGACCTGCTGAACCGATAGACACCCAGTCACACCCAAAAACTATATGGAATTGAATTCGCTGTCCCCTCAAGAATGAATGTCGTGCAGTACGATAATCTTGTCAAGTATCACTGGGACTACAGTGATATTGCTGGAAGGCAAACTGTCTGGCTTATATGTAAAGTGTTGGGGGACCTCAGTGAAGTGTTATGATGTGAATATGCACAGACAGTCTGGAGTAGTGAGAGAAGTTGCTATTCTATTAGTGGCCTTGATCTTCCCTCCTCTCTCTCTCTCTCTCTCTCTCTCTCTCTCTCGTTCACCACTTCTTGCTCTGGACAGTATTGATTTGATATTCAGAGGAGATATGGGAAGGAAGTTAACGAGAGAGACAGACATAGGCGATGTTGTTAGTGGTTAAATAGAGTGAACTTGACATTGCGGAACACAAGGCACCAAACATTAATATAAGAGATATTAATGTAACCAGACACCAGCCAGTCAGCATAACAAACAACTACGAGATTAAATATATCAGCTAAGCAGCAGTAACATAAAACTGACTGAAACCAAATGTATAAGTTTAATGAATAATAGCGATAATGCATAGACTAATGCATTTTAAAGATTTATATTTAGTTTACATTTTAGCACATCACAGTCTGCATTTTAGCTTTTAAATGGCAACAATGTTCATTTTAAAAAAGGACAGGACTGAAAAGTGTTACGTGACAAGCTTTTTTGTGATGTTTAGGGGCGATTGAATTGGATAAATGAAGTCTGTACAGTGAAAGTGAATGTTGACCACTGCTGTTTCTGGTAACTATTCACTTTCAAATGTGGAAAAGAGCAGCTTGAACATTGTGCTAAACATCTTGTTTTGTGTTCTACAGAAGAAAGCATATCTCTGTTCAAGCATAGTATATATCCTTGATTATGAACTCATGCTCATAATATGAGAGTTTAGTGCTTGTATTTGCTCCTGCTGTTTGCAGTAGTAGTGACAGTATCGTAACTACCGGTAAAGATCTTAACAGCATCTCTTCTGATTAAATTTAGTCAAATTTGCGTGATGCTAAATGGTCATAAACATAATAGATTTTCCTTTGAGTGTTCCAGCTCACACCTTTGTTCTTGCTTCTAATCCAGGTCCATGAATTATCATTAAGGAAAACCCTAATCCTTTTTGAAAGAAGCATAAATTAAAGCACTAACAACTGTGTCCATATTAGAGTAATTGCCATTTACTTTACAAATTGTACATGCACCAATAAGAATAAAAAGGATGATTTCTTAAGTGAGAGCCTCAATCAACAAGGGAACCGTGACAGAACTCTGTCACCATGACAACAAGGGTTGATCAGGTTGGGCCTGAGTGGGTGTGTTCGTTTTCGTTTTGTAATCTTTGATGACAAACACGTAAGTGGCAGCTAAGTGCATAACGGTGGAGAGAGACTGTCTTTCCAGTGAGTGCGTACAGTGCCGCCCCTGTGGGCAGGGCAGAAGCGGGGCTTGTTTTAACCGCTTGAGCCCCACAGGGCTCCGTCCTCCCTCCTGTTAGCTTTATTCACTCACAGCTGTGTGAAACCAGCCTGCCTGATAGGGGGAGGTAGAGGAGTCGGACCCCATGGCTGATTACGCTGAATTCTATTACCATTCATCCATGAAGCGAATTATAAGGACAACCCACCGGTCCTGCGCGCACCACTGACATCTCCTGCCTGCCGGCTTGTTTTAAATTAGACTGTAACTGAAAATTCTAGAGTTTTAGATATATTTTGAAAAAAAAATCACACACATATATATATATAGTTTTTAAAAATATTTTAATAAATAATTTCTATTAACTTTATATTTTGTATAACCAGTGTCAACCACTCAAAGTTGTAGATTTATGAATGTCACGTGTCAGATGTGTATTTTTCATGTTGTGATGATTGACTGGCAATCAATAATAACACTCGTCTCGTCAGTGCTGAGCCGGCTGTCTATTTTAAGTGTGAAAGATGGGACTAGCTGTCACATCTGCTCAGCAGTGGCATTATTTCTTGTTTCACACCATTTTACACACCCATCTTCCATTCTGCGACGAATCAATACACGTATCTGCGTGTGTACGACTGCCACGCTGCTCGTGTGCATGTGTCTTTGCATGGAGCGTTACTGTTCTGAATCATTTTGCAACTGTGATTTTAAAAACACCCTTAATTCTCTGAGGGGTTTTTCATTTTGAAGGTGCTAATTGCAATCTGGCTGCAGCTTATATAAACAACCACATTTGCGTTGTGGTAAGTGATTTGTTTTGAAAGATATTAAAGAAATAAATGGCTGTTACAGATCTGTGGAATTCTGAGAATCAAATCCCGTTCCTGCACGAAACAGCAGTAAAATGGTCTAACAATTCCTTTTGTGTGTGTATGTATGTATATCAGGATTTAGGCATGATTATTGGCATTAATAAAAGTCAATCTTGCAGGTTTCTGCTTCACAATCAGGATGTTAAGTAAAAGGAAATGCAGTGTCTGTTTTAGAGGATACAGAGCACTGAGTGGTTGACAGTATTCTCATACAACACATGGCAACATTTAACCTCTCCCTAGATTCAGGTCAACCATTCCATGGTTTAACATGGGAAGCCTTACATGAGCTGTCATACCTAATCCATTCTACTGAAGAAATCTGCCATTGAAGCTCAGCTATTTAGGAAAAACTAAGCTTCTCATCTTCCTTTAAGAGATCAACTGTCTGATGTCATGGCCAAAATATGTGCAGTCCTAAAGAACTGAGATCAGATGTAATAGATTTAGCAGCCAAAATAATTGATGAAAATACTTTTTTATGTATATTTTGTATTTTATATTTAAATATTTTATTTTATCCATACATTTGACTGTTATAAAGGATTAGGGGTATTCAGTCATGGGGGTTGCCATGTTGAGATCACATGACTAGCATTCATTTTGAATACTACTTTTGGTAATTGAAGAATTATTTGACTCTGCAATGGCACTGGTAAATGCTATAGTACATCTACTATCCTTTCTTACAGTATTTATTGTTCAGATTAGCTCTTATTAACCATATGTAGTGCTACAGTTGACTTTGTGTCACGGTCAGTTTTACAAATCGAATCCCGCGTATGGCTTGGATTGACCGTTTGAGAGTTAACAGAAAAAAACTCTGAAAAATGCAATGGTTTCATGCTGTGAGAAAAGTCTTTTGTTGACTCAGAAATGTCTTCGTGTAGACGTGAACACGGTGAATAGGTTTTTCCGCTGTAGAAGTCTCTTTGTGGTTCCTGAAATGGTTGAACAGAGATACAAAGTCAAATATTATCAAAGAGTGTGTGTGCGCTTCTCTCCGTTATTACGCCAACAATCCAGTCAGCAATTTAGCAGTCTCTCTGTTAACCCATAATGTGCCGTTACAGCTGACTTCACCTCACAACTTGTATCGAAAGTCATTACGTGCTTTGTTGATTCTTAAGTGCAAAGATAATTGCACCAAGTAGGATGAAAGTACATTGATTATTGTCTGCCGGTTCCTCTGAATTCTAATAGATCTAATTTTGCCTTTCCAATCCATCATCTGAGCCTCATTTCTCTCCTAAATTAACTAAGCTTTAAATGCACCACGATGAATGAGCAGGTGCCCCTTTGAAAGTAATGATAGTGTAAAATGTAAGAAGTTGTGTTAACGTGCCAAAGTATCCTTAGCTCCACAAAATCCTTTGTGTTTTTTAGTGCGTTTGTTATTCCTCATTGCTACATCACTGTCGCCTGCCACAAGATCCTGTGTTTCTCCTGAGCTTTTATCTGTCTGCTCCCAAGCACAAGGTTGCAGGCAGAGTCTGGGTAGGGGATTCAGTGAAAGTGCCTGCCTGCCCTGTCATTGTTTAATCTGCTGTTGGGATATCTTAATTAGTCTTGACTCTCATTCTCTCAGAAGTGTGCTCTAGTTCATCAGGGGACCTGGGCCCCAGAGTCGCCGCAGTCCCTAACCACAACTGTCATCAAAAAAGAGACATGGAGGTCATCAAAACAAGCACGGAGCTTAATTATTTACCGTGCCCATCTAAGTTCAGAGTTCAGAATATCTGAAAAGTTATGTTGTATGATAAAGGACTAGGAGTTTAAAATTTTAATTGCAGAATGTAGATAAATCTGATCTTTCAGCCTTTCTTTAAAGGAATAGTTCTCCCAATTCTGTATTTTGTTCTTCCACAGAATAGAAAAATTATTTTTTTTAAACATTTTTATTTTTTTAATTTTTTTAACCTTCAAATAGATTTTTCAGTTCAGTTCATAGTGACTGCATGCTGTCAAAATCAAAAAATAAATAAATAAATAAATAATAATAGTTAATTTAGCTTGCGCAAGATACACTACTGTTCAGAAGTTTGAGGTTGGCAAGATTTTTTTTTATGTTTTGTTGTTGTTTTTTTTATATATATATATATCAAAAATACAGTAAAACCAATAATATTGTGTAATATTAATCCCATTTTAAGTAACTGTTTATATTTTATTATAATGAAAATATAGTGAAATACAATGAAATTTATAATGAAATATAATGTTATGAAATTTATTCCTGTGGCAAAACCATCAATGTTGAAAACAGTTGCTGCTTAATATTTTTGAGAAAATCATGATATGTTTTGTTTTTTTTCCAGAAATTACCTGTTACTTTTGATCAATGTAATGTGTCCTTGATAAATAAGTGTTCATTTCCTAAAATAAATAAATAAATAAATACAAGATTAGATAGACAGATAGATAGATAGATAGATAGATAGATAGATAGATAGATAGATAGATAGATAGATAGATAGATAGATAGATAGATAGATAGATAGATTGAATTTAAATTTATGAATGGTACTGTATATTCTGGCTCTTCTGAAGTATAAAATATGAAATCTTTATCTGAAATTCAAGTCACTATTTAAACAGCTGTCACACAAATATGGAACCTTTGGTGCATTCTTAACGTCATGATGTTTGGCTACTAGACACTCACGAAAAAAAAAAAAAATATGCTGTTGACAGCCAACCTGAGCCATAGTGAATAATGACAGATTTCTATCAATTTCATCACACAGAACTATCGTATGGCTTCAGAAGACTATAACACAGAAGTCAAATGGACCAAATTTGGGGAAAAAATAAACAACAACAACTTTAAAGCCAGTGGTCACTATGAACTGTTATTGTTGCGTGTCTGTGTGGTTTATGGAAAAAATAATATTGTTTTGAAAAGTAATTCATGACAGAATGTTCATTTCTAGGAGAATGATTCCTTTAATTTGCCTGTTGACAATGTTTTCAGCCCAGAGAACAATATTTGTGTGGGAAAGTCTAGAAATAGCAATCATGCAAGTTCTGCCAAAGCAGCTCGCACATCTAAATAAGGTGTCTTGTCTCTTTGATGTGTGCGCGTCCCTTTGGTGGAGCATCATTTGCTGCAGAGGGGCTGTAAGAACAGAAGCCGCGCTAGTCTCCCCCAAGCCGGCTTTTTGAAGGTGACGTTTGATGTACCTCACGATCAATCCCGATGCCAGCTGCCGTACCTGTCGCACGCTGCGGCGGTAAAAGAGGAAACGTGGGAACGGGGCTGTGCCGAACAAGCGATCTGTCCTGCCCCCGAATAGCTTTCAAAAACGCAGCCCATCAAAGCGACGGACGGGAGGCCCTCCTGCCAAAGTTCTCACCCACCTCACTTTCTTTTTTCTTCCAAAACCTCTCAGTTTGCTTTGGCTTTCATTTAGGTTAAATTCACACATCAAAGGAGCCAATACGCCAATGTTAAATCGATCTCAGACAATGTTTTCGGAGAGCCCGGATGGCTCGCATTATCATCGCAAGTATTAACAAAACATGTGGTTCAGGTTTCAGTCAGACGGTGCTGTTAACATACATGTTAAAACCAGATATAATGCCTCGAGATAAAGCGAGCGCAATGCTAGCATGTTGAAACCATATCTTTTTAGGTTTCCATCCTCCCCACAGAGTTTCCAGCCAGAAAAGGAGAGGAAGTTGGCCCTCCGAGAGTAGCACCGGGAGACCCTGCTTTTCATTATTAATGGCTGTTGACGGTAGCCCATGGGCGGCGGCTTGTGTCCGTTGGAATAAGATAAGTCCCTGCTGCCCGCACCTCTGTCCTCAAGGCAGCCGACGCATATAAAACAGTCTCTCGGCTCGCTTGATTAGAACGAGGCATTGAAGAGAAGAAATGCTTGAGAGGTCGGTCGAGTAAAGTGAGCAAAAAGGCATCCATATTCAGAGCCCATGCCTTCCGCCCTCCCTGGGCCCATTCTCTTATGTAAGTGCCCTTGACAGACTCATTGTGATGTGATTGTATGCATTATTCCCGTTGATTGAGTTGAGGTGCGGGGCAGACACATATTCCTAAGGGCGATTGCTCGCCACACCTAGCGAGCCTCTGTCTTATCTGCTCTTCCTGTAAAAAGATTTCTCGACGGCTGTACAGAGAGACGTTTTCCCCTCCTTTCCATTCTCACTTCTTTCAAGCTTTGACAAGCTTGAGACAACAGAGTTGCTCTGTATGTGTCTGTGTTTTTCTTCGCTCAATTATTTATTTATTACCAGCTATTTGGGTGCTGAAATCTATGCAAATGAAATTCTGCCCAGCTAAAGAAGCGTGTATAATAACAGAGCTGAGAAAAAAGGAGGTATGTCCCCTTTACACAAAAGATGTTATAAGCGAAGCTGTGTTCATTTGCATGATTAAGCTATGGCGGATGTTTGAACGCTTTAGCCCAATCCAAACAACGCCGTTTATTTTACGCTACAGCTAATGTGCGGAGAGGGAAGCCTGAACAATAGTTGCATGAACCTTTATTATTCGGTATTAATATGCATGGTTCCACGTTACAAGACGCATTATCTGTGCGCATCGATTTGTGGCCGGCACATGAATAGAATAGTAAGTATGCAGACCACAGACGTGCGAGACGATATTAAGAATTGTTATGGTTACATGGACTTTAATAATCAGTATAAAATCAACACTTCTGGTTTCTTTTAAAACCCCAGAAAAGAGCTGTTTTACATTAGCATCTCATTCAAATTGAACATTTTGACAAGGGATTGCACAAACTATACACTTTCTTCCTGCAATTGCAAAGCTGAATTTTGAAGAATCATTACTCCAGTTTTCAGTGTCACATGATCCTTTAGAAACCATACTAATATGCTGATTTGATGCTCAAACATAATTTCTTATTATTATTAGGATTCTTTGATGAATAGAAGAAAGTTCCAAGGAACAGCATTGGTAACACTTTATTTTGATGGTCCCTTTTGAACATTCTGTCGACACTAAGTAATGTTGCACCTACATGTCAACTAACTCTCATTAGAGTATTAGTAGACTGCCCACTAACTCTTTGTGATAGTCTCCCAAAAGACATTCTACTGACTATAAGTAACTTTGTAAGTACATGTCAACTTACTCTAACCCTACCAGTCAACTAATACTCTACTAACACTCTAATGAGAGTTAGTAGACATGTAGGTGCAACATTACTTATAGTCAACAAAATGTTTTAAAGGGACCATCAAAATAAAGTGAAACCACAGCATTTATTTAAAACAGAAATCTTGTGTTACATTGTATAGCAACCCAGGCTCATTGGAAATACGTGCATTTACATACATTTCTGCAACACCGTAATTATGTACCTTACTGCACGTTTCGTGGCAGTTTCAAAGTGAAATGTCCAGAGAGTGGCGCTAAAACACACATTTAATACACGATCGTGTCACGTTTTTATTACGTTGGTACAGGCATGTATTGTAGCATTTTTATTATGCTGCTTGAGGTGTGTATTGCGGCCATTTAAAATTCAAATATCCAGTGAGTGTCGCTAAAGAGTAATGCTCTATCATGTTGGAAATATCCCCTACACCAAACCCAAACCTAAACCTACCCGATAGTGTTGACAGATGCGAAAGTAATGCAAAAGTAAAAACGTATTCGCTGATGCAGCCATGCTATTTTAACTTCCTTATGCGGATTTGAGCTGTTTTGTTGAACCATAGTTTTACGGGGATTCGTACCAGAGCTCCTCATTATCTAAGTGCAACGCCTTATCACGTGAGCTACCGAGCAAACCTACTGGATTAGAAAACTCATGCATATGATGCAGTATATGTGACGACAACGGTCAAAAGTATCCGTTTTTAAATCGTGCAGGATGTTGAAATTGTTTTTAAGTCATAACATAACATTCTCCAAGTAATTGTGTGAAAATTAGCCTTTATTAATCAAAACTCTGTACCTGTAAATCATATTTTGTGTGAAAAGCAATAAAAGTTGTAGGAATTTTACTGCCTCTAGTGTTGATTTCAACTAGAAACTGCAGTGAATCGTACATTATAGGTACCTTTTTTTCAGTTGTGCAGAAATGTATGTAGAGGCACGTATTTCCAATGAGCCTAGGTTGTTGTATAGGTATAAAATGTTAAACTGTATTAATTAAGTAAGCCAAACACCAGATTACTGCAGTTCATGGAAACATAAATGGCCAGAGATACTGCAATCACTGTTAAACGTGTATCTTCGTGGGGGTTCATTCAGCGGTCAGCACTCGAAAGCAACCATAGAGGGAAAACACTTCCCACAAACAGAACTGTAAAGAAACAATCACAGGTATCGCTCAGAATAATGGCTCTTTCCCTCCCATCCTCACTGGTGAGTGCTGGTCAGTCTAGCTGGCTAAATATCTTTATGAGGTGAATTATACGACCACCTCAGTGCCTCAAGTGGGAAATTACAGTAGATAAGTCAAATGGAAATGCTTGAGAAAAAAGGCAGACAGGGAAGCTCATCAGCTACGGGTTATGATTGCCAGTTTATCTCCAGGGCATAGTGGACTTCCTTACTAAAGCAGAGTCCATGACCTGCCAGTAACCCTGTACACATACATAAACACACTTTCTGTCAATTCAAAGGTTGATCCGTCCACGTTTTTCAAAGGGGACAACTACAACGGTTTGCAATAGTGCACTTTTCCAACCATGATTATTCCCTTTCCTTGTGTGAAAGGGTCTAATTTGCCCCATGCTCCTCTAATTGCATTTGTATTCACACACATCTTCTTAAAGTTATATGAACCAGTGATCCTCTTCTCAGCTGAGAGAGCTGAGATTGTTAGGAGTGAAAATCTTCAGGGATATGAAGGGAAACATTACTTGTCAATCATTGTTGTTGTGGTTTTTAATGTCTCCTCCAAACATACATATTCTCTTAGGTGCTGTTTGTTTGCCAGGTGAATGCATAGAATAGAAACAGGCCATCATAAAAGCGTCTTCTTTGTGCACATTTGCATTTATTCATTCTGAAGCTAGCCAAGCAAGAATAATGATAATCTTTTGTCAACATGCCCTTATTCATGCATAAGTAAAAGTAATGATTGTTTTCATCTCTGCATTGTCTAATCTCATAGTTAAGCCAATATTTTTTTAGGCCATTTTTACCGTTGTTTCAGTTGTGTCTTGTTTTACACACAAGTAGATAAATGTTAATGACAAATCAATACTTTATGCATGGGGTTTTCTCTTCTTCTTTTTTTTTTTCTTTTTTGTTGCAGCAGTGGTTTGATTTTTATTTTTCAAGATGTTTTTTTTTTATAATAATAATAAAAGGAAAAAGCAAATTACTTTTTGATTATTGATGTGCCGAATATAATGCAGACCCCCTCTTGCTACCATGCCATATGTTGTATATATGTTGCATATTGTTGTTGTTGTTGTTTTTTTTAAGCAAGAAAGTGCAAACTTGTTTCCCTGGAAGCCCATCTTGTAAAAAAAAAAAAAAAAATTATATATACATATATATATATATATAATATATATATATATATATATATATATATAATTTATTTTTGCTTATGTACGCTCCAGTTTTGTTTTACATGATGGGCTTCCAAGAGAACAAGTATGCACTTTCTTGTTTTGAATGAAAGAAAAAAAAAACAAATGACCTCTTGATTATTTATATATGTGTAGATATCATGCACACATTGTACGACCATAGCTTTAGTTTCATGAATTTATAAATGGTCTGTTCTGGTCCTCCATCCTCTAATTGAAGAGTTGTTGGTCTAGTGGTCTGGAGGTTCATGTATTATGCATAACAACTGGGCGCAGGCTACATTATGGTCCCATCATGTGAGCTGGGTCCTGCTGGTATGGGGAGAGATGATATTTCATATAGTTACAGCCTCATTAAGGGGCCACACTAACGGCCAGAACACACACACACACACACCCCGGACAGCATGCTGTTTAAGCAACACTGCTGATGTAGCCATGACCCTAGAGATCACCACTGCGAGTATTGTCTTGTCTCGTATTGTCTTGTCATTATGTGATATAAGTGGTGTAATCCTCAAAACAACACACGGTACGCTGTTGTGAGTGAGGAAAATAAATGAAATGTCTTGATTTTTTTTCTCTCTCTCGGGAGAGTTACCCATTGACCTCCATTTCATTCTGAGATTTTATGTAGGTAATCAACGATACAAATACTGCATTGCAAGGGATGTCAAATTAAAAGAGCACACCTAATCAATCTTTAATAGGCCATTAAATGAGGTTTGTGAATTTTGTGCTTTAAGGTGACCAAATGAATAGAGTGATGGTTCTATTCCAATTTGCATAAGCATTATTTGTGTCTTCCACAATACTGTCTGTGTAATGTCTTCTTTAGAAATGTCCTATTTTAAGAGAGAGAGATAGAGAGAGAGAAGCTATTCAAATGTGTCTGTCTGTGTACACCCTGAAAGGCAGCATGTAATTGGTGGATAGAAATGACAACTGGTGAGAACACATCAATAATTGACCGAGCTTTTATTCATAAAGAACAGGATTATGTAATGAGAAAAGCACTCAGACTCCCTCCTCACACTCCCAGCTCTCATTTGCTGAAACACTAAAGATAGAAATCTTTGCCTGAATAATGCAAACACGCTTCTCGTTCCCGATCCTTTCTGTACACAGACTTTAGCTGAACTGATGTGTGCAGCAAAGGGCAATTTATACATGTGCATTCACTATGACAACATTAACAGGTGATCTTTGGTTATGTTAACTCTGTACCTATCTATGTCTGTCTGTCTGTCTGTCTATCTATCTATCTATCTATCTATCTATCTATCTATCTATCTATCTCTTTACCAAAGAGCTGGCGAATCATGCTACAAATACTCCTTCAAGCACTGTCAAATCTGTCTATTATCTAATTTAACGATCTTCTGTATCAACCGATACTGATTTGTTCCTTCATTCTTTCTATCTTGCCACTTTAACTGTCACTTTAAATTTTTCTTAGATTTAGATGTATTTAAAAGGTATCATTTCTCTGGTTTCTCTAATTTGTCATTAGAAATTAGTTATTGTGCCAGCACATTTATATTTAGATTAGGTCTGAATTGGCAGGATATTTCAGGCTCTTTTGTCCTTGTCCATTTGCATCATGTCTGTAAGCTAAGAAAAGAAGATCCGGCTATTATGTCAGCAGGTACTTACTGTACATGCTCAGGACTTTACTCTGCAAGTAATTTGTGATTTCAACCACAGATGTTGATAGAGAACCCAGAATTCTGGAATGGACCAAATGTGCGGTTTATTGTATTTTTATGATGTACTGTTCCAATCACATGCACTTTTATGATTTCCCGCTTAAGATAATAAAGTGATCGATCTTTTGAAATAAGCATGTATTTGACTGAAATTCCAGAATTGTCAGCAAGCAGACTATCTAGCTCGGTGAATGTTTATTTGGTTGTCAACCAATGGGATGCTACATTTTATTCTTTCTGACAACAAAGCACTTGAATGCGACAAGCTGGTAATCACGACTTCATAAGTTGGAAATAGGAAATTTCCGATAGCACGTGAAGGCAGCATAATATACAGATATGTGCAGCATAGTTTGGACCAATGAGATTTAAGTATGGGAGGGGCTACTTGACGTGATGCCACAGGAATAGAAACTAAGCAGTTGACAAAATATCGCTTGTGGTTTCACCTTAACAAAAATTCATATTTGCCTGTTTTTCGCCTTTAGAAATGCCGGTAATATTTCAAATGCACAGATAATAATAATAAAGAGCTCTCTGTGAACTTATGTCTTGTTGGTTGTCTGCTATAAAGTGCTGACTGTAAAAGAAGTGAGGGCCACAAAGGCAGCGTGAACAGGCCTACCTATGCGACCTGTTTATTGTTATTAATTGCCCACTGCCACCCACCTTCCAGGGCCTGGAGGAGTCAGACAGGAAGGGCTACATTATTTCTCTCAGACACATGCGCAGCTTCCTTAACTCCCCTGTCATCACTGCAATGATTTAATTAAACCAGCCCGCTTCCCTCACCCTTCTTGCCTAAGACCAGCCTCACGCTGACTGACAACCAACACATTACTATGCACAAGCAGAAGGAGGGCGGCTACGAGCAGATATGAATGTATGAATAGATAGGATAAAAGGATGGAGTAATTGATTTTCTATCTGCTCTTCCATTTCATTAACTGAATAAATGTACTTGATTTTGGGCAGTTTTTTGGCTTGTTCAAATCAGCCCCTTTTGTTCCATTGTTGGTTCCTGTCATTGTTGGTTGACTCTTGTTTTTGTAGCGTGATAACGTTGCAGAAAAATAAACTGTTTTGTACCCAGTAGAATTGGGAATGTGCGGGCGCGTTCCCATGATCCTCGGCAGTTCTGAAACAGTTCTATTTGTCATTCTCTTGTATGACTTGCCTTTGAAGATCTGACAGGAAGCTGTTTTGTTGTTGTTTGTCATGTGGGATTTGTCCTGGTGTTAAGCAGTGTCACGGTTTTAATTGAAAATTTGTGTTATCTACAGTGGCATGTATTTACATTACGAAATATACACACAGAGCTTTAAGTTTTTGACATTGTACAGATATAAACCGCTCTGCTTTTTTCTTCTTCCAGATGTGATCCATACCGTCGGCCCAATCGCCAGAGGAAATGTGGGCCAGTCCCAAAGAGATGACCTCGAATCATGCTACAAATACTCCCTCAAGCTGATGAAGGACAATAACTTGAGATCTGTGGTGAGTATAAAAGCCTTTAAAACTTTAGAAGCAGTCCACCTCAGACAAGCAGCTCTGTGACTCGGTTGATGCTTTCAAGACCGTGTTTTGAAGTCTTGAAGTCAGCAAAATAACAGTTTTGAAGATGATTGTACAATGGTGGTGTTGCTGTAAGACACACTCCCTTGTTTGCACATTTGTTGACAACCTATGCCGCTCCTTTCAGCAGGGCCTGAGGAAAAATTTCAGAAAAAGAGACAAACAGGCAACATTTTCTGTTGGTTTCCACAAGGGCTTTAGTGGTTGTACTGTCGTGCCCCCCTCTGTGACTAACAGTTGCTCTTGTTGTTGTTGTTGCAGCATTAATTCTCACATTTTGTAATATGAAGCAGATCTAAAGCCAGATGTTGAACTTTTACATGCTTTGTTTTGTTTTAGACAAAGTCTTTGTCTTTTGATGAAAATATTTCTTAAATGTCCTTAAATATTTCATATTTTCATATTCATTGCTTCTATTTTATAAATGCGTGTTACTGATCTTATTGTGAATGATTCATTAAGCATGTGTCATTTTTATTTTTACATTCTTTTGACCTTGTCTTCTGGTGAAATGGCAGAATACTCTTTGGTGACGTATGTCAATAATTTAGTTCGCATAAAACTCCATCTCTTTCTACCTCAAGCTTACATTCAGCTGATCTGCTTCCATTCAATAATCAACCGATGCTTAACATCGTCTCACACGTACCTTTTTCTTATTCAATAGTCCATTGCACATTGCAAAGATCTATCACTACTTCCGTTTCATCGTTATTTTTAATTTGTCAACTTTACTCTAAAACTGAGAAAGCATAATCTTAGCAATTGAAAATAACATTTTTGTTGAGAATATTCAAACATTCTTGAGTGCACAATTGTTCTACAGTCATTTTGTGTATTTTTATGCTTTAGTAATCTATTTATCTATCCATTGTCCATGTTTTAAATGTTTTAGTGTGTTGTTACAGAAAGAGTGTATTCACAGTGTGGCGTGTGATTGATTTCAAATATAATGCTTTATAAATAGTGCTTTACAGGTGTGTTCAAACAAGTCAGTCCCCAACATTACTGACTATGATTGGAATACCTAAAACAATTAGTCAAAAACATTGCTAGAGCATTGTTAATATATTGCGTGTTTTTTTTTTTTTTTTTCTTGTCATGGTTCTGTTAATTATCACCACAATGCTCTTTTTTTTGGTGACATCCACATTATTGCTGAGGACCATTGGATCAGAACAATTTCAGTTGCATTGCTATATTTTGAGTGCAATAACTGTGTTTGATTAGCTTTTTCATGTATATATATAAGTGTCAGGGTCAATTATTGCCAACTAGCTGGCAAAACATTTTCCAGAAAGAAATTGACTTTTTATTCTTAGTAAGTCATAACAAAGGTGTTAGTTTGCTCGCTAGCTTTTAAAGAACCATGCACACTGTATGTCTTCTAGCCATTGAAACAGCTGGAATGGATAAGGCTCATATTTTCCATATTGCGACTGTATTGAGATTGTTTCTCAGCTCTGTAAATTACCAGACAACCTCAGGCTTTAATGACGCTGGCCAAAGACCAGCAGCTTTGGGCCGAGAAGACGTAGAGTCTGATCGTGCGCTGTTCCAGCTGCTGACCCTATCTCCACCATCTGGTGCACATGAGTTATGGATCTGCTTTAATCCATGGTGGCCACAACCAGAGGGGCCGTGCGCGAGACAGACCAATCAGCTCCTCCATCCAGACCAGCAGAGGACCCTGAGAGGATCTCTCAGAATTAACCATGATGAGACCGTCTTTGCGGGACAAATCGCTAACTTCAGCACTTGATGAACCGCTTTAATCTCACCGTGAGGATGGAGAGTTCTGGCGTCATCATCATTACAAGGTTGGAATCGCGTGGTTAAGGTTGCATGAATTCACTTCTGGCTGCGAGAAATGCACCTGCCCGCCACGAGTGACTGGGAGTTAAGTGCTAATTAGCGATTCTGTTTACTCGGTTTTATCTTATGGCATACACAGACCTTCACCGCTGCAGCCCACCTAGAAGGTCATGAATGAGTCTGGGGGGTTTGGGATATATATTTACTCCCAAAGCATAGCCCAGAGATTCTTACAGGCCTCATTAGGTAGAACAGGAGAAGCCAGGAAAGGGGCCGCGCATCCTTTGCGCTGTATTTCTTTCCCGTTACAGTACCCGCTCTCTTACATGCACATTCCACACATGTATTTAGCTTCTTTTCCCTATTTATTTATTCAATAATTCACATATTGATGTGAAACAGTGCTCTGGTTTTACTCTAAGGCAAGTCCGGTTTGGTGGGACATGTTTAGACAGCTGCTACAGATTATTGCTGCCCGTTTTGATTGACTGATGTCTGTCCGGTGAGTTTTGCTATGCTTGAGTGCCTTAGTGTATGCGCACATTTAGCGTTAGTTGCAAACGTGAAATTATAAAAATTCCCCTGTTTTTATGGTCTATGTCAGAGGCTGATTTATATTTAGGTTCCAGACCACTTGCCTGGTAGATTAGTGCTAAACTCATTGGAGAATCTGTCACTTAGAAAGGCAGAGTAGTGGATGTTTCTAGAAAAAGAATGGCTCGCCTAGTGGGATGTTGGAGAATTGCAAGGGGATTTGAGACATGAGGGAAAAAAATGGAAAAACTGTTCAAAAAACATAAACATGTGCAACAAAAGATGGGAATTGGATGAGCTCTCTAGCTAATCCTTGTTCTTGAGAGCCCAAAGACAGCCCCTGAGGCAGAGAGAGATCTGAACATGTGCTGCGGCCCACATGTGCTGCGCAGACAAATTCCCCTTGATTATCTCAAGCAATAGGGACCCGTGAACATATTTTTAGACAGGAGGAATCCAGTGCTGAAAAGTTAGTATGAGGACCCTCGCGTCCTCACTTTCCCCCCTCATTCCTGAAAGCATAGTTGAAATTGTATAGTTACATGAGTACAAGCTAACTGCGAAAAGAATATAAACATAATTTTTTGAATTACAGTGAAACTCTACTGTCATTATTATTAGTAATAGTAGTGATTTATTTTTTATTAAATTAATTACTTTTAATTATTATTATTATTATTATTATTATTATTATTATTATTCATTTGCTTTCATTAAAGTAATTTATTTTTATTTAAAAAATTTATTTATTTTTATTTTTCAGTTGTACAGTAGTTATGTTTTGTTTCTGACCACCATATGTTGAACTTGCAATTAAAATGCTATGCTATTGTTTTCTTTGTCATTATTATTATCATTTATACCGTTTCTATCACCCTGAAAATCTTTAGACAGGTGTGTTATCTACAGGAAAGGTTAGGAGGTAAGCATTGATGCACTTGTTGCTTGCCAACAAACACTCCTGCAGATTGGGATGAGTAATGTTTTACTGGAAGCGATAGCTTAGGGCACATTAGTTTAGCATGACACCTGTGTTTGCTCCGTGAAGCTGAATAAAGGATGAGCTTCATCTTCAGAAATGACAAGCTCTCACAGCCAAGATGCTTAACCTCCAGAATGTGGTTTAACGCTTCTTGGACCAGGAGCAAAAGATGGAGGACTCTCTTCATCTCTGTCGAATGTTGCCATTTCAAGCTCTGTTCCACATTAATGCTGGGAAACATCCGGAGTAAATCTAGTGAGGGCTTGAGAGCAATGAGTTTGAGTATAACTTATAGAATTCGATGTCATTTATCTGTTACTTTAGTATTTTATTTTATTTACTATCTGAGTATTAATCTATCTATCTGTCTGTCTATTATTCTCTCTGTCTGTAAAGTCTTTCGAACTTTATGGCTTTTTAAACTTTTTTTTCTTTTAAATGTAGCAGTTTTTCTACTTAAAAAATAGTAATGAATTTCTTAGAATTTCAGTTTCTTTTTGACTTAACTTCCTCAAACCATAACTGTGTAAAATGCAGATCTCTAATTATTCTACTTATTCTACTTTTAGTACTTTTGTGTTTTAATAGAAGTGTGCTGCTGTGCGTATGTGAGAGAATGTGATTCAAATCCAGCATATCCGGTCACACGGCTCCCATGTGAACCCTGGATACACACTTCCACTCCTGTGCTCTGCTCGTTTCTGCGACCGAGTGAGCAATCTGTCACGTTCCCCTGGAGGCCCACTGGAGCCACGTGTGACCGCGGCCTGGTCTGAGGACATCAGCAGAGCTAACCGCACTCCAGAACGCCAGCATGGGGAATAGTGGGAACTGTGGCTCTGGCGAAGTGCATTTACCATGCACCCATGAAGCCACAAAATGCTCTACGGCATTGAGAACCGATAATTTACGGTGGCCCTTGTCTCGATCGGCTGGCTAGATAAAAAAAATTGCCGCCGCAAAGGCCTCTGCTTATGTGCACCGTTAGCGGTAGTTGCTCATATGGGCGGTGCTGTGGTAAAATGAAAGGGATGGGTGAGTACAGATCGCAAAATCAGTCAAGATAATAAAACTGTCTGAACTGCCGGGGTGGGAGGAGTCTTGCTCTAGTGCTCTGTCAATATGTATGAGAGCCAAGAGACATTAAATGCACGACACTTGCTGGGGTATTTTGGGACAGCGAGAGCTTGGGGAAGCAGTAGAGGTTTTTTGTAACATTGTTAATGAGAGAAGACTTGATAACAGTTGTGAAGAACAGAAAGAGAATAGAACCTCATAGCAAACAGTGTTGCTGATAAAGCATTCACACTTTGTGATTAACCAGGGTGTTAATTGTCAGACTTTTTTTTAAGGCCTGAAGCACCTAAATCACTGTTGGAAGAATGAAAAACACTTGCTATTTAGCTACTCTACTGTTCAAAAGTTTGGGGTTGGTAAGACTTTAAATGGTTTTGAATAAAGGCTCTTATGCTCACCAAGGCTACATTTATTTGATTAAAAAAAAATAAAAAATACAATACTACAATTCTACATACAATATATATCAAAAAAAGTATGTAACATTCCTCATAACAAATTATTTATAATAATAATACTAAGATAAATAATAATTATAAAACAAACTAATTATTATTTAAAATATCTATTATTTATTTGATTATTTATGTAAATCTTGAATTTATTTATTTAATTATTTTATTTTATTTTTTTTGTTTTATTTTTACCCCATCTTGGTGTTTTTTGAGCCAAAATTTGCATAATCTTTTTGAGATCTGGATATCGGGATCTTTTTCAGTAGTGTTTTTTCCTCTCTTTTTTATACATTGAATTATAGCAGAGGTAGTTGTGCATGTAGTTGTGCATGTATTTGCATGTATAGCAATTCAGTAGTCGACCCCTCAGAGAGCAGCTCATCTCCATACGGGCTTATTGAATGCCTGAAGCAACTTTAGGTGGATAGGTCTCTTGTCTTCATTAGCCATGCCAGCCCGTTCTCATTCCCCTCTTGTAAAAACAGCCAGTCACTCCTGCGTGAGGACAACGCCATCTGGTAGCCATTCCCCACTCCAAGGCGATTCGTTTTTCCCCAAACTCATAACATACCCTCCGGTCCTGACCTTTTACAAAGAGAAGTAACTATGTTTACCCAAAACATCATCATCGTCTCATTATGCATTGATTTTTTTGTGTTTTTGCTCATTATATGACATTTATGTGAGTTATTAAATTTCCAACTCTTTTATTTTTCTTTAAAGAACAAAACCACCATACTAAAACGGTCTGTTATGAAAATTTCTGGGAAATAAGTGAAATACAAAACAATGAGGGTTTTTCCCCTTACATTTGGCCCATTATGAATATCCGATATACCTCAAACGTCTTTGTTGCACCGCTAATAGTCCCATGAGTAACGGACCTCCTCCAGGTTTTCTAAACCCACAGGGAACCACGAGTAGGTGCTTTCCGCAGTGCTACATCATTGAGATATTTTGGTAAATACGCATTAAACAAACTCCTGGGCGGTCTACTATCATTTCGAAAAGGAATAAAGAGTCGGGCAGCATTTAGTGGCCTCTCTTTTCCCAGACAGATGTGTAATCATAGCACTAGCTTACTTTTAGATTGTCTCGAAACCACAAATTGTTGATTGAAATACTGAAAAGCCCAGCAGAATGAGTGATTGATGGTGTTGTGTGGTGAGATTGAATGTCCAGTTTTAGATAGTTTCAAAGTTTCCATTGGCTCTGTGTTGTAAGATGTGATGATTTTTGGCCTCCAATCCCACATTGGAGGTGCTACTAGCACTACTATTTCATTAAACGTAGCATTACGCTTGTATTGTCCATGAAATGGTGGGAGATGGGAACCCCTCAGCTTATTTTCTTACGCATTTAGGGTCGAGAGAGACTTTCCACCTTGCCCTGGAGAAAAAAGGCTTTGTTCAATCTTACAGAGATTTCAAAAATATAATTTCTGTCATTGTTTACTCACCATGATGTTGTTCCAAACCTGTATGAGTTTTGATAAATGTCTTGATAAACATTTTAACTGTTTTTGTCCATACAATGAAAGTCACTGGGGTCCAAAACAACATTAGACTCCACTGACTTCCATTGCAGGCATTTTTCAAAATAGCTTTTGTGTTCCACAGAAAGTCATACAGGTTTGATGAGTAAACAACTGCAGAATTTTCATTTTTGGATGAACTATTGCTTTAAAGCCAGCACTGCTAAACGGTGGGCTGTTAAAGTGACCACAGTTGATGACTGGTCACTCCTTCATTTAGCTCAAAGGCTGAATTCTAATGCGGTGTGACTGGATCAAGGCTATTTCACTCCTGAACGAGTGCACTACGATAAGAGAGCTAATTCTTTGATGAGGATAGAGAATCAATCGCAATATTATTACCTTCACTGTTTGGGAGCAATTTCTGACACCATCTCATTTACATGGTGCTCAATCGATGCATTCCGAGGGACATGAATAATTAATAACCCTAAGCGCGCATGAGGTAATTAATAATTGAACTGAATGATTTTACTCAGCATTGTACCGAAGTGCCTGTGGTGATGTTTTATTGCGTGAACATGTCCAGTCATGTTCCAGCTTATTGTAACAAACAACAACAGAGAAATCTCCTGAAAACGATATTATAAACACTCCAAATACAGGAATGGACCCCTAAAGAGTTTTATCACAGCACGTAAAACCGTTGTGCCGCTTCATTATTAATGCATTTAAATGTTCGCATGTAAAAGCGCCACCCCATACGCTCTCACTTTCAGGGATTCAGCTCCCCGAGTGATTAATTAATGTACATTTATGTGCTTAACGGATCGCGCGGCAACTTTCTCTCCGGCCCTTTCCCCCCTTTTGCTCATAAATTATTGTCACTGTACGTAAGTGGCACCGGCTTCGTTTCTGGAATAGCTGTGAGTGGCATAAAGCTTTTATTGTGGGTGTGCGCGGGCAGCTCGTAAGACCGCTAAGCAAACCGCAATAAAAGCTTGACAGTATTGAAGGGTTTATGGGTAGATCCATATAAACTCTCTGTTTTATTCTGTGTCCGCTGATCGACTTTTAATGCTCCTTTACTGGAATATTCCGGCGTTTTCTTTTGCTCGCACGTGCTGGGATATTGAACTGTGCGATGAGCTATAATAAGTGAAATTATAACTTTTTTAATTTCATTATTTTGCTCACACTGCTCACTACATTGCGGTAAACTTAATCAGGAGAGTGCAAGGCGCAGCCTGCCGCTTTGTTTCCCATAAGCCATAAGCGTGAAGATGAGAGCTTTTTTTCATGTAATGAGCAGCAGATTTGAATGATGATGTAAAATTACTCGGCTGCAGGACCTTCTTATCTCGAAACGCTCTCGTGTTTATGGTTTTAATATCCACGCTTTCCCTAGCAGCTGCAATGACTATCCCGCCCTCTCCACCGGAGTCAAAACGCACCCCCCCCCTCCAGACTTCTGCGGCCAAGTTTGTTCCCTCTGCCCTACATAAAAACACCTGCATGCATCTAAAAGGTTAATTAGAGTGAAGCTTTAAAAAGGTCACGGTGTCACTTAGTGTTGTCTTTGCTATTTATCTGATCCAGAAACACAGCCAACAGTAAGCCAATTAGCTCCAATTAGGGCCGTGGCGCTCGGGTTGCCTAGCACGTATTAACGAAGAGTTCGTCTGTAATTTCCATAGTCGCCCTTGCTCTGAAAGTGACGAATTTGTGAAATTGCAAAGTGGGGCACGGAGGAATCAGTGCATCCCTTGACATTTCACCCCGACCATCCAGGAGCCGTAGTCAGGTTTGGTGTTGGCCTGAAATATGGAGGTATGTAAAATGTGACATTTTACTCCAGCGCTCTAATCAAGGCTGATAAAGGGGCATAGTGGGGAAAATAAAGCATGTAGCCAGCATGTGGGGTGTGGCTAACTGATTACGAGCCTCAGGAGGCCGTCTGTGACTGTGTACTGTTATCTTTCTTCCTTTTGGAGGTAATTTTAGAGTACATAGGGGGAAAAAAAAAACTGGCGCTGAGCTATGTGCGACAAAAGTGAAACAAAGTTTGAATGGGAAAAGTTTATGCCAGTGGACTTTCTTCACCTAAATGCACTGTGCTAGGCTTTGATATGTGGTGTCTGTCAACTTGTCGAGTGAATTCTCAGAGGAGGAAACTTTTGGGATCATCTAGTGAATTTCAATTGTTTGTATTCCTCTGCTACACTACAATAGGATCGGCAGCCAAGAGGTTGTCAGTGGAAAATGTTGATTAAACAGATGTTGGTCTCAGTAGCTACGTGGGAGACGAGAATTCCACAATGAGTGGATATTAATTAGACATTACCAAGGGTGGGTTTCACATTCTGAAGCAAAACAAGAGACTTCATCTCCTTTGTGTTTCACAATGACACATGGCAAGAGAAAGAATTCTGTGTGCCAAAGTGATTCCCTATGGCTCGTATAGACAGAGAGATACCACTTGAGAATCAGTGTTTTTGATGATAGACCACATTACATGTGGTCTTGCTGTATAATGCAAGGCTTTTTGTTAAACATATTTTAAACAAAGTTTAATTAAACAATTAATAGGTACTTTTATAGATTGTTTGAAAAGGAATTCATTGTTTCCTGGAAGTTTGAGGTGGAATACAGTGGCTCCAGGTGTTAAGACACTTAATTCAGACTTAAACATGTATGAATGTCATGACTTTATAAAACAAAATATCAAACCAGGGGTTTTTATTATTGTATTATATTATATTATATTATTTTATAGTATTTATTTTTTTTATTTTTGGAAGAAATAGAGCACATGCAAGCAAAACAAACAACTATAAAACCATATACATTGTTCAGAAATAAGATAAAAGGTTTTCTGTATTAGATGCTTTGCTTTGCTTTGCTTTCTTTTCTGTTTTTGTTTTTGTTTTTGTTTTTTTGTTTCGTTTTCCTCAAACCCGGTGTGCACTGTGCACTTTCTGTCTTTCTTTCTTTCTTTCTTTCTTTCTTTTTAAATGATGATTTCCTTTTAGAATTTTGCTTTGTCACATTACACATTATTGCCCATTGAGATGCTGAGTAAAATCCAAAACAGGCTTTGTGACTTTGCACTGTCGTTTATTTCAGATTGTACAATAAATTATGCATCTCGTGACTTTAGACATTTGTTGTATATAAAGTAGTATTACAATTTTTAACTAAACATTTAAACCTCTTGTTCTGTTTTGCACATGTAGACCATTGTATCAACTGTGTAGTGGGTCTGCAACCCAAAATGTGTTCAAAAACTTCCAATAGGGTCTGGCTGCAGACTTGCACTTGCATTTTCAGACTTGCACTCTCAGACTTGCACTCTCAGACACTTGCACTTCCGCAAGTGACGTCACTTGCAGTCTTTTTTATTTTTTATTTTATTTTATTTATTAATCATTTTTTAAATTGAATCTCTCAACATTTTACACAAGTAGCCAGGTGGTGAAGACAAGAAAAAATATACTAAATTACAATGTCACTTGCAATCGCCACTTGCACTTTTTGCTACCTGTGACGTCATTTGCAATCCACACAAACCGTGCATGTTGCCAATGGAGATGAGACGCTGTGGTGGTTAAACGATTAAAACTAATTTAATATCATAACATACAGGGTCCTGCAAGTCATCTGTGGCAACAGAACAGCCGAATATGAACGAATATGAACACAATGTGCAAAGTCTCTCGTTAAGCACTTTTAAACCTCCAGTAGAAAACCATAAACATTTAATATCGCTGATAGTGCAAATAAAAGATCAAATTCAATATATAGTTTATTAATTTAATGTACTACAAGGCAAGCATATGTCCATGAGCAAACATTCACTTTTCCTCCCATACAGCAAAACGCTTAATGTGGCATAATAACAGACTAAGATGATAAAGACCAAATTCAGTAGGCTGTTTCTTATTGTTGATGCAAACTATACAGACCATATGAACGCGCATTAAGAAATGCATTAAATTATATTAAAGGACCAACACCGTGCAGGCGAGCAGACGAGCCCAGAACGCAATGCATTAAGTTGCACATTAAACGTTTTCCTCCCATAGAAAATCATTATAAAGAAAACACGTAGCCTAATGTAGCTTAATAGACAAAAACAATGATACAAAAGGGCTGTATACATTTTATTCTAAATGAAAAAACGAAACTTTGCGTGTTGCATTTATTCTGGGCTCACCTGCTTATCTGTACATATTAATTATGTTTTAATAATGAAGAGAAGCATATTGAGTTTGGTCTTTATAATCTTAGTCCGTTATGCCACGTTTTGCGGTATGGGAGGAAAACACTATATGCATATACATTATATTATTAAACTGTATATTGAATTTGATCTTTTAATAGCACTGTCTTAACACATTAAGCCATATTAAGTGTTTATGATTTTCTACGGGGGGTTTAAAAGCGCTTAATGAGAGCACTGCATTCATATTTGGCTGTTCTGTTGCTTGCCACGGATTTGCAGGTCTTGTCTTTTTCTCTTACAGATGACTTGCAGGACCCTGTATGTTATGATATTAAATTAGTTTTAATCGTTTAACCACCACAGCGTCTCATCTCCATTGGCAACATGCACGGTTTGTGTGGATTGCAAGTGACGTCACAGGTAGCAAAAAGTGCAAGCGTCGATTGCAAGTGACATTGTAATTTAGTTTCTTTTTTCTTGTCTTCACCACCTGGCTACTTGTGTAAAATGTTGAGAGATTCAATTTAAAAAATAAATAATAAATACAATAAAATAAAAAATAAAAAAGACTGCAAGTGATGTCACTTGTGGAAGTGCAGGTGCCTGAGAGTGCAAGTCTGAAAATGCAAGTGCAAGTCTGCAGCCAGACCCTTCTCAAAACTTCAGCTGGGGCTAAGATTCATCGTAAATGCAATTAGTTGGCTTTCAGTGACCATGTCAAAACAGGCAATCTAAGATTGACGATTTTGCCGAAGAACGAACGTAATCTTTTATGATTTCTTAAACTGCTGGCCTAAATCAGACAGCAGACAGCACCAGGCTTCTGCAGTAGAACCGTCTGCCATTGAAATGCGCGACCACAGATTATAAAACCCTGAGGAACCCTGTCTTAAAAGAGGGAGGAATCGTTACCTATCAGAGCCCTGGTGAGAGAGGAGCATGTTTCATTCATTAGAGACATTTGGTCCTGAGATATATGAAGGTCTGTCAGTGTGCGTACTGCCGCTAACACCTCCTGACAGCTTTCATCCCATGGGCGAGGCAGATTCACCCAGCTGCGAAAAGTGCAAGAAATCACCTAATCAGTTCATGCAGCCGGAGTTCCATCTTGCCGTCATTATCATGGCCGTCGGTGTTGATTGCAGTGTGAGAGGATGGTGTGAGGTGCAAGAGGTGGTCTGTCCCTGGTGATTGTTTTAACAGATTGGTTTTCCTGTGGCAGTGGCGAGGTGGTCAGGATGAGTTCTTGTTTACATCATTACAGTTAATTAACAGGCAGAAGTAGAGCAGAAGGGAGCAGACGCCAGTGGGGCCGGACCCAACTGACACGTATATGCGCGTTCATGACATCGGTAGCAATGTCACTGTTTTTTCCCCCAGCGGTGGCCATCAGACTTGCTCACCTCCACAAGTCATGAGTCCAGATCAGCTGCAGAGAGCCTGTCTAGATCTGAATGATTTGATTAGATAATCAGAGCGCCGTCAAGCATGCGAAAGCCCGTCTTTGTCTCATACTCGTCTCCTAATTCTTCCCTCCCAGTTACACTCTCATCATTACACTTCAACGCAGCTACGCATGGGGGCATTTTCAATTTAATGCTCGCAGATGGATATTTTAATTATTATTGAATCAACCGTAATGGGGCCTACGAATCTGTGCATTCTTTATAACGCATTTAATTAAAGTTGCAGGGCGTGACATGGAACACGACACTACCACTGCATCAGACAACTGCTCGACAAATAATGAAGGAAAAAGTAGCCAATTATCTCACACCAACAAATAAAGTGTTTAGTACTTGCTTGTTTTTGTACATGGAATTCATGACTCTCTGTTTTTCATACTTTTCCCATAGAGCTGAATATTGGTTTCCTCGTAACTATATTTTAAAGAAACTACTGAAGTTTCCAGAGCATTGTAAAACAACTGGTCAGTGGACAACCTCAGTTTCACAAGCACGATTATTATTATTATTATTATTATTATTATTATTATTATTATTATATTTATTTTTTTATAATTGTGAAACAAGTTCTATATGAACAATCTGTTTGAAGTTATTGTTGTTGATAATAATAATAATTTAGTGTGTGTGTGTGTGTATATATATATACACACACACACACTAAATTATTATTATTAGTCAATCTTTTTCATAATAATAATAATAATAATAGTAATAATAATAGTTATTATTTTTAACTATTTAATTTTGAAACAAGTACTTTATGAACAATCTGTTTCACATGTTGTTATTGTTAATAACAATAATAATAATTTAGTTTGTGTGTGTATGTGTGTGTGTGTGTGTGTATATAGTTAATTATTATTGTTTATATATTTATTATTATAAGTCAGACAATCTTTTTCATAATAATAATAATAATAACAGTAATAATATTATTATTTTAAAATGGAAATTTTACATTAATATAAACACTAACAGTCAAAAGTGTGAGGGCACTTGAGTGAAATCATATTTTTCATAATCTTTGATCTATATTCATATTGTTAAATTGATTTAAAAAATAAATTGATATTTTCTAAAATTTGATGACTTAACTATTATTCGAAATGTGCTCATTCTTTGCTATAATAACACAAAATGAGCAGGTGAGTCCAAACTTTTCACTGGTTGTGTAAATTTAAATGTTGATTATGACAGTAATTTAGACTGAGACACACCTGTGAACTTTATACCTGTTTCGCACAGGTGAATGTCATCCACGCTAGCACTATGTGTATGAAAACAGGTGTCCGCGGTATATTTGCACCTCCAGACTCACACAGATGGCTTTCCTGCAGAGCTGCTAAAGGCCTCAGTGGTTGCCTCACATCCTGTGACATCGCTGTCCATATGCACATTAATTTATGCCTACCACAGCCGCTGACTCAGAAAAAGGAGGAAAAAAATGCACCGGCACATCTTATTAGATTTCCTTTGTAGTCCAGATATCCAGTGTTGGACATATTTAATAACCCTCAGCTAATTATAACTGCTTGTTATAGTTTTGAGCAAATTATTTTCTGGAGGGTAATGCTGACAGGTGTGCTGAGTGATTTCTATGGCTGGCTGCCATTTTCAGTAGTGTTGACAGAAATGTGGACAGAGGAATGGGGTCTTGAGGAGTTTTGCTGAGGGGAGAAATAACCTGGTCTTTGTTCGGTGCTTGAGAGACACTGGAGCGATAAAGTACCTCAGATTTTTTTGGTTGAGCAATGATGTACCAAATTAGTTTTAATCACATTACAAGGTTTTATCATGTAACTGACATTTACTCTTCAACAGTTTTCCCTTGATATGGTATCTCAACGCATTTGAGCATCACATGGAAAAAAAATAAATAAATAAAAATAGAAATCTGCCATATGGCTAGATTACTCAGCATTGACACTTGTTTTCCGTTTGCAGCATGATCAACACATTTCCAAAAATAATGTCAATATTTATATCATTTTTATATCTAATTTTAAATAGTGCTGTTTTCTTTTTTTGTTTTTCTCTGCAAGAGGCAGGAGGATCTCTCATATTTTGGTGCATTGCTGTATATAGCTTTCGTGTATTGAAAACAAAGCCCTTATTTGAAACCAAAGAAAATCCTTTGACATTTAAATTGGATTTGCACATAATATATACAGACTTTATGCAAATTATACATATGGTGAATGTTAATTCTGTACACACAGCTTGCATTTGTTCATGAGTGTTAATTCTCCCATAGACAGCAGTGCTACTTTTGTGTTTACTACTTTTTCCCTCCAGGCAGAGAGACTGAACGCTTTCATTTCGACATAAGTGATGTTTACACCCATAATTCTTTAATCACACCGGCCGTCCCAGCACATCACCAGGTTTAATGGCATTACCATCTCTCAAGGTCACTCCTAACGAGAAGGTCTTTACTACACTTGCATGCATTGATTGGCTTGCAGCTTGAGTCGGGCACAAAACAAGGTCCGTTCTCACATTCATGAGGGAGCCTCGTCGCATCTCATGAGAGACGCGGCGAACCCTAATGCAGAAGATGAAGGTAGATCAGCCCTATATACAACCATGAATACCAAGAGAGGCACCACAATCCATCCTCATATCGCTTGTGTATTCATAGAATAGATTTCATAGCTTTAACTTGGTTTTCTCTGGTCATGCATAGGGATTAGACACAAAGTTTTCTTCAATTTTAATGTGGCAAAGGAATAGGTTGCCTAAAAATGAAAGTTCTTTTGTTATTTGCTCACCCTTATGTTATTCCAAACCTGTATGACTCTTTTTACTCTGTGGGACACAAAAGGGAAATTTTTGAAGAATTGGCTGTCAAGCTCCAAAAAAAAAACATAAATGTGTCGTATATGACTCGTGCAGTGTTGGGAAGCTACTTTGAAACTGTATGGAAAGCTACAAGGTATGCATTATTTACAATAGTTCAAACTAGTATTTAAACTACAGTCAAGCCTACCCTCATGAAAATATACACACAAAAAGTATAAAACTCTGTTAAAGGGGTCTCTTGTCAGGATCTTTTAAATTATATATTTCTCAGCCTATATGTTTCAGCAAACAACAGTATTTAAAGAAAAGTTTTTTGTTCTTTGAAACTTAGAACATTCTAAAGAACAGCATTTATTTGCAATGCAGTATAAGTTTTTCTAACATTATAAATGTCTTTACTGTCACTATTGATCAAATTTATATGGAAGCCTGTTTCCTCCACTGAATAATAAAAAAAAAAAAGATAATTGCAATTTTTTATCTCACAATTCTGACTTTTTTTTTTAAAATCAGAATTGCATGATATAAACTCACAATTGTGACATTTTTTCTCAGAATTGTGAATTGCTAGTTTATTATATCACGCAATTTTGAGAAAAAAGTCAGAATTGCCAGTTTATATCTTGCAATTCTGTCTTTATTTCTCAGAATTGTGGGTTTACATCTTGCAATTCTGACTTAATAACTCACAATTGTTTGCCTCACAGTTCTGAGAAAAATGTCACAATTGCGAGATGTAAACTCACAGTTGTGAAGGGAAAAAAGCCAGAATTGTAAGATAAAAAGTCACAATTACCTTTTTTTATATTCAGTGGTGGAAACAGGCTTCCATTTAATGCATCTTTGCTAAATAAAAATATTCATTTCTAAATAAAAAAAATCTTACTAACCACACCTTTGAATGGTTGTGTTTTTAATTTGCACTAATACATAAAAAACACCCTACTTTTAATTTATAACTCAGTTGAAAGCATAGTGATATATAGCAGTATTTAACTAAATGTTTTCTACAAATAAATAAATCACTGTTTCTTACTTGTCTGCCATTGACATCAAAGCCTGTTCGATGCATCAAGCAGCATTGTCTGGTACAGCAGAGGTCAAGATGTTCAGTGAAAGAGAGCAGGATGAGCAACATAGCCACTTTTGGACTGTATGCGAATCACAGATGAAGTCATTGTAAAAATGGAATCAGCTGTGACCACTTGAGTGCCTGTCTTTCCTTTTTTAGGTTGATCTGGCCCTTAAGATGGTTGTAATGTTATATTTATGTCCTCTGTCACCATAGCTCACTCATAAAATGGTGAGCCGTGTACCAGTTATTTAGCATGTAATGAGATTCTAATATGTGACATTGAGCTCAGAATAGATCCGAGATTATAGATATTGGTCTTTTTTGGCTCTCTGCTCGTTAACAGACTGACAGCTCTTGAAGTGAATCTGTGCTCCTGCTCTTTAGAGGTAATTAAAAATTATATGACACATTTCCATTAATCTGTCATCTAGTGCCCTGCTGATGAGTTCTTGGTGTAGTTTGACAGGTTAACCATTCGTCTCGCTGTCAGACAGTGACCTGAGATTGTAAATGTAAACGTAAAAGTACATTGTTTTGGTCTAAGCACATCTTGAAGTGAAGATTCAGATCTCTTTTCTGTTCACACAGAATAAATTTGTTGCATAATTTTTTCTAATTAGTAAGACAAGTACATGAAACACAATGTACAAAGGGAAGGTCATTTCCCATGTTAAGTTTCCACTACTTGAAGATCAGAGCATAGAGACATCCGTGACATATTTCTATAGTAAAACCTGCGATCCGTGAAGTGTAAAACCATCAAATGTCACAATGGTTATATTAGCTTATAAATGTGGCCAGGAAGTTGTGCAGAGATAAACATATAGGCATTGTTGAGGTCTCAATGCATGTACTGCTTGTTATAAATGAGCTGAACGTCGCAGGTCGTTCTTTGCGTGCCATTGACCAGAGTCAGTGTCTGCATGTCACATGACCTTCTGGGATACACCATTTCTGCTGTCTTTAATGAGGCAAGTGCATTCAGACAGCGAGGTGTTGATTTGCCCTTTTTTCTGCTTTTATTTTATGTATTTATTTATATTTTAAATGTAGTAGCTATGGTGCTGAAGCTAATGTACTGTGAAAGTAGAAAGAGAAATGGTCGTTTAGAGATTGTGTGAAATGTTGATAGCCCTCTATTTTTACATGTAATAAATAAATAAATAAAATGTTGTTTTTGTTTTCTTAATAGTATTTGAGTAGAGTATTGTCACCCAAGACAAATAAAATAGTAAGATAGAAATTGCACAGATATGGGCATTTTTTCATTTTATTTATTTAGTTTTTTGTTATTTGAGGGTCACATTGAATCTGTCTTGGAAACATTTTGCTATGCCTACATTTCTGTTACTTTTCACATTGATAGAAACCTACAAAAATTATACGTAAAATATATATATATAACAATTTTTCCCTAATAAGTTAGTGTAAGTGAATGTAATTGGTTGCCAAGAAGACCATTCTTGAAGAAGAGCATTCTTCATATAAAATATGAGATGCGATGTGTCAACAAAAACAAAGAAAAATCAAGGTAAATGTCACTTGTCATAGAAATGTGTTATTGTGCATAATTTTCAATCAAGATGTAATTTTGTCAAATAATGACAACAATGTAAGTATTATTATATTTAGTATACATGAAATGCTCGCTTAGCAAAAAAAAAAACAAACAAACAAAAAAAAAATAGTTAATTTATTTTAGACGAAATGAAGTAAATTAGTATGAAACTAATATATATATATATTTTTTTTTTCCTTTTCCCCTCCAAACAATGAAAGTCAGTAGGGTCAAAATGTTGTTTTGGACAACATTGACATTCATTGTATGTACAAAAGCAGTTCTTCACAATATCTTCTCAGAGAAAAAGTCATGCATGTTTGAAATGATACATTTTAATTTTTTGGGTGAACTATTCCTCCCTATGGGCCAAAAGTGCCCGTAAGTAAGAAGGAACATCGATTTAACAGAATGCTTTAGTAAGACATTCTATATTTACTCCAATATGAATTACAACCTTCACAACTGCTGGTAACAGTCTTCCGTTTTTGCTTTCTATATTTTTGTTTTTAGTTAACCCACAGTGTCTTTACTGTTTTCTGTTTTGATGTGTTTTGCAAGCCATCATTATACATAACTGATTACGGACTAGTGAGGCATGAGATATATAAAGCAATAGGGGTGATGCTTTTCCTGTCCCTCTCCGTATGCTGTGCTCTCTGAGTTCTCTCTCCAGCAGAGCAGAGCTGATTAGGGACTCAGTGGGAAGCGTGTGGGTGCCTGGCCGAAAGTCCCCTCTTATTGTCTTAAAATGGCCCCGAACTGTGCAACTCTCAGACGGTGGTCTGATTATGTTTCCCTGATGACTTTTTTTTTTCTTGTAGAATTTTTCAAGTGCTTCTGACCCAGTTGCTTCGGCTTTGTATAGTTTTATAAATGTGAGATTATTATCGGCCATGATTTGACACAATCTATCACGTTCATTCTTGTGAAATGTAATTAAATCACTGAAGTTTCATACTAGCTACATCTGAGCCGTAATTGAAAATTGAATGGCTAAATTTGGGTGTTAATTAATGCGTCATCAATATTCATGGCGATCACCTTTAAAAAGGTTTTTTAATATGACATTTTAAAGACACAAGGTCCCTGGGTCCTGGTATTGCAATGAACGGAAAACAAAAGATGTTTGTCTGAAAGAGTGCCACACACACATTTGGCCTTCGCACGCAAATCTCTCTTTATCTACAAGGTATCGGCAGCTCGACAATGCCGCCCTATAACGGCATGTATGTAGGCTGGGAGAAGGGGAAGGCGATGGGCAAAGTGGCTATAATTCATCGGAACCACCTGGTGATTCCCCCAGTCACCTTCCTGTTTCCTGTGTGCCAGATGCTTCTTGCATACCCAATCAATCAGCGGTGCCGAGCTGCTGCTTACCACGGCCGACCTTGAATCACATTCCCCTGCTTCTGCGTTTTGGGGTCTCATCCGGGAGCTTATTCCCTCTTCAGTGTTTCTCATTTGGAGACGCACCTGTGTCCAGACCCAGATAAACCGTGTCCTCGGAGACTGCTCAGGGCACTTCCCTGCCTCTCTGGAAGTGCAACAAGGCTGTACTCTGGGAGCCCCAGCCAATCATGAATCGGCCATGCAAGGTGATTTAAAATGCATTGGAGGAAGGAAGGTATATAATTATGTTTCTCCAAGGGGAATAGGCTTAATAAGCAGCTATAAGACAGTCAGCTTTGTCGTAAGATTCAGGCAGGGTTCACGCTTCCTGAAGCTACTGTTTTTATTCATCTTCACTCATGGATATTTAATACTCATGGATATTTCACAGATGTTGACAAAAGCTTAATCTGTGCTCCAGGCAAAAGTCATCCGAAGCGAAATTTGTTTTGGCAGCAGAGCGCCAGTTTCTGAGCGGTTATGGAATACCTGTCTCTCCGTGGCGCACGCCTCTCCCACGCCGCACATATTGCTACGAGGCATTTAATTCACACTGAAAACGGATACTCCACACACAACAGGGAGGCTTATGACGGCTGCTGGAGTGCAAAAGCTCAAACACGCCACGTTTCTGTGGGCTGACAGGCTCAGTCGGTAATATATGATTGTGACCCTCGCAAAATGATTGGGTTCATTTTATGAGTGAGCTTTAAATATGTTAGTTTAAATTAAATACGGTTACTTCTTTTCAGCCTTCTAAAAATATCGGCTTCGAGCCATATCGTTTTTACCTAGTTTCCAATCAATGCTTCCTCAAGAGGCGAGCTACTTTTCATCTGAAGAGCAAATGACAGAAATCAAATATGAAAGAAGCATAGAAAGGAATGGGTGTTTTTTTTGGAGTCCTTTAAAAGTGATGCTTGGCAGTTTTGAGCATTTTTGTAGGGAAATTGCATCACTTTCCTACTTAATGTTTTTTGGCTAATTTTGATGGCGTCGAGGTCGGGCTCTGCGGTTCCACCTGACTGCCGGTGGACATCCATCCCGAGCACCTGGGCAGGGTGAAGGAGTGTGTGATGCCAGGCTGGCCTTAGGGTCTGATGAAGCACTTCCTCCCCTGAAGGTGACCCTCACTCCCTGGAAACTTAGCGCTGGACCCGTCGGCTGTCAGCTGTTGTGGACCTGCCACGGTCTATTAAGCACTTTAATGATGACCACTGCCAGGGGCCGGCCTGCACAGCATTGCATGCGGACTGGAGAGACCCCTCCTTCTTTTCTCTCTCCTTTGACTCTTTTTTCACCCTCTGTGCTTCTTTCACCACAACACTTGTTTTATTTCCTTTATTTTAGCCTTTTTTATTTCAGAGTACAGGATGGTCAATAGATTTTGAATGTAGATCCACTGAATGCAGAAGATGAAGGGCTTTGTTTTCGGACTAAATTCAAGTGATAAATCAAATGCATCAAATTTTATTTCCTCGTAATGGGGTAGCATAACAAAAAGGAAATGAAATATCAGTTGGGTTTGATATTTCATTTTTATAATCAATCCAGTACAGCATTGTCATAATTAAAAATATAACTGAATGTTCAAATGATGAATCAAATGCTCAAACTGACATCTCACATGATGAATCAAATGAATGACTCAAATGATGAATTAAAAGCCTAAACTGCCTGTTTGGTTTATGAATCAAAAGCTCAAGCTGTTAACAAATGATAAATCAAGTGCAAATTACGCGCTACATCATTCATGTCAATCAATGCACATGGGCGGAGTTTATGGGAAATTTTGAGACTGTAGTGGTGCAAATCTTGATTCATCTCAGTGACAAAAAGATTGGTTCAGATTTGTTCAGTGATTAGTTCTTGTTGTAAACAAGATTGACTTACAACCAACCTGAATGAGAAATACTCTTGTTCACAAGAAAGATGCCTAGTTTATTCAGTCTGTTTATTCAATTCAACATTTTATTCACTTTGAATATGCTACTTCCTAATTCTGCTTTTAAGTGATTCCTTAATGTTCATTGTATACTGTCTTTGTCCTACCACTATAAAGCATGTTCTGCTGATTCACGGATCCCACACCACTCACAGATATTAAATGCATTGTCTAATCAAGTTCTGGGTCTGCCAACCTAAAGTTTTTGTATTGTCATTCGTTCCTCACGTCCCTCCTCCATTTTAAAGCTACGGCCACCTTTCTGGATTGACTTACCTGACATAGCATATCATTTTCATGTGGTTTATCAATCCGATCTGATAACAGTGCTGTACTGGATTCGTTAGGGCAATATATTATCTAAAACAATGCCGCACACATGGCTTTTAATTCACACATTTCACCCTAAAAGTGCAAAAGCTCAAACATGCCACGTTTCTGTGGTTTAACTGGCTCAGTCAGTAATATAGGGTTGTGAACCCATGTTTGTCTTCATTTTGCAGTTTGATCTTTTGAATCATAATTTGAACATGTTTAATTATAACAGTTCTGTACTGGATTGATTATGACGAGTTATCTAAAACAACCGGTATTTCTGTGTTGTAGTTTATGCTTCATTGAAGTAATGGGGATTGTATTTAATTGATTGTTTTACACATTTGACTTATTATTATTATTATTATTATTATTATTATTAATTTAAGCACTGAGAATTTTGCTAAGAAAAAAAAACCCTTCATGATTATGTTGTGAAAGAAGGAAGGAGGCAGAAGAAGGCAGAGTGGAAGGTAGAGAGGTAGAGAGTTCATGGTTCTCACACATTTATTCCCATTCACAGCTTGCCACAAAATAATACTGTCAAAGGGGAAGAGTAAGACTGTGAAAACAGCTTTGATCTTTCTATGGCAGGTGTTGCTACTCAAGACTCAGAGACTTGTGGAAGAAATCTCCTCTTTAAGAATGGTCTCAATCACAGGGTTAGATGTACCTTTCCTTATGAACGAATTTAGTAATTTCCACTTTCTGTTTCAGTGAATGACAAACGAGTGAACTGCATTTCTCATTGTTCTCCTGTAGTAGACCACAGACAACCTTATTTTGCATAGAAAGTTCAGAGTAATCAATTAGCAATCATTCCAAATGAGCAACCTTTGGCTTGAAAAGACTTCAAAATTCTTCTTTAGAATATCGTGACCATATTTCTGCCATCATTACTCTAAAGTCGTCTTAGCGAAATTAATGTCTTGGAGAAAAAAAAGGAATGTAATCAAATAAAGGTCATATGAAAATGAGGCAACAGCATGACTAATAGCAAAGGGTCCCGGCACCATGCATGCGCTGTAGCAACAAAAGTGTCATTCTCGAAGTGGGTCATTATATACTATAGTTATCAGTGACTTGTGCTGTCCTTTGATCTCCCCTTTTTACAACGCAGAGTTTGCCTCAAAAGAAGTGGAAACCTCAGAGGAGACTTTTTTGGGGCGCCATGGCATTCTATGTCGTTTTACTGAGCCAGGGCGAACAAAGTGAGCCGGCATGCTTTGTGTCGTTTCAGCTGCCTAATCTGGCTCTTCTGGGCCTGGCAGCAGTGAGGCTTTTGGATCAAAGTGGCAGTGTCTCTGTAGAGGTGCCCCATAGCTGCCCACAGGGTGGGCTAATGTGTGTCCTGTTCATTTGTGCTTCGTCCTCGCCAAGGACCTTTTCTAGTGATGATGCTTTATTGTAAAACATTTGAACACCCACCAAGGCTGATTGAGATATTGGATGCAACTTCTTTGAGTGGAGGTCACAGTACTCTACCTTTCATTAAACTCCCATATCATATCCCAAGACCTGGGGTTCACAAGCAGGTACAAAATGCATGAACTTTTTATTTTATTTTATTTTATTTTATTTTATTTTATTTTATTTTATTTTATTTATTTTTTGTTCATACTTATTGATATATATTCTTTATATGTTAATATGTCTTTTAAGTCAATATTTTGTCATGCAATATTTATTAATTTTAATCTAAAATTATGCTAATATATTATATTATATTAATTATATTATATTATATCACATCTGCATTTGAATTATTTTAACATTTTTTCTTCAAAATATATCTTGCATTGTTATTTTTTTCTCAAGTTGTACACTACAGTTATAACTTGCAGTTTGCATCTGGTAAGCTTTTTTTGTTTTAAGTATGAAAGAAGTTGAGAGTTTATGCTCACCAAGGCTGCATTTATTTGAAATACAGTACAGTACAAAATACAGTAAATGTAGGAATATTGTGGAATATTATTACACTTTAAAATAACTGTTTTCTGTTTCTTGTATTTTAAAATGTTATTTATTGCTGTGATGGCAAATCTGAATTACTCCAGTCTTCAGTGTCACATGATCCTTCAGAAATCATTCTAACATGCTGATTTGGTGCATTTCCTATTATTATCAATAATGAAAACAGTTGCTGCTTAATATTTTTGTGGAAACTGTAAACAAGGAAATCCTTTTTCAGGATTGTTTGAGAAATAGAAAGTTCAAATGAACAGCATTTATTTAAAATAAAAATATTTTGTAATATTATAAATATCTGTTCTTTCAATTTTGATCAATTTAAAGTGTTCTTGTTGATTAATTTCTTTGAAAAAAAAAAAACAACTTACTGACCTGAAAGTGTATGTTTTAATTAAAATCTGTTAATTATTGTCTTGCACTTTTTTTTGCATTTATTAAAAACACTTAGTTAATGACTATTTCAGTCAGTAATTCTGTTTAGCATCTAACAGGCATGTGTCTACGCATCTGTTTTCAGGGATCTAAGAGTAATCTGACTGGGTCACGGTGCTGCAGAAAGGGACCTTAACACCCCCTCGGCTGATTGCTTTCATTTGAGGGATCAGGTTTATTAATGTTAATATTACCGGGGCCCTGACCCCTAATCTTTCTACAGTCAATTAGTGCTGCCGGTTCCCACCTCCAGGGCACAAGCAGATTTATGTGCTTACATAGCGAGAGAGAGCCAACCACATCATGTGGATCTTCCCGCAGACTATATGTGCTGCACTTCTGTTCAAACACACCACACTCCCAAAAGCGCTTTCGGTCAGGGTGGGCTGACATTTTGGAAAAAGCCTGTTTGTTCAGAGGTAAAGATACTGCTTTGAAGTTAATTTACCGGTATTGTACACCATGTACTTGCATGTGCCTTTTTTTTTTTTTCTTTACTAGATGGAATAAGCTACACAGTTCTGGTGTGTTCTTATCTATAGACACCTGTGATAGTGATTTTCATTAGCATTGTTATTACTTATCTACCATTAGTACAGCATGTAAATGATATAACATACTCATTATTGTATTGTATTGTATTGTATTATATTTAAATATATTGGTATTTTGATAGAAAGTGGTTTGTCTGATCCCAGCTGGCAACTTAAATTGGATGTGCTGAGTACATGGTTTACATAATTGAATTAAGGGATTGGGGCAAGGTAGTTGAATTAATTATTGTATATAATATTAAATATTAATTAGGTTTGTTTAGTTTTAATGCTTATATGTACAGAAAATCTAACATTTATTTATTGCATTATATGTTGCATTTGTTACCAATAATAACACTCCATGGTGTTTTGATGCCTTTTTACATTTTATGAGAATTCAGAAATGCCATTACCTTTAGTGAAAACAACACTAAAAAATGATGCTCATAATTAGTTGTCCATTAGGCTTGTGGAACGTAGCTGCTTGTGTATCAAGAAAAACATAAGCATTCAAAGAAATTGGATGAAAGAATCAATTCTACAGTGTTATGTTTTTAAAAATGTTCCGTGGTTCACAGTGAAAAAAGAATACAGATGCACTGGGGGTGTGAACCTACACTGGTCTCATGGTTCAGTTCGATTACAATTATGTCATTGATTCGGTTCAATTCGATATCACAATGCACTGACGATGCACTGCATCCTCAATTTTCAATTTTACTTCACATGTATACAATTTTGTCAATAAATACAAGCAGTCAGATATATGAACTGAACCTTTCATTTTACCTGCTCAAAGAAAACACGCTTCTTGAATGTATCAAACATCAAACAAAACTCAAGTCTGGGCACAGAAGTCAACATGAGTATTTAGAACAAATACACAAAAGTAAATACTAAAAGTGCATAATGCAAGGAGTGTACTTTCTTGTAAAACATTTAAATATTAACAAATGTATGGAATTAAATTATAAAGCAAAATGAACTTTAGTACTTTAGAACTTATAGACGGTTTCAAAGGCAACAACATGAACAAACGTATGTGTAAATCAGACGGGCTTATTGAAAATGCAAATTCATTCTCTGCCAGTAGGAGGTGCTTTTGGAGCGGGAGATAGAGGTTTCCCCAGTAACGGCTGTACACAAAACAGCGCTGAGCTCACAATCGCTGCTTTATCAGGCATTACAGGCAAGATGAAATAGAAATCGTCCCCTTGGAATTATAAGGTTCTATCTGCGTTCTGAGTGGTTTTGAGATATTGAGCTTCAAAGTTTTTGCATTCCATATAGCAAATATGATATGGGGAACAAGTATCTTTCCTACATGAAATTGACAGAGACCCTAAATATATTCTAAATGTACAATATCAAAATCCTCTCAAATTTTTATATGGGGATTTTTGGAACAGGTCAAATGCAGATAGAACCTTCTAATTCTAAAAAGTAATTTTCCTCTTGGAATTATAAGATTCTATCTGGCAAAACATTAATTTAAGCAACAATTTTCAAGAAATACAAATAGGTTTTTTTTATAATTTGTTTTAAAACATTTTGTTTTAAAACAATGTGTCAACATGTATGAGAAAGGTCAATTTAATGCCCGAGATAACATGCTGACGTTTGTTGTTGTAATTAAGACCCCATCATTTAAATCGTTGACTATTTGATATTTAAGGTCTAATGTTGTAAAATTTAAGACATTTTAAGACTTTAAACTGCATGAATATTTCCCCAATCATTACATATTCGGGTCTTTAGCGACCCAGACTTATATCCAGCACGGATGGATCTCTACCTGCTACAATAGCAAACTCTCCTGATATTTTAAGAACAATTAAAAAATAAAATAAAAGAATAAAATAAGCATACTTCCTATTTGAGCAGATGATTTTATCATCACTGCCATCGTATACATTCAGCATCTGGCTCATATTCCCGATCTCAGTATATTCTCAAAACTATCGTTTTCAGCATCTTCAAAAACAACATTTTGATCACTATTCACCACATCCACCATCAAACGACAGAGACACTTATATTTCATTATGTACAGTAATTGCTCTGCAGTAAAGCCATTCAAGCCAGTTCAATTTTTGCAGATGATTATTTGTTTTATGCATACACGCTAATTATGAGTGAAAAATCACGTCATCGTTTTATAAACAGTGCCACTTTGTGGAACAAATGTGAATTGCACTTATTGATTCTGCAGACACGTAATTATTGTTGTTTAATGTTTAATCTTTCCTGCTGTTAAGGAGCAGTCCGGCAACATGACAAAGAACGTTGATCCTGATTGGTCCTCTTGCGTGCATTCGAAGTGCTGATTGGCTGATTCACAGATAGAACCTTATAGAACCAAGTTAGAGTTCGACTTTGTAGATAGAACCTTTTTGTTTTCTAAATAAAACATCCTAAAATGTACACAACTTAAAAAAAAAACAAACAAAAAAAACATCACATAATGTAAATAAGTTGTCACAGAATAAGAATATGTGAATAACTCAATTTTGACAAAAATGTCAGATAGAACCTTATAATTCCAAGGGGACGAAATGACATCGAAAATTTTCTGAAGGCAATCGGTTTCCTTCAGAAAAACAGTGATATAAAAGCACCCGCGCCACGTTGTGATTTTGAAACGTGCAGTGCTCATGTTTATTCAACGAAGTCAAAGCCTTTTGGAAAAATGTGACAAATGACGTCAGAAAAGCGTCAGTACGTTATAATCGGTTATGGTCTTTACTGAACCGATACCGAATCGTCCTCGACTGCATCGCGATGCATCATAGAAACGATTAATTTTGACACCCCTAAGATGCACCATAGTTAATTGCTAATTTGCAAAGTACTGATATTCTACACATCTCTCACCATTCACAGCAACTCCTAAGCCAGAATTTTAAGCCCTTTTTCCAGATTTTAAAGATCAATTAAAATGGCCTTTACAACCCTGATTAAGTGCAAAGAACACCACCTAATGAATACCCTCAAGAATGTTTGGAGTCAGAGTGAAATCTGATATTAAAATCTCTCCACACTGCAGATACGTTAATTAGATATGGAATTATAAGAGCAGAATCTGTGAAGTTTTGGCTGGAAAGTCAGAGACGGAATAGCTAATGTCATCTCCTGGATATTTAATGGTCTCCGACAGCCAAAGGCAGTGCATGTGATTCTCAACCACAGACAGTATCAATAAACATGCTCAGGTAGCAAACAAAACACAGTTTGGTCCATAGTTTTACTTTGGTTAGTAGGTGGTTGAATAATAAATGATATATTGAACAAAATAACATAGATAAAACAAAGTTAATTAGTTTTCTTTCATAAATTCAATATGACTCTTAATATTTCTTCTCCGTTCACACGCTGTCCCAGCATGCATCACAGAGATAGAGCTGGAACAATTAGACTCTACACCTGAGTAACAGTCCCCAATGACAGCAATCCTGTGTCCTCCTTTAGCACGTGACGTTTGTCTTAAAATACACCCCAAATGCCGGCCAGCCATTTCTCCTCGAGCGCCACAATATCAGTGACCTTTCTGCCAGTGTCCTGTTCCTGATTTCCCATCGCCCCACTAACCTCCCTCCGTCTTATACCCGCCAGAGCAAACCTCGTCTGTTCTTGTGTATTATATTTTATATCATGTGTTTTCAGTCTGGTTTTGTGACCACAGATTAGCTGTAATGAAATGCCCCCTCCTGTTGTGAGTGTAATTAACCAGACGTCGGATATTAGGAATATGAATCTGCATGTATTTTTTCCCCCTAATGTTCTAATCAACTGCTCAGATTGGTTAAATATGAATACAGTCAAAGTCACAGGTGGAAAAAGGAGAGAGACAAATTTCACCCTGTTTAATTCCACGGCTCCCCCCATTAGTCAAGGACAACTGTTTTTTTTTGCAGTCATTAGTATGCCTTTAAAATGTGGGGAACTGCAAGAATCAATTATAGAGCAGCTTGAAATGAAGGCAGGAAATGTTAGGAGAGGTTCAGCCACCTTAGTGTCGCTCCTCAAGTCGTATCATAATTTAAAATCATTAGGACAAACCCACAGACTAAAAAAAGCTAATTTTTACAGCACTTATATTTCTGTGCAGAAATAACATTCCATCTTTATTTGTTGGACATTCACATCCCTCACAGCTCATGCTAGTGAAACAGCACTAAACCGGCAGCCACTTTTCTTTTTTCTTAAAATGCAGAACATTTTGGCACCTTTTGCCTTTTTGAGTCTGGATTTCCTTTGAACCGTCCTTTGATATGTGGCTTTTGAACTCCTGAAGGATGTCTTGAAAGGAGAAAATGTTTAATTAGCTGTTTTACACTGGGAGCAGAGCACAGGAGAGAAACCACGACAAGGAAGACAGAAAGGATGGCCTCTTGTCCTCTACATGATAATATATGCAGGAAATGTTGATTTATAGACGGAATGGGCCCTAATGTCAGTTGAAAAAGAGGCCTTTCATTCTTATTTAATGCTTAAAATTGGGTTACGTCTCAAAGAAATTGCTGCAGATTTAATGAAGATTCCTTTTTCTGAAATGTACAATTACTGTAAGTTTCACCCTTCGTCTATGTCCAATAATCCTTTAGGGATGTGGAATAAAAGCACTTGTATGATGTCAACTCTTTTAGGGAAATGGTGTGGTGTCTTAATCTCTGGTCCATCCAGAAAATTACATAACTGGAAAAAGACTTCAAAGAAATAGTGGACATCAGTCCTCAATAGGCTGGTCAACACAAATTCAGAGGCTGATATCAACTATGAGCAGTGCTTTTTCTTTCTTTTCTTCTTCATTTTGTAAATGCTGTTTAGTTGAAATTGATTTTATCTTATCTATTTATATTATTTTATTTATTTTTGTACTGCCTCTTTAAATTCACTTAAGGCAAACTAACCTTTAGTGTTATTTTAGTATCATTTATTTACTAGTACAGTATTTTTAATTAATTAATTAATTTTTTTTTACATATTTTGAGTTTTCATTTTTTATTAGAATGCGTCTATTTTAATTTATTTTAATATATATTTTAATATGTTTTTATAATAGTTTTAGTTAACAGTAACAATATTGCCTTGCTTTACATTAAGACCAAGACTGGCATTGAAAACAAGTGGATTTGACTGTTTATTTTATTTTATTTTATTATTTATTTTTCTGAATAATTTGTATATAAGAATAGAAGCATACAGAAAAGAGTTGGTACTGTCTACTGCTTGATATCCAAAACATTTCCTTATTTTAATATTGATTTGGTACTGTATTTATTTATTGTATTTTTCACATTGCCAGTTTGCATTATGCAGTATCTTATCTTATCCAAATAAGAGCGAGGCATTTCTATCTGACTATAAGCTGCAGTAATACACTCTACAGTAGCTGATGCATGTGCAGATACACATGCCATATAGTCATTTCTCACTTTTCTCATGCCATTCTTTTCTTCTCTGTTCCCATGTTAACAGTTCCCCTTTAAACCCCTGATTCAAATGCCATCCTCAATTTATAATGTCATAGCTCTCATGATAAATACAATAAAACATTTAATAAGACCATTAGCTACGTGTCAGAATAAAGATCTTAATCAATGTAAAGTTCAGGGCTTTAAAGGAATTGATCTGGACGTTTTGTAATGAGAGGGAGATTGTGCGGCGGATAGAGGAGAATGGCTTCTATTATTCTGCCTGTCAGGGTGAAGCGTCGTCTCCAGGGCCCTGCTGATAAACATGCTGCAGAGCCGGCAAGACCAGCCTTCATCCGCCACCACAAACAAAGCAAATCAGTATGATACATTTTTTAAAGGGGGCCGCTGCTGACAACACACTGGAGCTTGAACTGTAAAATTCAGGCAGTGGACAGAATTAAAGTGACGTGTTGGTGCACTTGCGAGAACTGTTTACTCTCTTTGTTCCTCCACAACACTTGTTGTTTCGGTTGAAATGTGAGATGTTTGTTCTTGTGCATTTCTGGAGAGCGAGAGAGATTTAGCTAGTGTATTTTCCTCCTGTTGTATTTCAACTACGGCACTTTTTTTTTTGCACTTTTCATTTGCTGAAAGGCCAAAAGCACTGTCTTTTTCTGTTATTTATTTATTCTGCATTCAGGTTATTGGATGGACTGGTGTGGTGCTGGACTATCTATGAAAGTTTACTCCTCATTTTCAGTAAAGCACTTGCAGTTGTTGAGAGGATATCGAACTCTTCTGTTAGACTGCTTGAAGGAGCAGCAGTTGGTCAGCCATAAAAGTGGTGATTGAGTGTTAATCAAGATCATTGCACCAGTGGCTCTGTCAGTTACTGGCTTTTGTTCACTAGGATTTCTCTGATGCTCCCTTGAGTCTGTCTGACATTCTCATGTACCATGACGGTGTCTATCAGCAGCACTAGCTGGACCTGCATGTGTTGTGGAATATTGAATTAGATTACACTGGCCATATAAATTCTTTATGTATTGAAATAATTATATAGACTCTACCGTTTATTAAATGAAATCATACTGTATAATCAATGGCAGATGGGCCAAGTGCTTTGGAAAACTTGATGCAGAAATTGCACACATATGAAATTGCAAGTATGATATTTCTTTTATACATACAACAGTTCAATAAAAGATAAGTTAGAATTGGGTGCTTATATTTTAGATAAATATTGGTATATTACTTTGTCTATTTCTGCCAATGAAAATAGTTATAAATGAAGCCACAGCAGAACCAACCAGTCTATGTCTCTGAATCAGTGTTTTGAATGAATTGGTAGAGTGAATGGTACAATGACTCATTTATAAAGACAGTCACTTGAATCGTTGTTTCTAAACGGATTGGTTTTTATTTGCTATTATTTGTTATTACTATTATAGTATTTATTAATATGTTGAATTGGCTTTTTTGTAGTTTCAGTTTTATTTTAATTTTTAGTTTTAGCAGTTATGTGCTTTTGTAATTTTATTGTTTTTTTATATTTCAATTAATTTTATTTCAGTGATTTTAGTACATCAACTTCTAATTTCAGCTTTTCTAATTCAAGCTGTCATCTAATATTTTTTATTTTATTTTATTTTAGCTTTATTTTAATTACCACTCATAAAGATAATTCAATCACAAAGCTAATAATGTGTTGTCTTGTTAAATTTATTTATTTATTTATTTTTGAATGAATTGTTTAGAGAATGATTCATGCCTCACTCTTAAAGAAAGTCCTTTGTCTCTGCCTACTGGTGTATTGATGTAATCAACAGAAAGTCACTGAAAATGCCCACAAATAACTATGTATATAGTATTTTTGTTGTTGTTGGTTGGGTTTTTTTTTAATTAATTAAATTTTTTTTTAGATAAAATCAGCAATAATTACGATTCATATTTTTTGTGGCTAATTAGTTAATTTTGTATCAAAAGTAGAAATAAAGAGACATTAAAAATCTGTCTTGGCCATAATCCATAATACATGTTATGAATATCGGATTAGTAAAAATATAAAGAGAGAGATTTACAGAGTGACACATTGGTATTTTATATTTAATTCCAAGGGTGGGCATTCATGAAAAAGGTAAAGGTCAGGTAAAACTAAATTCAGTGTAGTGTATGGCTACTTTAAGACTTATTAATGTATATTTTATAGAGTATTGACTTATTTTTGTTAAACACATTACAGAAATCCAATGTTTGTGCCTGTGATGAATGTGGCTGAAGTGTTAAAGAACTGTTACTGTCAGTGAGACAGAGCTCATCTCTCTCTTGTGTGATTTATACTCAGTAATTCCTTGAGCAAACACACAGGATAAGACTGCGGTGGGTCATCTCCTCGCCTCTGGTGTTTTTAGCACTGTGTTCCCATGGCAACCCGCATGCACTGCTTCAGCCCGGGCTGGACGTGAGAACACATCTATGATTATGAGCAATCAGAGCCTCTAAATGCACACGTGACAGTACAGTTTCTACACAACTAGCCCATGCCAAGTGTCCCAGTCCAAGTCATGGTGCGTCCTGTCCAAATGGCTTTGTTACCTAAATGGATAAACTTATATAAAAGGATTTAAGATCTGCTTTGAGATTCCACCTTCTTAAAGTGGATATTTCCTTAATTATAAGGATGACCTGGAGGTGTGCGTGCAAATAAAAGGCTCTTGGAGGCTTTCAGTATCAGTGATTCATCTGTACCAGTTTAGTTCCATCTCTAATCAAACACATCTGAACCGGCTAATCAAGGTCTTTAGGTTCACTTGATTAAAGCAAGACATGCCGGTATGGGGTTAAAGATAAACTTTGTAAGGTGAAAGAGCATCTAATTTATACTTTAGGGTCAATGGTTTGATATTTGACTAGTCATCCTGACTAAGTTAGTGAATTCATCTAGATTTGCAACAAGGCCTCATTTGTTAATATTATTTGCATTATCTAACTTGAGTTAACAGCATATATTACTATTATTTAGTATTATATTATATATTATTATTTTTTATTATTTCCTATATATATATATATATATATATATATATATGCAGACTAATGAGAAACAAATGAGACCTTTTTGTGAAACTGTCAGCAGTGTCTGTTTTATGTAGAATCTGTGATGTCTATTTTATAAAATTAAAGTTTATTGTTATATTAGCTGATTTATTTGTTGAATATTTGGTATTGAGAGTTTTGCTTAGCATTTATATAGGGCTAAGAATCTGTCAAGTGTCCTCCTAAGCCAGTTTAATTATACAGGGGTTTTTTTAAGATAGAGACTAGTTCATCCCCTCAACTAGTCAGTTTTCAAAATCTCTGCTCTGATCACCCACATAAACATATAAGATGTATATGGCACTACTGCACTCTGCAGTATGACACAACAAGCACAGAAATGCAGAAAGTGTATTTGGCCTGTTGACACATGTAAACACTGACCTACACAGAAATGCGTTCAATTAAGAGCTGCTCTTAAACCTAGTGGGAGTTCCAGCAAAGAAGGTGCGTCTATTATAAATAACAATAATAATCTTAATAAACAACCTGAAGAACGCAAGAAGAAATGATTGATTAGAGAAGAGCGATTTGCAGTGGAATTGTTTCCCTTGTGACCAATTTCAACATGCTACTGCAAGCAAATAAAACGTGAAACACAATAAGCAGGCAAAAGCAAGTGGGCTGTGAGCCTGATTCGGTCCTAATGAACTGACAGATCAGAAATAATAATCCAGCCACAGGACCATAAGTCACTGCAGAGGTGTAATAATGTCAGCCTTGTTAATTAAGGCAGCGGTTTGATATAAATGCACCGGTGTAATATATATAAACAAGTGTTGCTGGTCATGGTTGTAGTGGCGTAACTGTGCCAAACTAAATCAGCTAGTGAGTTTTGGGCTTCTGCTGCACTGTGAAGCAGTTATCACCTCCACCAGCTAGAAATGATTATTCAGACACACCAGCTGTGTGTTTTTGATCACAGAACTCGATACCGAGACAGTCTCTCTGCTCTTTACCTATAATTGCAAGGGATGTAGAAATTGTACATTCACGAGTATTATCATTATTGATCAGTACTGAGTATTTAATCAATATGTGGCCATGTAAAGCGAACAGAGGTGCATGTTCTTAAGAGTTATTTTCTGATGATACTTTATGCTCTATTGAGCCAGTGCAGAGGCTGAAAGGACAAACATGTTGGATATCATCGAATGTGCTTTATCTGTTGCTAAGGGCCAAACTGGGAATTATTGAAATGTTTTTAATTGAAAGTAGTTTAATTGATTTTGCTGATATGGTATAAATGTTTTTGAGAGAGGACATTTGCCTTTGGGATGAAAATTCCAATACGGATTATATTTTTAATAGAAATTCCAATATTTATATACATTCCAATCCAATATTTATTTAATATTATATATATATATATATATATATATATATATATATATATATATATATATATATATATAAAATGTAAAAAAAAAAATTATTGAATTATAATCTATATAAATATTGGAATTTATATTGCAAATATAATGTGCCTTATTTCTGAGTGAAACTAAATATGTAAAGAGAAAAAATGCAGCATCAGACTTGATTTTATCCATCTGTTTTGATTTTGTTAGGATAATTAATAATTAAGACCAGGCATGAATTTAGAAAGTAAATGGGGTCAATTTTGCTTTCATGTTGATTTCACATGAAGTAGTCCTGATATCACCAGAATGACGTTCCAGCATGCTGGACAGTTCTCGCATGCTGTTGTGTGTATGTTTTTTGAGCATGTCTTTATTGACCCCCGCAGGGACTCAGACGAGTGTGCTTACATTGTGTTGAGCCGAGCAGCGCTCTAAAAATGGCCCTCCTCTGCTGCTCATCATGGGGAATTTGAGCCCAAGCGAGATGTACACCTGGAAAGGTCAAAGCTTTAGTGAAAGACTCAGCTGAAATATTGATCTTGACAAGCGGTGCTTTGACACAGCCCTGTAAAATAATAAACAGCCAAACAAAGCCCCTCCTCTCTGGGAAAAAAAACAAGAAAGTTAGTACCAAAGCACCAGGGAAAATCTGCAAGTACAGTCTGGTATCAGGTGAAGCACGTATGCTGGATAATGCCGCATCATCTGTCGTACGGCCGTAATGTTTTTATTGTAGCAGTAAGTTATGGTTTATAATCAGAGGTACACAGCTCAGCAGGAGTCTCATCTGTTCCTCATTGAAAAGCTCAACTGCCTTTGTTTTGTACAGCTGTCACCTGAAATTATATCACCGTTGTTTCGTGTTGTTGTTTCTCCTCTAATGTTCTGTTAGCGAAGCATTATTGCAATTACAGTCTGCTTTGTGCTAAAGCTCTCGCCGCAGCACAAAAGCTCATTTGATATGGAAAATACCTACTTTTAGCACTTCAAACATTTTTAAAACAAAGCCTTATTAGCAGCCTTTAGAATGTCATTAAACAGCGTCTCGCCGGTCAGAGCGACGTCAACAAACGCCGCTCGCACCGGCGTTCACACCTTTTTAACACTCGCTTTATTGTCGCACGGTTACTCCTGTTCTAATCTAGATCCGAACAAATGGAAATGATAGTGAAATTTGTATTTGTCATAATGCTGCATTAACGCAGTGGTTACACTTTGTTTTTTTGTGATAAATGTTATGCTAAAGCACAGACTCAGCTGGTTTGTGGAGACAAATGAGAGCTTTGAATAAATATCTCCTCTTTACTGTTTATTAATACACTAAAAATGATGAATGTGGAACAGGGTGCGTGGAACGCGGTCGTATGGAAAAATGATGGTTGTTGCAGCTCTAAACCTGCTCTTGAGCAATACATCTGGTGCAAAGTGCCGCAGAGCCAGACCTATTACAGTATGGTAAGTTTTTAATCTTTTAAAAAATATGGCCATAAATATCGGAGTTGCTCTGTTTCTCCCTCAGTCGCGCTGGTCTTTTTTGTTCTGCGGTGGAAAAACTCTCACGCACCTGTTCACAGAATTATATATCATTTATCAGTGAATACCGAGACACAAATAAACACCCCTAAAAAAAAAAAAAAACATCACTTTATTTACATTTTTATACTTTTTTAGGAATGCGGGTAATTAGGGACATTTTTGCACTTTGGACAATTTATTGTCATTATAGTCAAAATTTCAGAGCAACAAATGAGACATCATGATGTAACATCTTGAGGACAAAACTGTACATGAGAGATGAAACAAGAAGAAGATTACAAAATTTCCAGATTTCATATTCAAGAACTGACCCTCAATCAAGGGCTCTCGACCTGTTCTTGATCAGTGAGTATTTCTTAAAAAGAACATTTTCATGACCTTTTAAATTATTTAGACCACTTTTTGGACCATGACCCAATTTCTAGTTCCCAAAATTGTGTTAAAACATTTATAGCTAAAGACATTTAATTTGTTGTATTATACAACTTTGCATTGGATCAATATTTAGTCTTAAAGGGATAGTTTACAAAAAAAAAAAAAAAGAAAATTGTCAATTATTTATTTATTTATTTATGTATGTATTTACTTACTTTATTTTCATTTTAGTTTTTATTTATTTTATTTATTTATTTATTTATTTTTTTTAAAGAAAAATGGAGTCCATACAAGACTGAGTCTAACTGACATTTTTGGTATTGTCCTGAAAAAAGGCAATACCAAGAATGGCAGTTGGACTGAGTCTTATATGGATTCCGTTGTTTTTTAAATGTCTTATTTTGTGTTCTGTAGAAGAAAATAAAAATCATACAAATTTAGAATGAAAAAAGATTGAGTTGATGACTGGATTTTTATTTTTGGGTAACTTGTCCATGTAATGCAAACTTATTCCTGCTTTGTTCATCATTGTTTCTGTGTCATGTTGAAACCTACATTTCACTTGTATACATAGATCTAACCTAAATAAATGAAATATTTATGAAAGCTTTTTGAGTGTTTCCTGTTGAATCTTGACCAGTTCACACGTTTTTGAATCTTTCATTGACTCAACCATGTGCCAAATCCACAACTCAAATGAGGCATAAAGGAACTTTGGAACTGTCATGTTCACCTGTATTGGCAACACTTTCCACAATATGTTGTTCTGCCTCCTAGTGTATTCAGTTTGTAATCTTCCTCAGAGATTATGACAGTTCAGAGCTCCATCATCCTAACAGATCCAAACATTTCCCACAATCCAAGTGGCTCCAATCCAAGGCCCCATTTACCCTTCAGAATTATCCAGGATATTGTAAAGGCCATGATTGGGTCAATTATAATTTTCAGGAGTATTGAATTATTGTGCACAATTTCTGGATGTATTCTACAGACTGATGTACAGTACATTTCCCAGAGGCCATCTCTCCTCCAGCTACTATATGTGTCCTGACATGCTGAAATATGTCTGTCCCTTAATTAACTGTCAGATTAATTAGATCAACACCAGATGACAGGCAAAATGTTGCTTTTGAAGTCTCTCGCTAGGGGAAGTAAATCGAAATGGATCTTTCTCACTGGGTGCATGTCAAAAGCAGGTGGTGAAGTCTACAGGTGGCGATGTCACTGTTATTGTATATGGCAATATGTGTTATCTCAAACTGATTTACGTGGATGTTATGTTTGCATGTCACGATGCGTCAAAGCACTGCTCCAAATGTAAGCGCTCTGTCTACCCCAGCAGGAAGAAACGTTCATTTCATCCTTTTCTTTGAAGCCGAAGTGTTTCGGTATAGCCTAGAGATCCACAAAAACAAACACGTCTGCTCAGTAAAAAGCAATGCCCGTGTCTTTAGGCTTTTTAATATATATTTGATGTTTGGTGTAAGCTTGCATTAGCGGTTATTCCCACTGGCTATTAATGAAACATTTGACATTCACTAAACGTCAAATTTCAGTTCACGCAGTAGAATTTCATAGGGTTGGCTTTAATGAAATTCATGCATGTCATCAAAATGCAAGCTTAGCAGGAATTAGAAAAAGACAACAACTCAAGGCTGAAACTGTAAGGTTGGGTTCATTTCATTGCCTGCTCCTCTGAACGCTGTACATTCAATGACTAACTGGTTTTCTCCTTCCTGATTAGGATTGAAACAGAATTGATTTGATTTTATATGAATTTCATTTCAGAGTTGGCTTACTTTTTTGTTTTTTTCTATTACAGGCCTTTCCATGCATATCGACAGGAATTTATGGTAAGGAAGATTTCTGTTCATTCTCTAAACCTTTTCAAGTGTATGTATATGAGTAATTCTGAACATGTGCATGAAGAAGAATGTGTGTGGTTTAGATAGAAACTTACATGTATGCTGGCAATGTGTGCATATAATGTAGGGATGAAAGAGTCGATGATGAGCAAATTACCTCTACAATCTTTTCATGTCTTTAAATTCTCCTAGCATTGGATTCTCCCTTTCATTGTCAAAATTGGCTCTTGTTTTTTAGTTTTTTTTTTTGTTGTTGTTGTTTTTAGAAAGAAGTGTGTTTAAGTCTGCATATATGCATAATGTGCCGGTTATGTGTGTGCATGTTTGTTCAAAAGTTTGTAGGTAATTTCTGAAAGAAGTCTCTCATGCTTATGTCTTATACGTCTCTTAGGCTTTTTTCTCTCAAAAATACAGTAAAAAGTTATTATTTAATGTAACTTCTTAATTAATATTTTATTTTGTTAAGTATTACTTAATATAATAATATATTATTTAATATATTTTTATTTTAATATATTTTAAGTAGAATTTATTCCTATGATGGAAAAGCAGACTTGTTTAGCAGCCATTATTTTAGTAATCATTATTTTCAGTGTCTTATGATCCTTAAGAAATATATATATATAGATATATAGATATATATATATTGGAATCCATGATACTTTTTTTCTGAATTCTTTTATGTATTGAAAGTTCAAAAGAACAGCATTGATAAATGTCTTTACCGTCACTTTTGATCATTTTAATGCATCCTTGCTGAATAAAAGTATGCAATTTAAAGAAAAAACAAAACCACTTGAACAGCAGTGTACAGTGTATGTGCGTGCATGTGTGAGATTCTGCCACAAGAAAGTGCCTTTGAGATCTCAGCACTTCAGAAAGAATGCAATTATGTTTGATTCAATAATCTGCAACCTGCCTCTCCAGCACTGCGTAATCGTTCAGATCATCACAGGGAGAGAAAGCATTTACTCTGAAAGCAAGAAGAACGCTCGAATATCATGATCAAAGAGCTAATAACCTAGAATACTTCCCAAACCTGACGTTTTCTTGTTTCTTTCGGCCAAAAAGACAGTAAACGCTCGTTTAGGAGGGAAATTAATTTCATACACCTGAGCTTTCATATGCTACCGTGGCAGTCACGAACGTTTGTTTTTAAAACATTCTCAAATAAGCTGAAGGACCATTTGCTCTCTTCTTCAATGTGAATAAGCGAGACAAACACGATCCATGCGGCCACGTCACCAGATTAACCAGCCCCACGCACCCTGATCCAACATGTAGAACTGTCACTCACAGCCAAGCGGAGCTGACACCCCATCTCTCTTTTTTGCTGCATCATGGGAGCTGAGGTCCAGGCTGACAGATGATCGGGGTACAGAGGGTAAGGCGTAAAGGGGCTGTTCTGTGGGGTTGGAAACTTGGACAGGAGGCAGGTAGAAAAATGAGGCCTCACTCCCAGCTGACAGTCCAATCCCTCAGCCCACACCATTAGCACAGGTAGAGCTTTCACACACATGGCGTATTGGAGGAGATGTCACACATAAACAAACTGGCACCCGCCGCCAGCAGAGGGGTTGGATAGTATGATAGAGGTTATTAAGTCTGACGCTCATAGCCTATCAATCAATGCCACGAGAGACGGGTTAAAACGGGTTATTTCTTTTTCAGTGAGGATGGGAAGGACTGGCAAATCTATCAGTGTCTTACATAGTGTGGACACAGGCAAAGCACAGAGGTGGACAAAGGTTGCATCATCCTTTACTCTGTCTGGATCTATCATTCACGGTTTTCTTCTTTTTTTCCAGGATATGCAATTTGTTCATTAAAGGCAACAGTTTTTTTTAGTGCCATGTGATTTTTTTTTTAAATTTATTTATTTTTTTTTAAGATTAAAATTGTAGTATTACAGCTCTGTTTTGAAATCTGAAATAGAAATCTTACACCCGTCGGTGCCAATAGCCTCATGGGCTGTGGGCCGACATGTAGCCCTGTTGCTTTTTCGGGTGTCCCGAGTTTGAGTCCCGGCTCGCAGACCTTTCCGTGGCCGCATGGATCGTGTTTTCCTTAATTCTTAAAAATGAAAAATAAGTGAATAAATAAATAAATAAACACCCCTATTATGAAATCTGAAAAAAGCTACAACTTTATTCTAGTAAACTTGACTTATTCTTTATGACTTGTTCTCAAAATATTAATGTTTTAATCTTGTAATGTTGCAAATTTATTGTAAAATGGATTATTGAGATTATTCTCAAAACTTTTTTTAATATTTATTTGTGAAATATTAAATTTTATTGTACATAAAGAAATGTTGTATTTTTTTTAAATTTACTTTTAAATTAAACATTTTTAAATGTATTTTTTAAATTATTTTTATATAATTTAATTACAAAAATATATAAGTCTGTTAATGCTGTAATATTGGGGGACAATAATAATAATAATAATAATAATAATAATAATAATAATAATAATAATAGTAGTGCTGTCTAATCAATTAATTATGATTAATCGCATCCAAAATAAAAGTTTGTTTTTACATAATATATGTGTGTGTACTGTGTGTATTTATATGTACATATAAATATACACACATGCATGTATATATTCAAGAAATATATGTAGTTTATATTTATGTTTATATTTATATATAATATAAATCATGTACACCGTACACACATTATGTAAACAAAACTTTTATTGTGGATGCTATTAATCACGGTTATTCGACTTGACAACAACAACAACAATAATAATATATATATATATATATATATATATATATATATATATATATATATATATATATATATATATATATATATATATATGAAATATTAATAATAATAATAATAATAATAATAATAATAATAATTATTATTATTATTATTATTATTATTATTATAATAATGTTATTATAACTATTAATATTGTCCCTAACCTCACTGCCATCATACAATTTTTATGTAGTACTGCACTACAGTATTTGCATCTGCCATCCATGCTAACATTTACCCAAAACCTACATATGAAATAGACAAAAGTGAAAAGTTTCAAAAGCAGCATAACTATATACAGAAGAAGAAAAATACTTTATATCCGGGGAGGAAAAAATCGGGGCCGGCTCCAGGCATGGGCAGGGGTGAGCTGAGCCCACCCAAATGACTGTCTTGCCCACCCAATCAGAACTAGGTAAAGATTGCGTTAATTATTTTTTATTTATTTTTTATTATTATTATTTTTCATTTTTTTTGTTTTATTTATTTATTTATTTATTTATTTATTTATTTTTGCAGTGATTAAAACCAATCTGAAGCGGACTGCGGCATTTTATTTTATTAGGCGCGCTGCATTCACGCGGAGTCTTCAGTCTGTCGCGGAAAAGCAGAGGCTGAGAACTCGAGAAAACGGGCAGAAATATTTGCGTGCTATCACGGCGAGTTTAATACATGAATATAGCCTACCACTGAAATTACCTGAGCACAGCAGTTGAATTAATTTTCAATAACGTGCATTCATTGCATGGACAGGGCAAGAACATAATATAAGCGTTTTAAAATGCATACAGTTCAGTTGAAAGCTTACCCCTTTTGACTTGCTGAATGTAAGAATGAAAACTGAAAGTAAACAATACTGAAAGAGCTTGTCCGATGAAAGTTGTGTTTATTTCTATAGCAACAGTCTTCTCGACTGTTTTATTTCAGAATTGTCATAAGATAAAAGTAAAACCTGTTGCATTTCATTTAAGACTATTAAAGATCTACATTTTCTGGTCTGCGCTTATCAATGTCACAATGATTGAGATGACCAATCAAATCAAAGAAGGTGAGCCTTACTGTTCACAGAAACCGAGTGCAAATTGCCGCGCTGCTCTTACTGAAAGAGTGCAGGGTACAATGTGAGTAGGCTAGCTAAACGTGTAATAGGTATTAGACAGTTGTTTTACGATTATGTAAATGACCAACAATATCCAATGATGCAAACTATTCGACATTTTTGGCAAATTCCGCCGTTTAGAATTGAAAGTAGGGCTGTCATTTACGTGATTCATGTAGGCTAATTCATAATTGATTGTGACGACAATAGCATTTTTCTGTTTTAAACATGTTAGGAGTACAACTAAAATTGAATGGTTGCATGTTTTAAAATAAAAAATATTATTTGCAGTTCAGATTGCTTAGGCTACTTTACAAAAATTCTTATCCTCGCTCTTTTAGCCTACTATTTTTTATTTTTATTTTTTTATTTTTTTATTTATTCACCTAAATCCATTTAAATTCTTTCTTTATTTAGTTTCTTTTAATAAATACAATTACCATAGAGTTCTGGTCTCAAAACAACTGGTCCTCCCAATGTTCTAGACATGATGGCCTTGTTTGGTATGAATAAAAAAAAAAAAAGGAAAGTTATTTAAAAAGAATCCAGTATAGAAACAATGATCCACAGAAAGAGAGCAAAGAAGGCTGTTTTTTTTTTAACCATTCAATAAAGAAAAAAAAGTTTATTTAGTTGTGAAAGTGCATGATATTCTTTGGTTCACTAGGCTACCCATTAAAGCATGATATTGCAACACTGCAGTAAAGTTGCATAATTAATATAGCAATATTTACAGCATAAATAACTACCCCCCCCCCCCCCCCCCCCTAAAAAAAATGCCCACCCAGGATATCTGCCAGCCCACCCTTCTATAGCTGTCAAGAACCGGGCCTGGAAAAAATCACTTTTATTCTTCAAAATCAGTTGTTCTCAGGCAGACAGAGAACTGTGCTGAGCATGTGTCTTTGCTCTTACCTGTTTTTGATCGAAGATATTTAGTGTTACAGTTGCCCTCGGCCTCCCCTGCAGTTATTCCAACTCTGACAACTTAAAGATGCTGTTCACAACTTCTGTGTGTAAGATTCATATCAGGAAAACTCCAATCCAATAGCCTTGAACCCCACAGGTTAATTCCTCCATCATTATTTTAGCCTGCAGAAAGAGAGACAGAGTCAAAAAGGAGAAAACTGCAATTACATTTGACCCATCCGGGCATCTTAACAGCCTCCTTCTTACGGCGCTGTCACAATCTGTCATGATATATCCAGCCCCGCCTTTAGATAAGCAACAAAGAGAAAATGAATTAGACGCCGGTTCATCTTTCACCGAAGCCTAGAGGAGAATATCTCGCTCTGTGCCCGTGAGGTTTAACCGCCTGATGACATTGTCAAGGAAAAGACAGGAGCTGTCTGACATCAAAACGTGTCACTCATTAGATTACTGTCATCGCCATTTGAAGAGAGCTCTTTATTGCCTCATAATCCAGCTCAATGTGGTATATTGACTTGAAGCATTCATCACCATATCAAGGTCTGGTCATTTAAGGTTTGTGTACACATGGTGATAAGGCATGATTTATTATTTATTTTCCCTTAGAAATCAACTCTAAAGACCTTCCTAAGGCCTTGTGGAGAAAAATAAGAGACAGTTTAATACAGCCATACTATATTACAAAAAATGCTCTATGAACATAGCATAGTAAGAAGCCAGATATTGATATTTGACATTCGACATCATTCGTGATGCATACAGTTCAAAAGTAATATTTTTAATGTTTTTTTAAAGACGTTTCTTATGCTCATCAAGCCAGCATTTATTTGATCAAAAATAGTCAAAACAGTAATATTATTAAATATTATTACATTTTAAAATAATTGTTTTCTATTTTAATATACTTTAAAATATAATTTATTCCTGGGGTGGCAAAGCTGAATTTTCAGCAGCCATTACTACAGTCTTCAGTGTTACATTATCCTTCAGAAATCATTCTAATATGCTGATTTAGTGTCAATATTGGAAACAGTTGTGCCACATCATTTATTTATTTATTTATTCATTCATTCACTTATTTATTTATTTATTTATTTATTTAGGAACCTGTATTGAATAAAACATATTTAGAACAGTATTTATCCATAAATACTCTTACAACATAAGAGATTTCTTTTGAAAAAAAACCATACAAAATCTTACTGATCCCATGTGTATATATATATATATATATTAGACTTATATTAGACATATATTAGACATACAGTACACAGATAGATAAAATATGAAATAGGTAAAATAAATATGTACATTTAAACTAGGGGTGTCAACGTTAACGCGTTAATGCATGCGATTAATCAAAAATTTTTAACGCGTTAATTTTTTTTTAACGCAAATTAATCATGTGATAATGCTTGACCCCAACTTCTTCCCGTCATCGCAGCGCAGAATGTTATCTATCGTTGTGTGATGAGGGTACAGCGAACCAGTGTTGCCAGGGTAACGGCACAAATGGGCTATTTTGAAAATACAGTCGCGGGAAAAATTACAGAGCCGCGGGTTGCGGTTTTTTTGGGCTACTTTTATAATGTACCGCGGCCGCCCAAAGTGTATATAGACAAATGAAAATTAAAATAGATCCTTTTACTAATGTGTATTATACTTGGAAAGTATACCTGGCAACTTAAGAACGGAGAGGCGGCTGTAACATCACAAACAACGTGAGTTTCAGTCAGAGCACACATGTTAGGGCTTTTACACAGCATAAATAAACATGACAACAGCCACTATAGATTATACAAGATAATAAACACACGATTACGATAGGATATGGTTTGTATGTGATTTTCATGAGATGAATGTGTACATCTGAAATGCTAATTTGTGCAGCGATATAAAAGGCTATAAAGAGCATATTTTAACAACAGTAAACGACCAAATTCCACATGTGATCGTAAAAGAAGGTTATTACAAACACTCGATGGTGGTTTAAAGTGAGTTCTGAGTAAAAGTGTACTATTAATCTCATAAATCGTCTTATGAAGTATGATGCTAATATTAGCTCTAATGCACCTGCAGAACAGGTCCAATTCTTCTTCATAATGCATTTTGTCATAATACTTCATGTAAGGTCGCAAGAAAATACAAGAAAAACTTTTGTTGTATTTATTTAGAAATACTTTTGATAATAGTTGGGTAAATGTATACTGGGATTGAAGCAATGTGGCTTGGTAAACGTTTTCTTACCAGTATGAAGACTGATGATGGCTGAATAAAAACAAAAGAATAATGATAAAAGAATAATAAGGATTATGTCTCATACCTGGCGGAAGTGTGAAAGGTTCTGTTTCCTTAAACTAGTTTGTCATGCATTTCATTTCAACACATTTACAGGTAAATCCTAGTATTTTAAATGTGCGATTAATCATGATTAATCACAGTCCATGACTGTGATGAACGCGATTAAATTTTTTAATCGATTGACAGCACTAATTTAAACATAATATTACATATTACATATTTCGTTATTTTAGATTTTATCTGTCATTCTATCTGTCTGTCATTCTAAAGTCTATAAACCTTTCCTATTTGACTTTTAAAACAATTTTAAACTTTGAATTGTAATTCAGTGTCCTTTTTACAACATTATATAAAAAAACATAAATAATTTGTAAATAAAACAAAAATTATTGGAGTATGGTTTACATGAAAATACTACTTCAGTTCTTCTGCTTCAAAATGTCGTATTTAATTCAGTGTATTACATGCCGTTTTTTGTAATTATGAAATTTACTAGTAATTTCTGAGTGAAAATTGTTTTGACACCAATTTTTTTTTTTTTTTTCTTCAGTGTACCTCAATTCAAATTCATTTCTAATTCTGAAATAATTTAAAAGTTAAAAGCCATTTTCAGTTAATTTCTGAATGATACACAACCCTGTTTGACAAATATTTACCTTTAGTTGAACAAGAGGTCTGTTGACACTGAGAATTTTTAAAAAAAAAAATTTTTTAGCCTGCGACTCTGGTGGTTTGAGATAGGTAGCTGTAATCCAGACAATGCATCCGAATGGCTGTTTGGGATCAGCCGGGGTCAGCAGACTAAGTGTCTTCACTCAGTGATTCCCCTGTCCATCTCTGTAGTGGATTAGGGCCGAACCCCTTATCTCTTTACCTTGATATGGTACAGGTTTTTCTCTCAGGATAGCGCTGTATTTAAAGCCTGAGGTTTATGCTGGGGAGTGGAAGTGTGCACACAGGCTTAGGGAGGGAATCTTTTATGATCACATACTGATGTGAGGGTATCTCAGCACAAGCAGGAAAAAGGAAATCTTAGCGTTGCATCTAGGGAAACGGATGAAAGTTTAGTGTTTTATACTTTCATGGTTTTATCATTGTCAAGATTGACACTGCTTGGGGAAGTTTTGAGGGTTGAGGACATATTTTAGAGATCACAGTTGTTTGAGAGGAATCTAAATCTACAGCCCTACGGCAACTAGATTTTATATTTCAGCTGAGCTGTGAACTCGCTGTCTGAATTGAAAGTGACACGAGAGAAAGATTGGGTGCAGTAAGATGGTAAACAGGCAAGAAATTTCAATTGCATGTGACAACAGTATACAGAGTGTGACATTGTTAAGCTAGTAATGTCTGATTCGTAAACAAGTTGAGTTTGAGTTCTTTTTTATGAATTGGTGAAAGTGTTTCATGAATCTGTCTGAATGAACTCACTAGTTATCGGTCTGAATCATAGAGATACTATATGTTGAATGAATCAGACATCCAGACAGCTCAGATGTTATTACTGAGTTAACAACTGACTCCCGCACTGAACATCAGATCAAGAGTGAACAGTTCTGACGCTAAATTCTGATTGGATTGATGAGCTGCTTTCATTATTATTGTAAAGTTATAATGTTGTTTGGGAACCATAAAAGACTACAGAACTATTCTTGTTTGATACAATGTAATTGGTTTGTTTCTTTGTTTGTTTGATTGTTTTTTTTTTTTTTGTTTTTTTTAATACTAGGGTAGATCTAATAAAGAGGTTTCCAGGTTATATTTTACCTCAAAAATCAAAAGGGAAAAAATTAAATATGTAGTACAATTTTGCATTAAGAAAACACGTCAGGAATTTATTTATTTATTTATTCATTCATTTATTTATTTTCTGTTTGTTTGTTTCATTTTTGAATTTAGTTTTATCTTTTGAATTATTTTCAGGTTAATAATTTTTACCCAGTACTCATTACGTTCTCATTATTCTAATAGGATTCTCATTCTTAAAAAAAAAAAGGTTATAAATATAATGATATATATATATATATATATATATATATATATATATGTAATATAATAAAATTCTTACAATAATGTGGATAATCATTAAAAATAATCAGAAAGGCAATTACATTTCAATAATGATAATTTTTGGGTAAATGCACTTACTTGTTCTGAAAACACAAAATAATAATAATAATAATAATAATAATAATAATAACTGCTTTTTTCTGTAACTGTTTTCAGTTAAATATACATTTTTGCATGAAAAAACAAAACAAAACAAAACAAAAGTAGTATTAATTACTTTGTAGCATGTTATTAGGCCCATATGTAGTGGGAGGGTTGATTTCACATTGGAAAACAACAGAATCACCATAGGAAATGCTGCTGCGTTGTGTGTGTGACATGGTTTAGTGAAAAGTAAATGTTAGGTGATCATTTTAGCATGTGGGACAAAAATGTCACCACCAATACATATGGCTTTTCAAGGTCACACACTGACAGGCCTGGTTTGGCCATCTATTTGTGTGTCTCTATCCATTTGGGATGTGGGTCACATCTTGCTAAGTTTTTTCCACCAGCATTATTCTTTAAAATCTGCTGCTGGTCTTCTGCAGTACAGTATAGTTCACAGTTTCTGTGAACATTCACTAAGACAACATGTGTCTGTCTGAACCTTCATCCACTAGCTGACACGTTCAGCTTCTTACATTTTTATGAGTCCTGTACCCACGGGTCCGGGTGGACACATGTTATAATGATTTGGTTGGACATCACCTCCATCACCTTTTCTCCCATCAGGTAAATCATAACCATTTCAAAGTTCTTCTGTCCTTCCAGGTCCTGCGGTTCTGGCTTAGCTGTTTTCAGTTTATTGTTTTCCATGTTAATTATTTAGTAGCTTCTACCAGTGTCCATTCAAACACAGTTCATATAAATATGAATTGACATGGGAAAATCCAGCTTGCTGTTCTGTATGTTGGTGCATTCTTACCTATAAAGTTAATAATTTAAGATGGGCTCAGAAGTTTCTTGAAGCAAAATGACAATCATTAAAAATTGTATTTTATGATGTTTTCATTCTGTAACCATTTTATTACTTTAGAAAAGTTAATTAGTTATGCATTTTATAGAGAAATATCTGATCTTCTTTTAATGAAGCACATAAAATCCTCATTTTTCCATAAAGCAGTAATAGAGTAGGAAATGAAATGATTTGATTAGATATAGATGAATATGGCACCTTCAGACAATAACAGAAAATGTGAATCATTCACTAAACTAACATTTCCTCTTTGTGCAATTTGTTTTTAAAAATATAATTAACTTGGCAAAGTAAAACTATTATATTATATTATATTATATTATATTATATTATATTATATTATATTATATTATATTATATTATATTATATTATATTATATTATATTATATTATATTATATTATTTTTCAGTTGATGCGACAGACTAAAGTTTCAGCCTGAGTTTTCTTTGAGAATTTGGCAGACCTTTTCGCATTGCTTTATGGGTAACCAGTTAAAGTCAGTTGTGCACTATAAATCAGATTGCATTATGGGTACACAACAGTGAACTATATATGGAATGAAATTGTTCACTAAGAATTTGGACAGCACTACAAATTGCTGACACCCTATATAGTGCACTGTAGAGTCTCTCTCCCTCTCTTGTGAAGTAAAGGAAATCCCTGGAGCCCTCATCAGCAGCCCATACACTGGTGGGCATCCATCAGCTGACAACAAATCTTTTTGAGAAATATTTCATTGTGACCATGAATCTGTATTTTGCATTATTTTTATGCCAAAATATATTTTTTTCCCAGTGACAACTAAATTATTTAGTTGTTTTTCCTTTTGAATGTATAGCACTGTATTCAGGATGAGCCTTCACCCAAAAAAAAAACAAAAAGAAAACATGATTTTATTTGTGTTGTATATTATTTATATTTGGTGGCGCAAAGACAGAGTCACTACTTTTCCTTAAAAAAATTAAGAAGAAATGAATAGCACTTTTTTGTCCTCTTACTGTTTGAGAAAAGATCATTTTTATGCTGTCCTTTTTAATATAAGTTCAAGTAAGGTTTCCTTTATGATTATTTGATTGCACATGCTGAGATGTTTTAATCTAACAATGCTTTTGTGCATTTTTCGTGATTGCAATGCATAAGGTTTATACTTGACTGCATTTTTCTCTCATCTCAAATGTTTTGCTTTTCTGTGGATCCACTATAGCATGCATAGTTGCATTTTCGTCACACAAAAACTCCTGAATCCAAAGATTTGATGTGTATCCACTAAAAAAGAAAATCCTTTCCATGGAGGATTTCCTTGTAGTTTGAGATTGATCTGTGATGTTTGTGTAGAGAGGGCATCTCTCAGACATGTATGGAAAATGTTAAAGGGGTCATATGATGGTGCTAAAAAGAACATTCTTATGTGTATTTGGTGTAATGCAATGTGTTTGCGTGGTTTAAAGTAAAAAAAAACGCATTATTTTCCACATATTTTACATTATTTTATCTCCTCTAAGCCCCGCCTTTCTGAAACGGGTCGATTTTTACAAAGCTCATCGGTGTGAAACAGCGAGGTGTGCTCTGATTGGCCAGCGATCCAGTGCGTTGTGATTGGCCGAATACCTCAAGCGTGTGATGGAAATGTTACGCCCCTTACCATAATATGAGGCTGCGTCCCAAAACGACACAAATACATTAAAAGCCATTTTAAATGAGGCATTTATTGCATCCAGTGGGGACATAATTACTGATTATAATGACTTATACTGTCTTTTTACGCGTCGCGTTGCATCGTGCCGCGTAAACATTACCATGTCTGCATTTGTGATCGGAGAAACACAAACAACAAGCACTACTTGCACTCGTGTTTGAATAGTAAGTAGTAGATTCTTTAAATAATAAAACGTACTTACTGTGAGTCAGAAGCGCCACACTGTCCTTGTAAAGTTGGAACTGCCTCACTTTTGAGTAAAAGCCTTTCTGCATGTAACAGTCGTGGTCCAGCAAGTGCTGTGCGAGTAAACCTCACTCCCCTGATCTCAAGAGGCGCTCTAGCGACTGACTCTAGAGGCCATGGCCTGTAGCTCCCGTGCCAGAGACCGGTTGCACACAATGTTCAGAAAACAATCCTCCGTGAAACTCGAATATTTGTGTTGTACTGCTCTGGGACAGTGCAAATCTTATGCAAAATCTTATGCAAATCTTCCCACATCGTGACATAGAGATGTGGGGGCGTGTTAGAACGAGCCGTTTTAGGTAGGTGTGGCAGACTCTTAACTTTAATAAAGAATATTTCTTTGGATTTGAGACTTTAGTCTTTGCAACTTTACAGATCGTCTTTATGCACCAAGAGCTTTTAACACTCCAAAGAGAAAGGAAAATTTGAAATCGCATCATACGACCCCTTTAAGCAGTCTGAAGAGAGACGTTTGATCAGAGGAACCTCTCAGTGAGCTTTGACTGTTAACTCGGTTAGCTCTGACCTCTGGTGAGCCTGTCTATATCTCTACAGACAGACATAACACGGCTCTCAATGACCTCTGTGGTTCTCTCTCCTTCTCTTTCTCTTTTTCTTCTGTCTGTATAATTAATGCCCGTGAAGCACATCAATTTACATTAAAAACAGAAATACACTGAAGACATGATATGAACATGAGTGTAGTGCCTTCTGCCTTGTTTTCTGCCCTTAAGACATTGTGATATGCATCAGAGTTCTCTCATAGGGACATATGAATAACAAGTCTATGAATATTTATGCAATAAACAGTTAAAGTTCATAACACTTTAAATAAGGGAGAGCAACACTTTTTCTTATCATTTGTTTAGCCTGAAGTTTAGATATTTTGCTCTATTAGCTTTGACATGGGTCAACAAACTTTACTCATGTCAATTATATAATTATGTGTGTGAGTTCAAATATATATGTATTGGAATTATTAAGATTTTGAAGTGTAAAAAGTCTCTTATGCTCTCCAAGGCTGCATTTACTAATGCAAAATACAGTAAAAACCATTAATAACTGTGTAATAACTAGTGATAACTGTGTTATATTTTAATAAAATTTAAAATGTAACTTATTTCTGTGATGTCAAAGCTGAATTTTCAGCACTCATTACTCCAGTCTTCAGTGTCATATGATTCTTCAGAAGTCATTCTAATTTGCAGATATTATAAATCTTGATATTTTTAGGTGAACTGTCATACATAGCCATTCAAAAGTCGGGGATAAGATTTTATATATATATATATATATATATATATATATAAATATATATAAATATATATACATTTTTTTCAGCAAAGATGCATTAAATTAATCAAAAGTGACAGTAAATACATTTATAATGTTACAAAAAATTATATATTCCTAATAAATGCTGTTCTTTTGAATTTTCTATTCATAAAAGAATCCTTACAAATGTATTGTGGTTTCTACAAAAGATTAAGCAGCAAAACCTGTAACAATAAGACACATTATTAATAATTTATCACCAATAATAATTGCATTAATTTACTGCCTGTGCATTTGTGTTAAATCCTGCATTTGTCCAGAGCCACTGATCCTGAAGGAAGTAAAAAAAAAAAAATTAAAAAAAAATTAAAAAATTCCCAAATCTCCAGTAATCTATTAGAAACTGATTTTCTATTTTAACCCCACAAACAGCTCTGGTCATTTTCAGATCAATATGAATGAAAGACTAATCTAAAACAGCTATTTTAAGGGTTACCTGAAGAGCCGGGAAGCGTCACATCAAGCATTTGTTTGTAAATAGTAATTTTTTCTGTTTCTCTGTGTTTTGTTTACTGTGAAAAGGACCCAAAAATGTGCTTGTGTTCATATTATTCTGGACGGAGATTATTCTCAAGAGAGATAATAGGTTTATCAGTTTCTCACGCACATTCTTGACCCAAAGTTCAGGTCTGACGGCATCCAGCCAGCAGAAGAAATCAGTCAGTGATTCTGCCTGTCAGAAGGAGAGAGAGCTAGAAGACAGCAGGAGCGTACAAACAGGGAACAGATGGAGCAGAGACTGACAGGATAGGGTTGGTGTGAGACTCCCTCATTTCCAACGGATCCCCAAATTATTTGGTGTTGAAAGGCCCAGACAGGACGTAAGGAGACACGGAGAATGCAATGTCAGGCTGCTCAGCAGATAGAGAGGTGAAACAGTGAAAACATCTCTGAAGCCGTGTGTTAATTACGTCTCCTATCACCCTGGTGTCTGAGAGCTGAGAGGGACCTTCAGGGTCAGTGCCGCCACTCGCTGAGCAACAGATTGGTCATTTGTACCAAATGGGTGCTTTTTGGGTCCCAGTTTAATTTTTATATTATAGCATTCTGACTAGTTAATTTTTGTATGTATAAACTGCATAAGTAACTATTAAGATATATACACTCAATTCAAAAGTTTGGGGTCAGTAGCATTTTTTAAAATGTTTTTGAAAGTATTTTCTTCTGCTCACCAAAGATGCATTAATTTGATAAAAAGCACAATAAAACAGTAATATTGTGAAATATTATTATTAGTAGTAGTAGTAGTAGTAGTAGCATAATTTAAAATAACTGTTTTAAAATTATGACAGAACTTAATTTTCAGCAGCTGTTACTCTGCAGTCTGTAGTGTCACATGATTTCAGAAATCATTCTAATATGCTTATTATCAATGTTGAAAACAGTTGTGCTATTTATTTTTTTATTTATTTTATTTTATTTTTGATACATTTAAAACACTGATACATTTTTATCTGGATTCTTTAATGAACAGAAAGATTGAAAGAACAGTATTAATTTGATCATATTTTTTTGTAGCATTGCAACATTTTTATTGCAACTTATAATCAATTTTTATGCATCTTTTCTGAATAAATATGAATTCATTAAAAATAAAAATGAAAAATGAAAAAAAAAAAATCTTACTGACCCCAAACTTTTGAATGGTAGTTTATATATTTTACCAATATTTTTTATTACATATAATTTTATATAAACAGTAATATAACTTATATATTACAGCATCTTGTCTAGATTATTTATTTTGCATGAATTATTAATTTAAAATATTTAAGATTTCATAGAATATTGAAATTATATTTAAGAGTTTATAGAACATTGAAATTATTTTTAGCATTATATTTTCCAGCAGGCTTTAAAAACAATCTTGAGAACGCAATTAACTAAACTCATCTCGCACAATCCAATTTCTTAACACTAGAACGCTAGATCTGTTCGAATGTTTAAATGTGCTTTAAACTGACCTTTTTAAAATGGAAAAGGCACTTGTTTGATGACTCCTCCTCCTCCTCTCCTTCAGCGATATTAAATATTAATCTCCTTCAATCTATTTATTCTCAATCGATACGCTGTGTTAACACCAAGACTGCTTTCCCATCTCGACTCCAGCTCTGGTGATTAATATGGCAGTTAGTGGCATCATCTCTTACATTTACTGGTCAATGTGTCATTACTTTCTCATCAAGATTGTGGTGTGACGACCCCGGCACCTGCCACAGATGGCAGAACAGTGTAAATGATCATGTCGAAGCAACTTAATGGATCAGTAAATCTACAAGGAATTGGCAAGCACCCGTGATAAATATAGCTAATAGACCACATTTTGGGTTGCGAGATGAGAATGTACAAACAGTCATGTGAATTATATAACAGCGGAGGTGCTGGTTTAATAAAATAGTGGGCGTTTTTTGGACAAATAAGTAGTGAGATTGTTCAGTGTTGGATTTGTGTGCATATTCAACAGACTGTTGTTTGTAGTAACTGCTGAAAGTGTGGAGAGAGTTGAGCAGCAAACAGCCATATGGAGATGTTTGCGCAAGTGTTAAAGTGTGAGTACATATGCTAGTCTATGGCACGATTTCAAAGCTGAATCCTTCTCCTTCCTATCCGCAGGTTTTCCCAATGAGCCGGCAGCAGAAATCGCCCTGAAGACCGTGCAAGACTGGATCCTAAGCAACCAAGATGAGGTAGGAGCAGTAAACCATTCTTAGTTCACAGGTCCTCGCGCTTCAAGTTAGAGGAGAACACGGGGTTTGAAGGGCAGATTTTTTTTTTTTTTTTTTTATAATAGGAAATGCTTGTGAAGAAAAGGAACCGGAATCCACAGTCCATTTCTCTGATGGAAAATCAATTAAAGCTTACAGCTCTTCCAGGAGGAAAATGTGAAGTGGCAACTGCTCTCTTCAATTGTCATGTTTGTCTCTCTCTGTCTCTGTATGTCTAGTCCAGCTGTTTAGCCACTACTAAAGAGGTATGATTATGCTTGGATACACAACTTTGAGGTTGAGCACTTTTTAGCAAAGCGTTAATGACCTGTCTATTCTTATATCTGAGACGCCAGGTCTAGGCAACAAATTCCTTGTGAATGCCTTGATCATCTGTGCAGCTAGTTACCTTCACACGCTTTGAATTCTAAAGCATTTCAGCTTGAGTAAAGTCCTTACATAGTCTGTTGGCTTTTTAAACGGGATTGTGCTGCTTATTCGGTGCATGAAGGTAGGGGGGAAGTGTGAATAAAATAAGCAAAATGAATTTGTAAATCAATGAAGTCATTACAGTGCTGTTGAAAGATTGATCGCGTGAATGTGTAGAGATGTTGACAGGTGGATGTGCTAATTAAGTGTTTGACTTGACAGGTTTATTTGTGATTATTTACGTCATTGTCTTTTCATAAAGATTGCTTCAGTATGTTTAGACCAAATTGACTGTACAAAGCATATTACGTGATTTGTTTCGACTGTCGTAGAAGTGGATAAATGGAATCCCCCTTAACTTCACATTAACTGAAGTACAGCTGCTAACCTGCCAGTTAATCATCCTGTTGTTAGAATGAGCAAGATCAGTAACTCAATCACTCAGCAATCATAAACTGTAATATTGTGCTTGCTCTTGAGTTATTTGACTTTGATGATGACAAGTGAGTGGTACTGTGACAGAGTTTTTCAACGGGGGTCTGTTGACCCCTAGTGGAACATGAAATAATTGCAAGGGATGATTTTTTTAAAGGTATAAAATAACAGATTAGTATGTATTAATACATATCATTGCCACTTTTCTCTTACAGTTCAGAAATTTTGCACAATATTAGCATAAATCCTTATCATTTAGTGACTTTGCATCAATTAGGGACAACAGAAACTGTGTAAATACATTTTATTAAATATAAAATGAATCTATTGAGGATAAAAAACCTACTATTTTATAAAGCATCTTTAAACTGTGTACTAATTTGTCTGTTGTGTTCTAGCTTTAATTGGCAGTCAATCAGTAAAGCTGTAAGGATGTGCTCAATAATCCTAAAAAAAGAAACCTGGGCCAAGTTTAATTTAGTAATCAGGCATCACAGCTGCCAAAGGGGCATCTGACTGTGACGTGTATTGCTAATTTTATGTAAAAATTGAATAATTTTTCTATTAAAATATATATCCATGCTGAATGATGAACTTAATAATTGAATAAAGCTTTCCTCTCTGAATCTCAGACTTTCAGTCATGTAACGCTGACACTGACTTTGTTTATATACTGCTATAATCCATCTGTTGACGCCATTAAGACACTGCAGTTAGGAATTTGCCTTGTGAGCAGTTTTTTCCTATTATCTTAATCCAAGTAAGCTCATATTTGCAATAAACAGAATTAAATTAAGACTTCAGACTGCTTGTGAAAGACGTGTAGCAGCTACAATACTAACACTTTGCTTATGGATGTGTTGCTCAAGATTATGCTCAAGAAATCCTGGGTTTCCTATAAGTGAACAGCATTAATATGCAACTTTGTTCATTAATAAGGATGTACTCTGTATAAGAGGAATATAAATGGAGTAGTTCTATGAACAACCTGTAGTCACACACTCACCTAGAAAAGCATAGAAACAAATAAAACTTTGTGGGTGCCACTCTCATTCCTCCGGGTTTCTCAGAATAGATTGCATAACAGATTTCTGGGCTGCTTTTATTGAGTGGCCTTTACCTGTGGGAACAGAGGGCAGTTTAATTTATTGTGATTGTTGGGCCAAAGCAAAGCCTGCAGGTTGATTGTAAACTGAAGGGAAGTGAGGATTAATGACGGAGTATTTAGCCAGAGAGGACAAATGCAGCAAGAGCCGTAAGAGGGATTTATTGTTCTTTTCTAATGGCATGTCTTCACGCCAAGTGTTACCTGATCTTTTTACTGACTTATAACATTGCTTGTTTTTTTTTTTTGTTTTTTTTTTTTTTTTTTAAGTAAAAGTTTAGCATTGCAATTTGAATTAATTGCACCTGCTGATAGTGTTTTTCCCATATATTTTCTACATTTTTTATTTTTTATTTTTACCATATTTCCATGCTGTCTGCATTATTTTAGGAATTTCTTATTATTATTCTTATTATTTAGGCACTTTATCTGGCCCATTGTATTGGATGATGATCAAATGACGAGTGCCTTTATAACCCCCCGGCCCCCCTCCTCTTCTTGTGAGATTTTGATGCCTTTTATAGATACAGATATCACTAGGCCATTGTTCTGATAGTTAAAGATGCTTGATGCTTTACAGTGATCTTCAGAAGGGAGATACTCTGATAATGCTCTGGTAATATTTCAACATAATGATAAAGCTGAGCATACGTACTCCTCTAAAATGATTCCTAAATTACTTATGGAAAAGGGCAGCTGCCTGAAACTCTTTATTTGATGTTCCCTGCTGATTGTTGCAGATGTTATCACAGTAATATTATTTCTGTTGAAGGGATAGTTCATCCAAAATTTAAAATTGTGAGTAAATGATGACAGAATTTTCTTTTTCAGTGAACTATTCCTTTAAGCTCATTAGAATAAGGGGCCGTTCACACAGAACATGTTTTTCCATTCCATTACGCTACTTTTACATTGTTTTTCTATGTAAACATGCACTAGATGGAAATGTATGACCATTGCGCTCACGTCTTGCGTCTTTTGCAGCATCTCTCATATGAGCGCCGCATTTTTAAGATGTCATGTCAAGAATTTCAGCTTTTACATGCATCAGTGTCACATCAATGTCAGTTCCAAAACAATGGACCAATCAGAAGACCCTGGAGGCGGGGCAAGTGTTGGAAGCTTTTGTTTACGTTACCAAGTTGGCATGGCAGTTGTTTTATTTGACAACAACATTACGGAGGAGGCATTCTGTGCTGCGCTTCTTTAAGAACCATTCCTGAGTGCTGCGTCTGACATCTTTAGATGCAAAGATGCGTTCTGTGTGAACAGCCCCTAAGGCAATGAAAGCCCACAAATGATGCAGCTCATCCTCGTTAAAACATTGTGAGTTTATAGATTTCGCTTTGTTATGCTAAAGAAAATCACAACTTATAGTATAGTAAAGAATTATCTTATTTAGCTGAGGAAAATATATATATTGGTACAACTGCCATGGTACTCAGGGGAGTCCCCTAAGCTTCAACTTCCAGAGAGAACATTTTATAGGTAATATGAATGACTCCACTCAGATCTTTCACAAAATATTTAAAGATTCATCTCTGTCCTTTCCAGTCAGTGCAAGAGTCAGGAAAAGAGAGATGAGTTATAAAATGCCTGACCTGCAAACCTCCAGTAGTCTAGAAGCCAAGCAGCGAAAAACTGAGAGAAGATGAGCATTTGACACGAACATGTGTCTAGGTCCACAGACTTTTGCAAATTCTATTCTATTCACTAAATTCCATTTTCTCAGGTATCCCAAAATACACAGTTGAAACCCCATGCAGGAAGGGTAAATTGCTGTGCTGATAGCATCTCTATCCATAACAGTGAGAATGCCATTACGGGCTTGGCATGTGAGAGGTGCATTAGTTCATCGAGAGCATCCCGGGACGTAAGTGCATGTATGCACTACACTGTTAACTTCACAATAAGGTGCATTAGGGCTGGCTTGTAAATTAGAGCCCAGGCTCTTAGCCACCTTAAGATGCCTCCACTTATATGTGTAATATATCATGGTACAGCCGTGCCGCAGCACCTCACACTCCGACGATTGTGATTGATGACTGAAGGTTAACCTTCGCGGGCCAGGGTGTATGTTCACTATACCGCATTGGGGAAGAGTAATGGAGATGGGGTTTTCTGATGGAAGCTGGGCTGCAGTGAGAAGGGGGTTGGGTTCTTCCTGCAGAAAAACATTTTAGAATGCTTTATTATTATTATTATTATTATTGTTATTATTATTATTATACTTTATACTTTTTTTTTTTACTTTTATTCAAGCAAGCATGCATTAATAAGAATGATGGATTGCTGTAGATTCGACATAGAGATTCAACTTTGCAGAAACTATATTCCCTCGTATTAAAGGTAACTTCTTGAAAATCCTACCCACACAAAATAGTGTTACAGACACAAAAGGGACCATAAAAATACATACAAGCACCTCATCCCTCTAGGTTTTGGGGTCACGCTCACTCTGGAGGTTCTTCTTTTAATATGAGATAGATTAGCTTTGTGTTTATCCCCTGGTCCAGCTCACCATGGCCCTGCTAGATTTACAGAGCTTCACAGAAGGCATTTGTGCCCTGCGTGAAATCATTCTGAAAAGCCAAGCAGTAGGTGTTTTTTTTTTTTTCTCTATTGTGTTAAAGTTGAGCAAAAGCGGACGAGCATATCGTCTGCAGCACTGCATGTTCCAGCTCTGTCATGATCTCTCACATCTGAGGGCATCAAAGTAGGAAGTCACGCTTTCATCTGCTCTTATAAGTCCAGACAACACTGCACCCTCTTTCTCTCGGATGTATTTCTCATCAGTATGACATCAGTCTGATTTCTATATGACAGACTGTGGCAGCCGTAGACATTCATTGAGCCCCCTGCCCCAACCAACATGATGAATCAATTACAGTGACTGCCTTGTTTTCAGAGGTTTAGTAAACTATATGGCTCTATTTCAGTGCTTCTTAAAGTACAGGTTCCTAAACCAAACTGGGTCACGCACCTGTAAATGTTCAGTCGCAGCATGTTTTAATAATATGTGCAGTTATTTCTTTAGTAAGGTTAACTGAAATGGCAAAGAGCAAATGTGCTCTTTTCATTCTATTCTTCCACATAGCTACTGTGAACGTTTGAGCTAAGCATCATATCTTGCAACAATATTGTTTTTCCAGTGCAAATATATCGTTTTTTTTGTTTGTTTGTTTGTTTTGTTAAAAATCGGCTCATTTAAGCTTCTTTCATTTTGTGTATTTAGTTTAGTGTACATTGTCTGTTTAGTGTAGTGTACATATTATATTACATATATACATATATATATATATATATATATATATATATATATATATAAAACCTCCAGAGTTAGCGTGACCCCAAAACCTAGAGATAAGGTGTGAGATAAATAAAATAAATTAATTAAACACGTTAAATACTTTCAATTTCCATAAATCTCAGATTCATTTTATTATGCATCGCTTCCATCTTACAAATTGTGCAGGGTTATGGGAAGAACAACTGTGGCATTTCATCTAAGAAAAAAAAAATCTCAGCGTGATTGCAGCGGCCTTTATCGGGGCTGTTATACTGCCTGGAAAACTCTGCTTCAATCACAGCCACTGATTGTCCATATGCCACCAACGTGCTGCTTCTCTCCGCTGCATCAAGCAGCTCCAGTCATCTGTTTGCTTTATTTCCCATTTTCACATCTAATTCAGTGTAATTCAGACCTACACTGCTTTAATCTGCCGGTGAAAAATGCAGTGTGACACTTTATTTGGCTGCCGCCTCTAAATTTGTAACCAGCAGACGGTTTAATACAGCTTCTCGGACCCTGTTCCAGACGGCCCGCATCACCCACACGGCTCTGACACATGAAACAGATTGTGGAGATTCCCCCCTAATAAAACCTTGACTGAACCGGGAATCCATGCCATGCTCCGAGAAACTAAGCGTTACTAAGGGATGCTGTTGTCACTGCACTTGTGGCTTTTAAGGACTGTGGTCATTTTTCCTCCTGTTTTATTTTATTTTATAAACATGTTTGTTTATTTTATGCCATCTGTCATTTAAGGGATGCGGATAATAAATGCAATCCCCCATAGGAGCTCCGAATGCTGAGATTGAATGGCTAATAGAAACAAATGCCTGTCGTGATGGCGTGATTTGCCATCCAAATGGTAAATATCATTTCAAGTTCACCAGGGACTGTGGCAGGTAAGACTGTAATATGACATCAGGGAGATAGTCGATGTCATTTCGGCAAGGAAGATATATTGAAAATGTCGACCGGAGAATAGGGCAGAATGGCTTTTCGTTGTGGCTATTCCAAATAAACAGCTACGTATATAGCTACGTATATATGTATATATGACCTATAATCATCATGAGGCTCAAGTTCAAGTAAATAATTAAATAATTAAAAACTGATTATTCATGTAACATTTATATGTACCACATATGTATATGCTTGCTAGAGTATTGAGTAATTAAAAAATACTAATAATTTTCTAACATTTATTTAAGAAAAAAAATATTTTGATATTATTATATTGTTTTAATGAACTGGTCTCATTGATCTAGTATACCACCTTTATCATTTTCAGTTATTTATTTGTTTCTGTTTTAATCATTTTGTTTTTTGGTGGTAAGCAGTAGTGCAAAGTCTAAAGGACACTTTTTGAGACTGATCCAATTGCCTCCATGTTTAATGTTAGTCATTTTTGAAGGTTTTGTTTCAGTTAGAAGGCAGTAGGCAGCATGGTAGCTCACTAGGTTTTGGAACAGATCTAAAGTGTTTTTAACTTAAAGGTGAAGTGCTCTTTGGTGTGGAACGGTTCGTATGTCTTTCATTGCTGTAGGTGGACACTGGAGACCAGGTGGGGGCGTTCACTGGTTGCTAGGCGGTACGGTTCAGTTCAGGTGAAGTCAGTGAGAAAGACACGGAAATGTCAGATGTTTCTCCTCAAGGTGCTCACCGAACTGAGACGCTGACATCTCTTTTGTATCTCACGTTGGTGTCACACCTGCCATCACTATGCTGAAATCTGTGGTGTGCAGACACATCCTAAGGCTAACCCATAAGACTACTACTGCATTCAGAGTAGCTGCAGGCCTTATTTTTTTTAAGTTATCTGGCCTTACTTTTCAAGTTTGGGCCGTGGTTCCACAGAGAAACCTGCTTGGGTGAGGTCAAGAACAAATTATAGATACTCACGTTGTTGTATATACACACACTACCATGATGGAGTAGCCGGTAGTCCATGCTGGAGTCACTCCAGGGTTCTGCCACCAGAGACCTCTTTAAGCATTTCTCACTTGTTCTCGGCGTGTCCAATCAGAGCCCACAGTGCTGAGGGTGCACTTTTATTTTCCTCTCTACTGACATGGAACTATCTGTCTCAATAGAAGAGGTCATAACCTGTTTATCTAACATGGCCCTCTATTACTTATTCACTGTCCCAAAACGAAACAGCTGGGGCTTTCAGAAAATTTGCATTAGCGGTGGGATGTGTGATGCTATGTGTCAGCCGGTAGTATTTAGCTGTACTGTTTATACTGTGGTAGATATATTTGCACAGATGTCAGTGGACAGGTTTATTCCTGTTTATTTTCTCTTATGCTCACTAAGGCTACATTTATTTGACCAAAAATGCAGTTAAAAAAAAAAAAAAAAGTCATATTTTGAAATATTTCAATTTAAATTTTTGATTTTTTGCTTAGAAAACATGTATTCTTATTATCAGTGTTGAAAACCATGTGCTGCTTTATATTTGTTTAAATCATGTTTTTACTGTCGCTTTTGTTCTATTTAATCCATCCTTGCTGAAATATAAAATATTTAATTAAAATAAAAGTATTAATTTAAAAAAAATCAGACTTACACACTGTTGAACAGTACTTCATATACACATTGTTGCACCAGTAGGTGGCGATTGTTTTTCAGTCAATGAATCTGTTTTGTTCAAATACACTGATTCATACAGCAATGTAACAAGTGGCTGTTTTAGGAGTAAATCATTGAATCATTCATTCAACCGATTCATTCAAAAAATGTGCAGCTAACTTTATTTTCATTGACATAGCAAAACCAAAGTAGCTGGCAATATTACATCTAACATGTATGTTTCTCAACATTATTTTCTTGTTTTTTTGAACTGTTGTACAAAAACAATATCACATGATCATGCGCCCTCTTTGTACTCCAATAACTTATCAGAAATGACTGTTGCTATTTCTCAGTAATGGATGTTTGGGTACAACAATTGTTGCACGAAGGCCTCGATATACAGCCATAACACATGTTTGTTATATTATTTTAATATGAAATCCGTTTTATACTATTATCTATATCTATAAATATCTCCTAATGTGCCCAACTACAGTAAGTTACATAGTCACCAGCATAGAGAATAGACTAAACATAAAGAGAATGATGACTGAATTAAATTGTTTGGATGCATCAGTTGTATTACAATCTTCATTACAATTCATTATAATCTTCAAGAGAAGGGCATCACCTTCACACAGTTATGTTAATTTTCCTTCTGTCTCTGTCAGTGTTTGACAGCCTTACATCACAGAAAACAGTGTAATTACATTGTCAGTGTGTTTTTTCTTCAACCTACACTTTTCATAATAATGATATTAGGAAATCTGGAAATGTGTGACCTTTTTTCTCACTCGTTGATAACAGCACTAAATGAAAGAAATAATGTGAGAACTGTAGCGTAAACAGGCAGTGAGGGTTATAATTAATCAGCGGATCATATGAGAGATATACATAGCCCAAGGTTACAGCCAATTGCTTTCACAGTGTCAATATGCCCTCCATGATATGCTCGCATGAAAATCAATTTCAGTGACGCCTCTGAACTCAGAAAGATAAAAGTTTATTTAAAAAGACCAATTTGACTGTTCAGTTCCATGCCTGGTTTAGTTTTGTCTAATACAGGAGAGAAACCTACTCATCAAATAAGACAGTTTTTGACCCTTATCACTCTTGATTAAAGAATTAGATATGATTTTAATGAGCTTTACTAATTACATTTATTGCACCCTCATGCTTTTTGTTGCCTTTCTGTCACAATTCTATAAGTTAACTTGCTTCCAAACTCTCGCACCTGATCCATAAAGTTTTCAGCGCTTATGCATATAGATCCCTTTAGACCCTTCTTATCAAATTTCTGTTCAATAGAGTGGCCTGGCTTAGAGAGAACTTACTGCAGAAACAACAGAGAGCCAGCACACATCCTCCAAAATAAAGTGATGACATCCTCGTCAGTGAGTCGTTTATCATAGGGATTAATTATGCTTGCTATCTGTGGCTCGCAGAAATGGAAGATTATGAAAAATGTAATGGCCACTTTTTTGCCTCTCTCCCTGGTGATTGTATTAATATGGATTAAGCCGTAAACCTCAGGCCTTAGAATGAAAAGACACTGGTCAGCATTTTCCGTCCTTCATGAGAAGGCGTCGCTATTATTGAGGATCTGTTGCATATCTTGACTGACAGGAGATTATGGAAGAATAGATCATTCTCAAGTACTTCAAGTACATTTCTTCTTGCCTCCTTTACTTTTTACTTTTCTTCCATTCTTCTTTCCTGCTTTCGTTCCTTCTTCATTCTGTCCTTCCTTTCTTTTTCTTTTTTTTGTTTTGTTTCTTAAATTATTCATTTTTTACTTATTTTCATCATTCCACTCTTCGTTTCTTCCATTTTTTCTTCATTTTTATTTTCTCTTTTCCTTCCTTGAAATTCTTCTTTCATTTTTTTCACTTTATTTCCTCATTTCTTTTATTTGTTATTTATTTCTTTTTCTCACGTAATTCTTTCATTAATTTCTTATTTCCTTTTTTTTTACTTTATTTCTTCCATATTTATTTTCTGCCATTTGTTATTTATTTCTTTTTCTTTCTACCTTAATTTCTTCCTTCATTTTTCTTCCTTCTTTAATGTCTGTCTTCCCTATTTCGCATTGTCTTAGAAGGAGCAGTTTTCTGAAAAAAGAAAAAAAAAATCAATATATAATTTGAATACACTCTGAATTTAACACAAACTGCAGTGACAGATTTCACTTTGAATCTCGATGCGTCCATTCCAGACAGACGCCTGTTCAATGTCACAGACAGATCCATCAATTGACTGGCCTACATTTGGCATCATTCTTTCACTTCACTGGCTTGATGTTATATTGATATAAAGGGGACTTTTTGTGGTAAAGCATAGATTACTTTCTCTATTTTGCCCACACTGTGGCCTTTACTGTTGGTAAGAAGGAAGCTGATGGGTGCACTTGTCCTATTTGGATAACCTTTCCCAAACTAGACTAGACTTTCAGATCCATTCTCTTTGGGCATCATTTATATTTTTTCGATTGGTTTATATGTTCAGTATTGACCATCTAACTGAGCCTCTATGTAAACACTTCTCGGGGTCTGATGCTGTACTGAGTGATATATCCAGGTTAGAAAGGTGGAATACCAGTGGGCCGGCGGTGAATGTGAATCAACAGGTAAAGGTCTCAGATCAGCACAGGTGAGCCAAATGATCTTCATCTCTTACCTTTGCATAGCGAGGAATTAGAATCAGCCTCAAAGCATGGCCTGGGGCCACAGCCAGTTTGAAAGTCAATGTTTGTGAATTAATTACGGCCTGGCAGACCTGTCCGCTTGAGGGGGTTTAACCAGACATGGGTTTAGACCGCTAGCTTTAACATAGCATGCTCATCAATATGCTGCCTGCTATCCGCAGGGCAACAGATTGCACACATGACAAAACCCAGCGCTAATTTGTTGGAGTGCTGTATCGCTAGAAATGTAAACATATTTTTCAGTTTAAACAGGGTGAACCCAATTACTCCTGTCTCCACGGTGGGGTTAAGCATCAATATGTTCATTAGTTAATTACATTTAGATGGATATTGTATTTCTGATTTATTTTTTCATACATAAGGATAGCAGTTTATCTCGCAACCGCCATTTTATTGAGAGTTAAAATATTTGTTTGCTTAAAATGTGCTCACAGATACAGTATAGTGCTGTATTTTCACACTTTGTATTGTGCACGTACAGTAAGATGTATTACCTAAAGCTTCAGACTATGGGATCAGAGTTTCTGTCTTTTTCTCTTGTTAGCTATCCTTAAAAAAAGTGGTGTCACTGTACCTCCAGCATATTATTTGACCTTTATATGGATGATTGATAATGATTCCACTTGCCTCAAGATTTTTTATGTTGTCCATGTGGTGTCAAGGCTATTGTCAAGGCCAGTGGGTACATAAAGGAAGGAAAACTGATAAGAACTGCTTCCCTAAATAGGACTGTTGAAGAAATAAGCAAATTTGTGAAACTGACTTTGTGAACTTCTTTGTTCAAAAGGTCAGATGGTTTACATGGAAGCATATTCTCAAGGAGAACATGATCATGAGGTTCTACACAAACTTGTAGAGTTCATTGGAGTGCTGGATTGTTGTTGTACATTTACTTTTATAACAAATTAAACAAATTACTCATTTGTAATGAAAAAAAAATGTATAAAGATTAAAATTATTAAAACTATTTTAATTTATTTTCTCAGACTTTATGACTTTTTGAGTCAGGGAAGGAATAAAAATGTGTTACCCTTTTTGTAAGTGTTCCCAATGTTTCTGGTTCTGTACACATGAATAATCTCCGAACTCACTAAACACAGACCGCATGACCCCCCTCTCTAGCCCATGTTCCTACAGGCAAGAACACATCTGGAGCTTTTCTGCTCTCTCGATGACCTGCACGAAGAGGCTGTCCTTTTATCATTTATCACATTTCACCCTTTAGTTTCTCTGTATGAAAAGAAAGAAGATTTGCAGATGAAGAAAATGCATAAGGATGCCTTTGGTGTCAAACAGGGAGAGACATTCTGAGCAGCTCTTTGAAGACCAGGTACATCTGATGTTGCCTACTGGGTGTTTAGACAAGTGCCATGGAAATGCCATGGTATTCTGTGAAATACTTTGGACTACCACTGAAATACAGAGGTTTATGAATATAGTACATATATATGAAAATATCTAATATCATCACTGTACCAGTGTTGGAGAAGCTCATTTGAAACTTCCTAAGTTACTCGTAATCAAGTACAAGTGACATTGAGACTGTTTACCGAGGCCTTTTTTTTTTTTAAATATGTAACTGTCAGATTATATCATTTATTTTCATAATCAGCAGTATCTGTTTATGGTATTTATTTTATCTGACAGAAACAAGGACCTCTAATGTGACAGCACTTAACTTGAACAGACAATTTTACATTAAATACATCAAATGAAACTAGAAATGACCCCATTTATTGTCTATAACTGGATCAAAAACATAGTAATGCACAGTAGCATTTAACTAATTGTTTTACTCAAAAAAAATAAAAAAAGCAGCTGAAAATTGCCGTGCAGGGCTTTCTGTGCAGACTCATTTTTTGAACTGGTTCATGTAAATGAATAGGATTTCCCAATGCTACATATGAGAGAGGACATTGTTGTATGTGCAATACAATGTGTCAAAAAACTGCAATATTGCATTTTGTCACACTGCACCACCTATGTTGGGAAACGGTAGTTTGTTACTAGAAAAGATGCACTGTTTTGAAAATAGCTGAGGTACTGCCACACTACTGAAAAATGTAGTTAAGTTAGTTGCATTTCTATTTTTAGTTGTTTTCTTCAGTGCTGCACTGTGGTACAACCATAGTACTTTTCTGGAATGGTCTATGATGCACTGAACTAAAGAGTGATGGGCTTTCTCACGTGTGCTGGAGCAAGTTAGCCAATATTTCTCTCACTGTTTCAGCAGCTGTAGCACTGGCCGTACGGGGGCAGAATTAATAGGCTGACCCTGTTAGGAGAGGCAGGTGGTCTTGAGAAGGGGGGTCGCACCTGTCTGAAGAGAGGTCACCTGCTTCTGTTCATCTTTCTTTCTTCTCGTTCACCTTGGGCTCTTGCCAAAACAGGCACATCTTTCTCCCTCTCTCAAGTGACTCCGCAAAGTCATTCTTTTGTTACCAACTTCCTCCAAAACCTGAGGAGGTGATATCGATAACAGATAGCGTGAATGTTCCTTTAGGAGCTTGGAACGGCTTGCGATCTCATTTCCAGAGAGGCATGTTTGAGGCCGCAGAGACGGCCCCGCTGTGGGAGCGCCGTTGGGCCTGGCGGTGTTCTCATATAGGACATCTGCTCAACGAGGCCTTGGTTTTCTGCTTCTCATATGACCAATGCATTTATCAAACTCAGCCTGAACCTATATCACACTGTCACATAGGAGCACATGGCATTCTATCACTACGAAAGTCTCTGACAGGACAAGTCCTTTCCTATTATTGTCTTCCTGTGTATGTGTGTGTGTGTATTTTTTTTTTTTTAAGCTGGTTGAATGCTTGTACGTGTGCTGCTCATGTCCATCTCCTCTAATCTCTTATAGATTTTATTCGAATTTGATCAATGCGCTTCTTCACTTCTCAGGAGGTGTGTTAAAATGAACAGTACAACTTACAAAAATGTACCATGTCTCATGTAATTGCTCAACAAGTGTTTCAGCTGTGGAAAGATTTCATTAAAACAGCTTGTAAGGTAACACTTTATATGGGACCAATTCTCACTATTAACTAGTTGCTTATTAGCATACATATTATTAACATATTGGCTGCTCATTTGTACTTATAAAGCACATATTCTGCATGACCATATTCTACATCCCTAATCCTACTCAATACCTAAACTTAACAACTACCTTACTAACGATTAATAAGCAGTAAATGAGTTTATTGAGACGAAAGTCATAGTTAATGGTTTTTTAATTGCAAGAATTGGACCTTAAAATAAAGTGTGACCGTTTGTAAATATTATGTCATGTAACGTTACATTTACCTCAGGAAAGCCATTCAGTGTTCATAGAAAAAAGGTCTTATTTGTGAGGTCTTATTTATTGCATGTTTAAATAAATCTGTCATGAAAACAAGTTTAAATGTTTATATTTCACCAATGAATTGGAGTAGAAATGTAATTATCACCTAAGAAGATATACAAAAATGCCTTTTGTGTAGTTTAAATGTTTGTATATTTTTCTGAATGTTGATTATTATATCTAAAAACAATATAGCAATTGAATTCAGTTTGTACTCTGTTCATTTTAACCTTTACAGCATTAGTAGACATATTGTTTTCCTTAAGAGAAGTTAACGTCTTTTACCTGATATATATCCAAATGAATTGATATCATTAAGATTTTTTTCATCCTTATGCACAATTTCATTATAATTATACATAATTTTACATATTAACTGAAAAAGCTGTAAGCTGAATTCTTTGCTTATGTTGCTTTTTTCATAATAAGCCTTATTTCCACTACTACATTTAATCTATACAAAAAAATACAAAAACAATATTGAATCAAATAGCAATACCACCCCCTACAGTACTGAAATTTGTTACCACCTCAGCAACACAAGAACACAGTATGTAAAGTATTACAATGAATATGTGAATCAGGATCATGTACGTGCAGTGCATTGGCCATGCATTTGTGTCTGTGAACTTGTGTAGAGTATCACTTCACTTAAACAGTGTGGGAATTGATTTAGTGTGGGGTAAGATAAGTAGGTTATTTATTTGGGTTTATGTATGCGCATGTATGTCTGGTGAAGCAAAAAGTTGACTGATACTCAGTGCTGTTGTCCACGGGCTACTTCTTGCCCCTTTGAGTGAGACAGAGAGATGGCGTAATTGTGAGGAGTTGACATGCTCTCCTCCCTTCATTTTGTCATTCAGCAGAGGCCGTTTGAGGCTGGGTGCTCCTGTGGAGAAGGGCCACAGTGTCTCTATGTCCCACTCCTGACGCCTGGAGCACTCAATTACTATTTATATGCTGATCTTTGACAGCTCACTACTGCCTGACGCACATACACTAGTGCAGAGTCTCGCACTGAGAGAAACCTCAGGATGGAAGAGCTAACTTCCAAATCTCACTCACGGATGTTTATTCAGCTTCCTAGGCACTTTTTTATGTCCCAGGGAAAAAAAAAACTGATTTCTTTCTTTTTTTTTTTTAGTATATGAAGTTCACATTTTTTGGAAACATTTCTACTTGTCAAATTCCTTATTTTACAGAGACTTTTAATCTTAAACTATGAAAATCCATCATAAATAATAATTCAAAAAATATTTTTAATAAATATGCCATAAGCCATTTCAATATTTATTGTATGGATTACTTTTTTTATTTATTTATTTATTTATTTATTTTTATAGAGTTTGTCAGGGCCGTCATACAAATTAAGACTCCAGCACCAATGAGCATGAAGAGGAAAAGTGGTTTGGAGAATAGATGAATGGTTCTTATAAATTATGACCTTGACAAATTATGTCCCTGAAAAAAATGGTGTTTTAAGAGAATACGTTTTGCAAAAAGGACCAAAAGTGCCTGCTTATCATTGAAGAAACACCTTCATACCTTCCTCTTAATTTCTAAATCAATAAAACAAACCATTGTGAAACATAACAAGTATATCCTGCAATTCTTACTCCTATCTTGTGTTTTTTACCACATGTAAAAGGAGCCTGAAAGTCATCTTTTGTCTGAAGGGAAGGAAGGTAGGCTGCTTTCCTTTGTGTCATCAAGGGTAATGGAGTCCTCAAACTGTAGCAGGAAGATTGAGAGTCTCATAAATTAGACGAGAAGAAGCATAACTGCTGGACACCCAATTCATATAATCTAGCTGAAGAGTTGATTATACTCTCATTCACTGCAAGGACTGGAATATAAAGAACTAGCTCAGAGTGCAACTCTTCCAATGAGAGAAGGACACTAAAAAAAGATTCATAGTACATAGTTTGAAGTTGCAGTGTCCGGTTTAAGAGGTAATATAAGGTATTATAAATCATTTATATCTTAGGATATATTACAATGTAACAGTTCTAGAAAGAAGTATATAAAATGGATGGAACTTGATTAATTTTGGGTGAACTATTCCTTTAAATATTGTTTATTTAAAGTTTCTGTTTCATATGTAGATAAGCTGAAACCATCAACTGACTCAGGCAGTTTATCCTTTTGTGTTGTAGATGGCTCAACTTCAGTAAACTAATTGGACAGATGTTCAAAGTAGGGATGTGAATGTTGGTCAGTTAATTATCAACCACTGAGCACAAATGCAGGAATAGATGTGCCGTGACCCTTCAAATGCACAAGTTGTGACTTATTTTGCAACTTGAAATGTTTTATTGTGACACATGACAGTGTATGACTTACAATACAAGGATAAAAATCGACTGACTCTAAAACTGGAGAAGCATTTCTGATATGAGAAGACATCGTTCAGGTATTGTGCATTCACTATGAATTAGCTGTTGAAAATAGCTTATTCATTTGAACTGGACTCAGTCATGCATGAGGAGAAAGTGAACAGAAAATTCTGTTTGCATGACTGTCACTGTGTGTGGGTTTTGCATCACGCACAACAGAACTCATTTTAAACAAGGGATGAATAGTTTCCTCCATTATTTTATGCTGCTTCGTAAAAGTCTATGTTGCACAAGATCCTGTTGATAAATAGGTTTAAAGTGCATTTTCAACATGTTTTCTGCTGAGTTCAGCACGTGATGCGCAAAACTCTACTTTCAGTGCCGCTTTTGGGACGTTCCACATCCCTACGCCCCCGTTCAGTGGGGATTCTGTAACCTGTTAATATGGGTGCTGGAATAAATACGCACCACAGACACAGGATGTGTGAAACAGGTCTTACATAAAAAGATATTTACTTAATATTATGTATCATTGTGGATATTGTTAGGCTAGTGTTAAAGGGATAGTTAACAGAAAATATTCACCCCCATTGACATTCCAAACTGTGAGTTTTCTTGAGATATTTTGAAAAATGTATTTTGTGTCCAAAAATGAAAGTCAGTAGAGTCCAGTCTTGTTTTGGAAAAAGCAAGCAATAGAAGTGAATGAGTCTTTATAAGTTTTATTATATTGAAACACTAACCCCCCGGTTTCACAGACAAGACTTAAGCCTATATTCCTAGATTAAAATGTAAGTCTTAGCTTTTTCAACTGAAAGAATCTTGCAATGACTGGTCTTAAGATATATCACTGCCTTTGTTTTGTCTCAAGATGCACACCAGTAATGTTTTTTTTTCCTAAGCACGTTTATAAAAATAACTTAAATGTCCTAACTGAACTATGGCCTAATCCTGGTTTAGTTTAAGTCCTGTCTGTGAAACCGGGCCCAAGTATTGTAATGTTTAAGGATTGACCCCATTCACATCCATTATAAGTATCTCAATTTAACGTAGATATTCTATTTTTTTTAATTTTAAGAAAAGGAAGGAGAAGCTTGCTTTATATTCCAGAAAGTACTGCACACATCATAATAAAGAAGTGTTGTTTGTTCAATTGCATGGCCCTGTTTTATTATAGATCAAACTTTAAATCAACACAAAGTTCAGCCACAGCACTAGTGTAACTTGAAAACTTGTGGTTTGTTAACAAATTCTGCTTTCACACTCTCTGAGGCCTCTCGGATGCCTGAGCAAGGTGGCTATTTATTTAAAAAGTATGAGAATATTAAGAAGTCTGAATGTTTCTAGAGCCCTTGAAGTATCTCTTAGTTACCTGAGGAATCTCTTGTCCTGGTTGAAGGGGATTCTTAACGTACACTTTGAAACTACTGACGCTTGACAGGTTCTTGCAAGAGCCTGTTTTTACTTTCACTCTCCCACAGGCCTTTGATGTCAGTACATAGATCCAGAGACTCATTTTGTGATTTCTTGTAGTTTAAATTCGAGTTTGAGGTTGGTTACTCATACGACGTTATATACAAGCATATGTGTGTGTGTATTTGTTTGTTTGCCACCCAAAGCTGAACATAAACCTCTGTGAGTCATTTAGATTATGCTTCTCATCGTCTCGCCGTCTCCATTTACCTCTTATGCAAACTGAAAACCTCCTCATCCCAGACGCATTATAGGTAATCACCATCCTAATAGATAATTTAGTTGCATGGCTTTTGTGGGCTCTGCCGTCATTACGGCTTCAAAGAAAGCCCTCTGAATGGGTTATGTCCTGTTGTTTGAATCAATGAGCTGCGAATTATTCCATATAGAGTGAGTTAAGAACACAGAAAAGGACCACGCAGATAGCTCTCAGTTAGAAAACAATGGCTAAAAGTATTACAGACGTGTTATGAGTGCGTATGACTCTGCACCGGCGTTGGGAAACAAGAACTGATTCTAAACAAACAAAAACTTTTTGATGGAATCAATCACCAGTGTCATCAACAGCACAATTACGAATGTGATATTGGTTTTACACTACAGTTCAATAAACAAGAAGTTCATATAGAGAAACTTTATAATAGTTCAGACATAGCTGCTTGTCTAGTTTTGCTCCACTAACGGAAATGCATGCAAATAAATTTGTTGCACATCTCTGAGCAGCACACAGCATTGGTGTATCTGAATGAATCAGATGGTTTGAATGACTCACTCATAAAGGAAGTCACTTGTTTTGTTCTGGAATGAATCAGTGAGTTTTAACGAATCGTTTGAGTTTGAGTTCGGCATCTGAATTCATAATAGCATACTAGCACATGACATGAAACTCAAACATGTCAATGTTGGTTCAGTTTTATTTATTGGAGCCTAAATAAAAGACATTGTTTTATATTAAACCAACTCAGGTAACCCTGTGAGTTATCAGCTTAGGGAGGATTCTGCATTGACAGAAAATGAAAGAATCATAAGTGCTTTGTGGCACCGGGTTGGCTTTCAAGGAGGCCGGCGGTAATAACATTTACAACAGTTGAGATGGCTTTTAATTTCACCGGCCCACCTTTCTTCCCCCTCATTTTTATCTCAGTCTTTCTCCACTTATCAGCGCTATCATTCTTCATAAGTGCCACACGGGCTAATGAAAGCATCATCTATGACGACAATGAATCAAAGTAGGAAGTTGTGTGTGCTTACCTGGCAGTGGAATGGAGATACACATTTGCACCCAGCCTGTGCCAGCTCTACCGCTGCCGGAGAGAAGAGATACTGTGTCAAAACAAATTAACGACATGAAGGGAAGCGGTTTTCAAAGGTCAAATTCTCTTTCCCCTCTTTTCTTTTCCACATGTCTTCATCTATTATTTACTCTTGGTGATCTTCACTGTTATTGGACCATCAAACAGATGTTTATTTCCTGAGTAAATGTGAAATGAAAACCACTATTGGTGGAATTGCTATTGATATTTTCTTTTTTCGAGAGCCCACAGCTGCTGCATGAAAGTGGTCTTGATATTGTTGCTGGTTTGGCGGTTACATCAGTCTATCGAGGAGTGTTGTCAGTAGTTGATTGAACTGGAAAGTGGAAACCGACCCAAGGTTCGTTAACAGTAGTCCTTCACATAACAAGTAGTATTGAAAAAGGCAAAATGAGCTGTTCTTAAACATGATAAGAGGAAATAATGGTCCTGATAAGCACATTCAATTACAGTTTAACCGAAATGAACTATCATTTGAAACTGCAGCAAGTAAACGGCAAACGGCTTGCATGTTGATGTGGTTTGCAATGAAATTAATAAATGATTAGTACTAATAGAGCTGTAAGCTCACACATTAAAATAAGCTTTTATTTGAGTAAATAAAGGTTTCTTGTTTGCATGTATAATTATAGTTTACAGGTTCATTACGATTATCATTTAATGCATTAATTGGTAGCACCTTTCATGGATTCTGTAATTATCTTGTCAAAGACTTCCTATTCACCTTTTTTTTTTTTTTTTTAAATCTTAATTATTAAGCCATACTATGACATCAAATAAAATATATTAATCAGTTGGAGGGAAGCAAGAAGAAGAAGATTTCCCTTAAGAGGCTAATTGAAAAACCGCTTTGAGGTTTTTTTTTTTTTTTTTTTTTGAAGTGCAATATTTGTCTAAATTTTTCCATTTCTCTCACGGCAAAAATGTTCATATACGTTTCTAGAGAGCTTTACTATTAGACCTGTAATTTTAGTGATCTAATAACAGCCTATATAAAGATTTACTGTTGTCTTTGTATAGCAACCATGGTTTAAGACCATAGCAATGGTGCGTTACTGTTTTTATTGTCATACTGAGACATTACTGACACAAACTTAGACAATAATAAAATGCACAACACAACTAAAACGTCCTGTTTTTTATACACTGCTGTTCAAAATGAACATAATATGAATAGAAAGTTCAAAAGTATAGCATTTATTTCCAGCAAAACAAATTATTGCATCCTTGCTGAATAAAAGTATTCATCACTTTCAAAACAAACAAACAAAAAAACTTACCAACCTCAAACTTCATTGAAATGAACTGGTTCAAATGATTCATTGATTTGACATCTACATGTATGTGTTTGTTTGTGTGTGTTTTTGTTACAAACCCCGGCTCAAAGAGAATCACCAAAATGAGGGGCACAAGCAATCAAATTTAGCCTTAAAGAATAAGGCTTTATTAATCACAAAACTAACTCTCTACAATGAAACAAAAACATAACAACAAAAAAAAAAAGATATTTCAGTAAACGTCAGTGTTTAATGCGGGGTGCCTGGCTAAATGTGTAATGTGCTGTTTCGGTGTTGAAAGTGTTCGAAACAAACTGGAGTAAGTCGTAGGCGGAGCAACCAATCACAAAGCTTCCAAAATCAAGCAGGGATCACTAGATAGCGAAATAGTTTCCAACAAAGTTGTATGCTAGTTTTATTCATTGTTTATTATAAATTAATCAAATTCTTCTGTCACCCTAATCGAAATTCTAAAAGAAAAAACTCTTTTTGTTGTCTTTTTGTGTTTGTATTGTAGCTATATTTCCAAAGTAGCTTTGCCAAAACCAGTACTTTAACCCTCCTCTTTCTCCAAATAGATGCATGACTTGGGAGTTAGTGTGACATACATTTTGGCATAAAGTTTTGCAGGCATTTGGATATAATTAGTGAACTGAAAGAGAACCCTTAGTTCATTCTGAGTCTGCATGTGTGGTTGTGTTTGTATGTATATTTCTCTCTCTCTTCTTTTCATTGAAATTGGTAAGTCTAAGGACTTTTGAAGCTTTTAGAACTATGAACTTGTCCCGCAGTTAAAAAAGCCATTTTCGCTTTGTGAGACACTTGACACTGACTCAAATGACTCTGTATCGACCAAAACATCAAGATGAGAGACGCTAGCATCCGGCAGCATGTCACTGCTGTGACAAACAGAGCTGTAGTTGAAAAAAAACTCATCGCTGTCCTTTAAACTAGCCAGGTTTGAAGTCTGTGGCTATGTGAAGAATAGTGTTTAGCCACCATTACTTTTCTCTGACCTTGTGACGACAGCAGCGGGAGCGAGTTCCCGGGTTACAGTTGAAAGTTTTGGACAGTGATGGCTGGATGTCACCTCCAACTTAAAGCTGAATTATTTAGTTGTTCTTCTCCAAGCCCTGGTCTTTTTTTGCTTTTCTCTCTCTCATCTCAAAGTTTCCAGCACCTCCCTGAAACTTCATGATTAAACAGAGCGGAACTGCATAGTCATAAGAGTTTTACAGAGAAAGTGTGTTTAAAAATCACTGGCTTCGCTAGCTGTAATGAACCTCGCTGTTCATTTGCTGTTCATTTCTGTAGGATATGAATATGGAGGAAAGGAAAACGATGTTTCCCTAATGAACTATTCTGAGAGACGTTCTCATTTCATACCGCTGAAGTTGCGTGTCTTCCGGGAGCAGGGAAAGGAAACATGTCGGCGATCCTGATTAATACGGTGGTGATGTTTTGATAGCAAGTCGCGCTTTGAATTTTGCCATTATTCACGCCTACCAATCGATTCAGCCTGCTTCTGTCACAGAGACAAAAGTTGACTTTTACTTATAATTAAAGCAATCTAGATGCAAATCAGGGCAAATACGAACGGCATATTGTGTTATGAAGCCTGCCATGCTCTCGGGAACGCCGTGTCATTACTGGCCGCCCCTATCAGGCATGCCACACAAACACACGCTTATATTTAAATATAGGCCCTCATCTCGTAACACACAACATCCCTTTTTATGCACATGCGCAAATTTAACTGATATTTTGAAGCACTCCGTTTGATTAGTTGCATTCATAAAGTCTTAAAGCTTGTAATTGACACTCTCAGAGCAGTGAAACCTGTCTGCATACATTCACAGCTGGGTCCTAATGTCAGTTGATACCATTAAAAGCCATTATCCCGTCAAGAGTGATCCATCTCACGCTCCTCTTGAGAAGCCTAAGGACTTGAGTATAAAACCATAAGTCCTCTCTGCTTTCCAGAGACTACTGGAGTCTCTAAATGAGTCGACTCAAAAAGATAGAAATGAAACCAATCATTTATGAGCGTTGTGGGACATAAATTGTCAGGACTCTCTTGTATTATTAGTTATTCTTATACTTCACCTTAGAAATGTGCCCTAGACCATTCTTCTAAAACTTTTAAGAAGTCAAAACCCATTAATTTTAGTGGTCATATCTTGAGGAATCAAATTTCTTGCTTTAATCTTTTGAGATGAAAGAGTTGGTTGTACTATAAAAACATACTGTAGCTTTTAAAACTCACAATTTCTTCCAAAGTTCAGACTAAGCTGCAAAATGGCTTGTTTTGTTCCTCTGTAACTGTCCGACATCAGACAGATGAATGTGTTTGAACACATGCACACAGTTACTGGTGTTCAGAAACTTGAAGTTTTTTTTTTTTTCCAAGATCATTTCAGTCTGATCTTAACGGTTTGTTAAAAGGATAGTTCAAGCAAAACATGGAAGTTCTGTCATTTGCTCAGCCTTGAGCCTTTCCAAACCTGACTTTCTCTTTCATCTGTGGAAAACAATTGAAAATAATTTGAGGAGTGTCAATTTTGTTTGTTCATACAATAAAAGTCAATGGGGTCCAATGTTGTTTTGACTTTCATTTTATGGACAAAAACAGTTCTTCAAAGTATCTTCTTTTGTGTTCTGTGAAAGAAAAGTCAGACACGTTTGAAATGACATGAGGGTGAGCAAATGATGACAGCATTTCCTTTTTTCATTCAAAAACTAAATTGGAAGCAAGTATATGCAGTGAAGTGCTGTACCGTATTTCATTTTATATACAAACCAGACATTTACATAGACAATTCCAAGGGTCTAAGAGAGAGTGAAAATTGTCATAAGGAATACATCTTGACTGTTTTTTGGCACAAAACACTTTACTGACCTTAGGGTGAAAATACATGATCCATTTAAGTACTTGTATCCCCATTGGTTTATACCTTGTAGCCCTCATTATTTGACTCTTTTAAGTGTATTTAACTGTAAATTAAAGTCTTTTTACTCTTCCAAATGGGCTTTCTGTAATGGGTACATCCAAGATGAAGGGAAAAGTGATTTTTGTAAACATGGTCTTTACATGTTCCAAACGCAGGGATTCTAGGACTTTTTAAATGCAGCGCCCCAAACACGTCTGTCTGCATCAAGGGGTTGATAATTACAATCTTTATCATTCTGAGGTAATAAACATCTCCAGATTTAGCCCGGCCCTCTCACATGTTTACCCTCTGCATTTAGAAATCCATTTTAATTTTGCATCTCAATGCTGCAGCTGTTTTTTGGCGCTATGTGTCAAATGAGAGATGGAGAGAGTGCAAAAAAACGTGAGTGGGAGAGGACGGCCAGCAGAGATTGAGAAGCTGGGTGTGTGTTTGTGTTTGGCTTCCCATCACTTCCTATCTAATTACCACACACACATCATTAGGAGGATCCAAACAGCAGCACAATACACAGGGAAACGAGTCATTACCAGCTAGGTGGGAATCAATTAATGCCTCATTTTCGGTTTCATTGTGCACATTCTAATTAAACAGGCAGTTTGGAAAAACAGTCAGGCCTCTTTCTGTTTTCTCACAGACATGCGGGCGGGCTGGTGAGAAGGGCTGCCGTTTAGTGGCACCAGTGGTTATTATGTTAGCAGGGCTCAAAAAGCAAGACTAAAACTCACAGATGCACACTTCTTACTTTGCCCACACTTTCTTATTGATCAGTATTTTGATTGTGACTTCATTAAAATGTCTTTAGTTGTCAGTTAAAGAATTGTCACATTGTAGTAGTGTTTTATTTACACCAGTTAAATTTCATCACCAATATTGAAACCAACACAATAGTAACTAATAGGCTATTAAACACCTTATTAGGTCACTCTTTGGTTTGGGGATCAATTCTCACTATTAATTAAGCATTAACTATGACTTTTGCCTCAATAAACTACTAATTTTCTGCTTATTAATAGTTAGTAAGGTAGTTGTTAAGTTTAGGTATGGGGTAGGATTAAGGCATCTAAAATATGATCATGCAGAATAAGGCATTCATATGTGCTTTATAACGACTAATAAACAGCCAGTATGCTAGTAATATGCATGCCAATAAGCAACTGGTTAATACTGAGAATTGGTCTCTAAACTGAAGTGTTACCCATTATTATTAAAGAGAAATATTAATTTAAATATTAACAAATTGCATTTTCACAAAGTATAATTTGCGTTTTCAGCATTAATTTGAGTAAATGGTCGGTAATAAAGACCAGAGAAATACATTAAAAGTTAAACGATAACTTAATTTATATAAATAATTCAATTTCTTAAATTAATAATGAGTTTTCCCCTTTTTTTGTAATAATAATGAGTTAATGCCAATACCAGTACTTTTGACATCCCTAGTTGCTAACATTTTTTATGCATCATGAATGGATTTCTTTTAAATTTCTTTAGAATTTTTGAAACTGGTACATATGCACAGTATATATATATATATATATATATATATATATATATATATATATAAATTTAATATCAATTTGATAGCCAAGTACCAGTACTTTTAACATCCCATTTTTTATGCATGCATAGTGTTATGGGTATGTCGGCTCATTTTGTTATGTGATGTGTGCAGCCGTTAGTGACTCTAAAAGCATCGTAAGAAAATCCACATCTAAATAAATTCAAATGAAGGGTGTGAATAGGGCGGTTAGAGGTTAATGTGGTGATAATTATGAATGTGATTTCCTCTTGGCTGAGAACCTGGAAATTGAAAGAGGGGGAGGGTTACGGTGTGATCATATCTAATGCATTAACTTAATGACGAGATTCAGACTCTGCCATTCTCATGCTTTATTAAACTCCACGCTGCTGTCATCTTTCTCGCCAATTTCGTCCAGAGGTTGAATATGTCACTGCTTAACCAAACACACACACACACACACACACACACACACACACACACACACACTCATGCCATTTTCTCAATTGACTTCATCCTGACTGAGGTACCATGTTTATATATCTGTTTTTATTTGTCATGCTTGATTTAGCAGAACTGAAGTGTGAAAAGGTTTAGAGCTAACACACAATGGTTGGAAATATGATTGCGGAGGCTTCAAGGAATAACGCACATAACCTTGAGAACTTCCTGTTCTTCCTGTGCCATCCCTGCCGCTAAGGATGATGGGACTGGACATCTGTCACGAGGGTCACAGTCACCTCCAGTACTGCAAGCTGCTCTGATCTTAATGATTGACAGCACACAGCCATAACAAGTGTTATTCAGTGTGAAAATATTATTTTGTTGTTTTTAGATAGTTATGATGAAAGGTGATGTTTGATTCAAAAACGAGACATTTTTGATGGCTTTTCATGATTCATGTTAACACCATGCAACTTTATAAAACAAATCTTTTAGATCAAACTGTTTAACTAAAATAATACATCAGATAATAGCAGATCAATTTAATGGAATAACATTTACAAGAAATCCACTAATTATGAATTTATATTTAATTTAATACATTAATTTAAAAAAATATATAAATACTGTATATAAATTATTCAATGAAATAGTTAACATTTATTTCATTAATATAGATTTTTTTCTTTATTACTGTTAATTTTACTATAATCTGTAAATTACAGTTGAGAAATACTTAAATGTAATGTGGCTTTTTTTTGTAATTTATTTGTTAATATTTATATTAATATTGAAGTTGACTTGACTAACGATTACCGAACATTTCACAATTTGTCATGAGGTGGTATGGTCATAAAAATCTAATCAAGACAGAAAAGAAATCGATCCTGTGTGTATCTGAATACATGAAGCTCAAAGACAAAATCCCACTTTTTCCACCTCTCTGTGGTGTATCAAAGCGATCAGCGAGACTTTGCTTCTAAGCTCAAATACGTGTTCCCTCTTTCATTTGCTTTCACCGCTTTGCCTGTTTGCACCTTGCAAAATTGCTTTTTGTGACACTATCTGCAACACTTTTCATGTGGAGGTCAAAGCAGTGCACAACGCTTGTGTTGAGAGGTGCATATAATCCCTGACTCACATAAAAAGTCTTTTATTTCCCCTTTGTTTGGAGTATCATCACTAACATATTTTTAACATGTTCTAAAGTGGCCACTGAAATTTCATTTGGCATTAACTCACTTGGTTCACACGTTGTTTTCCAGTACCCACATCAGCCATAATCTGGTCCTAAACAGCAAATAGCAAGGCTTTGATTATTACAGCATGTTTTGACAACTCACTAAATTACTCCGAACCCTTTCAGTCAAATTGCCAGCATTATGTGCAGCCATAAACATACAAATTGCACAGTGCATTTGTTATTACCCATAAACAAAGACCCCGTAGTCTGCATTCCACTTGTAGAGCTGAATCCTCTCAGCCACTGAAGTTCCCTCATTTACATACTCCCTTCTTACCTGAATGGACAGATCATTGGCGGTAACATCACAGTACTTTGGTCTCCTGTAAAAAGCCAGGCTGCGCGTCATCTGGAGGCATTAGCCTGAAAGGCTGTAATGTTTAATGACACACACGCCGTTGATACCGCTCTCGCTCTTAGTTCCTGCCTTCTAATGAGATGTTCTTCTCTTTGCATAGACGAGAGTGCTTCAGGGAGAATGTTTTGACTGAAGTGTCTGTCACAGCTTTGGCCGGGATCAGTGTGGAAAGTGCCGCATTAGCAGAAAGGCTCCTGGCATCATCGCTGGTGGGATGCGGCGTGGAGCTGACAAATGGCGCTCTCCAGTCCCGTGCCTATGTTTGGTGACCAGTGACAGATGGTCCTACTTATACCAAGAGTTATACTGTTAGCCATCAGTGTATGCCTTTTTATACTCTATATTCAGCAGTGTACCTTTGATTGATCATCGCAAAGTATAATATTTCAGCCCAGCATGCGTAAACGGGAACGCCAGAGGTCCAGTGCTCATTTTGGTGTTGTATTAGAGAGGATTTGCCCCAGTGGTTTCTTAAAATACGGCAGGCCATTATTTTTCAGCATGCTATTGGAGAAATGCATAATGAAGGATGACCTCAGAGAGATACATTTTGCTGGTATTAATGAAGACCGCCATGTGTAGCCATCACAGAGGAAGTTGACTGGCCACATGCGTCTTGTTAGCAGGAGGTTCAGGTGAGAGGTGAAGTGATTTGCATGAAGGCCTGACAGTGGGCTCTATCATGCAATTAGAGACCTGCAGTCTGAGTAGTTAACTTGTGGTTTAGTTTTGGTGGGAGAGCATGTCTTATTCCTTCGGTAACTATCTGTCATGGTTGTACACTTTTTTTCTGATGTCATTTGCATATGGTTTTTATGTTTGTTCGAAGAAAAGCTCTGCGATAACAGTGTATCAAACAACAGTGTATTAAACAGGAAGTTAATATTGAGTAATTTACATTTTAGGCAATGTTGCCATTGTCATTCACTCATAATAATGCCATCTACAAAAAAGAGAATATCTGTTTTTTGTTGTTTTCAAAAAAAAAAAATTAAATAAAAAATTACATTAAATTATATATGTAAGCTTGTTGCAATTTTTCTTTTTGTAATAAGAAAATGTGAAAAAAAAACATTTAATGAAATGTATAAATATTGTTAAATATATGTAGAGAGAGAGAGAGAGAGAGAGATTGCTAAAAATAAAAATGTAGTATTTTTTAAGTATACACTTACCTTTTTCCCTCTTTCTTTTGTAATTGTGCTAGTTTAAGGTCTCTTTAAAAAATATATTACTCAGCAAACACTTTCAAATAGTTTTTTTCTTTCTCAACCATGAATCTATTTTAAAATTTTTATCTAAAGTAAACTTTAAAAACCTTGTATAGTATAGTAAATGAGATCATTGATCTCAATAGGACTTGTGGTAAAAGAAAAGAAAAGAAAAGAAAAGAAAAGAAATTAAAATAAAATATAAAGTCAAATAAAATAAAATAAAATGTAAAATAAATTAAAATAAAATAAAATAAAACTTGTTACTTGCAGTGAAAAAAGCCAAAGAAGCTGGCATTAAAACACCCACAAACACAATTTCTTTTGTATATTTATCGTGAATAATTACTTTAAAAGAAAATAAATAAATTTAAGTTTTTTGTTTTTTTTTAATGTAATTTATGGTGCAGCCAGTGAAAATTGTAAGGGGGAAAAATCCTCTGACCTACATTATTAACTTTCCTGTGCTGTCTGCAATGCATGTATAGATAATGATGGCCAAGCTAGACTTCAACCAGTATGTCTGTGTATCAGCTCTCCTTAAAATTGCTTTTGGAGGGAATGCAATGAAAGACAGATAAAAAAACAAGCCAGCTTTCTGGCTTTCCCCAGGAGCTTTTATGAGAACAGGAAGAGAGAGGATTCCTACCTGGTCTGAACTGCACATTCCCACCTTGCATCTCTGCCACCACCTGTTTGTTGAAGCAGTGCCCCAGGAACATATGCTAAATGAAATTTACACTCCTTCTGCCCAGAAAAGTTGGCACTGTGATCAAACTGATGTGCCAGCATTTTTTTTTTTTTGTTATTAATAATTTTTTTAGGCCTCCATGTGGCTCACACAGCATGACCGATAGAAAGTGGGAATGGAAGAGTCTCTTTTCCCTTTTGACTCCCGATTGATAGTCATAATTACAAAAAGGTCAGAATCAATTGGCACAAATGAAAGTGATTTGTCGCCAGCTTCAGACTCCGCTAATTACATTGATTAGCACCAGTGATCTGGAGTCCATCCACTGTAACCCTCCCTCATATATATAATCTATCGCTCTATCAAAGAAAACATGTTCGGGGAAACACAAGCTCTGAGTCGAAAGTGCAGAGGCAGCACTTCCTGGCCAGGCAGCTCATTTGTCCACTGCTGGACTGGTTACAAATGCCACACAATTCCTTTTTCTTGACTAAATATGCCTATATGTTAATATATATAATCAAGCATGCTACCTTAAAATCATTTTTTTTTAATTAGCATTTAGCTAGGAAGTGAAACTGCAGTATTAATTACTAATTAATTAGACAATACTAAAATAAAACAAAGTAACAAAAAACAACCGTATGATATATTTTATTGCATGCCTTATTATCAGTCAAACACAGAGTGCATCAAATCAGCATTTATGTGTTAATAATCATGCACTAACGTCTATGCCAATAATATCAATATTTATTTTATTTTATTTTTTTTTAGTATTTTTATTTTAATATTTGATTACTTTCGTGCTTTGCTTTTGGGTTGTTTGCTTGAATTCTTGATACTGCTGTTGGATAACTGTTTATTTATGTACAAGATTTATTTTTTGTTTATTGTTTATTTATTTATTTATTTATTTATTTCCTATTTTTCTATTTCTTTTGAAATTGTGCTGGTTTAAGTTCCCTTAGGAAATTATATTACTCAGCTTAACATTCTTAACGAATTTACATTCTTACCATTCAGTCCTGAATCTATTTTTATCTAAAACAAACATTAAAAACCTTAAACCTGTTTTTAAATTGCTCTCTTAGTATTTCTGCTTGTAACTCACAATGAAAGTAGCCAAAATAGCATTAAAAGCTTTGAAACCTTGTCTTGAATTATTACTTGAAATGAAAATTAATACATTAAAAAGAAATGTTTCTCATTTATTAATATTAATTATGCTGTAATGTTATTGCTTACATTAATAATTTTCATAGTTATACACCATGAATTATACATTACTTTTTAACTTTTTTAACTAGATGGTTGTTCATTAGCTCAGCATTTTTGACTCTGGTAAATGCACTGGACTGCTAAATTGTAGTATTGTGACAGCCCTAAGACAGAAATTGAATAGTATTCTACAGAAGTTGAGCCTGCACTCTGACTCAGCATGAGGCTCTGTGTGTGTGTGATTTAATCTGATAAATCTGCATTTCCTGTGTGGCTGCCCGCACCCGTCACTAAGTGAAGCCTAGAACTCCAGCTTGAGACATCTTATCTATCTGGCTCTTAATGAAGAAAGGGGAGCTGACACCAGCAAAAGGTTTAATTGGGTCACTAATTAAAAGAGCTGCTGTGTCTGGCCATAAGGAACGAGAGGATTAAATAGTGACACAGGTTGGACAGATGAGAGGACGACTAAAGCCCCACGGCTCTGTGGAGGGGCTTAGACATACTGCTGAATTAGATGGAGTCAATTATACAGACGAGATAGCCACTGCTCTCGGTTGAGAGTCGTGTTGTGTTGGAAATAGGATTGTGCTCGTCTCAACTGGGAAATCTTACTTTTGATGCTGATACGAATTCATAAAACTTGATAACCTGCCCATCTAAAACCTGCTCTCTTTCTGATATAGTAGCACCTGCTGGTGAAATTCAGGTAGATGGATATGTGTGGACCTATCAAGATGGGATTTACCAGAACAGAATACTTTCTTCTATCCCAGTTTAAAATGAAGAGAACCGCAAGATAGCCGTGCATAGGTTGATTTTTTTCTTAAGAAAGTATAAATACATCTGCGGTGTGTTGTTGATTGCTGTTGTTGCTTATAGTAACATACATAAAATGGAAGTACGTTGGACATCTGTGAGTTTGAAATGTAGTTTTCAATTTGATGTATCACATAAATTAGTTGTTAAAAATGTATATGAATTCAAACATATGCAACAGATTTTCAGGAGAATCAGAATAATTCAATTTAACAATTTTGATTCATTTCCCCTAACAGATAGGGTTTGTGATTGTATTATACAGTATCATGCATGTGAATATCTCATTTAAATTGTTCAAGAGTTGCTATACTATTTAAACTGTGAGATAATTGTATATTTGTAATGTATATTTCACTACTGTATGATTTCCCCATTGACATCCTTTGTTAGTGTATTTCTGTAAAAACACACTTTGTTTGATTTTTTTCAGACAGAGAATAGAGTGGAAATTATTTTCTGTGGTAATCAACAGCAAGCCGCAGATGCTGTCCATAGAGCTTAAGTTTATTTTAACCTGGCATATTCCTGTTAAAGGAGTTTATTTTCTATTTTGTGTTCAGATAATGGCGCACCTGCCCGTGTCATTCCAAAGACTAAAGCATGTCCTAGGAGCCTGGGAGAAAGCAATTACATTTTCTGTTTCTCTCCTTCTCTTTCATTTCCCTCCGTTCCCCTTTTTTCTTTTGGCACACTGACTTAACATTAGATCACATGTTCAGGCCTTTGGAAAATGGCGATCAATCTGCTGCAGCGCCCTTCCTGCCAGAGCGGCTCACCGTCAATCACAAATAAATGAAGGCCCCTGAAATCCATCCAAGAGCATTTGAGCGGAGCCCTTTGAGAGACTGGCCAGTGATGGCGTCGTTACAACCAAGTGGTTGAAATGGTGGCTCTGATCGTTGTTGATTACATTGAGAGCTGGTGTATTAGACAGGCAGAAATCCAAAAAATCAATAAATATGCAATTAGAAGAACAATTCAAGAAGGTTGAGAAAGAGTCATGCACATGCATCTATGTATAGCACAATGTCCCTTAATTAGCCTAGCCTAAAATGAAAGGTTAATTACACACTCTTCTTGCTAGCATTGTAATCGGTCAATTGATTCAGTCTTTTATAAAAGTGTGAAGTATCTCTGAAATTGATTTAATAAATGTTATAATGAATCTGTGCAATGAATGGGTACATTAACCTAATTTTACATTAATTGCTATAACCGCAAGAATGAAACTGCACCAGTCGTTTTACATGAATTGATTATGTAGAGAAATTGATGGAATCCAAAATTAACACTTGCCCAGATACAAGTAAAATTGGTTTTGGCATCTTATTATCTATCTACCGATCTATATCTATATATTAAGAATAATATATAACAATAATATCTCTCTGTCTGTCTGTCTGTCTGTCTGTCTGTCTGTCTATCTATCTATCTATCTATCTATCTATCTATCTATCTATCTATCTATCTATCTACTGTATCTATCTGTCTATCTGTTGCATTATCTACATATTTCAAAAGTACTTAATCATTAATAGAATCCAGAATCAATTAAATTATATTATAGAAAATTAATATTATTATATTATATTTGATATTATTATATTAATTATGCATATATCATTCTGTGTAGGTCTTGAAATATGCATGTGTAAATATGTTGCAAATATATTTATATACAGTATCTCACAAAAGTGAGTACACCCCTCACATTTCAGCAACCATTTTAGTATATCTTCTCAAGGGATAATACTATAGAAATGAAAATTGGATATATTTTAGAGTAGTCAATGTGCAGCTTGTATAGCAGTATAAATTTACTGTCCTTTGAAAATAACTCAACATACAGCCATTATTGTCAAAATAGCTGGCAACAAAAGTGAGTACACCCTAAGTGATAAGCGCTATACATCATTTAACCATGCAAAGCCACATGTCCTATTCATCATGTTCATGTTTTTGTCTGCTTGACAGGACTATACAAATTTGTGTATCTTGTATTAGAGCAGTTAAAATTTGGTGCTTTGAGTACAATTCTCTCATACTGACCACTGGATGTTCAACATGGCACCTCATGGCAAAGAACTCTGAGGATTTGAGAATTAGAATTGTTGCTCTCCACAAAGATGGCCTAGGCTATAAGAAGATCAGTAACACCCTGAAACTGAGTTACAGTACAGCGGCCAGTGTCATACAGAGGTTTTCTAAGACAGTTTCCACTTGGAACAGGCCTCACAGGGGTCAATCAAAGAAGTTAGGTCCTCATGCTGTGCATCAGGTGCAGAAGCTGGCTTCAAAAAACAGATGTATGAGTGCTGCCAGCATTGCTTTTGAGGTTGCAGAAGCGGAAGGTCAGCTTGTCAGTGCTCAGACCATACGCCGCAAACTGCAACAAGTCGGTTTGCATGGCCGTCGTCCCAGAAGGAAGCCTCTTCTGAAGCTGGCTCACAAGAAAGCCTGCAAACAGTTTGCTGAAGACAACCTGTCCAAGAGCATGAATTACTGGAACCATGTCCTGTGGTCTGATGAGACTAAGATAAACTTGTTTGGCTCAGATGGTGTCCAGCATGTGTGGCGACACCCTGGTGAGGAGTACCAAGAAAATTGTGTCTTGCCTACAATCAAGCATGGTGGTGGTAGTCTTGGGCTGCATGAGTGCTGCTGGTACTGGGGAGCTGCAGTTCATTGAGGGAAACATGGAGTCCAACATGTACTGAGACATTCTGAAGCAGAACATGAAGCCCTTTCTTCAGAAACTGGGCCGAACGGCAGTTTTCCAACATAATAACGACCCCAAACACACCGCCAAGATGACAACTGCCTTGCTGATGAAGCTGAAGGTGAAGGTGATGGAGTGGCCAAGTATGTCTCCAGACCTGAACCCTATTGAGCACATGTGGGGCATCCTCAAATGGAAAGTGGAGAAGCACCATGTGTCTATCATCCAGCAGCTCCATGATGTCATTATGGAGGAGTGGAAGAGGATCCCAGTAACATCCTGTGCAGCTCTGGTCAATTCCATGCCCAGGAGGATTAAGGGAGTGTTAGATAACAATGGTGCCCACACAGTTTTGACATGTTCATTTAGGGTGTACTCATTTTTGTTGCCAGTTATTTAGACAATAATGGCTGCATGTTGAGTTATTTTTAGAGGACAGTAAATTTATACTGCTATACAAGCTGCACATTGACTACTCTAAAATACATCCAAGTTTAATTTCTATTGTATTGTCCCTTGAGAAGATATACTAAAATGGTTACTGAAATGTGAGGGGTGTACTCACTTTTGTGACATACTATATGCTGTTTGTGCCTAATAAAGGAAAAACTCATTGTTATAAATAGTTAGATTTTTACTTAAAAAAAAAAAAAAAGATAATGTGAAATGTAGTTTCATGGACGTTAGTTTCTCAGTTCACTCTGCATTGGCAGGTGTGGATAAAAGTTAAATTTGGTCCTTGGGAACAAATAAAAGAAGTCCCTCATTGGCTTTTCAGCACGCCTGTTCTTTCTAGCCTTGTCCTAGTTCACCGACTGTCTTGTGGCATGATGGGTAGAGCCTCTGCCTCTGCTGCCCTAGTTCACCAGCAGTATGGAGTCAGTAGGGGGGCCCCAGCGAGGTTGCCCCTCTTGCCCCTCTCTCTCACAGAGGCTGCGGCTGCCGGGATGCCGGTTTGCTGGTGCTCTCCAGCTCACAGCGAGAAAGCGTTCCCAAGCAAGGCTCCAGCTGGGGCCCCCTCCCCTTCCCCTAGACACCCTAGTGTGCCCGCTGGCGCTGCCCCCTTTTTCACCCATAGAGCAAAAGAGAAAGAACAGAGACAGAGCGAGAGATGTGCTTGAGTTACCCCAGCCCTCAGAAGCTCCTCTCTCCCCTTCGCTGTGTTTTCCAAAGTAGGGCAGCTCGTCCACATCAGCGTGACACCACCTGTCCACCGCCGAGTGGGACTCGCTAATACACTCCACCAAGTGCACCTTTAAAGGAGAAAACTTCAATGACACAGAGTGAAAACACAATGTGGTCATTTATTAACAAAGTGCTTTTTAATCAAAGCATATACGACGGATGGAATTAAAACTTCACGTAAGACTAAAATAAAAAAGAGCCTTATTTCGACGTTGGCCTTGTCACTGTTAGGTCGTTAAGCATTCAGCCTTGAAAGCCGTGAATCAAAGACGGCAGGAAGTGGAGTGTGTGGATGCAAAGTCCTCTTGCTCTGTCCTTGAGCTCTCAGGTGTGTGTGTATGTGTGTGTGTGTGTGTGGCTGCACTGACAGAGTACAACGGCTTCAGAGAAGCAGGAAGTAAATCACGGGGTCAAGTCTTTCTCCCTGCCCGCGGGGAGGGGATAGAGAGTGAGCGCCACACACTCCAGCCCTATTCAATAAAAACAATTTTCTCAGTGTCGACTTGTTTATGATGAACTGTTGGTCCACTATATATATTTTTTTTTTCATCCGAAAACTAGTCGCATGATGACTGGTGTAAAAGAAGATGTCCAGATTTAATCTGGGTTTCTGAGGAGGACAAGGTCCAAAAAGTGCCAGAAAAAATGCTTGTTGAAAAACACAATCCTTCTGAACTTCTTGTTTTTTGATTCTTATGTTTTCATTTTGTTGGCATAATGCAAGAAATATTGCATTTGAAACAGTTTAAGTAATATTTATTATTATTAGTAGTAGTAGTAGTAGTCCATTTTTAATTATTTTAGAAATATTTTATTTTACATTTTTTGAGGCCAGTACAGTTTTTAAGGAGACTTTCAAGCTTGTAGATTATGCTGCAAATGACTGAATGACCATCAATAAGGAGAGAATAAAAACAATATATTTAATGCAGTACAGTTTCATAACTGGTAGGAAGTTTTTATGGCTGGTAAAAAAAAATAATAATAATTAACCCATCAAGCGCAACTTTGGCAAAAAGTTGTGAATGTTGACATGGGATGTTTTATTCCCTTTCGTCCTTTAACAGGGAGATGCTCTGTGCCATTCCTTCGAGCACTGAGCCAACATTCCATTAACTTCTTTACATGGTCCGTCACGCTGCGCTGGTTTCACAGCCCATGCTGATATGAGACCCTCTTGATGTCATTCTGTAAACATCGTCCTCTAATCTGCGTTAGAGGCACATAAACTGCAATCATAATCTTTTGTTATGCCTTCCATCCCGAAATTCCGCAGTCATGAAATTCCAAAGCGATTACCTTCACACGTTAGCGGAGAAAATGGATGATAATTATTATGATTACGCTTTTGATTATTTATAGTTTAAATTAAATAAGAACACATGAGAAAACATCATTTCAGCCAGCTACAATAAAGAGTATATACTTTTTTTTTTCACAGACACAAATTATTACTGATGATTCCAATAACATGTTGTATATTTCACATTAGTATACAATGTACAGCAGTAATAACGTATATTTTGACATAATATGTGAAATTATAGCAAAAATTACGAGTCATTAGGGTAAAAATAAATCAATAATTGAACTGGTTTTCAAAAAAACATTTTTTATAAATATTTCCTTACAGTGAACCCCCTTTCTAAAATATTATGACAGCTATATATTTTTTATCTGTAAAGACCCATTTATACTGTAAAAAATATTACAAATTTGTGTGTGAAAAATATTATCTGGAAAATGTTTAATTTGTTTTATTTTTGGTTGACACTGTGGGCCAGATTTACTAACAGCTTACACCAGCACTAACCGTTTTCTGGCATTAAAATAGTACTGTCGGGATTTACTGAAGTCGCACAGTGAAGAATTAGCGCTGAAAAAGCATGGACACAGTTATTTTGTGCCTGACCTTATTGAATGTGCATTTGTAGGAGTTTCCCTTTCAGACGCAAAATTGATGGGAGGAGAGTAATGAATCTCACAGTCCGATTTACAAAAGTTTGCACTCGTCAAATTACTGGTATTTGCGCCATTATTTAACACACGAAAAAAGCATGTCTTAAAGCAGGCGCTAATTTGCGGTGCTCTTGGTAGATGGCGCTGGTCATTATAAAAATGATCTGGCTGCGTCTGTGTTCTCTAATGGGTGCACTGTCAGTAAATCACACGCAGAATATGGAATTGCGCTCTAAAGCTAATTTGCCGTTTTTAGTAAATCTGCCCCTGTATATTTTTTTCTACCCACAATTACTGTTCTGTTAGATGTATAAAAAGGAAAGATTAGAAGACTACCAGTGTCAATATTTTATTTTATTACTTTATTTAGCAATTTTTTATTTATTAATTTTATTTCAAGATTTTGTTATTATTAGTATCAGTATTCCTTTTTTTGTTTGTTTTTTGGTGCCAGTTTTAAAACCCCTGTACTAGAATGAGTCGCCCTTCTTTTCACGCAGAGACCCAGTAAAGCTAGATGATCTGAAAGGTTGGGAATGTAAAAAGAGTGTGAATACCACGGAATAGATGAACTAAAGAGCACTGGAACACACACACACATTTAAGTGCTCACCGTCCGTTTCAGCCCCGCTGAAGGTCAGGGATACGGTACAGATGGCCTTTTACACGAAATCAGCAACTTTTCTAAAGTGCGGTCAAATGCACACATATGGTATCAAACTCGCTTGGCTGCCCCCCCCCCATCATTTATTTCTTTTATTTTCACTCTCCCCTCTCCCCCTCTCTGTTTTTCTGGTTCATCTATATCAGACACGTACACACACACACACACTGACCTTTATACCCTCATAGAAAGCAACTCATATTTGGCGAGTTTGTGTGTGTGTGTGTGTGTGTGTGTGTGTGTGTGTGTGCGCGTGTGTGCGTGTGTGTGCGTGTGTGTGAAAGAGACAGAAAGAGAAGTCCTGTGCTATCCCTCCAGTTTCCACAAATCAGCATCTCTCTGTCTTTTAACAGACGGCAGCTTTTTAAATACACTCTCTGGGTCTGTTCAGCCTCACATCTGTGATACATTTATGTCATAGAGCTAATTGCACCTGATACAAATTAGGGGATTAAATAAATGGTTTAAAATGGCACCACAATTTCACCGTCTGTAAAGACACAAAGGCCTGGTATTTTTGAGCTTGTGGTGCTCCGGCTCCACAAAGTTGTCTTTGTGAGCACAGACATGGCCTTGTCGAGAGGGAAAAACGCACATGAGTGAGTTATTGGTCTTGGCGAAGCTCTGCAACTCACAATGAGAACACGTTAACGTTTATAAAGAGCGTTTATACTTGGGTGGAGATGGGACGTTTATATACAGAAGTTTTTGTTACATGTACAATTCCCTCAATACCAACTGCTGTGAAATCTGGCAGGATTTGTGTCTCAGGGAATCCTTTTTTTTTTTCTTGTCATGTCTGGCTCATGCTTCATGCTGTTGGTTCATCTCTCACACCATCTGCTGAGTCTGGGTGTCTCTCTCAGTGGGCCGCTTTCCATCAAAAACACTCTCATTCACACACACCAACGCACAAGCAATCATCTAGCACACAGTGGCCGCCCAGTCCGGGAGCTGACCGACCATGCATGTGTGCAATTTTGTGTTCAGGCATCTCCATAATCAACTGGCAGGCAGAGACGGGAGGAATACTTGAAAAATGTATTCCTGAACTAATGACTAATCACTTAAAGAACAAAAGTGTCATCAGTAAGCAGATCCAGATACCGCAAGATGAGTAACATCATCAGATTGCTTTTAGTTACTCCTCAAGGCCAGATGTGCAAATAAACAGAAGAGAGAAGTGATATCAGCTAGAGGAGTTTTACTGAGCCAGCAAAGTTTTACCAGTGAAATGGCACTAAAACAAGAGGCTTGTACATGCATTGAAAGCATTTTTTACGGAAAACCCAGTCACTGTGTGTTTATATCTATTTCATGATGGATAAATTGTTTTTAATACTATTTTAGTAATATCAGTCCAGTATTAGTAGTAGTCCAATGGTTTTACATTTGTCTGTCATATACAAATTATTAGCACTTTTTCCCATGTCTTAGCTGTTGAGAAATTAGTTTATATAAGTTATAAAACATTGAAAATTAGTTAAATATATAATTATAGCAGGGGTAAAAAAAAATAGACAGAATAAAAACAAACCATTGGAAAATGTTTTAATGATCTATTTATCTTCTGCCTCCTGGTGGATGATCCAAGTTCTTCATGAAGTAAAAGGACTTTTATACGTCTCTTTTCTATTAAAACTTTATTAAAGTTAACTTTATTGAGAATAACCTTAATATTAAGTTTCAGTATAGCAGTGTTTTTCATATTATTATTCACAATAATGTTATTTATTGAAATTTCATCAACCGAAATTACAGTAAAATCTTTTAGTATTGTGAAATATTTTTACAATTTAAAATAACTTATAATGTAATATTTTGTCGTTTATTTCTTTAATGACAAAGCTGAATATTTAACAGTCATTATTCCAGTTTTCAGTGTCACATGATCCTTTAGAAATTATCCATGCTGATTTGGTGGTCAGGAAACATTTCTCATTGCTTAATACTTTTATGGGAACTGTGATTGTTTTTAATAGGTATGAATATGAATAGAAAATTATTTGAAATAGACAGTATACTTTAACATTATAAATGCCTTTACAGTCACTTTTGATATGTTTAAGGTGTCCTTCCTGAAAAAAAAAAAAAATTCTTTCAATAAAAATTACTGACCCCAAACGTTGCTAGTGTATCTGTTTAGTGTATCTTCTGGTTTCATCCTTTGTTGGCATTAAAAATGTTTCTTTCTGTCTAAATTTAGAAAGAAATGAAATAAAACTTAATAAAACAGACAGTTATTTAAAAAAAATCTTCAGCTAAGTGTATTATGTACTCTCAAATCAAGATATCATCTTTCACATTAGAAGTGAAAAACGATGGATGTTTTGGACGGGAGCAGTGAGGTAATTCTTGTCTTTATACAGTACCGTAAGTCTCTTTTAAGCACAGTTAAACATTCCTGGAAAAGTCCAGTATGGCCATATATCTGTCTCTCCATCTTTATCACTGCTGTTCTACCCCGTTTCTTTTTAGTTCTCCAATTTTGTTGTTTTACTAAACCCCTGTTGATTTGGCAAAGCGCCTTCATTCTACGCTTTCATGGCAGTCAGTCGGGCCGGACTGTTTGTTTTCACTCGGGTCGGGGATCATCTTGTGTTCGCTGTCCATCAGGAACATCAGAATCTGTCTTTTATTGATGTGTAATTGTTGTAATTTGAATGGTAAGATAAGCTGCGGCAGTGTGCATAAGCCCTGCTATCTGCAGGATCGCATGGAGAGAGACTGAGGAACATATGGTTGGAGTTAGACTAGGGAATGTAAGAAGCAGGGCACAGCCAGTCTTCCTGCAGGGAATGAGGATATTAAAGAAAGAAAGAGAAGGGAAAAAAGAGTGTCTGAAATTGAGAAACATGATATCAGCTCAATGGAAGGAAAACAAAGTTCTTTAAGCCTTCAGCCATTCCTGTTATTAAAATAGTATCAAGGTTTTATTGAATTTAACATGTTTAGGTTAGGAGACGCGTAAACGCCCCCGAAGATTCAGGGTTGAGCAAGAATTCCCGTCGAAAGCGGTGCGAGACCTTCAGAGATAACCATCGACAATTTTGTTTGACATGCAAAACACACTGAGCCTAGTGTTTGTCCACGAACGTGACAGCCGTGTATGTTTGTGTGAATGATAAATGGCCTTCAGCACCTACTTGTGTTACATAGACTTTTAAAGGTGTTATGAATGAGATTTCTCTTCAGTATCACATTAATCCGCACCTCTTTATCAAATAATCCTGTCATTTTCCAGCACGTTGCCCCCGTTAAGCAGACAATTAGCAACCCGCTCCTCGACTAGCTACTGCACACACTAAAAATGGCGTTGGAGAAGGTTAATGCCACATCACAGGCATGAAAGCAATTCACTGGCAGGCGTTCATGAGGAACTCTTTGTTTGTCTCTCGTCACTTATTAAGCAATGAGACAGTGAAAGTGGTGTGAAGCCCAGGATTAAGATGGAAGGATGGTGGGGTTGTCAATTACAGTAGCTGATAACATGAAAGTTTGTTTTGCCTAGAAGGTAAAGGCTATCTATGCTAATTGTGTCAGTTTGCATCTGATTGCTGATACTCCAGATGCTAAGGAGAGGCAGATCAATATTGAAAAATAAATATTTCTAATCCTGATGTTAAATCGCTGGAATCAATCCTAATTGTACTTACAGCACAAAACCATGTATGTTTTAGCATTTACCTTAATGAATGAATGAATGTATAAATAAATTAATAAATAGATAAAAAACAAAAATACACACTTTTTATTAAATACACATTTTTTGAATAATTAGTAAGTAGATAGTCCAGTAAATGCTCCCATTATGAATTCCTATTTAAAATATATAATTTATATATAAAATATGTGTGTTTGTGTGTGTAAAATATAAATTTATTATTTAATGATTACGTAATTATTTATATTGTATATGCTTACATGTTAAAAACTGGAATCCATAATGACTTTTTTGCCCCCTGAATACTACTTAATTTAGATCCATTCCCATATTCATATAAATATACCATATTTATGATCTGAAACAGAAAGGCATTAAATAGTTATACAACCTGGTTTTGTTTCCAGTGTAGCTTCGACCCTACCTCACACTGCAAAATTGGACTTGCAAACAAGGTTTAGTAAACTCATTGACAAGGTTGAGAGAACAATGAGATGACTTTACTGGTCATTGCATTCTAAATATTCTTTTTGCTGTTACAGGACACAGTTGTTCGATATTAACGTGACCCACACGGGTTCAGCAAAACAAATCCACCTCCACATTGTCGGCTCAGGAAATTCAGTGGAAACCTATAGTCTCAGGAAAGGGTTAATGGTGAGCAATGTAACCATGTTATTTTCTCTGAAATCTACACTTGCTCCCCACAGTATGAGCACTGGAGCCAAAGGGAATGAATGGAAACACAAGAACAGCACTGCTATGCAGATTTAGCTGCATGTTAACCACAATACACTTCTGAAGGCTCTGCCCCTGGCCATCTTTAATGAAGACCTCTTTTACTTTACGGTACATGGCGGGAAAGAAGGTGGATGCCAACTTTAATGTATAGTCTTGAAGAACGTATATGGCTGCATTGCGTATTTTTGCACAGTTATAGCATTTTGTACCTGACTGATGCCCTGTTGTGTCAGGAATCTTTTGTGCTGCTTTACTGAAATGCTTTAGACAAACAACCCACAAATATTTTATTGTGGATGATGACTCATATGAATGATGATGCCTTAGTGAAATGTTAAAGGCGTAAAAGACTAGAACAATGAAGTGTTTATATGTTCACCATATCACTGATAACTGTTAAAATCAGCACACTAGTTTTTCAGTGGAAACACTGAATTTATGTCTCGATCTCATTCTTTCTGAAGCTCTTTTACACTCTAAACACTTGTGGAAGTGCAATGCTATCTGATTTGGCCTCCCATTGTTATGTCCAGAGGTTAAGCTTGCTTCCTTTTGATAGTGGTTCATTCCCGCATGTCTTGGTCTGAGGCCCAAGCTGTGTTTAGTGCCCAGGGCCTTCAAGTGGCCCTTTGCCACCTGTGATCATGATGCCAGGAACATGAACAGATAACCAGAGAGCTGGACTCCCGCAGGGACAGTACTGAATAAAACGCTGTGAAATGTAATTAAATAAAAGAAAGAAACATTCATTACATAAAGGAAGAGAAACACCAGTCTTATCAGCTTTGGAAATAATGCACCAAAATGCTTTATGTTTTATGGTGTTTTATGGTATTGATGGTATAAATGGCAATAATAATCAGTTTTAAGGAAGCTCTGTATACTCTTTCAGTATAGATGTTTCCCAATAGGAGACTAGTTGATTAGTGAGATTATTTTTTCAATATCTTTTATAATGTAATTATTTGTAGATTGTATTGGTATATTATGCATATGTGCAGTTTATATGTTTTTTTTTTTTGTTAATCTATTTTTATGTATTTCTATGTTTGTGTGTTTGTATGAGAAAAAAATCTGTATAAACTGGTTAACCTCACTAATCGAAGACTAGTCAAACATTGCGATCCATTCCTAGAAGCAACAGTTAATTTGGAGACTATTGATTAGTGAGATTAAATTTATAATATTTTTTATATGTAATGCATTATTGGTATGTTATAAATATGTGCAGTTTATATCTCAAATAAGTTTTTTTTATCTATTTTTATATATTATATATTTTTATATATTTCTGTGTGTGTATGTTTGTATATATATATAAGAAAAAAATCTGGATAAACTAGTTAACTGACGACTAGTCAATCGTTGTGACCCATTCCTAAAAGCAGCAGTTATTTTGAACTCAAGGTTGACAATACAAGTGAGGACAGTGCGGTCATTGCTCCATCCCATCATGCTGTGCATGCAAGACCGATTCTTACTGAGAGCATAAAAGAAGGAGTGAAAATGGCTGTGCGGTCACTCTTTTATTACCTTTTAACGGATTATAATTGTGTGCTAAGTGCTCTGTCTGCTGTCCCTCCCAGATGGAAGTTGAACCCTTAATCCTCGATCTGGAGGCCATCCCACTGCTTGGGGTGGAGAGGTTTCCATCAGCATTTTGACTTGGCATCTGAAATTTCACACACACGCACACAGTACGTATAGCCGTAGGATGTCTGTAAACGTCTTCTGACAGCTGGGTAGGCCGCCGAGTTTTCTAACAGTCTTTAACCTTGTTTTAATGATGCTGTCTGAAATACATCAGCTCAACACTTTGGAAATGCTTTTCAGATGCCCTCCTGTAAAAGCTGGCAGATTTAGTAGATTCTCTCCGATTAGAGATTGGCAGAATTTGATGCTTCAAGTGTAAAAAGCTTCCTTTTTGGGCAGCCTTTTCTTGCTAGTAGGAAGAAACAGCTGGCATAGTTGTCATTTTTTAAGAAGCTCGTCTTGATTTTGCTGCAGATCCACTAAATTTGAGTTAAGATGTTGAATTGAGACACTTTCCCTTATTAAATATAACAACCTGTCTCGTACACTCAATAAAGTAATTTGTTTCCTCAGAGTGATACTGCAGTTCACCAAAAATAAAAGGAAATGTATTAATGAAAGATAACTCACTTTCATGTCGTTTTAAATTTCTTCCATGGAACACAAAAGGTGCGTTTTCAAAGTATATCCTGGGCACTTGTTCCTGTATAATTAAAGTGAATGAAGACAGAAGCTTTCAAGCTTCAAAAAGGACATGAAAGTATCATAAAGTAGTAGTTAATGAGTTGAACTTGAGAATTGAATTCCTGAACAGTTCAATTTTGTTAATTGGATCAAATGATTCATTGGAAAAATCTGATTTAAAAGAATGATTCACATGTACTTCTCACATGACTGCTAAGTTTCAGTCTGTTTCTTACACAAAGCTATCATATACATATGCATATCATATTAAATGTAGTGCACAGATTGCATTAATCACTTTTGTAGTACTCTTTTTCTTTTCTTTTGCCATTTTGAAACTTGACAGCCCCAGTTCTCGTTCACTTTTATTGAAAAGAGTGTCCAGGAAAAATCACATTTTCAGTTCCACAGAATAATGTCATGCAAGGTTAGAAACGACATGCACACTCTCAAAAAAGATGTTTTGTGTTATTTCTTAACACATCTATGTGTCTAGATAAGGACAACACATTTTGTGTTACTTTTAACTCAGCCAGTGTGTTAACCCTCTTAACACAGAAAGTGTTTACATCATTTACACACTAATGTGTTATAATCACACTATTTGTGTCAGAAATGTGCTATTTTTGATATAATTTGACAAAAAAAATTATAAAAACATTTTATTTATTAAAACTTTGCTGCTACATTTACATTAAAAACAATTAACAATCACTAAATGTTGTATATTTTAAAGTGCATACTTTGTATTTTATAGACAACACATATTTTCCATTCAAAGCCTCTATTCAAAGCTGCAAAAGTGCAAATAAAAAGATCCATTTGTTATGAATACATATACCAAAATAAAATTAGCTAGAAAGCAAAGAAAAATAAACTGTTTTTAAACATGTAATCAATACAAAAATGATTCATAATGAGCTAAAATAGCCATTACACAAAAACCATGTTATTAATTAACACATCCGTTTTGAGAGTGGGAGAATAAGTGGTCCTAGCTTTTTTAGTTTTTGGTAAGACTGTTCTTTTAATCAAATTATTAGTGTTTCCATCCCGTCATCAATGTGCAGTCATTTCCTTCATATTTGTCAAAGAAAATAATCAGTGCCTCCTCTAGACTCTAGTCTGTGATTCTTCACTTACTTTTCCCCCCTCTGGGCATCTGGATGATAAAGAAGGTTACTATGTCATTTCCTGCCTGCGTGACACAGGCCACAGTGGGTAAAGCTGTCTGCTGACCTGCCCGACTCCCCTGATCTGGAAGTGAAGTGTCTTACAGTGGCACATCCTGCCATCTGTCTGTGTCATGTGCTGCAGATGCCAGCGGATGGGCACCATGCGGACTGGTATGGCAACCCGAGGGCAGACAGCAGGCATAGACAGATCAGCATTATTCAACTAAATTGCAGTGTTTACAATGATTTTGAAGTGTGTGTGTATATATACACATACACACACACGCACATACACACACACGCGCATACACGTAGAAGTAGTCTGGAGTAAAAATAGCCCGGTGAAAAATCTGCTGTGTGCGTGTTGCCAGAAAATTAGCATGCCCTCAGTTGTCATGTTATGCCCGTCGGTTATCCATTGTTTACTTAACCCGCTTCAGTCTTTTGAGAGTTTATTTTCTTTTTTTGTTCTTGTCTCATTGGGATAGCATTGTTAGCCAATCTTGTAGGAATTAACAAAGGATCAGTGTTGCAACATTGGAGATGAGAGGAAGAGATACAGCAAACCCAAAGAAAACAGCACAGAGGCTACAGAGATAACCTAATGAACATCACGGTGAGGAAGTTCCCTTCACCTGTGCACATGCGGTTTGGATGGAGGGAAGAATCTCGTTGTTGTTGGAGTGCCCCGACAAACACTGGCCTGGATTGAGTTACCATTGTTTTCTCTCGAGGAAGGAACACAACATAATTAGACCTAATGTTCTGTGTCTGTGTCCAAAACTGCTGTACTTGGTTTGGCCCTTCTCTTGCCTTGGGAACATATCACTTCTGGAGAAGTTGTCCCATAATAAAGGGTTGAGGAGATTTTTTTAGGTGCAATACGAGCAGCTTTATGAAAATCTTTATGAAAATATATGAGGGCGTTTCTTCAACTATAGGCAATTTTGACCCTGTGGACTTTAAGAAAATACACTCTTTACACACTTAAATTATTTATCTTTTAACTAATAATGTCCAATGGTGTTTGTACAGAATATACATCTCAGGAGAATTCTGTAATTTATATCAGCTTTTCTGAATGTCATCAACATCTGTTGACAACATCAACAGTGTCATTTCCACGACATCTCAAATTATGTTCCCTTGATTAGAGTAATTTCACAACTGGAATTTTGTGTGCAGTATCATAAATACACATTTTTCCTGGTGTTTTTTATTTGGAAGCTAGGGGACACTGCTTATGATTCACAAACCATCAGAGTTGGTGGAATCAGAGATGTTTTCCAGGTCATGTGTTTATGAATCAGTTCGTCAGTTGTTCTCCATCACAGTCTGCTATGATGGCTTACATGCCTGTACTCTGTGCCCTTGGCATGATATCTGATTACCTGCCCTCCAAACCTGAAAACCAGAAGGTTCAAGGTTCCTTTCTAAATGGATGACCCCTACTTGCCACACTGCTAGGGATTAATACCGCTGTTAGCGGTTTGTCAGAGCACTGAATGCCGGTTTTCAGATTGTTGCCCTCGTACTGGGCAGACGTATAATGTGGATCAGGTGTCAGATGTTTGAATGAAGAATTGGAGTCTTTATGCAAAGTATCCTAAGGGTACATACAGCATGATTGCAGCCATCTATTTCTAGCCTCCTTGGCCACGTCCACTTATATACACACTTGCTGTGGACTAATAACCTTGTACCGCCAGCTATATAAATGTTTTCCTCTGTAGAACACGGGGATAGGAAAGCAGCTGTCATCTGCATCCCACCAAGATGTAAAAATGTAGCTGTGAGAGAAACAGCTAATAAATAAGCAGGAACGTTTCCCACTTTGGCGACTCAAATTTATGTTTATATTTGTTTGACTGTGCATGCATTTATGCAGTTCACATCACTGGATGTAATGTTTTATGCCTCCTTGGCGCTTCACTGATGTGTCAGAGTAGGAATCCAGGTTTGCTTTTTTTTTTTTTTTTTTTCCAGAGTCAGTGTAGAAATGCTTTGCTTCTCAAAGCAAATGATGTTACCAGTGGCAAGCCACAAGTAAATGTTTTTATATGAGGGCGTTTCTTCAACTATAGGCAATTTTGACAACATCAACAGTGTAATTTCCACGACATTTCAAATTATGTTCCCTTGATTAGAGTAATTTCACAACTGGAATTTTGTGTGCAGTATCATAAATACACATTATTATATTACACTAGCACACTTCTTGCACAGTTTGACAACATTTGATTCGAAGACAGTGAAAATTAATGTCACCACTCATTTCATCTCAAGGATGATCTTCACTGACACTGTTGTCTTCATGATAAACATGCATGCAAATTTTTTTATAGAAAAAAATATAAATGCATAAAATAGTTTTTACTATTAACTAAATTATTATTTAAAAATGATAGAAATCACTTTCATACTGTAAATGAAGAGTTTATTTGCAAATACAGATAACTCAGTTTTTATTCTGCTTTCCAATTAATATCAATCAAACTGTATTTGGGTTGTTTTGATTAAATAATAATAACTTAAAAATACAGCTAACTAACACAATAAAAACATGATAACAATAAAAATCATGATTTTTGAACATTTTTAAAAACGGAGTTATCTGTTTTTGCAAATAAACTCTTCAAATATTAAAGTGTTTTAAACTTTGTCTTTAGACTTTCTTTGTCTTATTTTATATTTAATAATTTATATTTTATGATGGAATTGCATAGTTTATGATAATTTTTTTATAATTTAAAGGAGCTATGCTAGTGTTATTATTATTCTTTTCTCCATCTGGCCCCCTCAACAGTTTGAAAACAAACAACTTATTAGAAGATTTTACAAGTAAATAAAGTGATTGTACCAGCTGGGTAGGAAAATAAGGGACGCTCTCAGACTTCATGACAGTTGCTACGTCATAAGGTCAGTGCAGCTGAATCAATTTTTAGCAGCGTTCACTACTGTGCTCTTTTATAATATTCCATTATTCCCCGCTGTGGCGAGTTACCGTTCTATCTGTCTCGCTATGTGTGCGTACATGTGAATTGACATTCATTATGGATGTGCTTGTCCTAATACGGGCCATGCTTGAAAGGCCTGCCTGAAATCTGATATCTTTTTTTCCTTTTTTCATCCCCTTTGGACACGGTGACCCACTTTGTCGGCAGTTGGCACCAAAGACGGTTTGAGGGTGTCCACCTGGATTTAGTTAAGGGGTGTGGAGTCGACTCGTCCCCGCACACTCACACACACCGTCCCACTGTTTCTCCCCGGCCTCCCCCTCCCCTACTGGCTCTCTGCCACACTCTCTGTTTAAAGTGGCTGTTTGCCAGGTAAAGATGAATTACATTTAATTATTTTACCACTGATGCATCAACAGGGGTTCTACTTATAGATCTGGGGGTATTAAGTTAGTGCGGTTTACTCTCAGTGGAGCCGGAGAGAAGATCATGACGGAATATGTGCTCTTCCATCTCTCTCTCTCCCCGTCCCCCATGATGAGGGCCCCAGCACCCACTGGCTCCTTCTACCACTGGCCTAATTAGTCCCCCGATGTGGCTTAACACTATATATTTATCAAGAACATTAATTAGTGTCTTGGGTACATATATAATACTTAGGGATATAGCTGATGTCCCTGTTTATTAGAGGTTTAGAAAAAAGATTCGGGAGAGATGAGGAGAAGGAGGCTCTTTTTTTTTTATCTGTTTTATCTGTTAGCATTCTTTTAGACACATAAAATGTCCCCAACTTACTGACTGCCGCTTTAGACAATCAAAAACACTGTCTGCCTATGAATCATCTTACACGTTATCAGGAGTGTAAAGTACATAAGTAAATGTATTTCATTAGTATACCTAAGTAGTTTTTGTAAAATTTTTGCTACTGAAATTGAATACTTAATTACTTTTCCAAAGAAATAGCACTTGGTACTAGTAAATGGAACTTGGTATTGAGTAATGGTTTTTACTCTTTACAATTTCATTTAGTAATGTAGAAAGTACATACATTACACTACCATTCAGATGCTTGGTTAAAGAAGCAAGTATTTTTAAGCTCATCAAGGCTGCATTTATTCTATCAAAATGCAGCAAAACAGTAATATTGTAAAATTATTAAAATGTAAAATAAAATGTTCTGTTTTAATGTTTTAAATTGGAATTTTTTTGCTGTGATGATGAAGCTGAATTTTCAGAATGCTCAAGTAACATTTCTTATTATTTTTTAAAGTTGAAAACAATTGTGCTGCTTAATACTTTTGTGGACACCATGATAAATATCTTTTCATGATTTTGTTTTATGAATAGAAAGTTCAAAGAACGTTTGAAATAGAAATCATTTGAATCGTTATAAATGCCTTTACTGTCACTTTTGATCAATTTAATGTGACCTTGCTGAAAAAAATAAATAAATAGAAATCTTTCAACAACAGCAACAAAAACATATTACTGACCCCAGACTGTTGAACAGTAGTGTGTTTTGCCGTATATCATAACTAAAAACACTATTCCAGGTTAAATGTGGTTTACATTTTATCCACAGCATCTGTGGCTTGTGGTTGATTACCAGAAAATATTTTTATTATGACTTGTCCCTCGGTTTTGTATAAGAGGACAGAAAATGTGTTTACATTTATGCACTTACAATGAAAGCATAACAGTCAAGAGAGCCAGAGGGTTTAAAAGCAGAAATGTGAAGCTTGTATTTTTGTTAAAGCACTTTCATTTGTTTTTCGGGTTGTTATTTCAGCTGTAATGTGTCTAATGTGACTAGGTGGAGGAATTCTAGTTATGTAATTCCTGCGGGTTTCTGAGTTTGTTCTAATTCGACAGTGTTTTTTAAACAAGGACTTTTTTATTTGTTATTTATTTTTTAGCATAGTTTAAAGATTGGATGCATCATTATTTGCATACCATCTGTCATATTTAGTGTGAGGGATTAGAATTAGAGCATCGTGGTATTTAAGGCATGATAGTAACTTAAAAATAGTTGTTAAAAGAACAGCTGACCAAAAAATGGAAATTCTGTTCTTATTTGACATATTTTTTTGGGTGAACAATACCTTTAACAATTAGATGTACATTTATGCTTTAAAGAATTATGTTTACACGTCTCTCCATCTACTTTCCACAAGACCTTTTTTTATATGTTGGCACATTGCTATTTTAACTCTATAAATATGTATGAGCATTACTGCCTTTTAGCTTGTCTCAGTATTGCTGTCACGAAGTGTCACCTTCCCAGAGTATGTGTTATTCATTAAGGATCTCAATGTGTGGAATCACACTTGTGGTGTCTGGCAAAACTGAAAAAAAATGTGTTTTTCTTAGCAGTTGGTTACAAGGATGGTTCCACCGGCCAGCCAATGGAAAACACTGCCGGAGACGGCTGGGGAAATCGATTTGCTCAGCGAGACCTGGACTGAGACAGATTCGCTATTGATTAGGGAGTTCATGGGGTAGTCACAACGCGCAGAGGGTGGGTGGGAGGGAGGAAGGGTGTGTTAGTGAAATGCTCTTAGACTGGATGCTTCATAAATCGCACACAAACCACCGTGGCATAACGCCATTTCAGATACTCCCAGGATTACTCATCCCCGCGTGCATAAACTGTCCATCAAACCCGCTGAAAGCGCTGTGAAAACTACAGCCTGTTTCTGTCACCATCTGACAGGCTGGCTTGACATGTCGAGGCATCTGAGGTAGTACTCGAAATTAAAATTGAGATCAGCAGACAGTGTCTCAGGACCTTTGAGGTCTCCGATGCTGTGCTTTTAAGGAGTTGCACCTGTATTTGAGTCACATGATCCTGTGCTGTTTATGACATTATTCTGCTCAGACAGAAAAGGAGTTTAATGTGTCTTGTCTGAGAGATCCTATGGCTAAGAATGAGTTAAGCAGTGAAATGCATATTACTGAAGGTTAAAAGGTCTCTCATTGTAATGAGCTGTCATTAAAGAGCTCAAAGGGATATTAATCAAAAATTAGATTCAATCTTCCATTAACTGCATTATGTATCTACACTGGTTCCATTTACTTTATAGGTCTCTTTCGAATTTCTGAGTCGTTTTGAAAAATGGATTATATGCACCATCCTCAAATGCAGATAAAACATTATGAATGTAAAATGGTCTCTGGGTAGAAGTGTTTGAAAATCTACAGACTGATTGCAGTTTTTAGAGTGGGTCCCCTTACTTTACTGCAGCGGAGGCTTCTGGGTTAACTAGCACAATGCTGCATTGAGCCTCTGGGATATAACAGTGTGTACTGGCATAATGTCTAGCTGTGTCCTGACATCTATCTATCTATCTATCTATCTATCTATCTATCTATCGGTCTGTCTGTCTATCTGTCTATCTGTCTGTCAGTCGGTCGGTCGGTTGGTCAGATAGAAATTTAATTTCGGTCTCTGTCGGTCAGTCGGTCGGTCGGTCTGTCTGTCTGTCTGTCTGTCTGTCGTTCTATCGATCTATTGTTCTATCTATCGTTCTATCTATCTATCTATCTATCTACCGTCCGTCAATCTATAGTTTTATCTATTATAGTTTCATCTCTCCATCTAATTCGAGTTGCAATTCTACATTCTGTTTGCTGCCTCAACTGAAATTCAGGGATTGAATTGTAATTTAAAAGCATTTTCACAACCCTGGAGCACAACCCTGACATACACATAAACACGTTACTTCTTGTATGTCAGGTTCACATTCAATCCAATGCTTGGTTATTTTAACAGCCCACAATTTTAACCTGTTTTCTTAGACCCATCTGAATAAACAGAAGAGGAACAAAACATCAGAGAGAAGCCCTCCAACCCAGACAGACCCTGAACCGACCAATCAAATAGAGCATTCCATGTCCTCAAGCCCTCTGTTTGACTGCCGGCATGCTAGTTTGTTCAGCCGAGCTATGAAAGCAGTGCTGCCCACCACTTAGAATTCTAATTGGATCCGCTTTCTGAATTCATTGTTTCTTTAGGTGGTTATTAGATGGTTGTGTTTGTTCATATTGATTTGCAAGAGGCAGACGGAAAAAAAGAGGCCCAGCAGGAGGCCTCGCAGCATGGAGAGAAAGGTGAGGGAAGAGAAAAGAGGGAGTGGGGAGGAGAGAGATAAAGGTCTGTCTCGGGTGTGAATGGTTTAAGAGCCGCTACAAGAGATCCTTTTTATGTTTTAAGTGGACAGGGTTTTGTTTGGCCCCAGCCTGGAGGGCAGCAGCAGCCAGCTCACCTACAGATCAGAGCATGAAACAGTGTGAACGACTCATGTTAATAAAGATACAATGCATGAATTAATGTACAGGGGTAGAGAGAGCGCCCCCTAGAGTATCAGAAGTATTGAGGTTCCTAAGCCAAAAAATATTCTGTTTTGGAGTACCAATGCACACAACAGAAATAGTGACAGAAAAATAAAAATATATGGATATTTATTAATAAATAAAAATGTCACTGCTGTCAAGGGTGACTACTTTAAAGAAGTTAAGTCATGTTTATTTTTATAGTGCTGAATACAATAAAGATTGTTTCAAAGTAGCTTCACAGTATTAAACTGGAAAGTAACAAAATCAATGATGCAAAGTTCAAAAATGAGGCAAATCCAAATTCTGCTGTAATGCAGATGTATCAAAACAATAGCACAATATTTAAAAACAATACTGTCATTATTCAGCTCCAGTCTTTTAATTATTAGTATCAGTTGTGCAAGATGATCAGTTGCATAAGTCTGGCATGAAGCAATAGTGTCTATCTCATCCATACGGCAGTAGTTAGCTGTCCAAAACAATGGAAAGGAGATATTGCTGTATATGGCATCATTTGATCTTTTTATATGAAAGTCATGTCTTTAGGAAAGAAAAGATGGGGACGGATGTGGTATTGATTTCAAAAACTTCAAAGGCTTTATTAACGTAACTTGTTTTGCTTCTGTATTATGAGCTCATTTCCAGTGCTTGGGTACAAATTATCTTTGCGGTTTGTCCTGCTTTGAACTTTAAACTCAACAAAAATGCACACCCACAACAATGGCACGTACTGATTGGATTTCTTCTCTTTCAAAGTATAAGAAACCTTAATTATTTTTCAGAAATGGTCATTGCACAATATTTTAAAACCAAATTCAGCCAAGATTTTTACCAGGCTACCCATTTTAGGGTTTTTGTAACAAACACTGCCCTAGAGGGCACCTTAGTTTCATTTTTATGGCGGAGTGTGTCTCACAGGACCCATAAGGTTAGACCATAAACCCATTCTTCACTTGGAGAAAGTGCGGAGAGTTTTTTACCGGCAGCACTGAAAGCAAACACAACTTTAATGAAGCACTTAAATTTTAGGGGTCTGCTTCTCAATTATATTTTACTTGTAAGTGTTCAGTGGTGACAGTGGAGGCACTGTGAACACGTGACTATTTCAGAGCCGGTATTGTTTGAGCCTCAAGTTGTACGCCCTTGTAAAGTGAGCCGCAGTAAAAACGGAGTAATAGATTTAGTCAAGGACACGTGAAAAATGAGTCCTGTTTTAATGAGTTTGATAATACAGGCCTGTTGGGTGAAGTGTGATAATGTTGGTTGTACATGAGGGGACGTTTCAATGGGAGGTGGTGATGATTAGCGTAATGTTGGATAAGAGAAGCTTATCGTTCTATTCATCAGATAACATATGCACACATTTATTTCAAGGTCAGTGATTAACAAGTTTGTTTGAGTTGAAACAGGATTTACAACAAACCCTTGATGCTGATAGTGGAATGACCCATCTCCTGGAACACCCAGCCACCGAAATCTCTTCTCTGATCTCGGTCTGGCCTTGAACAGATCACTGGCTATAACTCCACAGGAGCTTTTGATCGCGTTTACCAGATTTCTGGCAAGATTTGAACTAATTCCGCTGGAGAATCTCAGGGCCACTTTATGGATCAAATCACATATTTCAGATGCTCCAAAAAGGCTTGTGGAAACTTCTAATGACTCAGCTGAATGCAGAAATAAACACCCACTAAGTTTCCAAAACCTCAAATATTATTGGTGGTTTGAGGCTGCATCTGTCAAAGCGAAGGAAGAAAACAGCCATATGTAACTCCCAGATTCTTAAAGGTTTAGTTCACCTAAAAAAAAAAGAGAAATTTCTGTCATCATTTTCTCACCCTCAAGCCATTCTAAAACTGTGTGGCTTTCTGTCTTTTATGGAATACACACACACAAGAAAATTTTTGATTAATTTAAATTTTTTAATGAACTGTCCCTTTAATAAAAGAGTAGTTTTTTGCGCAGCCAACAAAAAAGTATAAATTTACTTTTCATTTCTGTCTGTAAGAAATTTTAAAAACTCCTGTAGATAGAATAATCCTCTGAGACATCTTTTTAAAACATATCAAGTCCTAATATTTCTTGTTTTAGCTGGAGAGAGGATGAATCTTCATCTTCCAGTGACAAGACTTCAGATAAACTAAATTAAGAAATGTTCCCTATCCAAACTTTTTTTATTCAGAATATATTTTGCTACGTTCCTATCAGAATGTGTAGAGGCTGCTCATCTATTCAGATTAAAGAGGGAAAATAACAGTCCTCTAAGAGCAAGCGCACAGCTTTGTCATATAAATGATTGTGCGAAGATGAGAGGACAACAGAGCCTCCTCCCACTCTCCCTCACAAACACCCACTTGACATTTATTGCTGCTCCTGCAGTGTGGTCAATTCATGTGTGGCGAGTGGGATTTTGCCCTCAAGGATGTTTCCACACAGTGGAGCTGGAATGAGTTTTAAAGATGGGTGCGTTGTGATTTCTCTATATGGCTGAGATTCAGCCCATGAATAATAATTAGTGCTGGCTGTTGTTGATAGGTGATCTTTCTAGATGGTCCAGTCACTTACCTAATTAATATTGACGAGCCAAACCTTTGCCTTGTACTGTTCATAAATAAATTGATATTGTGTGCAGATGTGCTTGAGTTGTATGGCCTTGCAGATGAGCCACGCTATGTTGGCATTGAGATGCAATATCAAGGCAGTTTTATGCTTGCTCAGATGCTTTTTTCCCCATTGCTTTTTAATATTAATGAATAAATAATCCGGAGATCAAGTTTGTAGTAGTGTTTGTCTCTGAGATGTCAGAACTGAAATGTCAGCAATGTAAAAGCAAGATGTGATTAGAAATAAGATGTAAAAATAATTTATGCAATTACAGTTGTAAACAGAACATGTAATGGATTTGTCTCTGCATAACGTTTTAGCTTTGAAATGTGATTTGTGATCTCCATTGGTTATTTCATGAGCACAAATGTGCACAATTTGATCATTTCATCCTTATACTGTACCTCTCAAAATATAATAATTATACTATACTATTTATTTCAGTTTAAATTTTAGTAACCTTGCACTTTTGTCATTTTACTGAGTTTTTTTCTTTTCTTATTTCTATACAGCTTTATTTATTTATTTTGAAATTTCAATTTAGTTTTTTTTTTTTTTAGGTACTTTACATTTTTCATCTAATATTTCTAGTTTATTTTATTTCTGCTTTATTTCATCTGTCTGAATGAAAGACACCTGGATCTGACATCTGGATTTATTTATTTTTTCATAGTGCAAGGGGCACAAAGCCCCTCTTACCTGTTTAAAAAACCAAGGGGCGTAGAATTAGGGAGGGACGCCAGGGACGTGTCCCTACCAATATCCAGCGACTGCCAAACTGTCTCTAGCAATAATTTTGATCAAACAATTAAATATATGTATATGTTTTTGTAATTTCGGACGCATCTGAAACGTCATACCATTGATATTACCTAAGAAGTTAAAGTAAATGGGCTACGTTAGAAAACTTTGCGCTTTCAAGGATCCGCATTTAATACACGGGCGGAACAGTCGCACACCAGAGGAGAAGCACAGCCGCGTTTAGAACAACTCACAGGTATTGTACCCAATTCAAGACAGCAGTCCAAAACAGTTAATATAGAAGTTCACTTTAGGAATTAACAAAGTTGCATCGATGAGTTTGAATTACGATGTTTGACAAAACAGAGCAAACGGAAAGAGAAAGCGCAATAGCTATTATTAGCTCCCTCCCTATGCATACGGACAGAAAAAGGTTGTGCGGAAAGATACACAATCTTCCAGCCTAGGATAAAGTCATTATGAACATTAACAATAATTTGGGACAAATATAATGTGATTTTATGGTAAAAATATGTAAGTATCACTCAGTGGTGCAGCAGGATTTGGAACAGCATCCAGAGTCACTGCGGACAGTCTTTAACTTTAACTTAAAGTTGTTCAACTGAATGTACAAATCAAACTGTTAGCTAAAATAGCTAAAGCTATTAGCTTGGGCTTGGGTTTATGTCCCCACCAATGTCAAAAACAAACCTACGCCCTTGTAAAATGCTACCAGGTGCTAAAACTATAGTGAATTATTACCTGTTTCAGAAAGGTGCTTTATTGCAAGCCAAGAGAGGTGTATTATATATTTGAATGTCAGACGACAGGAATGTGAGCTAAAACTTGCCCCTTTGGTTTCCAGGGTGTCCAGTTCTCCAGTTCTGCCTATCCAGAGAGGAATCCTTGTGGGGAAAAGTAGTTTTGTATCTCCCTGCTTGGTGGACTAACACTTGTTTTGATCCCTTTTGAGTCTTTATAGTCTTTTTTGTATGGTCAGATTACCATATAACAACCTGAAAATCTTTTTTCCTTGTGAATATTTCAGCAATCATGTTGTGTGTATTATGTGAGCTGTTTAGAATCAGAATTAGAGGTGCCCGATTGCGATCTAATCGGTTTGCAGAAAGGTCTGAAATTGTTCACAATTGTTCAGTTTAATTCATTCAGATGCACGCATTGTGTCTGTACTACAGATAGACAATTTGCATCCATGTATCTTTGACAGTATCAAAAAAACTATCAAAATTCCCACCATTTTCTACATTAGGTGCTTGTACATGGCTCTGGCCTTTAGCTATTTATGTGCAAGCTGTGTCAGCCACTTTCTCTGGGTTTTCTGTGTTTGTCCCACCACATTGGATCCCTGATTTGACACACTACCTCCGTAAAGTCACAGGGTGGTGGGTTTACCTGCTACGTTGAGTTATGAGAGAATGAAAAAGCAAACTTTGACAGCGAATACACTACTTCTAATTTTCTCAGGCTGACATCGCTGCTTCTCGCAAGCTGTTTAAGAAAACATGCTCGCTGATTTTGACACTTCTTGTCAGGACAAGACATTCTCACATACTCTAGTTGTTTGCGAGCTCCTACCCATGATGTCAGAAGCACTAACTCTGGATCACTACAGACAGGATAAACAAAGCTGGATGAGAGAAGTGCCAGTGGCACTCCAGAGAAGAAGACACATGTCTGTCTGTGTCATGTTTGTATCTCCAGTATACCTTGCTTCGCTCCTTACCTGTAAGAGGACGCACCTCCTGCAGAGGAAACCCAGCACGACTCCACATAACTGAGAGAAGAAAAAAGGTAGAGAGATGTTCTGCAAAGGTACAAATGCTACCTCACTCCCTGCAGTTATTCCAGAAGGCAGACTATGTTTAGAACACAGACGTGTCTGCTGTCGTTTAATCTGCAACCAGCTGAATCTATCCATTGTGTCGCTGAATGGTGCTTTGCATGAAGGTGACATCTTTGGAACAACTGGCCAAAGTCTTAGCACATTTTCATTTTTGGGTGAACTATTCTTTTAGAAATGAAAAACATGAATTTCTATCAAATATAATTTGTGTGTGTGTGTGTTTCACAAACAAAGTGCAAGTACTTCACTCCTTTCATATACATTACATTTATCATTTGTATTTATTGCATTTGACAAGACACTGTTATTCAAAGCAACATTTGGACAATGTCAACATAAATCCTTATTATTTCTTGGCATAAATTCATCAAAGATACTTGCAACTAAATAAAGACCAATCAGAATGATTTTCTTTTGGATTAGACAATAATGGCAATACACATTGGTTATATGTGCAGTACGATCAAAATGTAGACCTTTAAAAGCAGTTTTGAAGTATTTTTTAATCTAAGAGGGAACGTGAACAAGTGGTGATTTATGCTGAGTGCAGGCAGAATGCTATCGTTCGTGAGGAGAGGTTTGATTAAAATGCAGGGTTATGGAGACTCTGCTGGACACCACTAGCTGGTCTTGAAAAAGAAATGGAGCCAGTGGCCTCTCCACTTGTCATTTTTGGAGCATCCTTCATTAGCGGGGAATCAGAGACTCTCAATCTCTGTCTGTCTGTCTCTGTTGGAAAATAGAGGGTTGTGTGGCAGCCAGCATGTTGGCAAATGCTATCGTGCATTCAGCTGCCGTGTTAGCCAATCATTTGTCATCTTTTTCATCTGACTCCACATCAGAAGGCACTATTAGCATTATTTTCTTGTTGAGAAAAAGAGCTGTCACTGTTGCAAACTCACACAACATAAACTGACTCTGTTTCTCTATCCATTTCAATCTTTGTGTCTTGCATATACGATCACATGCGAAATTGTCTATGTATGTACTGTATATCCGAGCAGCACACAGTAGTGGTGCTCCTGAATGAATTATAATTTTCTATTATACATCTGTAAAGAATATCTTGGCTAGCTTTAAACCCCAGGATTCATTTGCACAGTATGGTGCTTAGTTCATTATCAGTTTTTCATCTTATGGGCACAATTTAGGAGGACTGAATTTGAACGTTTATGCAGAAAATGTTATGCAATGTGGTTTTTAATAAGACAAAACAGTGAATGATTCATCTCATAAAAACAGTCAATTGTTTTTTTGTTTTGTTTTTTGGTCTTAAATGAATCACGGTTTTTGAAACAAATTGGTTGAGTGAATGATTTAATGACTCCTTCATAAAGCCAGGCACTTGTTACTTATAGATAGATAGATGTTCAAAAGTTTACATGTCCTTGGTTCTTAATATAATTGCCTTCTGGAGAATTAATGAACACACAATTTTTTTTTTATTCATTGACAGGATTTACTCTAATGGGCAGACATATACTTGAATACTGGTATATGTGTTATATGAATCTTTCACTTTTTCTCTGCCCTCCATCCTTTTGTTTTAGCCATGCACAGTGGATAACCCCTTTCATCACCTTAATTACAGTCTAACACCGCAGTCTGACAAGCAGCTCTAATGGATCAATGCTCAATTAGCTGTATGCTCATGTTACACTGACACACGCCTTTTGTTGAGCCTCGTTTTCTCCTATCCAATCCATTACAAAGCCAAAAAGTGGCAGTGTGTCCCTCAAGAAATTGCATGTTCCCCAGCTGCGGGCTATTTTCTGAAAAAGTGACTATGGCGTTATTGTCAAATAAGCTGTTAGCATTTCAGCTGAGGTGAAATGGACTCCATTTTTCATCTGTTGGGAGGACAGCATGTGCTAGTTGACATTTACTTACTGCCGTATTATCTATCAGATCAAGAGCCCCAGAGTGGTGGCGAAAGTTACGCCCATGCTGTGACATTTTACAGTATCCTGTATTTTAGTACATATAAATGCAAGCTTTCCAAGCGTGGTTTTCTCTATGCTCCAGAGGGAATGAATTCTGAAAAAAGCATGTCTTGTTGTTTAGCCATTGATGTAGGGTTCTTGTGAGGAGAGACTTCAAGAGCACTGTATTTTTGCTGACATGCAGCTTTAATGCTGCGAGTTATCTTACTATAATTCTCTCACATCCTCTGCGTTTAGTTTTATAGCTGCTATTTTAATTTTCTATTATACATCTGTGAAGAATATTTTGGCTAGCCTTAAACCTCAGGCTTGATTTGCGCAGTATGGTGGTTAATTCATTATCAGTTTTTCATCTTATGGGCACAGTTTAGCAACATTGCATTTGAATATTTTATGCAGAAAATGTTATGCAATGTGGTTTTTAATAAGACAAAACACTTTGTAGCATGTTAAAATGTCTGTTATATAACTGAACCTAAATGAGTCCTGGATGCTAAATGGGTCACCATGGTATTGCAGTCGTCTTCAAATAATATTTTGGTTAATAAAGTAGCATTTTAATGAAAATTTGTCTCTTTAATATAAAAGTGTTTTGGAAAAGTGCTAAGATCACCCTTTAGCAAATGGCTTTTTACTTCTTTGGGTTAAAGTCAACTAACTAACAGTGTCAAGCAGGGGATGTAAATTAGCATATGCTAACAGTTGAACATTTGCTAAATTTTCTTCATATAGCTCCATTTAAATTACATTTTATCCGTATTCATAGAGTATAACAGTTGCCAGTTATGAGAAAAATCGGCCAGCACTTTCCCCACAGTCCACCTGATGACTGCTGGTTTCTTAAGTGGGGTTGTTAGGCCGCTGTGCTCTGAAGTATAGATCTAGCTGTTCTGTTCAAAAGCAAACCTTTCAGAAGACCATCTCTGAAATGATCATTCAGTTTTAACCATGATTTCAACAACTCCCAACCTCGCAATCTCTCTCTTTGAGGCGTACAAGGTTAAAATAATGTCAGACTGACTGACTGACCACTAACCAACCCTCTTAAGTGGCTTCTACCCATCTTTGTTTTGGTTTATCAATCAGGTGAAAGCATTTGCCCCAGTGGGAGTGAGAGTTTGCCATTTTTACATTATGGAATGTGGTGGGAGAGGCTAACATTAGAGATTGATTAGCAGTAACAGTGGAAGAGCAATGGATTACAGAGAAATGACTGCTGGGAATTTTTCTAAACAATCTACATGTGGCGTTAAGGTACACAATGTTGTTATTTTTTTGTAGTGATTAAACTATTGTGAATTTTGAACGTCTTTAAGTTATGTTTGTATTATGTCTTTTGAAAGATGTCAAGGTTTGCAGTCTTGAAGTAACAAATAGCAAGTTACATGTTAAAATTACAATTAACATAATATCAGAGCTACTTTTTCCAAATACTTCCTGACATGCACAGTACTTTTCTATTTATATAATTTATGCACTGTTTTAAATTATTTACCTTCATTTTCTACATTTCGGGAGACATAGGGTTATATTATAATGTATTTTTTTTCTTAATTTGCATATTTTTAATGAAATATTTTTTGTCAAAAATGGCACATTAGGTTACACAATGGATTGTTTCCCACAATTGTTAGAACCTGCTAGCAGACGCTGTAACTACACCACTGTTTTTGTTTGTTTGTTTGTTTGTTTGTTTGTTTAATGTGTAAAGAAGGCAAATGCTCATTACATTTTATTATATATTATTCAAGATTATTTGATTTATTTATTATCAAATATAAAATGGATCTCTCTTTTCTCTCTCCACTTTTGTTGACCTAACTGCGTTTTTTTATATTAAATAATCATTATCTGCTAAATTATTTAATAAAAATAAAACTACTATAATAAAATATTTAAGGTAATTAAAATATGTAATATATTTACATAATTTGTAAATCAAATAAATGCAGTCTTGGTGTGTAGACAGACTTCTTTCAAAAATACTTTAAAAAAATCTTACTGACTCTGTTTAAATATAAATAAATGCAACAAATATTAAATAACATTTATTGGAAACAATCTATTATGTAACCTAATGTTTTCTTAGACATTTATTTTATTATTATTATTTGACCAAAAAGTTAAAAATAAATAAATACATACTGTTACGGAGCCGACGAGACGTGCAGATCCATGTGCAAGGCTTTTATTAAACAGAGACGTGGTCACAACACAAGTAAGGTTCAGATAATGGCAAACAGGTATATCACAGGCAAGGCAAAGAGTCATCCAAAACGTGCGTGAGTCAGTCGACAGCGAACAATATCCAAAGGGGCTTGACAAGAGAGGTAATCCGAAAAAACGTGAGCAATAATCCAGGCAAGGCGCGAACAGAGTCTGAAACGGCAAGGCAAGGTGTTAATCCAAACAGACGATAAATCCAGGGCAGGCTGCTGACAGACAAGATGAGATAAACCAGGCAAGGATCAGGAAACACGAGAAAACAGGCAAGGCAAGACTATGATTACTAAATTGGCTCCGTAGAGTAACTATCGCTTGGAGAGAGATATACACTTTACAATACTCGGCGCTGACAGAGAGGAAGTCCATGGCTTATGTAAGATGTGTGATTGACTGCAGCTGAGTGTAATGAGTGCAATGGATTGTGGGGACTGAAGTCCATTGTAAGTGTAACAGTCTGTGCAGTGTGAGAGTCAATATGATAACAGAGCAACCTCTTGTGGAGAGTGAGCAGAAGGGCAGGCACAGGATTCGTAACATCCAGGAGGGTGGTGGAGTGGAGGCGGAACAGGGGAAAAACCGAGGACTGAGGCAGAGCCGGCAGAGCAGGGCACCCAGGCAGAACTGGCGAGGCAGGGAACCATGGCGGAGCAGAGAACCAGGGTGATGCTGGCGAAGCAGAGATCCAGGGCGGAGCAGACGAAGCAGGAGCCCACCAGGGCGGAGCAGGCGAAGCAAGAGCCCACCAGAGCAGAGCAGATGAAGCAGGAGCCCACCAGGGCGGAGCAGACGGGACTGTAGCCCACCAGGGTGGAGCAGACGACCAACACGGCGGAGCAGACGGAACAGGCGGAGCAGAAGACCACCAGAGCGGAGCAGACGAAGCAGATGGACCTGAAGACCATGGCAGAGACTGGGACCTAGGGAACACTGAGACACATGAGACAGACAGAGCATTCATGGCCCCAAAGGACGAGGTAGGGAACACAAAAAGTTCATAAATAGTTTCACTGGTGGCAAATGAACGGGCAGACAGATCGGTGACTGAAGTGGGACAGACCGACAGGTCATAATTAAATGCATTGGTTGGAATGGGATTGGCAGATAGTTCACAATCAAGGGCATTGACAGAGGCTGTAGTAGACAGTTCATTATTAGTTGTCTTAACTGAAGCTGGACTGGTAGACATGTTAGACTCAGGCTCATTAAACAACATAGGACAGATAGGTGATTCAAAATCAGAGTTATTGCTAGCAGAAACCAGATAGGCAGACATTTCAGTGAGTGAAACTAGACCGGCAGACGATTTACAGTCAGACTCATTCATAGGAACTGGACAGACAGACTGTTCATTAATGATTTCTTCGGCAGTGACAGGGTTAACAGGACAAATATGGGGTGCATTTATAGTTGTTGTGCTCAAGACAGACAGTTTGAAATCAGACACATTGGTAGAGATGACACAGGCAGACAGTTCACAATTAGCCTCCTCGGCTGTGACAAATAAGGCTGAGAGTCTAAAAAGCCGCTTCTTCAGCTGGGTCGGAACAAGACAAAAGTTCATAATCAGGCTCCATGGACGATTCAGGACAGACTAAGGGTTCACAGACGGCTTTCATAGCCATGACAGGACAGGCAAAGAATTCACAGATGGCCTCCTTAGCCATGATATGACAGGGCAAGAGTTCACAGACGGCCTCCTTAGCCGTGAAAGGACAGGGCGAGAGCTCACAGACGGCCTCCTTAGCCGTGACAGGACAGTGTGAGAGTTCACAGGTGGATACCACTGACACCTCTAGAGGTTCTGCAGCGGATGCCGCCACCTTTGGTGGTTCTACAGTGGTACCATAGGGAACCAGAGAGAGTTCATTAACAGGACAGGTACAGTGCTCATCTACGGTTCCTTCGACCATGATATGACGGGCTGGACATGCATTGTTGGGTGCCACCACCACGCAAGGAGCTGAAGCAAGCACCGCCGCTTCGGGAGGTTCTGCAGCATGCGCCGCCACCTCTGGAGAAACTGCAGCGGGCACCATTGCCTCGGGGAACACAGCAGCGAGCGCCACTACCTCAAGAGGTTCTGCAGCATCAGCCGCCACCTCTGGAGACATCACAGTGGACATCGCCACCTCGAGCAGTTCTGTGGTGGTGTACGCAGCCCAAACGCAACATAGAGCGATCCCCATCATGGGAAGCGCTGCAGGCAGGGGACTCAGTTCAGGGACAGAAGGGCTAGAGTGAGTGAGTTTGGGGATACCAGCTGCGCGTGCAGACACCAGCGGTGCATCCCTCACACTGGATACCAGACTACGATACAAGAGAACTGACCTGGAATATCTGGGTGTTGCAGACAGAACGTGACCTAACTCTGGATGATCAGCGTAGATGTGACTTGACTCATGACGAGACTCTGGAAGATCAGCTGAGACGTGACGAGGCTTTGGCAGATCAGCTGAGACGTGACAAGACTCTGGCAGATCAGCTGAGACGTGACGAGACTCTGGCAGATCAGCTGAGACGTGATGAGACTCTGGCAGATCAGCTGAGACGTGACGAGACTCTGGCAGATCAGCTGAGATGTGACGAGACTCTGGCAGATCAGCTGAGACGTGACGAGGCTTTGGCAGATCAGCTGAGACGTGACGAGGCTTTGGCAGATCAGCTGAGACGTGACGAGGCTTTGGCAGATCACCTGAGATGTGACGAGGCTTTGGCAGATCAGCTGAGACGTGACGAGGCTTTGGCAGATCAGCTGAGACGTGACGAGACTCTGGCAGATCAGCTGAGACGTGGCGAGACTCTGGCAGATCAGCTGAGACGTGACGAGGCTTTGGCAGATCAGCTGAGACGTGACGAGACTCTGGCAGATCAGCTGAGACGTTATGAGGCTTTGGCAGATCAGCCGAGACATGACAAGGCTTTGGGAGATCAGCTGAGATGTGACGAGACTTGTGAAGAGCAGTCGTGACTTGACTTGACCCGTGAAGAGCAGCCGTGACTCAACCTGACCGGTGAAGAGCAGCCGTGACTTGACCTGATTCATAAATAGCAGCCGTGACTTAACTTGACTCGTGACGATCAACTGTGACTTGGCTTGACTCGTGACGATCAGCTGTGACTTGACTGGATTCATGAATGGCAGCTGTGACATGACGGAGCTTTGTTGTGTCCGCTATTTTGCGACCAGGCTCCGCTGTCGCCGCCATTTTGTGAGCGTGCTCTAATGCGGCCGCCATTTCACGAGTGAGTGCGGTGTCGCGTTCCTCTTCCGCGACACCCACAGTAAACAAAGAGCCGACGGAAAAGCAAAGCAAAGTCCATAAAATAACTTAGAGACGAATGGGGACCTTCCCGGATTAATCGTGATTTGAGTGGCTGGTTAATGCCCTCACAAAAAAAATCTATAAGGACACAGTCAGGCAAATCAGAATAATAAGCAATCTCTTAATACTCAAACATATAGCTCTCGAGCGATCGTGTGCCCTGCTCGAGAGCTAATAACATTCTCGCTGTGTCCATACCTGGCCAGAGTCCTTTAGAAAAGCCGCTGGATCCTCGTGGGGCCGAGTATTTTGTTACGGAGCTGACGAGACGAGAGACGTGCGGATCCATGTGCAAGGCTTTTATTAAACAGAGACGTGGTCACAACACAAGCAAGGTTCAGATAATGGCAAACAGGTATATCACAGGCAAGACAAAGAGTAATCCAAAACGGGCGTAAGTCAGTCGACAGCGAACAATATCCAAAGGGGTTTGACAAGAGGGGTAATCCGAAAAAACGTGAGCAATAATCCAGGCAAGACGCGAACAGAGCCTGAAACGGCAAGGCAAGGGTTAATCCAAACAGACGATAAATCCAGGGCAGGCTGCTGACAGACGAGACGAGATAAACCAGGCAAGGATCAGGAAACACGAGAAAACAGGCAAGGCAAGACTATGATTACTAAATTGGCTCCGTAGACTATCGCTTGGAGAGAGATATACGCTATACAATACTCGGCGCTGACAGAGAGGAAGTCCATGGCTTATGTAAGATGTATGATTGGCTGCAGCTGAGTGTAATGAGTGCAATGGATTGTGGGGACTGAAGTCCAGTGTAAGTGTAACAGTCTGTGCAGTGTGAGAGTCAATATGATAACAGAGCGACCTCTTGTGGAGAGTGAGCAGAAGGGCAGGCACAGGATTCGTAACACATACATACACATCTTGTCTATAGCAGCTGTATCATCAGCAAAATCTGGATTTCACAGAAAGCATTTCTTTTGGATTTATTTTGTTTTCCAAAACTGTTTTTCTGTACATCACATCATATGTACAAATGTGTAGTCGTGAACAGAGATGGCAGATTTTAAAACGCATTTGCCTTGGGTGAAATCTAACATACTTTGCTTAGTTTGTGCTAATATCAGTTTTTTTTCCTCATCACCGTATCTGTGGATCAGTCAGGAGAGGTATTAGCTCGCAGAGGGTTGTCTAAATATTTGATCAAGGTTACTCAGAGGTTAGCATTAGCCTTGGCTAAACATCTTTACCGCCAGGAGTCTTTACCTCATCACTTCATGATCTTGGCTCAAAGTTTCTGTTCGGTCCCCTACATCAATATCGCCATCGCCAGTCTAATTATACGTGCCTTTTAATTTGTGACTGCCACAGAGCGACATCTTCCACCCCGTTTCTCCAACATTTGACAAATCGCCTGATGTAGGTGTGTTCATTTGTGTGTTCATGCATCGTTTAATCTCCTCTGTTTATTCTCCTCTCCCTCTTTAACCATTGGCAGATCTCCGGATGTGAGCACTATTGTGTGTGTGTTTCTCTCATGCTTTTCCCAACTCTTTAATTACTGTCCTCTCATGCAGGGCTGGCTCAGGTGTGTGTAATTATGCTGGTAATAAGGCCTGGAAAGTCTCCACCTGCCTCTCACTGGGCACTCCCCCCCCCCCCCCCTCTTTATGCTGACAGACAGGACTCTCTTCATCGTTTCTCATCGTGCAGTTATGAGCCAGCTTTCTCTTCATGAACAAAGCATAGCGCTGATTCTTGTCCTTTTTCCTCATTGTCAGTGCCATGACTGTGCGTACAGTGTTGGGGTTAGTCAGATTACTGCCTTCAAGTAACAAGTAGCTTATTACTTGTTATATTTACACCATAAAATTAGACATAAATATATTACAATTATTTGCAAATTTAAAAATAAAATGATTTATTTCACCTAAGCTTTCATGGGGGTGTGCATGTATTGTGTATGTGATGAGCATGATGGGTATTATAGTTCTATACAGTGTGTTTCCTGCTTATCAGTGATGTACAGAAAAGGAGTTTTGGAAAACAAAATAAATGTAAAATAAATGCTTTCTGTGAAATCCAGATTTTGCTGATACAGCTGCTATATAGAGAAGAGGTGTATCTTTTTTTTGGTCAAATATTAATAAAATAAAAATTAGGTTATATGATAGATTGTTTCCCATAAATGTTATTCAGTATTTATGTTGCATTTATGTACATTCAAACATTTAGAGTCATCAAGTTTTTTTTTTATATATATATATATATATATATATATATATATATATATATATATATATATATATATATATGTATATATATATATATATATATATTTTTTTTTTTTTTTTTTTTTTTTGAAAGAAGTCTGTCTACACACCAAGGCTGCATTTATTTGATTTACAAATACAGTAAAAACAGTAATATTGTGAAATATTATTACAGTTTAAAATAGCTGTTTTTTTAATATATTAAAATATAATTATTTAATATATTTATATATTTATTTTTTTATTACAATATATTTTAAAATGTCGGTTATTCCTGTAATAGCAAATCTGAATTTTCCAAATTTTCAATGTTGCATGATCCTTCAGAAATCTTTCTAATATGCTGATGCTGAGTATATTTTTTATAATTATCAAAGTTGTGCTACATAATATTGTGGAAACCATTATCCTTATTTTTTTATTTATTTATTAGATTTTTTAATGAATAGAATTCAAAAGAACAGCATTTATTTAAAATAGAATTTTTTGTAACAATGTAAAAGTTTTTACTCTCACTTCTGATCAATTTAATGTATCCCTTTTGAAAATATTAAATAACACCCTAAAAAGGGTTCTTGGTATAGCCTTTATTACATTAAATGCAAAGTCTTGTCAAACTTGTCCACTGAAACATAAAGCATTATTTTCAGTAAAAAGAAAAAAAATAAAACATTAATATCATTTATTACTTTTTAAAATGACTAATGCAATATTGTAATGCTTTACTTTTAATAGTAATGTTCCTCAATACTGTGCACATAGAGTTTCAGCTGCACAGCATTCCCATAATGATGACAAATTGCTTACAACCCACTCACACACTATGTGCAGCTACACAGCCACCTCTTCGCTAGATAATATTCATCATTTGTTGAAAAAGGTACTGCAGTGTTCCAGTAATTACAATTATCATAAAACACACATCACATCTGCGTCTCATTCATATCTCCTCCTACCTTTAGGCCGATATACGCAGGTTCAAGTGCTGCCGTGGCCCAACCGTCTCTTTCATCACGCTTGACAGAAACAATAAGAAAACCCAAGCAGAAGAGTGTACGTGCCACAGCTAGTGCGTCAAAGTTTTTCTGGCACAGTCCCCATGTAATTACGAGCCTGGGTGCTTGGCGGTGACAGATCGCTGGTAAGAGGGCCAGCTGAATGTCGTGGCACCAGCTGGGCTCCCCGAGCCTCTGCTTCTGGCTGCAGCTACAGTCAAATTACAAGCAACTGTATCAGAGCGAAGAGAATGGATTGAAGCTGTTCCTACCTGGCCAGGTGTTTTTCACCTAGAATTCCAGTTGTGTTGCTGCTTTGAAATTCCTCAAATTTATACTCTACTGAAAGGCTTTGGTGATTTTGAATGCCTCCTTTTATTAAACAATGACAACAGCAATAAGATACATAATAAAATATACCAATGGTCAATAAATAATTACATTTATTAATAGTAATAACAGTAATTGTTCAGATAATTATATTAGTTTGACTGTAGAGTATTTATTGTTGCTGAGTGGTTAATTTAGCTTTAGCTTTACTATTACAGAGATACAACTCTGTGTGGCAAAGCATTTCCTCTATTTTTCTCTCTTGCAGTGGTCCTTCAATCAGGGTTGGGTTGAGTTATGACCAGTCTGGCCCACACACAGCGATCTCTGCTTCCTCATTAGGCCTTCATTAACCCTCTCAAGCTGAGCTTCACTCAGCTTACCCGTGGATGTGTTTGAACACCATTCTTCATTTCCCACAATCCCCCGCTGCTCAGCACAGTGTACGGGAACTGTGTTTGAGTGCTGGGCTTTCAGCACATTTACTGTAAAATGACATACAAGGCTCGGGGGACAAACATTGACCTAATGTGCTGCACAGACACATTCATGAAGAGAAACTGCTTTTGGATGTGTCAAATGCATGTCATTATTTTGACACATAATATCCCTTCTGCGATGCCTCAATAGCTTTAAAAATGAGACTCTCAAACAATGAGGAATATAGGCACTGCTATACCTTTATGCCCTTGTGTTCGCCTGAGGATATCTGTAATATAGATATAGAAATATCCTCAGCAGGTTTAAAAAAAAAAAAAAAAAAAAAAAAAAGGTAATAATGTTTCAAAACTGTTTTTTGATCTCAGATCTCAAATTAAAAGTCATCTGGTATGTTGGTGGCTGCCATATTAAGTTTGGGACTCTGGGAGGCTGATGTGATAAAAGTGATCGTATGATCAGCTTTAGTCCCTCAGTAGTAGTTCACTGTGATTATGTGTGTGTGTGTGTGTGTGTGTGTGTGTGTGTCCATGACCACAGAAAATTGGAGCACTGGTAAACTTTAATTCACCAAGGACAGTTTTACATTAAATAATTAATGTTTAGGAGACTTGACTAAACAAGTGAGCAAACAGTCTCCTGTGAGTCTCATAACCAAATGAACAAATAAATTAATATGCTAATGATTTAAATGGGACTATATTTCAGCAAAATTCTCCCACTGAAGTACTTTTGTACTTAAATTTATACACATATTTAAATACAAACACACATGCAGTGTCTACAGAGAGTAATATAAAATATATATACATGTCTATAACATTATACACGCATACATAAAGTATATATTTATGTACTGTACAGTATGTATATTTGTGTGTGTAAATCTAGGTTTAGTATTATAGACATATAATAATGTAAATATTACTGCCTGTACCTGTTCTCATGACGAAAACGTGCCTCTGGGAACTTTCGCAAGACGTGAAATATGTACCAATAAGTACATATCACTGCAGTTTCCAACAGAAATGAACACTAGAGGCAGTAAATCAGTGAGCACTTGTAATAGTTTTCGTACACAGTTATGATTACAGCTCCATATGTTTCGCTTTCCGGATGTAACAAGTTTGCTCGGTATCTCAGCCGGCACAGAACTGGACTTAGGATGCGGAATCCTTGGGCACGAATCCCGTCAAAAACATGACTCACGATGAAAGAGCTGAAAGATGAGAGATCGATAAACAAGCTAAAACTGCATGCTTGTGATTGTGTTTTATGTCACATTCGCTTTTGTTCATAATATCAGCTAGGTTTAGGTGTAGTGCAGATGTTATGTTATTTTAAAACATCATTATAGTGCCACACAACAGACATTTCAAGTCAGAACTGCGGTGACACCTACAAAACCAACGTCACATAAAGCGCACCATATGTACGTTCATCTGTTCTCGGGAAAAAACTGAACACTCTTTTAGCACTATTCAGTGAACATTTCAAATCGAATTTGCCACGAAACGTACATGGCGGTACGTATTTCACGTCTTGCGAAAAAGTTCCCAGAGGTACGTTTTCATCATGAGACCAGGTTGCTAAAATTAAACTGGTAAAATTATTAAATACTGTATACAGTATCAATAATTATAATATTGATTATTAGTATTGCTATGTATCATATATTGGGATCCAAGACTAATAGTTTGATTGCACACTCTCTTTTACTTCCTTTCTTCATCCCTCTGTTAATTTATCCTTTATTTCATCTATACTCTGGGGCCATTTGGATATAAATAGCATAAGGCGGAAACAGAAAGTTCTCTCAATCTCTCCTCTATCTCTCCTAAAGTCTAGGTGCCCCACTCTCTGAACATAATGCCTGAAAAAGGTGCGGACGACCTCTTCTATAAGGACCCTTCACCTTTCTATTCACTCTCTGCCTGAGGGATGAGTGAGAGAGAAAGAGAGAGATGTAATGATCTAAATAAATGCAGAAGAGTTCCAGCAGGAAATGCTTCTGCCATGTATTTGCTAACACAGTGGTTCTCAACTAGTGGGATGCAAAAATGGGTCACAGGTTTGTTCTAAAAAAACAACAAAAAAATTGCTAAATGCAACTAATATATTCATGTTAGGATGGTGAATAAATAGATTTAAGCCATTTTGTCCAATCAAACAACATTATTTTGCTGCAAATTCATGTCATTTGTTAGATGCTAGCAAATAAGACAGATGCTTTCATGAACAGGTTGCATGACAATCCCTAGTCCTAAAAACCAAGAGAAAAATTACAAGGTCAAAGAAAATATGAATCAGACTATATTAAAACAGTTTGTTATTTTCATGTTTCGGTCATTTTTGTTAAATAAAAAGTTTAATACTGTATTGGGTCACGAAATCTGGATCCTGTAAGAAAACCAGTTGAGAACTATTGACTTATTGACATTTTAGGTTCTTCTGCTTTGTTCTCAATGGGCGTTTAGGTTTTTGAGAGAGGAGCAGAGATTCCTATGGTTGTGTTGTCCCCTTTTTGTGTCCTAGCCCTTGGTCTTTATCGCCATCTTAAAGATGTCTCTCATTCCAATTCTGAGTTGAAAGGATGAAGAGGCGAAAAAAGTGAGCAGGACCATTTTTTCCTTTCTCGTTATGGCCACGAAACCCCCCGGAGACATTCTCCTGCACAAAAATAAAAATGTTACTAGTCTCAAGTCAAGTCTTAACATTTACTCCAAAGGGCAGGCCATAAACTATTAATAGACAGCTGTCTGTCTGCACAAGGCTGTGAGGGAGAATGATTTTATATTGAATCCTCATGTGGTTTGCCAGTAAGGGGGAGAAGAGGTGGTCCGGTCTCTCGCCATCCCGCTGGGAGTCCTGCTTTATCTCCCTCTCCATCCACCAGCAGACGAGACAAGAGAGGCCATTACAAGGCTGTCTGGGAATATTGCAATATTCAGTAGGGCGATTATCTGTCGTCTCTCTGGGAGGCACATTTCCTCCGTGGAGGGAGAGAGAGGAGTACCTGTGGCAGAGAGGGAGAGAATGAGGCTGATAAGGACCCTTAGAGTTGACAGAGAGGAAGTATCGTCTTTCTTGGTCTTAAAGGAGGTCTTTCAGGGCAGGAATGAATATTTATATAAGGATTTGAAATCTACAGGTGATCGCCACAGTGTTTAATAGCTGTAATGCTTCTGTTTTGCATTTTTATAACTTAAAAGAAAAATAGTTTATCAGCATAACTGTTTGAGTTGAAGTTGAATTGAACTGAAAGAGATGCATTTCTAAATTTCTTAGTATCATCTGAAGGTCTGTACGAAGGAGGTTGCAAATTTGGTTATGATTAGTGAAGAAAAATGCAGGATCTTCATTCCTTATTCATTCTACATTTCGTTATGTAAATAAATTCACAATCCTAAACCTTTCTGTTTATTTTCAGGTTTAAGTGACATTTCCAATTCTAGACTTTGTGTGGCCTTTTGAACCCTGCTGAACATAATATGCAAATATGAAGGAAATGTTTGTTATTTAAACATTTGCTGGATCTTTGATTTTAGTAATACAGTGTATTCCCTACAGGTTGACTGCAATCTTTCTTTGTGTTGTTTTATACTCTTGTTCACATGAGCTCTTTGTTTTGGGAACATGGGAAGAATCAAAAGAGGGTTTTGTATTGAGATCCTTGTTGTACTAGTGTATCATAAAGATCTTAAGCAGGATGGCCGGTCTGGGTGGTCCGGAATGGAAGGAGATGGACTTGAATATGTGATCCGGTCTCTGCAGTGATAAGGGAGTGCTGGGAGGTTTTATGTTTTTTGTTTTAATTTCAATCTTGATGTTCTGCTCCTAAGTGACATTGCTTGCATTCTGTTGAGCTGTGGTTAGAGATGACTAGAAGTTTGAGCTTAAGTGGAGGAAGTGAAGGGTGGAGATGAATGATAATGTGTTCTCTTCTTTTGTGTGTATTTATTATACCACTTATCTTGATCATGCTCTTGATTCAATACAAATGGGCTATAAAACCTTAAAAAATGCTGTTAGTCTACAGTATGCAAACTGTGCACAGTATGCAAATTTCTGTGTCCCATCATGCAGTTCACTCAACTTGACCTTTTATTTCCAGTGTGATTCTACCTGTTAAGACATTTTTATATAAATTAGGTTGTACATGCAAAAATACCCCTTTTTATTTCCAAAATGATAACTAGATGGCACTCACTGATTGGACACTGACATAGACAAATGTGGCAACAATGTAGCATGCGACTGTCTGAGAATTTGGTCACACTTTATTTTAAGGTCCAATACTCGCTATTAACAAACTCATAAATTTGCTGCTTGAACTTCTTATTTACTACTTATTAATAGTTAGTAAGGTAGTTGTTAAGTTTAGGTATTGGGTAGGATTAGGGATGTAGAATTTGGTTATGTAGAATATGTGCTTTATAAGTACTAATAAACAGCCAAAATGTTAATAATAGGCATGCTAATAAGCAACTAGTTAATAGTGAGAACTGTTCCCTATACTAAAGTGTTACTGAGAATTTTAGTATTGCATAATGCACATTTCCAGTTTGGAACATTCATAAAATTTTACACACATAATAAATGTTTTTGGCTGTTTTGATGATGCTTCACTGTTGCTCTGTGTATATCGATAGTTTGCCCAAATTGTTTCACTAAATACACTTTTGTACTCTTTTAGACATATTTGGATTTTTAACAAAATAAGAAAAGTCTCTAAAAATGCTTCAGTGTCATAAATGAGTCCCCTGTGCTCTAGTTATGACAGGTTTGAGTACTAGTACTTTCATATTTATTAATAGTGTTGCCCTTAGCCATGTGTTTACCCAGAGATGCATTGTTCCAGGTTTCCATTATGCTAAATGCCTCTTTTCCACTCTTTCTGCAGATCGACCGTGTCATATTCTGTGTCTTTCTGGAGACAGATTATGAGATTTACAAGAGGAAGATGTCAGATTTCTTCTCCCCAGGTACTGTATCTTCTTATTGGAATCTAACTTCATTTTATTTGTTGGTTGTAACACCCACTCAGCTCAAAGCTTGTTACTCAGGTATCAGGCAGGATTCACATTGTCAGGCGTCTGACTGGCGTGACGCCTAGGAGAATTTGTATCATATTTTGTAGTCAAATTGCACAAATGCACAGCAGGCAGTGTTTGGATTCCACTTAACCAAAACCTGTTTATGGTAATGTACCGCCCAATCAGGGTAACCGCAGTCAGACTGTCTTCTAATTAAAGGGCTATTTCATCCAAAAATGAATGTTATGTCATCATGTGCTCAATTACTGTTATCATTTATATGTTGTTCCAAACTTCCACAATTTCTCTTCTTCTGCACAATACAAAAGTAAAATGCTGAAGACTGTGGGTGATTTTTTCCAATTATTTGCTGGGTAACAATTTACAATAAGGTTTCATTTCTTAACGTAGTTAACTTACATGAACTAACAATTAAAAAAAAAAGCATTAATTGATATTGTTTAATGCCAGTTTTTACATTTACTATTAGATTTTTAAAATCAAGCGTTGTATCTGTTAACATCAGTTATTGCACTGTGAACTAACATGAACTAACAATGGACAATTATATTTTTTATTAACTAACATTAACAAAGGTTAATAAATGCTGTAAAATTATTTTGCTTTGGTAGTTTATGTGAGCTAATGCATTAACTAATGTTCATGAATGAGACATTATTGTAAAATGTTACAATTTGCTGTGAATAGAGAAAAGACTTTCATCATAAAAGACACATACCTGTATATGTTATTCCCTGAATTCATGAATGAATTGTTCATATAGAAGTAAAGATGTCCAATTAATGCACAAATTGGTCATTTGAGTTGGATCTTTTCAATTAATCATGATCTGGTTTACAAAACTAACATGAATGATTTGTTCATCGTTACTCAGTTGGTTACAACATTTAACAACTCACTAGAGGGGGCAGTTATCACTTACATTTCTGTCTTTTTCTCATTCAAAAGACATTCTGAAATATACAGTAGTGGACGGGTTTTATGCTGCATTTGCATTATGAAATCTTCAGTCTTCATTCATTATAACTGCATGACCAGCACAGTCTTTAGAATCTCAGAAAGTCATACAAGATTGGAGCAACATGAGGATGAGTAAATGATAGCAATTTTTTTGTGTAATTGCGAAAATAATTTTCAGACCAGTTTACCAGAATCAATATTGCTCTGTCGGGTAAACAGAGTAATGTTGAAGCCACCACAGGGGAAATCAACCTACAAATGGCTTACTTATAGCACATTAAGCCAGGTTAGGAGAAAGCATTTTACCACTGAAAAAAACATAGACACCATGTTTAAAGAACATAAAAAATTACATATATAAAAGACCCACAATATATACACTAAGAGGAAAGGAGAGAAATAGGATAAGCTTTGTGCATTGGAACATGTTTTTACCGTCTGCATCTTATGGCTCATTGCACTCGCGTCTCAGTTTGTAACCAACTGCCTTTGAGTGATTTTTGGTGTTTCCACAAACTGAATTCGTAACTAAGCTCTTAGGCCCCTATAACATCTTGCTTTTCCTCGCTGCTTGAGAATCCAAGGAAATACTCTAGTGTATGAGTTTAACAGGTGTGGAGCATTTTGACTTCTAGTATTTCACAGTACCGATTGCTTGTTTCTGAAGCGCAATCGTTGTAGCCCGGAGGTCCATATGTAGAGCATGACTCAAAGGGCTTTACTTCTGTCAACACCCTCAGTGATCCTGAGCCTCAACAGCAAACTCCAGATGTCGGAGGCACGCAGGACGGCACCTCCTCAGCGACATTCCACCTCGCACTTTTGCTTGTCTGTTTCTGGTTGGATCATGTGCTCTCTGGTGCTGGTGTTGGTTTATGTAAAGATGAACTGTCGTGTGATGGAACTTTAGAAGTCGGTTCCTCGGTTTTCACTTTTTTTGTCTTGCACTTTGGCCTTCTGTCAATGTCAATATGACTGTTTTGCTTTTACCCAATCCCTAACTTTGTCTCTCTTTAATTTTTTTTACTCCCTCTCCCGCCTTATGAGACGTGGCACTAGCTAGTTCCATGGGAACTTGTCTATTGTGCGCCCGTGTATCGTTTCTCTCTCTTTAAAGGCCAAGTCTCTCTCAGGAAGCCTCTTTTCAATCTCCCTGAGCGCTAAACAAACATATGATGTGAGTGCAGGCTGCACCGGAGCCCTTTTGGACCTTCCCAAGTGTCCTGCTGTCTCGCTCCGCCTGAAGCTCGCTGCACTTCCATGACAAGACCCCCTGGAGGTTTCCAAATGAGCCACTGCCTGGAGGTTCATCATTTGTATGGACACACACACACACACACACAAACAAACAGGGAATGCACAGTACCGGGAGAATAATATAATCCACCATTACCTCCCCTCAAACACACACTAGGACTCGTGAACCGACTGGAATAATAAGTGTCAAGACACTCACTTTTTCCCTACTTGCTGAATGTTTTGTTTCTGTCATGTTCCTGTCACACACATACAAACGCACACACACTTTCCTTCTTCCAGGTCGTGCTGGAAGATAGAATTCACCGGAGAATTTGTAATTATATCAGCCAGGTCCTTGTTCCCCAGGCATGTCTCTTTGTATTAGTGTTTAGAAATGAGACGGCGGAGGCGCTACTCTCTTAGTTTACAACCAATCAGAATGAGTCAGTCACTCCACTTCAGCTTTCTCAAAATTAGAGGATAGCATTCTCCTTCTCACTCGTTCTCTGTTTTTTATTTGGACCTCACTGAAGTCTTTTTTGGTCCAAAATGCTTAATCATAAATTTGAAGGGACCATATTTTATAGTTTTGCAGTATGTGAGGTTTTTTTTCCACCCAGGGCCCTTTCACATGACTTGCATCATGGCTTTGTGCCACAGGAATTTTTTTTTTTTTTTTTTTGGTTTGTAGCAAAAAAGCAGGAGCTATACACAGGAAATAGTGAATGAGTCTTTTGATACATCAAGCAAAGTTTTTATTGGCTGTGCTTCGAAAGGTCAGTGGAAATGTGACGTAGGTGTGAGTCATGTAAAAGACACTTTATAATATTAGTCAAGATTTCTTGCCCCCAAAATGATAATAATGTAGGTCTGCATGGACAAAATGCTAAATAACAGTTGATATGCAAACATTGGCAGTTAGAGGGCTGCACAATCAATTGGGGGAAATATATAATAATAATAATAATAATAATAATAATTTTATTTCCCAGTTAAACTGTATTTTAATATAATATTCATGGCTGTCTTCATTTATTTATTTTCAAAACATTAAACCATAAGCTTGTGTTTTGGTGGAAACCCAAAGAGAGCTTAAAGCTTCTCTTTTGTTGGCAACAGCTGGTTTGTAAGCACTTCTGATTAGTTTGAAGTTTGAGAAGATGGTTTGGCATATTTTTTGTTCCCAAATGCTTGTCATAAGTGACCCAAACTCACAGAATGTGCAGAGATGAGTTTGTATGAATGCATGTAAAGAACACAATTTTGTGCTTCACTTTTTTCTTGAATCGCGCAGTATGTTAATTGCGACATCACAACCATTTCCGATAGACCTGTTTCTTATTTTGAATAAATGTTGTGGTTAGAAAGCTTTTCTTTGTGAACATTAGACTATGTCTACATGCTCTTTTGACTTTCATGCACTGTATTCTATTATATGACCTCTTTAAAAGGAATCTCAATAGTAATGCTACAATGTAAAGAGTAATTCACAAAGTCTGGGCTTTTAAAGAGTTTGAGAGGTCAAGTTAATAGTTCCAAAGTCACACAAATGGTTTTATCATTAAAATGCGGGTCAAGGAAGCAGACACGAGCACTGATTAATAAACAGAGAGAGTGGTCTGACGGGGTCAGAGGTCAGCGATGCAGAGAAGGGGTTGTCTGCAGTAATTGCAAACCTTTAGCGCGTTTCGTGATCGTGAGTCTTGAATTTCATTTCAACATTGTTTTTTTTCGCCGTTAAACTCTCTAATCCACCATAGAAATAGTTTTTCTCATTTTCAATCAAGCTTTAATGTAATTAAAGTAGTTGTTTATCTTATTCTGTATTTTATACAGTATTTAAATTGCTTGTTCATGACGTTATCTGTGTTTAATGTGAGAATCGTTATAAGTGACATATGGAGTTATTATCTGTAGTGAAGCATGCTCGGATTTCTCGCTGTTCAACAAGCAACATCATTTGTGTTTTCTTAGCTACATCATTAGCATGTTTCTCTGACTGCGTATTAGATATTGATTGGCGCAGGAGGAGTGGGTACGGAGAGAACATTCCAGAAGAGCGAAATTATTATGAGGATGGTATATTGAAGCGAATCGTTGTGGAGTGAGGTTTGAAGTGCTTTTTAGATGGAAACAGAGAGACAATAGGACTGAATTAGCTCTGCTGGTGTCCCTGATAGCGCCGGTTGTAAAATGTGCGAAAATAACAAGGGCCTGACAGCTCGATCCCAACACCTCATCATCATCATCATCACCATGGGAACCAGCGTGTCAAGAGCTGCGGAAGAGACGTGCTCATTTTAACTGAGCTTTAAAGCTGCACTCGGCATCTCGCGCTGTGGCTACTCTCTGGCACGCCGCATACATTTACTCCCTCTCTCTTTTTCTCACCCACTCACTTGCTCGTGTATTCATACAAGCCCTCATCTGCTTTTGCATCTATACAACTGGAAAGAAAAATCATCTTTGTCCTGGTTGCTAAACAAGAGGGAAGTTATTGTTGTACTGTCACTTCGCATAACAATTTTGCCATGTATTCTTCTGAATACTTTTGTTTGTGTTTATGTGGACCTGTTAGGATTTGTGTGTTCTTTTAATCTCTTCCTATGCAGCCTTAAAAGTGTCTGACAACTGGCAAATACAAAAAAAATAGTGCCAGGACATGCAAACGGCATTTGCATATGGCAAATTGTCTCATCAGTGTTTGCCTCCCAACCAGCTGTCAGTTTCACCCCAAAAAAAAAAAAAAGGCAGCTGCAGAAATGAGAACATTTTTCTAGATGATAGCAAATGACAGATTTTAGTAATGTAATGTAAACTGTAATGTGCAATGCAAGTATTTTAAAGCCTTATTTTTATGCAGTTGTTTTATATTTTTATGTGTTTGATTTAAAAGTTTATATCCACGAAATGCCTTTCTGAAACTCTGAAAGAGCAGGTGATAAAAATTGGAATAAATGGAAACTAACCCTCATGCTATTCCAAATCTGAATTACTTTATTTTTTTAGATATTTTTAAAAAATATTTAGAAAATCGTTTTTGTGATCTTTTTAAACGTTTTAGTTTTCCATACCATTAAAGTCAGTGGAGTCCAATGTTGTTTTGACTTTCATTGGATTGACCAAATCTGCCCTAGTAAAAAAGTGATATATTTAAAATACATTTATTTCATACTAAGTATAGTTCAAATTTATTAACATATTTACTGACATATCGCTCGAGACCTACTGATGTAAAACATATAATTCAACTTTATTTGGAGTACTACTTGTGCACAATGCATATTTCATATTATTAAGCCTAAAATGTATTTTAATGTCACTATTGAGGATTGTATGATTTTTGAATACTATTGGTCTTTAAATGCAAGAAATGTAAAGTGTACCTTAAGTATACTGTTCAACATCAAATATACTTCAGTGTATCTGTAGTTGGACTTCAGCACTACTTCCGCACAATTAAAATGCATTAAGGAAAAAATTATTTGTTCAGATTTAGCAGACTTTAAGTATACGAGTTAAATACCAAAAGTACAATTGCAGGGTATTTTTATTAAGTACATAAATATTTAAATGTATTTGTAGTATAGCATTGAATAAATGTATTTCAAATACATTTTAGTATATTTATTTTTCACTAGGGTGTTCTTCAAAATATCTTCTTTTTTGTCACACAAAAGAAAGTCATATAGTCAGAAAGGCCTAGATTGTTTGTTGGTTTATTTTTATCCAGGGATCTTAATATTACTGTGCAGTACAGTGTTTTATTTATAGTGCCTGCTAAAGAAAGCATCACTATTACTCATACGTAGGGTTGGGGATTTTCAGAACCCCTCTTTCTGGCATGTAACTTGCACATTTTCTCCAGCTTGACTCCTAAATGGTAAATCATAATGCATTTTTTATCTTAGTTTTGGTTTAAATGTTTAGTGCAAGCTGTGTTGGAGAAGCTGCTTTAAAAAATTAGCTTTCCAAGCTACTCATTAAAAATTAGTTTAACAACTAATAGACTACACTTTTACAAAGCAGTTAGCTGCACTAAAAAACAAAAAGTAGCTAACTGCATTGAAGCTATTTAGGGGTCAGTCTTATAAATGAAATGCTTGTGTCCTTTACGCTTCTGTGCATCTTTCTCACACACACTCACATCTCCAATTGCCCAAAGTCACCCACTCCTCCTACCTCCAAGACATACTTCTGCTTAGAAGAGAAATGTCTTTGAAGTCCTGTCAGTTTCCGAGACAGCGCAGTCGCCCTGTCAACTCCGCTTAGCTGCAATCCCATCCCTAGTATCCCGCTGTTATCCTCCCTCAACGCCCAAAAGAACAGTTTGAGGTCCATTATGTGGGAGTTAGTGGGTTCGGGCCTGCGAGAGGAATCTGAAGAATATCCGACGCTTATGTAAGCGACTACAGTGCACATCGCTGCCTGCTGTCCTGTTACAGTCATTTATGAGTCAGTGAAGGGACCATGAAGAATACATTTGTCAGAAGATGAGGATGAATCAGACGTGTGAAAGTGCTTTGAGACAGTGTTTCATTAATACAGGTTATGATTGTGTTTCGGGGGTTACAACTATGAAAAAAGCAGGCAGAATTCATTTAGTGTTCTCTCTCTCGTTCACAGTGTTTCAATGTTCTATACTGATATGATAAATAAGTAGATTGAGTATACTGTAAAAAAAAGAACTGTGTAAGATAGATGATAGAATGCCTTAAAAAATTGAGGTATAAAAGCAGAAATATTTCATTAATATGTGTGCGGATGGATGGATGGATGGATGGATGGATGGATGGATAGATAGATAGATAGATAGATAGATAGATAGATAGATAGATAGATAGATAGTATTATCAAAGTGTTTTGTCAGATCTGATTACATTTTATACTTTCAGTCAGGAAATGAAGCTCTGTTTCTCTTGCTTTGTCTCTCAATCTCATTCTCCCGCTCTCACTCACTCTTGGCCCACCAGCCACATCCATATTTACATGGTGTTTCTATGCCATGTTCTCAAACGACAGCTCCCCCCTGCTATCTTTAATGGAGGCTTTCCTCTCCCAGTGTTACTGTGTCAGAAAGCCTATCATTTGTAAAGCCGGGTGTTTGCGGTGAGACGATGGTCGTCCGCTGTAAGTCAACGGGGCCTCCTGGACCCCCGAAAGAGTTTAAAATGAAGGCTGCACACGCAACGTCCTCAGTCTCCAGGGAACAAATGTTGAGTGTGTTACAGTGCATTAATATCATCAAACACACCATGGGAATTTTTTAAAGTGCCACCGTGTGGGACTTTACACAGCTAGGAATACAGCCATTGGTGAGGAGCTAGCAGCGATTTAACTGTGTGTTACTTTCAAGAGACGGAATCATTAACATACACAGCTTTTCTAACACTATACTTTAAAATAAAATATTTCCATGCAGCAGTTGAATATTTGCAATTTCTATGGAAATTTGATCATAAGAAAAGCTTTGACATGTTTTTTGTGTTGTGCATTATTGTTATTATTCTTTAGTTTTTTTCCTCAGCCTGGAATTTTAATCCAGTTGGAGAAAATGGTGGGTGGTGAGCTGGTTTTCGTCGCACCCCAGTGCTCTAATTGATTGATTAAAGTAATTGATTGGTTTGGGAGGCCCTGCAACTGATTAAAATGCTTTCAGACATGAGCAGATTGAAAGGCAGCATGTTCCAGCACACTCTCTGGCCCCCAGGGGCCCATGTCTGGCTCTCCTTGAGGAGCAGAGACAGTGGATGTACGTTGGTGTCTGTGCGCGTGCCGTCCTTCTTGACAGTGGAATTAGAACGGTCTCTAGTTAGTTGGCTTACATGTGTCTTGTTTCTTTCCAAATTATTTAGACAACTATTGTTTTAGCTCACATAATCACTGCAACATGTTTGATTTAACCCTTTCACATGTGAGTTTAAAATATTCTAGCTGAGCCCCCAGCATGAGTTTTTTCACACGACCGTTATTTTAGAATGTATAGCCTTATTGTTTCCATGGCGACGCGTCATACTTGTCACCTGACACATCTATCTATCTATCTATCTATCTATCTATCTATCTATCTATCCATACATTCATTTATCTATCTGTCTCCGTCTGTCCATCCGTCCACCCATCTGTCCGTCCATCTATTTATCTGTCTGTCTCTGTCCTTCCATTCATCTATCCATCTGTCCGTCTATCTGTCTGTCTCTGTCTATTCATCCATCCATCTCTCTGTCCACCCGTCCATCCATCTATCTATCCATTTGCCTGTCTCTGTCTGGCCGTCCATCCATCCATCTGTCCATCTATCTATCTGTCTGTCTATCTCTGTCTGTCCATCCATCCATCCATCTCTCTGTCTGTCCATCCAGGCATCTATTTATTTGTCTTTTTCTCTGTCCGTCCATCCATCCATCTGTCCATCTATCTGTCTGTCTGTCTCTGTGCATCCATCCATCCAACCATCCGTCCATCCATCCATCATCCATCTATCTCTCTGTCCATCCTTGCGTCCATCCATCTGTTTATCTGTATGTCTCTGTCTGTATGTCCATTCATCTATCCGTCCAACCATCCTTCTATCCATCCATCCTTCCATCCATCTCTCTGTCCGTCCATGCGTCCATCGATCTGTTTATCTGTCTGTCTCTGTCTGTATGTCCATTCATCTGTCCGTCCATCCATCCATCCATCCATCTATCCATCCATCCATCCATCTGTCTGTCCGTCCGTCCATGCGTCCATCCATCTGTTTATCTCTCTGTGTCTGTCTGTATGTCCATTCATCTGTCTATCTATATATCCATCCATCCATCCATCCACCCATCCATCCATCTATTCATCTCTCTGTCCATCCGTCCGTCCAACCATCCATCTATCCATCCATACATCCATCTATCCATCTCTCTGTTTGTCCGTCCGTCCAACCATCCGTCTATCCATCCATCTACCCATCTCTCTGTCCATTCATCCGTCCATCTGTTTATCTGTCTGTCTCTATCTGTATGTCCAGTCATCTGTCCATCCATCCATCCAACCTTCCACTATCAATCCATCCATCCATCTGTCTATCCATCTCTCTGTCCATCTGTCCATTCATTAAACCATCCATACATCCATCTGTCTATCTGTCCGTCCATCTGTTTATCTGTCCATCCATCCTTCTCCCTACATACATACATACATACTTACATTTTGAATTAATAATCAGCATTACAGTGACAGAACAATGCAGCAAGCACAATGTCTTGCTTTGTGCATTTAGCATAACGTGCAAAAAAAATAAAAATAAAAATAAATATATATATATATATATATATATATATATATATATATATACACACACACACAACAGCAAAGCAGTGCATTACATTTACAGCACTTTCATTGTGATATTGCATAATCAACTGGCACATGCACAGAGGGCACTTGCTCTTTGCTGAAGGTTGTCCAAAGAGTTTTGCTCTCTGTCCAGTGTGACTCAGCATGTTATGATGTCACTGTCTTTCCCCTTTTTTCCTCCAGATAAATGCATGCTTTGCTTTTATTCTGTGTTAAACAAAAGGAGAAACATGGCCTCACAATCCTGAGGGAGATTTGACAGTCTTTCTCTCATGAACAGATGACAGGAGTGTTTTATCAAAGCAGGAGCTTTTGCTAGAGGCTGGATGTGTGAGTGTGTGAACGTGTTTTTCTGTGTGTGACCATGTGCCTGTCTGAGGATGACATGCTGATGAGGCCTGCAAGCGGCTTAGAAAATGAAATAAAAAAAGCTGTTTTTGAAGTCATAGCGATTTGCCATTCACAACCCATTCAACATATGTGATGTATTTCTGAGTGAAACGAGATATTCAATGAAAAAAATAATGTGTGTTGGACTTGATTTCATCTATTAGGAGTTCAATGGATTATAAAAAGTGGATGTTAGACACCGGAATGAAGCTAAGATGCCAAAATTTCACTAATTTTAAAGGAAGAGCAATTTTTTTTTTTTTTTTTTTTTTACAAAGACAAACATTTTTTCTTCAGAATAAGATGCACTGATAAAATTGTTACTGCTTGTTCCTGGTTTTATTGTGTACAAAGTAAATCATTTTGATTTTATGTTGACTTTATGAAAAAAAAGAAGAAAAAAAAGCCTCTTCTCTTTTAGCTAGAATTTCTTTTAAACATTTACTTTTCTAGAAGAAGTCTGGGAGAATAGATCTAATTATGAGCTAGTGGTGTATGAATTAGAACCTGTTTGGTTTGTGGTAATAGCTAACAGTCTTCAAGGATGGCGAGCTGTAACCAGGCAGGGAACAGCCTTGGGTACAGACGCCAGGCTTTAGGTCCAATAGGTTTGGCATCATACAAGAAGAGAAAAGAGACTCAAGCAGAAAAGAGAGATTCAAAATTCAGGGGACATATTGACTTCTTTGGCAAGAACTCTGAGCTGAGAGTGTAAAAAAAAAAAAAAAAAGAATAGACAAAAAGAAAAAGAAGAAACAACAGAGTTAAAGAGAGCAGTAGACCTGTACAGGAGGGAATGAGAGTGAACAAGAACAGTGGAGAGAATATAAGAGCTGAGCGCTGGAGGAATGCTGATCCCTGCATATTTAGCTGGCAGATGGCTGAAATACAGGTATTTTTACATACAGTCAGGTCAAATCGCTCAGATCCTATAGATCAGTGGTTCTCAACAGTTGGTTCAGGACCCAGAAAAAAAGTCTCAAATCTTTTCGGATTAGAGACATATTAAACTATGTCTTTGACAAGAGCTAGATGGACTACAACAGATGATACTCTACTATTTTAAAAATTTTAGACAAAATTTTGTAAGTCCCCTAAAATATCAAATATGTAAAATAAAATAGTTCACCATCATGACCCATCCCTAGTCCCTAACGGGTCTCAGGCCTGTTTTGTTCACACTTGCAGGAAAGAAACAATACACTTATAAATGTACTGTATAATCATCAATAGTAAGGAGAGCAAAATAAATATGTATAAACATTTGTCATTTTTTGAAAATCAAAAATCTTGTGGCAAACTCATTTGTCATTTGGTTGAAGCTAGTCAGATCCTTGAAGACTATAACAATTCAAAGTAAACAAATAAATAAATAAATAAAAAACTGAGCATTTGATTGCCATTTGATTCGCACAGGATATGAATTTAGTTTACTGAAATGCCTCATATTTATCTGTTTGGCCCAGAATTTGGAGAATAACACTTTTGCTACATTTACAAACTTGTCAATTTTATTAATAATGCCATGTAAATATTTTTGTATTTTATTGGGTCTATGCAGTCCATTGTAACATGGCAATGTTACATTTTAAGGAGTTTCCTAGTTTTGTAGTTTGATGGAGTACTGTATGTCCAAAGAAAAATTTGAGTACTGAATCAAAACCAGTTAGGAACCACTGATATAGACATTGCACCTTCAACCTCAGCTGAAACCATTTCGGTGCTCCTCCAAATGCTGAATTTAATTGCTGCTTGGATCATATCAAATAGCACGATTGTCTTTCCACAGATGAGCGTTTGATAGCAGCCTGAACTCAAATAATACATCAATCCAGATCAAACAGACTGCGAGCTCTCGGCTTGTCTCTGCTCAGCTTTCATTAGAACTAACTGCCTGGGGGACTCAACAAACCACATATTTTCAATCCTTAGAGAAACCTTGGATTTAATGTAAAAATCAATGCTTGTTCTGCCTCTGTTTCCTGTTCAGCCCTGTTCTGAAGTCTCGCAAAGGGGCATCTCTGTAAATAGATGTGTTGTATTCCTGCTTTGCTAAATTCTCGTTACACTACTAATAGGAATAAGCCCATGGAAATCCACGCTCACCGGCCTGCTTTTTTGATCATGTCAGGCTTGCTGTCGTAGCTTTTGACCTCTCCTTCTGTCTCTTGCAGATAATGACGACCATAAGAATGAAAAAGATGCCGGTATGGAAGAAGGTGAGTGACAGTGTTTCCTAACGCAGTGTTCACAGTTGCAAACAAGATGGGAAATTATCACATCCAATATCCTGCAGCCCGACAAAGTTTAATCCACGGCATCTGAATCACTCTCTCCATGATTAATCGAGCCTTTTGTTGTGGGTGGCAGCTCTACAATTGCCTATAAACAAGAAAACAAGAGTCTGCATTTTCTCTCCGAATGCCTGAAATAGTTGTGCTGGCGTTACCATGTGCAACTTTGATCTTTTGGCAAGTTAATTGAGATGAAGGTTGCCAGGTGTTGTGCTCTTACAGGCCTGAATTGTTTTGGACTGTAGTCAGATTGATTGAAAGCTAATCGGACTCGCTCGCCATCTTGTCGGCAATGACACAATCAAACATTATCAAATGGGAATGCAATTTGCTTGGCAAATCTTCTTTTAACGGCGGTCCATTCAGATGCAAATCACCTTACTTTCTTTGTTGACTTTCAGAAAAGCAGAAGAGATTACAAGGCCTTCATCTGGAAGCCTCTTTAACTGTACATTAATAGTGACAAAAAGAGATTGAAAATAAAGGTGTTTCATTGTGACTAATGCGCGTTTGCTACAGGAGCTAAATAGATGGCTGCAGGTACAGCATTACAAACGATTCAGTGCTAAGCTAATTCCCAGTGCTAGACCCTTAAATCCGGCTTACATACTCACAATGGTCCCAAACCTGCTTAAGCGACTGTCAAAAAGACAACTGAGCATCGTACAATGGTAATCTAATCTGGGTTTATCTCTCAGTTTAGGCTGGACTACAAAACTGAACAGCGTACATGTTGGATGATACCAGTCTCTGAGAATGATATACAAGAGTTTCAGTCAGATTACAGTAACAGTGTTGTTATTGTTAACTAAACTTATTAAAAACAAATTTTATTAATTGAAATAAAGCTGAAATAAAATATATTAGATGAAAAACTTAAATTTGAAAAACTGTTGCCTTAAATACTAAAAGTACTAAAATTACTACAACTACAACTGAAATTTAAATAAATAAATAAAGCTAGAAAGAAATATTTATTAAATATTATTTAAAATGACAAAAACAAAATTGCTAGAACTAAAATAAAAATATAAGCTAATTTATAATATAATAGTACATAAATAATACTAAAATACTGTATAGTAGTTAAGCTGGAAAACTGAACCTAGGTCAAACATGTCTCCAGCAGTCACTTAAACTCCATGGAATTATGAGATGGACCTTTTCTGGCAGGGTAACAAGGCCAGCATTGATCGTTTCCACAAAAGTTAGATGATTGAAAACACAGAGACTGAAACAGAGAGGAGTGCTAAATGAAGCAGCTTAAAGGAGGAGAACATTTTCATACCTCAACGACATGAAGCGAAAAAAGTAGCATGCTGTGATTTTTACTACAAATGTGAGAAGCTGTTCACAGGACTGGAGCTGTAAGCCAAGAAGCCCATCAAAACCAGATCCGATCCAGAGCAAGGGTTTTTTCAGCACCTAGCTTTGACTTTTTTTACGGGCGTGCTATAAACCGGTATTTTGAAGCAGTCCAACAAGCGTCTAATAGCCCTCTGAACTACTGTAAGTTCTTGTGTTAGGGCATTGTGTGGTTGTGTTTACTTCTGCACAAAACCAGAGAGACCAATCACCTCTTTTGTGGACACTGTTATACCTCATTGTAAACATTGGACCGGGATGACCCGACATGGCAACACCTATCAGGATTCTATCTTGTTCACAACACACCAAGTATCACATCTGCGCACACACACACACACACACACACACACAAACTGTAGCTTTCAGAGCCCTGCTTTTCCTGCTCCAGCAGTTTCGGCTAGCTTAGCCTCAGTTTCATTCAGTGAATGTCTGACTGGCAGCCAAGCCCTGGCCTTTAGCAGCGCTTCACTTATCCCGGGCTCTGATTCTCTCTCTTTTTCTCTGGAACCAATTCAAAGGCTCAAATGGTTGCCATTCTCACATGGAATTGAGGCTTTTTTTCCCCTTATCCCCCTGTATCAGCTCTCTCCCACTCTCTATCAATCAATCCGTTTCTCTCCCTCTCTCTGTTTCACCTTTTTTTTCTTGCTGTCTTTCACCGAAATCCCTTACGCTACACTTTTACAGGCCCCATTTTTTATCAGCTGGGTTTTACTGAGGCACACAAAAGCCCCTGTTGATGCAGAATCACCTGGTGCATGTATATGCACTCCAGCAAGGCCTGCGACACAATAGCAGGATATTCCTTCGCTCATTTCACCCTTTTCAGAGCTGTTCAGTTTGGGCAACCTGTGCCTTGTAACCTTAGATTTTTAGTGAGCTGGCAGTTGCCCTTTTTCAGTTCTGGGATTAATAAAGAGCATTATTATTATTATTTTTTTTTTTTAGTTTATGCATGTATAAAGGAGAACAACTACTAATAACTATATTTCTTTTTTTATTGACTTTTATTGAAATTAATGCTGATGAAAATGAGGCTGTGAAGGCTAGACTTAATGTCTTTACAATGGCAGGCAATGTATAAAGGTCCTAGATCATGTCATTTCCACCAACTCACAATTTTGTTTTATGGAGGTTCTGTCTGCTGAACGTTTCTTTTGGAAAGATGTTTCATCAGCTAAACAGTCGATATGTTGTTAAACAAAATTTATCGTGCAATTTGTTAATTGGCAGTGCTTACTAAGTTATTGATACTACTGTAAAATTACTTTAATTTAGGATTTATTTAATTTTAATGTTTTTATTTTTGTTATTTTTATTTTATTTCTTCTTTTCTTTTCTTTTCTTTTCAATCAGCCAGAACACTTTTTTTTTTCAAGAAAATGTAAAATTCTAGTTTTCTGATGAAAGTTCTTATGAGTGGTGTGATTTTATCGACAGGTAACAAGCAGCCTGTGGAAGGAGGGGAAGATGATGATGTTGCTGATAAAAAAGGTATGAGAAAATATTGTGAGCGAAAGTTCACCTGTCAAAGTCAGTATCGCCCAGCATTCCCATCTTCCAAGCATTGTTGAGGGAATATCAAAATAAGTCTCTTCGGGATGTTCTGTGAGGGTGTGGAAACCTGTTTAAGGAGCCATTAGCTTTCGAATTCTGCCATTTCAGCCTCTTCGGTTGTGTAGCACTGAAACAATTACTCGCTTCTCAATAAGATGGACCAAAAATAATTAAATTCGTACACTGAAGGGCGGCAGAAGGCTATTAACACCACAATTTCACCATTTGTCTTAAAGCCAGAGGGTTGGAGATGGTGTTTTTTCTTTCTTTCTTTAATATTAAAGCAGGCAGCACTGATGTCTTTGGGGAAATTTCCCCAGGCTGGTATCTCTCTTCAATATGCAGCACAAAGAACAAAGTCATTTTTTTCAGTAAACTGATACTTTAGCAAACAACAACCTACCAAATTTTGCTTTTCTAAACAACAAACATATTCCAGGTCTACCCTTACAAACATACTACTATAAAATCAAGTCAATATTTAACAATATAATTTAGATATATTTTTTTACAAATGTTTTTAGTAAGTTAACACTTTTGCTGGAAACTATATGGTTAACATAGTCATTTTTCTAGGGGTACACTGTAAAAAAACAAAAAAAAAAAAAATCAGTGAATTATACAGTAAAAACATTGCAGCTGTGGTAGAATTTTATCGAAAAAAATTAGGTTTTGTCAATTTAACTTAAATTTACAAGAAAAAAGTTTATATATATATATATATATATATATATATAGTAACTGAATTACTAAAATCTGTTTTGTATCTTTATAATACACTGACAACCACAAAACACAATTGGTAATAGGAAAGCCACACGATGAAACACAGTTCATAAATAGCTTTTCCATAAGCTGAGGTAAATACTATAAAGAAGGTGCACATACACTGAAAAAAAAATGGTGTACAATTTTCTCTCAGAAATTGTTAGTAAATTCCACTAATATTTACAAAGAAATGGCAAGTAACATTGAATTGAGCATGAACTTTTGAAGTAGAAAATTTGAAATAGTATTTTCTTGTAAAACATTCTCCAGTAATCTTTATTTGCAACTTTATTTTCAACTAAAATAATACACAATAAACATTAATTTAACAACATAATTTGTAATATGAAACCCTCATGCATGTAACTAAGACAAAAGTAGAATAAATTCTAGAATTTCAGTTATTTAAATGAAAAGCCATCAAATTTGAATTTTACTGTACAATTACAAAGCATTTTCGTAGCATTTTTACTGTTTATGTTTTTACAGGGTGTTTCTTAAAGTTCACAAATTCAGATTATATTTTGTTCTTGCATATCAAAAATCTCAATGGGAACCAATCTAGTCACAAACACCCTTGTTTAAAGGCCCGCATTTAACCTTCACAGGACAGCGTAAACATTAAAGCTTTGCTCTGCAGAAGTTGAGCTCAAACAACAGCGTTTGTTACGAGGCAGCGAGGAGCAGAACAAAGCGCGTTAAAGCGGCACAGTCTATGATTTATCCACAGGTGTTAGCCGCAGACCTCGTCCTCTAGTGCTGTCGCCAACATCAAATGCACTCGCTCTAATGCGGTGTCACTCAGAGAACAAGGTATGGCGGCACATTAAATATGTTTTTGAAATCACTTTTTTGATTCATGGAAAATGAGCTTTGCATGCACATTTCCCTTCCGCCAGAGCTTGCAGCTAAGGCTGGCCTATTGGATTCCCGCCGGCCGCAACTTTGTTTTTCATGAACAGAGGAAGTTGATATACAGCCGTGGTGGGATATTGCTTTGTATTACATTCACTACTCTCCCTGAGGGGATGCTCTCTAACTGAGGTTAGAGCAAGAGGGCCTTTTAGACAGCCCGCTAATGACAGAGAAGCATTAGTGCTGCTCTCCCTAAAGCAGCACTTCATACATTCACATGCTCAGGGGACAACTGGCCCCAAAAGCACTGATCTGGAACTCTCTCCGTGTTCCTCAACGGGTTACCTGTGAGGAGCGTAAAGGAAAACAATACCTTATTCCAGATAAGCTCCCACTTGCCTTCCTTCATAGCAAAGGAATGTGCGAATCTCAGTGGTTTGTGAGACAAACAGACAGAAATGGTTTCAGAGGGCATTAGCTGCGGCTGGCGGGTTTAGTCTCCGTTAGCGCAGACACAGCGATCCGTTCAATCCGACCCATCAGCGCCGGGTTGTGGCCTAAGAGAGCCGACGAGTTGCTTGGGTGGAGAGACTGGACTTCTTGACAGAGTTCTTGGGGGATAAAGTGATTTGTGATGTAATCCACATGAAATCCATACATGGGGGGGATCGCTGTGCCGAGAAATGAGAAGGATTGTTCGCAGAACTGGACTGAGCATTTTAGCACCCCTGGATAGCTTTTCAGATGGCCTGTGGGGTGAGTGTGTGTTTAGCTTGTGTGTCGTTCACCATTTCAGAGATTAGGAGGTGACAGGTTAGATGGGTGAATCAGGATGCGGAGCGTCAGGTCGAGCTGTTAACTGTGTACTCAGCAGATGTAGAAGGCAGAGGGGGCATGTTTGGAGAGGGAGAGAAAAAGAGAGCAGGTCTGTGTGTGGAGGAAAGAAAGAGACGTGAGGCATCATATCTATATTGCTTAACTTATGCTCATAATGCATTTAGTCTTATTTTCCTTTAGTTTAACTTTCTTAATTATGCATGTAAATGTGCTCTCAGTATTATTCCCTTATTAAAAAAAGATTTACCCCTGAAGAAATAAATAGCACTTGAAAAAAAAATGTTTAATATAATATACACTTTTATGAGATAAAAAAAAAATTTAAATTAAAAAAAATAATAAAAAAAAATCCAGCATATCAGTAACCTAATATAATCTGTTTAAAATCACCACTTGGAGGCTGCCATGTTTAGATCAATTATTTTATTGTTTTATTTTATATGAAATAATGTTATATATTTTTTCATAAATACTTGAATGTTTGTATTTTAACTTCTTTTTACTCTTGTAATTTTGTTATTCATTTTATTTTATTATTTCATATGTTTTGCTTTATAGTTTTATGTAATGAATGTATTTTAATTCTAATTTTGTTTTATAATAGAATATAATAATATTTAGCACAATTTTTAATTCCTACAGATTAACTGCTAATGCTTTAGCAAAACTAAAACATCCTGAAAATATTTTTTTTTCTTTTTATTAAAATTAATGGTAACATTTTAGTATAGAAACCAATTCTCACTATTAAGTAGTTGCTTATTATCATGCCTATTATTAACATATTGGCTGTTTATTAGTACTTATAAACCATATTCTACATCCTTAATTCTACCCAATACCTAAACTTAACAACTACCTTAGTAACTATTAATAAGCAGAGTTTATTGAGGCAAAAGTTGTAGTTAATGGTTTGTTAATAGCAAGAATTGAACCTTAAAATAAAGTGTGACCACATTAATTGTTGCTTCTTTCTTTCATTTTTAATTTTATTTTGCATTACTTGTATTTTTTATTTTTGTTTTTTAGTTTTTGCTTTTTACCCTGTTTGCACTACTATTTTCATTTTACCGTATTTTAACATTTCTTATTGCACACACATTGCAGATATTTTGGCAATAAATAATTTTTCGTGCCATTGATGCTCACAAAATAGAAAAAAAAAATTATATGAACCAAATGTGTTTGACAAAGAAAGATAGGATGTGTGTGTGTGTAAGGGAAAGATAGAGGCAATGAAGTAGAAAAGAAAACAAGAGGATGGAAAGAAAAACAGAGCAGGAGGGGTCAAGCGACAGGAAGCTTCAGTGATGCATTTATACCGAGGGTGGGCAGTTTTACAATTGTATATTGTAGATAGTGGCTCAAGTGTCTCCAAGTCCACAGTTTTGCACAGCTGGAAACACGGCCGTTAAGCTCCGACCCTGGCAGAGAGCGAGACACTGAATCAAAAGACTTCGCACCGCGTGAGCTACGTGCTGCTCTTAAAAGTACTAGCCAACACACACACACACACGCAGAAGGTAGATTCTGGGCTGCTGAGCAGAATCTGTTGATTGTGACACTCTCACTCACCTTTCTTTCTCATGTCTCATACATTTTTTATGGTGCAGTTTTTCTTCACCATGAACTGTGTTCAGAGGGCCTAACTGACAGGAAAGAGAATTCCCCACTGTGTGAAAGGAGGCAGTGCTGCCATTCGATCCTGTATGATTACAGATCCATAGTAATGTGACTGTAAATGTATGGCATTAGAAATATTTTCTAGATAGCTCACAGAAGCGTTTCTGTGTGTATGCAAGCGAGCGTCCTCCTCCTGAACATGTGTGTGCGCGCGCGAGTGTGCATCTGTCATCTGAACTCTGTTACACTACTGCCATCTGCTGCTAGAACGACTCACTGCTGGGTCGCTGCATTATTCAGCATAATGGCTTTATAAAATCAAAAAATAATAAAACATGACACCAAATGCTTTTTCCACGGCCTCAAATGTCCTTTCTCTTGCTTCAAAGTTTGCACACTAGCTTTGTGTCTTTACTCACTTTTTGTTGTTGGGATGTGTAATAAACAAGAAGTCATTTTTGATAGCTGTGATTACTCTATACTAGGTTATTTCAATTTCTCTCTCTAATAAAACCGCCGGTGTAATTTTAAAATCAAGAAAATAGCTTACTCATATTCTGAAACTTCTAAACCTTTCACCTTTAACTATTTTAACTTTGCATTCTTTGCATTTTACTGCTTCCCGTATGAAAGAGCCCATCGCGAAAGCATGCATGACTCAGCGCTCGTCTCTCAGAATAATTTGCTTTTGTCTGCAGGTTATAAACAACATCCCTCACTGGTGCACGTGGTGATTGTATGACCTCACATTGAAACAGAGAGGATTTATCATCTTAGAATTTCAGAATCCAATTTACCTTCAGGTTCCTCACAAGAATACAATCAAAGACTAGTGCCTTTTTAGCAAAAGGATGCGCCTTAGCCAGTGCTTTAACCCCATGCACAGGATCATGGGTCAACATGAACCTGAATATGCCTTAATACCTTCCTTCCTTCATGCAGCATTTTTAAAGTTGCGTTCTCAAAATCCACAGGGTGATTAACCTTCTCTCACATAATAATTCATGAGCAAAACATTGAGCTTCGGTCACTGACCTCTGCCCTCTAAATGAATAAAAAGTCACTATATCATGATCTGCTGTTATTGGTTTATCAATATTGAGGAAGAGGGTCCAGTGGGTGTATTTGATTGACAGCAGTACTAGAGGCAAAGCTAACGACAAAGCACGGTACCTTTTATGAAGGTCTGCAGTATCGTTTGCCATATTGTGTTTGTTTTTCTTTTTTTATTATTTTAAGAGTATGTGGTGAGAAAATAAATTGCTCAGACATTGGAAAATTGCTTCTCACACCAGCTTGTTAAAAAAGCCAATTATGTCAGCAGCGTAATGGCCATTGTCACGCACAGTGGATTATTTGTGTCAGGGTCTTCATTTTCCAATTCATCCCAAACCCCATCTGGGTTAAAGAGAGAGAGAGTCTGGTAGAGCATCATGATATCACCGAAGAGGGGAGAGAGGGAGAAGGAGGTGTCGGGTTTAGAGGACTTAAGTGACTGAGAGGGACAAAATTAAACCCACCTGGAATAAACGCATTCATGTAAGCCCATGGGAGGCACGACAGTGGGCTCATGGGAGTTCTGTGTGGGGTTGCTGAGATGTATTTAGCCGTCCGTTGGGACTGCACTCGGTGCAGTCTAGAGATATTTGAGGGAGTGCAAAATTAGTGCAGCCATGAAACATCCAGTATGCCAGAACTATTATAAATATTTGATGTAAAACATGACCAGTAGAGCGTTCCTCTAGACAAATGTGTGAACTACTTTATCAAGGATCTTGAGGGAAGATAAATCTGCCAAACAGCTTTTTAACATGCTTATCAATGTGCTGGGGTTATGATACTGTAGTAGTGTAGTAACTTGTTTTTTTTTTTTTTTTTTTTTTAGGGGTTTACTTTTTATATTTATTTATTTTTTTTAGTTTATTTGTTTTCTGGTTTTGTTTTGCGTAGACATTTTTCTGTTGTTTGCTTTTATTTTGTTTTGGTTTGCTTTTTTCCTGTTTTGTTGTGTTTTTCTTGGGTTTTTTTTTTTGTTTTGCTTAGATTCTTTCTGTTTTTTGTATTTTGTTTTTTATTCTGTTTTGTTTTGGTCTGCCTTTTTCTGTTTTGTTTTGTTTTGTTTTTTGTTTTGTTTTTTTTCTGCTTGTTTTTTTTTTTTGGTAACAGAAAAATTTCAGTAGCATGTTTACTCTTAATACGTCTGTGTTTATCTGTGACTATCTTTTTTTAGATGAAAAAAAGGATGAAGAAATGATGAGCCAGCAAGGTAGGCCTTTCGTATATGATCGTTCAAAGCTAAGAAAATGTTGTTTTCCTGGCATTGACCTTCGCGTACAAAACCCTGAGACAGAGTCATTTCCGAGTAGTTATATTTTACAAGCAAGAAGAGCAGGTCTGCAGATTTACTTCAGTGCTTGTCTCTTCTGAAAGACACATTAAAATGTTCCTGTGTCTTGTTATTCCAGTATTTAGCTTGTGTTATCATCTTGTTACCACAATTTAGGAGCAGCAGCAGTTTGTCTGTACTTAATGAATTATTTTATCTACTACAACTCACTGATTGGCTTGTTCTCCTCAGAACAAATTCAACTCCACTACTAAAACCAAACAACATCCTGAGTTTAAATAGTTGAAACTTTGCTAACTATATTGAAGATGGGATTAAATAATCTGTGTGATGTTGTAATATCAAATTTTAATATCAAAATCACACTAAAGTTTCTCATCCTCAGTAAGCCATTAAGAAAAAGACATGTTTGATAATCAAACATCAGCTGGAGTCTTTCCTGTGCCTCTTCACAGAGGAATTTGTGCTTTCATTTCTGCTTGCCAGCAGCAGGAATGATTAGATAACAATCATCCTCTCTTCTTTAATATGGGATTAGCCACTGCAGTCTGATGAAAGGACCAAAAAAAGATTTTTCTTGTTTTTTTTGGTGGATTTAAGAAGAAAGACACAAATCTTGTCATTAAGTATTTCTCTTGTGTGATTTCAGAGGAATCCAATGAGGATGTGACAATGCAAAGCCAGGAGCCAGAAGGTTTGTCGTCATCTAAAATGTTAAACACTTAAAGGGATGAAAATTCGGTCATTAATTACTCACTCTCATGTCGTTTCAAACCTTCATTCATCTGTGGAACACAAATTAAGATATTTTTGATGAAATCCGAGAGCTTTTTGACCCTCTCGTGAATGGTGGCGGACTGACCTGGAAGAGAAGAAATCGTTGAATAATGTTGTTGTTTTTATTTTCTTTGTGCACAAAAAGTATTCTTGTAGCTTCATAAAATTAGGGTTGAACCACTGATGTCACACAGACTATGTTAACAATGTCCTTACTACGTTTCTGTGCCATGACCATGGTTGCCTTGCTGTCTGTGCAGGGTCAAAAAGCTCTCGGATTTTAAAATCAAAAATAACTTAATTTGTGTACCGAAGATGAACGAAGGTTTTATGGGTTTGGAACGACATGAGGGTGGGTAATTAATGACAGAATTTTCATTTTTGGGTGAACTATCCCTTTAAGACACTCTTATTTTAAAATTTGTGAATGAAATTGCATCAGATAACAAAAAATAAGATAATTTTAAGAAATATAGAATGCTTTTCATACAAATCGTTTTGCAAAAATAAGTTTCTAAGGTTTTAAGTAATAAAACGAGATATATTATTCAAAATTTTTAAATAAAGTATTTGGACACTATCTGGTCCACTTGAAACCTTCAGCTTCATTTGTTTGCAGATGGTTCAATATTTGACATTCATACATATTTATGACATTCATACATATTTAAGTATGACTTAAGTCTCTAAAGGTTTACCAATTCTTTTTCAGACCAACACATACTTGCTGATTTCTCATAATATCCAGTAGCCAAGAACAATAGGAATCAGAAAACATGCAAAATAGGTCCATCTTTGCAGTTCAGTATTCATAGATCTTACCCAAACACATGGAGTCTACATGCTAGTGAGCGAGAAAATTCACTGGGTCCCTCCACAGTCTTTACGCTTCACGTGTCATGCTGTACCCATTCGCTGAAGGATCTGGATTGGCTCTGTTGTCCTTGAACTTGTCTCATTACGGACAGAGAGAGGGGCTGTCAGATACAGTTATTACCGTGACGCTCGTGTGTGTGTGTGTGTGTGTGCGCGCGTGTGTGTGTGTGTGTGTGCGTGTGCGTGTGTGTGTGTTTTGGGGTGCATCTGTTTAATGAGACACCTCGCTCCAATCCACACGAATGTACACAGACAGACATCAGAACATGTGCATCGACAGACACACACCACTGCACATGCCGAAATGATTGCTTGTACACACACACACGCTCAGAGGTGCATGGCCCGACTCCCTCTGGGTATTCATGTAGCAGGATAGAAACTTTACGTTCGAACCCAGAGGACAAAACCAGCTGCAGCCTGTCTCTGCTCGGCTAACGTTGAGCTTGCACTAAATGTCACTTTGAATGCAGAGCTCTGAATCGCATTTGCATACTCATGAGCCGCTGTTTTGTTTTGGGTTGGGAGTATCGACTTGGTACCAAAGTACCAGTGCTTTTTGACATCCTTATCGCCAACTTTTGATTTACTTTTCCCCTACCAGCTCCGACGGCTGTAGCTATGAGCATTATTAATAGTAGTCTCGCCAAGCAGAGGAGGCAAAGCAAGTGTTCTGCTTGGACCGAACCCAAGAGCCAGAGATACTTGCAATTATGTTCCCTGGAGAAAAGCAAAACAGAGAGGTTTTTAAGACCAGGTGAGGCGGAGCTGGAGATTGCGCAGAGACAGAGGCTAAATCTGAATTTACCTGAGTGCCGAGCACCTGCGACGCATGAATCATGAGTGCCAACCGGCACATAAAAGGTGTATCTGTATTGTTTTTTCATGTTTGTTTGTTCATTCATGTGTTTTTCTATACACACTTACAATTTGTATGTGTGTGTGTGTGTGTGTGTGCGTGTGTGTGTGTGTATATATATATATAAATAATTGAGTATTTATTAAGTATTATTATTTTTTTCACATATTTTCAATATATATGACCATATATCTGTGTGCAAACAGCATCAAATCCTACAGATAAAGAGTTTGTTTGAATTTTACTTCCATATACAAGCTGTTTTACACACAACCACAGGAGTAAAATTCATACCCTGGCTGAATAGATCTCATTTCAGCAGGAAAAACAAACCAAGCTTGGGAAAAATAAACAATTTATCTTCAAAATGAATGACACCCATATTGTTGTCTTTGCCTTGGTGTCTGTCATTCTAAGGTGCATGTGGGTCTTTAGGGTGTCCATATATTTTTTGAGACAAGTGTAACTGTTTTTCTGTCTGTTTGTTTTCCAAAGGCGAGAGCCCTGACGTTGAATCCAAGGACGAGGGGACCAAACCTCCTGAAAAAGGTAACAACTGATCCCATGTTTTGCTCTAGTTTTTGGATGTAATTTAAGTAAAATCTGTAAATGTAAACATAACTTTGACTCAAGATATTATTCAAATACAATGCAAAAAATACAGTAATGTTGAAATATTATTATGTTTTCTATTTTAATATATTTTTAAATGTAATTTATTCCTGTGATGGCAAAGCTGAATTTTTAGCAGCCATTATTTCAGTCACATGATCCTTTAGAAATCATTCTAATATGCTGATTTGGTGGATATCAATATTAACAGCCAGGCTTCTGTAAGATAAAAGAAACTCAAAATGACTTTACTTATTTTCAAATAGTCGAAACACATTGTGATACTCCATGATTCTGCTGTTCTTGAGGAAATTAAGAACAACTTTGTGTTGAAAGCTGGCTAAACATAGCAGTTTTTTATCCACAACTAGAACTGCACAATATAAAAGAAAAAAAAATACAATATGTGATACAATAAAAAAAGTAATAAAGTGTGTTTAAGGTGAGTATTTTTAGTGTATTTAAAAAGAGAAAATGACATATCCAGCATTTACGTTTCACAATATGTGCAATATTTCAATAAGTGTGATATATTGCACAATGTTTGTTACCACCTGTGGTTTTAAAATGAGGTAAATACCATTTTAATATTCAAATAAAACTTGCGCCACTGACAGTAAGTGAATAAACATTCTTGACATATTGGGTTTAATATTTGAAACCAGCTTTCCTACACCACAGAAATACATTCACTTAAAAAAATTGCCATAAAGTGAGCAATCTGGTCTCCTCTTGGGATGTAGCGATATCAAGAGTCCTTGGGCGGCTGGTTATTAGGGCGGCTGTTACGAGTGTGTGTGTGGGTGATATAAGTCTTACTTTCCTGCAGGATGCTACATGAGTCTTGGTATCTGTAAGTGAAGGACGGAGGCCTCCAGGGCTCCATATTGCCCAGGTGGTGCGATATGAGCCTCGCACAAACAGCCAAACTACCCCACACACTTCCCACTCCTCCATTGATTATGTGAACGCATGCCTGTGTCCCTCTGAACTGTGACTTCAAACGCTTTCCACACAGATGGAGTCAGGGTGGACACGTGTGCATTAAATCCTGTTTTGTGTCTTTCATCTGATGGATTGTGTATGTGTGTGTGGGCGAGGGCAAAATTGATGTCTTTTGCGGCCTTGTATCCCACTCCAGACCAGACACAGGTGTTAGCTGGAACCGCACAGATGGATACTCTGACTCTCCATCCCTTTAAAAGAGAGAGAGGGATGAGATGGGGAGGGAGAGAGACCCAAACACAAATTAAAGGCATTAGGCTGAAACAGCTGCTCCAGTTCACCCTAAAGAGGCGGCTTAATACCGCTTGGTCTTAAGCAATGGGTCGCCTATTTCCTCTCCATTAAAACCATCATTTAGAACTCATCAAGTTAATCTGAGTGCTGGTCCACCAATATTTCATCTCACAATATATACAGTTATTAAATCTTAAAATATATTTAAATACAAAACAGTTATTTTAAATTGTAATAATATTACATAATATTACTTGTGAGCCAGCCTTGGTAACATAAAGAATCTTTAAAAAATTACAATAATTTACAGACCTCAAACTTTTGAACAGTCTTCTGATTCATAAAAATCGTTATTTATTATTGGTTTACAAACAAAGATCTTAATTAGAACAAAACACCCAGAAGAAATATATTTTTAAAAAAGAGAGAGAAAAGAAAGAAAAAAAAGAGAAAAAAAAAATAACAGTAAAAAACATAAAATGCCACAGTTTTTGTTTTTGCAACCTGCTTGACAGAATAGCTTTTGTTGAGATTATCATAATTTTACTCGGTTTAATTATTTTTTAATGATTTCACACTGGTGCCTAAGAACACTTTTCATCATGGTAAAATCACTGTAACAGTCTCTCTCGCTGCTTATTGCTTTTGTGTTAAATGGACTGCTGAATGCAGAGCGTTTTTAGCTCTCATTCTCTATTTGTTAAATGAAAATGGAAACCGTGTCCACACGACAGAGGAAGATGCACCATTTATAATAACAAGCAGATTTTTCACATTTTACATGTATCTACATCAATCATACTTAATGCAGTCCTGCCCTCTAAAAGCCAACTACAGCCCACTAAAGCGACAGTTAAAATTCACTGAAGGCTGAGCAATGTAAATTCTGGCAAGTTTCTCATCAATTTCAAATAATTTAATCTTTATCAATTTCAACAAGTTCCACAAATGTCAACAAGCTAGCCAAACTGGTTTGATTCCCCACAGGATCCACGTGTAAGACAGCAGCTCTAATCCTCATTGCTTAAGTAACTCGCACACAGACAGAGATCATAGACTCACATTTTCATGTTCATACCCTGAGTGCACCTGAAAGGACATGACTAATCAGAGGCTTAAGCCATGATCAGTGCCATACATACAAATCCACAACATACACACACACACACACACACACACACACGCACACAGAAGAACATCTGCTGCATCTAGTCGAGTACCAGAGAATGGGTCTCTGTCTCCCAGATGCTGCAAGTTTTTCCAGCCGTCCCTGATCAATTAAACACCTACAGCAGTTCCTTCAATGAGAGAGAGAATGAAGGGCTAAATTTTTTTTTATTGAGTTTCCACATTTACTTGGTTTCTCACTGTAAAGATGTCAATCAAATGTTAAACTCCTAAACTTGTGATGGTAGAATGCTAATAGCAGAAATCCAGCAAATACATTTAATAAAACATGATTATTCTACTTCTGACAGTATGTGTTCAACTGGAAGTAGGACATACTGAGTTTGTTAGTATTAACCCATGATACATAGAGAATTCAGTAATCTGTGATATTGTTCAAAGCATAAGATATTTCTTTCATTGCAGACTAGGAATGTTTTCTTTCTTTTTTTTTAACTGATATTGACATTTTCGCATATATCTCCCAGATGCATGTTATTTATGTTTGTCTCTTTGAGTTTTAGTTGAGGCAAGTCCAACAGCAAAGAAAAAGGTTGAACAGGAGAGTGAAAAAGAGACCGGGAAGAAAGAAGCCAAGGGAGAAGACCCACAAGTTGCAGGTGAGATTTACACATCATTCACACAGTTTTTCCCCACAAGAAGTAGAATAAACATGTCAATACAGACAGATCACGGAAAATAAGAGCTTAAATTTACAGGATAAAGAAAGACATGCATAAAACAATGTTGTATTTTATGATACAATACTACTTTATATCATCCAGCTTAATAGCAAGAGATCATTTTAAATAAGCCTTTTAATAGTTCCTTTTCCTTCAACAAGTGTAAACACTGACTGAGAAGTTGATAATCTAAATATCTATATATAATAATTAGCATGACTGATATAATCTGATATTTGTGCATCTTAATACTGGCTCCAACATTGTATCTATCACACTTCTACCGCATTGCCTAAGGTTTTTATATTGTGGATCTCCTTATTCTTCTCACTGATAAGCCCAGTAATGATGTATAGATAGTTACAAGTAAAATTGCTCTAAATTCACTAAAAGTTTAATTAGATGTGAAAAGTGTTCTGGCATGTGTGACTTGATAACTATAACAACACTGATCAAAGGAGAGCTGAGGAGCTGGTATATGAAATTAATTCATAATGACAAAAGTCTGTTAGTCAATGTCTGATGGACTAAGTGAGATTTGTTAACTTTATTAGGAATTATGTTTATGAGAATAGCCTAAAATGCATTTTCACACTTGAGCCATTAAAAATGAATATCATTAGACACAAAATATTAAATCTTGTGGCATCTGCAAACAAATGATTAATCTTTTCTCAGCTTTTTTTCGTGTTCTTTAACCAGCTGATTTTTAGTGAATGCACGTTTTCCAGTTAGTCTGAAAACCAAAAATTGTCCAAATACTTTGTATCTCAATTTTGAATAGTAGCCTATATGTGTTGTTTTATAATAAAGTGAAGTCTTTCTACCGATGAAATGCTGTTTTATGTGATATACTGTTTATCTAATGTAATTGCATCCATAATGGCATTCAGCAGCCCTTTAAAGTCATTATAGGTTTCCTACAGGAATTGACAGCTTGGAAGCCTCTATTCCTGTTATCAAGATGTGACAGCCAATTTTTTCCCTCTCAAAAAAAGCATTTTGTTTTTTGATTGTGTATTGATTGATTGTTTTCTGTGTATATGTGTGCTGAAATTGAAATTTTTTGAAAAGCCTCTGTGCAGAAATTTGAAGTATCTCCAGAGTCCGTCGTGATGGCTGGTTAGCAGCTTGGATGCCAAGGAATTTTCTAATCTCTCAATTTGTCGTGAAAATCCTCTTAGTAAAGCCATTACAGATTTTCAAATCTGGCATTGTGTGTGTTTAACCATTTTTTTTTTTAAAACTCGCCAAACATACAAAGCACTGACGTTTTAATACGAGCCTGCTATCTGTGACTGCACAGCCTTGTTAAACGCAGACAACTTAAAAACTGAAAACAAAAACACTGCGTTGTGTTTTTTCACAGGCATATGCTGTCAAAAAGCTGTCAGCCATTTGAGGCAGTATGAGAGGGCAGAAGAAACAGCTGTCGTGTTTTTAATCTTCTAAGTTTCATACAGGAGATCCAGTAGTCTAATGCACTTCTCCTGCATTTGGCAGATAGTAAATATGCCGTGTGTGCGCGTGTGTGTGTGTGTGTGTGCGTGTGTGTGTGTGTGTGTGCGGCACCTTAGGCAACAGATGAGCATAATCAAGGCCCGCTCTCTCCTTTTGCCATTTCCTTGATCGATTACTCAGCTCAGATGAGGCTGTCCTCCCCTCACTCTCGAGGGCAGGGCTTCAAATTTGTCTCAGAGCCCCATTATTAAAAATGATAACTGTAATCTCACCGGCTGCCGGATCTGATTGAGGAAATAAAGGGACGGTAATTCTGAACTGGATGAATTATGAATGGAGCTTTTTGAGAAGTGAGCAAATCGGAAAGGACAATGTTATTGGATTAGTATTGTTTTTTTTGTTTGTTTTTATCCGTTAATATGTTAATCTGTCTCGTTCTGTCAAGGGGAAGAACAAGGGGGTAGCCCAGAAAAGAAGATGCAGACAGGCCAGCCTGATGAAGCAGGAAAACAGATGGAAGGTAAGACAAGTATGATCACCTAATTAAAGAAATAGAGAGATGTATATGGCACATTCCACATATACTTTGCGGTCCTATTTCTTTTGTTAAAAGGATGCCCAAAAATGAAAAATCTGCCATAATTTATCCTTGTGTATTTCTTCTGTGTGAAGATATTTCTGAAGAATATTGGTTTTGGTTCCCACTGTATGGACGAAAAAAAACAAACAAAAAAAACAGTTAATATGAGCAGAAACTGTTTAGTACCAACATTCTTCAAAATATCTTCTCTCAAATAGAGTTTAGAGTTAGAGAACGTGAGTGTGAGTAAATGATGAAAATTTTCATTTTGGGGTTGGCTATCCTTCTAAATATATATATATATTATTCTGCTTTTTAGTCTACTCATTCTACTTTTTTTATTTTTTATTTACTCACATTTTCTAATTAATTATATTTTATTTTATTATATATTATTGTATGTTTTATTTTATTTTTATTGTATTTGTTTATTTTTATGCATTTATTATATTATATACTAAACATTAATCATATATATTTATATATATCTAACTGAATACTAAAATATATAATTCTTATTTTACATATTATTATTATTATTATTATTATATTCTTGGATTTTAATTTAAAATTTAATTCTAAAAAACATGGTATTTTGTATATTTTGGTATAAGATTGGCAAAAAATCTCATACATGGGGTAGGTTTAGATTTAAGGGTAGGTTCAGGGTTAGTACCTAGTTATTACCTAATTATTGTAATTACTACAATAAGTACATAGTATGTACATGAGGAACAGGACTGTAAAATAAAGTGCTACCAAGTTTATGTATATAACACATTTCATACACAGTGGTAATTCAAAGTGCTTTAAAAGGAAGTGAAATAGTCATTAAAAAAATATATAATCACAACAATAAAAACAAGGAATTAAAAAAATAATAATAAAAACAAGGAAATTATATAAAAAATTATTTAAAATGATTTTAAAACAGTTTAGAATAGAAAATGATTATACATAAAATACAGTGCAATTAGTTCGGACGTAGCACAGTGCTCATTCAACAAATGCACAGCTAAACAGATGAGTCTTGAGTCTGGATTTAAATGTGGCTGATGTTTTAGCACATCTGATCTCTTCTGGAAGCTGGTTCCAACTGCGGGCGGCATAATAGCTAAAAGCAGACTCCCCTTGCAGGGCTCTACGCTTACTTTTCTTTTTAGGAGCGCTTGTGCTCCTAATTTAAAAAATTTAGGAGCACAGTCAAAAATTTAGAAGCACCTTCTAATCAGTAATTAAAAATTCTGATAAAAAATGAACCTACCCATTACGAGGTGATCTTTGACTCCTTAAAATGATTTACAGGGAATTTTGTTTTTACCTTTCTAATGGCATATTTCTAACTTTATTAAAAGTATATCAACTTTTATTTATCAAATTCAAAAAATATATTAATAAACTTTTTAACATTTCTAATTAAAACAGCAGGATAAAAAGTAGAATAAGTGGAATAAGAACAAGTTACCAATCAAATGAAAACAGTATTTAAGAAATACATTTGTACTACAGAGGTGGCACAGAAGAGCACACAAGTGGCTTGTAGGTGTATTTTCAGACGTTTAATGAGGCTCAGAGGTCGCATGAGTGCAAATAAATTTATAAATTCATGTTGAGGTTAATGTTTTAAATATAAAATTTTGAATATAGAAATATTAAATTATTTAAATAACAGAAAAGATACTTTAAAAATTAAACCGAAACTCCCAGCAGGTGGCGGCAAATCACTGATTTGATCACTGAATCATTCATTCAATTAATTCGTTCGAAGGGCTGACTCATTCAGGAACGAAGCATAGGACTGTCTTTATGAATGGGTAATTGAATCATTGATTCACTTGATTCGGTTAAAAACGCAGTTCATTCATAAACGAAAAACTGCTGTGTTTGAATGGAAACACGCAGCGGCTCAGCTGTTACTTTGTTTCAAACTATTTTTGTTGACGAAATAGAGCAAAATAAGGCAATAGTGTAGTAATCAGACAATATAAGTCACATAATGTTAACTTCCTTTTTAATGTACTGTTGTATTAAATCAATATCACATTTGCAAACTCCCTTAATAATCATTAAAAGCTGTCACTCCTCTTAGTACATCGTGATCTCACAAAACTCCATTATAATCAACGCAGCTCTCTACACTGCACAGTTAATCTCTTATTTACACTGTCTACACTTTGTTTGTTATAATGAGAGAATATGTCTGTGATACATTACTCAACGCTGCAAAAACAAGTTGCAAGTACGTTAGAAACCTTTGAAGCTCCCTCAGCGCAAACACAAATATGCTGATCGGGTCAGTCGCACAGGTGCTCCTAAATATTTTTCCATAGTCGCACGCAGTAGTTTTCAGTCGCAAATGTGACTGAAATGATTGCACTGTAGAGCCCTGCCTTGTTTTGTGTGAACCCTTGGTATTTCTAACTGACTCGATCCTAATGATCTGAGTGGCCTGTTAGGTTTATATTCAGTGAATAATAAAAAATGAATGAAAGATAAAACCTGTTTTCTCAAGGTAAAGCATTTATTTCGCTGATTAATTGAAAAAGAAAAAAATACATCCCTATTTTCTACCCTATTCATGTTAAGCGAAAGTGCCACATTAAGTCTTTATATAAAGCAAGGTTACACATAACCAGACCCACATACAATAGATTAGATACACAGAGGCATGTCTGGAACGTGTTCGCACATTCATTCAATTATGCCCACTATTTGTGTACACAAAACTTAATTAAAGTGTTATATACACAGATAATGGATAACGATTCCCATTTAGACACATGCGACAGACTAATACATACACACACACACACACACAAACGTGGCAGTACCAGATGTTAAACACAGAGAAGGTGAGATCGATACAACATATTTAAGAGGGTAAAGCCAAGCTCAACACCTCATCATACGGTGCTTTTAACAAAAACACACTCACATTCACACAAAAACACCTCAGCCGAGTGTTTCTGAACGCTGTTGGCACATGGTCATTAGGGCACTGCTGCCAGTTTTAGGCAGGTGTGTCTACTTGTGTAGCTTATAAAGTCTAATAGTTGTGCATGTTAGCATGGGATTGGCTAACATCTACTAAATGACTGACTTACACGGAAGCAAGTAACACAAATAAGGAAGCCTCAGCTCGAGAGGCTTGTTTCGAAATTCTGCATCAATATTAAAAACATCAAATTGTTTGCTGAGTAAAGCGCCTAGACTTGTTTACTTTTTGACATTGTGCTCAAAGTGAATCTCACGTTCGACTTGTTCACAGGCTTTTCCCCTCAACTGACTCGATAAGTTTGTGAAAGATTCATAAATTAAACAAAGTTCTTTTAGCCCGAAGGTACCTATGAATAAGTCTGGCTTTGCTAATGGAGGGCGTTTTTTCGGCCGTGGTGTATTGCGGTTCCTGCGGTGGGAGTCGATATCGCCTCTTCGCCTGCATGCAGGTGAGATTTACTGCGACGGCTGCTGAGCCTCAGTGGCTCTGAATCCAATCAGAGTTTCTCTCCTCATCTCTCACTGTCTGACTGATGAAGGTGGGTTTTTTTAACTCTGTCGCACCAACCGAGGTTCAGCCTGTTTCTGCATGCCATTTTTTGATTACATATTGCAAACCGCGAGACTTATTTTGCCTGATTAAATCTGATGTTACGGTGGTAAAGTAAATCGAGCACAGACTACTTCAAATGATGGTTGGAAAACAGGTGGATCTTTAGATCAGTGTAAGATATCTTAAGAAAAGTGTTGTTTTTTGAAAGCTTAAGGATCTCTTGTGCTGTGTCAATTGCTTCAGTCGGTCTAGAAGTGGTGAGTGAATGAGAGTTAATGTGTGTGTAAAGCAAACTGTAAGGCCAGAAATACGCTCTGAAAGCACACAAACAAGACATGCTGACGTATCGGTCGATAAAGAGGATGGAAATTGTGATTTTGCTGCATGTTAAACAAAAATGTCATTCAAATTTGATATAATATTGATTATATTCAGTTATGCCTTGTAGGGCTTGAATATTTGACTAAAATTGTATTATTGTTAAATAAAAATACAAACGAAAATATTACTATTATAATATTTCACTGTAAAATAAAAAATGAACCATTTAATTTATGAATGAGTAATATTATTATTTTATATTTATAACTGTAAAATTGCCATGCTAATTTGTAAGGATTTATTTTTATTTTGATGGAAAATCACAGGGAGCCCTTTAAGGTTCTCTTTTGTTGATAAACACTTTTCATTATCAAATTGCAAAATCTTATTTCAGACTTTTCAGTCTGATTTTGGTTATATTGATTAATTGTGCATCTCTATAACATAATATACACAAAAAGTCTCTAATATGTAAAATGTACACAATAAATGTCTTGCATACATCATGTATTTGTTTATTATAATGAGAGTGTTCTAGTGCATCTCTTTCATTTTGTTCACTCGTTGTGTATATTTTATAGTACATCACGTCCTAAAGATATTTTTGAGTGTTAAGTGATGTTTCTTAAGCACTAATTTTAGTGTCACCATTAAACAAAACTGAAATATAATTAATTCCACATAGTACAACTAATGCAATTTTTAGTGATTATTCAGGCCTAATATATAGTGTGTTTGTTTTCTATTTGTAACTGGAGATCATCCTTATTTTTGGTAATCCGTTGGTCATTGGCTGCATGTGTTTATACTTAATATAAAGTATTAGTTATCTTGATATGTCTGTTACATTAAACTGGATGTGTTATTATTTATCGAGCTAATTATAAACATTTGTTTTCTCAAGTTACTTTTCTATTGTGCTAGAGTAGAAATCGAAATTCTGTAGCTAGAAACATTTCCTTGCACATACTTACATGGTGTAAAGTTTATTTCAGTTTATTTCAATGTTGTGTGAGGAAAAACTTGAGAGAAGACAAAATTGAAAGGGAGGCAGAACACACACTTTTGTCTCCCATTGTCTTTTGTTCTCAAGCACAGTGAGCAATCAGTGTTTCTCAGTGAGAAGACGACAGCTCAGAGTTTTCATTTTGGACATTTTTTCTTTATTTGTTCTTTTACACTCTCCAACCCTTTGTTTTCTGTCTGATGTCATGGTGAGGCTAAAATGGAGTAGTTTGCCAGCTTAACTCTTGGATATCAGTCAATATTCATTGTTTCCTGTCTTACATCCACTATAGTGAGATCACACGGCACCCATTCTCATAGCCATTCTTTTGCCTCTCCGATAAGAATTTATATTCACTCAGGAAATCATCAAAAGAAATCATTGTTTATTTAAGGGCTATGCTCACTTATTTATTTGTTTACTTCTTGAAGCTACACCCGCAGGATTCTCCATGTAACGTTGCCCGGGTTTGGATCTCCTGAGTTTTTGTTTCTTGTGTATTAACTATTGATTGCGGCCAAGTATTCAAGACTGCGATAGTGACGCCATCCTAGTCGCTCGCAGCCTCCTGGAGAATGTGGCCCTGAGGCAGAAACCCAACAGTATCCGCTGTGGCCATCTGTTGCTTGTGTTGAAGCCCTGCGCATTTCTAGCTTCTCAGTTCAGTAAAACCCACCGAACGACGAAGGAAGCTGTTTTTGCCAACTGCTAATATTTAGTCATAATTAGACACTATTTTGTCTTTTTTTGGTTATCATTCACATTATTTGATTTGTTAGCCTATTCTCATTTTCCCTCAATTTTTCCCCCAGCCTTGAGGAGTAGCTATATTTATTTTTCAACAGCGTGACAAAGCTGGTTTTAAAAAAAAGTGTAGCTTTTCCAGTAATGGCCTGCCTTTTCCACTGAGGAGCAGCGTAGTTCGACTAAGCATTGCATGTTTTTTTGTTACATTCTTTTGCAGGTCTGATTCATTCTAGTGAATCTGTTCATTCAAACAGTTCATGCAAATGAATTAATTAAAAAATAATTTCTCTTTTAATAAATTCAAATATTTGGTTATATGCTACAGTTTTTGACTGGCTTATGAATTAGCGTGTATTATTATTTTTTTTTTAATGCATTTAGCTTCAGTTTATCTGTTCATTTATTGCTGTCAAACTTGTTTGTATTTTTCCTTCATTCAAAAAACCCTTATTGTTTTTGTGCCAGTTATAACTAAATATATATAATAAGATTGTTCCCTAATGTAGCTCTAATGCATTTATTCATTTAGGAGATGCTTTTATGCAAAGCGACCTATTGAGGAGCATTGCAAGCAGTTTCTCATAAAAATCAATAATATTTGCAGTTTACAATGCCAGGTTTCAAGTATAAGCTAGTCTAACACACAAGCTAGAGCAGAAGTGCAATTCAGAAAAGTAGAGAAGATCTTTTGTTTCTTTTTAAATATAACAATTACTAAATTTATAATAATATATTTATAATAATTTATTATGTGTTATTTATTATTTATAATTAGGAGTTATTATAGTGCTTGTGGAAGTTATATTATAGTGCAAATTATAGTATGATTATGTAGCAAATAATAAGTTGTTTGTAACATGGAAAGTTAAAGTTTCAAAGCACCAACACTATTTTCCCAATTGTCATCTTTCTGTTGCATGAAATGGGAAACATTGACCACTCAAGGTGTCTGTTTTTAGCAGAATCACTTGAGCGAGGTCACACTTCCTCTCTCTATTGTGGCTCTCCTCTCGATGGACCCCTGTTGGGAAGCCCCTCTGATCCGCCATCCATTGAGACTTTACATGGTGGAGAGACAGGTGGAGGCAATGGCCTTTTTAATTGGCTGTTTAAATGCGACTTTCTCTGTTCTGTTTGTGTGCCAGGGGAGATTGTGGATGTGAAGGCAAAGCTCAGAGAGCCTCTGTCAGCCTGTGGCTAGGGCTTATCACAGCACAATTAGCTATTGCCCTGGGCTCATATATTGCAGCGGTCCTTGAAAGAGCCAGGCATTAGCCAAATTTTCTGCATAAATGGAAATATTCTTGCACTGTGTCTACATCCTGCCCCAAAACTGTCCTAGCACTTTGCTTTCGAGCAGGATAGATTAAATAACACAAAGACAAGGACAACATGCACAGTATTTTAAAAGGATAGGGACCCAAAAATGAAAATTCTGTCATTAATTACTCACCCTCATGTTGTTCTAAACCTGTAAAAACTTTGTTCAACTTTGGAACACAAATTAAGATATTTTTGATGAAATCAGAGAGCTTTCTGACCTTGCATAGACAGCACTGTATAACTGACATGTTCAAGGTCCAAAAAGGTGATAAAGACATCATTAAAATAGTCCATGTGACATCAGTGGTTCATAAAATTAAGGTTAAGCCACTGATGTCACATGGACTATTTTAACAATGTCCTTACTACCTTTCTGGGCATTGAAAGTGGTAGTTCCGTTGCTGTCTATGAAAATGATAGATAGATAGTTTGTCCCCCTTTTGCAGCTCTAACAGATTTCACTCTTCTGGGAAGGATTTTGGAGTGTTTCTGTGGGAATTATTGCTCATTCATTAAGTAGAGCATTTGTGAGTTCAGGCACTGATGTTGGACGAGAAGGCCTGGCTCCATTCCTCCATTCCACTTCATCCCAAAGGTGTTTGATGGGGTTGAGGTCAGGGCTCTGTGCAGGCCTGTCAAGTTCTTCCACACCAAACTCATCCAACCATGTTTTTATAGACCTTGCTTTGTGCACTGGGGCACAGTCATGCTGGAATAGAAAAGGGCCTTTCCCAAACTGTTCCTACAATGTTGGAAGCCTAGCGTTATCCAAAATGTTTTGGTAGGCATTAAGCATAAAACTTTAAGATATCACTTTACTGGAAGTAAGGGGCCTTGAAAAACAACCCCATACCATTATTCCTCTTCCACGGAAATGAACAGACAGGTAACATTATCCTGGCATCAGCCAAATCCAGACTCACCCATCAGACTGCCAAAAAGAGAAGCATGATTCATCACTCCACAGAACATGTTTCCATTGCTCCAGAGTCCAGTGGTGGCATGCTTTATACCACTTAGTCTATATATAAAGAAATGTATCAACATTTAACAAAAAAATCTGACCTTCTGATATATTTATAATGAACAAACTATTGTTAATGCTAAAGTCATTTGTTGACCATGTTAAACTTTTGTTAGAGGACAGACTTGATGGAAATCCAAGCCATATAACAGCTTTCAGGCAGAGGGGCCACACATAAATATGAATTCACACATAAATATGACCATCACAAACCCTCTTTAGACGCCACAACCATCTGCTGATGGACCCTGGACTTCAAACACACTTGATACGACTGTCATTTGTGCCCCGGCAGAGCACCCAGAATGCATTGTGTGTGCTCTCCATTATGTAGTCACCTATGGCCCACAACCCTGTTAGCATCAAAGCAGGGAGAATGCAGGAGAAGAGGAGTCCTGCTCAAATAAGCTGGAAGGAGCAGGGCTCTCACACTGTGGCTTTGAAGATCTTCTTTTGATCAGCGAGCTCGTCCCTCCCACAGCCCTCCAGACAGAGGGGTTCAGGGGAGTGTGCGAGGAATATGGAGGCAGGATAAATCGCAATGAATGTGAAGAGTGCTGAGGCACAGGATGCAGAGCTTATATTTGATAATGGCAGTTTTGTTTTGCTCATGCCTATTCATTTTGGCCCTTGCACACATCTCTCTGCTTGCAAAGGCGCACAAAATCCATTAAAAAGTCACATTGAATTTAGGGGCTTTAATGCATATTAAACAAAAGAAAAAAAGAGACAGATGAAAAACCATGGACAGTTTGGCAGGAACAGCAAATGTGACATACTCACTTTGTGTTTCTCTGTTTCTCCTCTCTGTGTCAATAGAGTCAACAAAGAGTGCAGACACCGGGGCGGACACCAGTCAGGAACCTGAGATTCCCATGGAGGTTCTGGGTATGTGCTAAATCGGTTTTTCCAAACTCTTTTTTGTGTGATATCAGTGTCTCATCAGTAAGGCTCACCCCATCATTTTTTACAATAATGAGAAGAACAGTGCACTAATAAGGTGCATGCTAGCAGCAAAAACATTTTTATGTAAGATTAAGTATATAATGTACACTATCTTTTAAAAGTTTGAGTTTAGAAAGATTTATTTTTTTTAAGAAAAAAATGTATTAAATTGATCAAAAGTAACATTAAAGACTTACATCTCCTAGTAAAAAAAGTAATTCAAGTTATTTAATAGTAAGTATACTTCAAATCTATTAACATGACATATCACTCGAGACTTGCTGATATAAAAATTACAGTTATATTTTATTTGGAGTACTACTTGTGCACAATCCACATTTCTCAATATTAAGCCCAAAATGTGTTTTAATGTAACTGTTTATGAGGATTGTATGATCATTGAATAATATCGGTCTTTAAATGCAAGATACTTAAAGTGAATCTAAAGTATACTTGCAATAGTTCCACTTTAGCACAATCAAATATACTTCAGTATATCTTTAGTTGGACTTCAGCACTACTTCCGCACAATTAAAGTACGTTAAGTACAAAATTAGTTGTTCCAATTTAGCAGACTTTATACCAGTACCAGTTTAGTATACTAAAAGTGCAATTGCAGCATATTTTTATTAAGTACATATATATGTAAATGTTTTTGTAGTATACTTAGCATGAAATAAATGTATTTCTAATCCATTTTAGTATATTTATTTTTCACTGTTATATTTATTTTTCACATGAATAAATTCCATGTTAAATAAATTCTGGTCTTTTGAACTTTCTATTCATCAAAGATCCCTGAAAAAAAATGTATAAGAGTTTCCACAAAAATATTAACCAGCACAGCTGTTTTCATCACTGATAATAGTAAAATATGTTTCTTACTCACCATTAGAATGATTTCTGAAGAACTGGAGTAATGGCTGCTGAAATTCAGCTTTGTCGTCACAAATTAAATTACATTTTAAAATATGTTAGAAAACAGTTATTTTCAAATGTAAAAATATTTCACAATATTACTGTTTTGAACTATATTTTGGATCCAACAAATGCAGCCTTGGTGAGTATAAGAGACTTTCTTTTTTTTTTCTTTTTTTTTATATTACAAACTCCAAACTTTTGAATGGTAGTGTATGGGGAAATATGGATTGCACTGGTCTTCGTGACCACAAGAAACTGTATTAAAGTTTCTTTTGAGAGATTGAACATTTCTGTATATTGTTAAAGTGTTTGAATGTGAAGAACTTTGCTTTCTATTTTCTCACATCTCTTTCCAGTAAGGTCTAAAGGTGCACATGAACAACAAGGTTTTGCATCCTATTTTCTGCAGCTGTAACTTGGCGAAAATAATCTCATCCCAAAGCACTCGTGGTGGGTCAGGTTCAAAAGCAGACCCCACATTATGCTAAGTCACTCGTTAAGTTTTTTCGCAGCAGGCCCTGCTACCTTTGACAGCTGTGTTTAGCGGCTCTTGAGGTCATGGCAAAGGGGACGCCCTCTTTTCTTACCATTCCTTCATATTTTGTTTTGTGCTTTTGAATTGTTTTGTTTTGTATTTTGTTTTGTGCTTTTGAATTTTGGAGTAGAAATTTGAAGTAGAGAAGAGAAAGTTATCCCTGCTCTCTGACTTCTTACACACTTTATTTAAAATGATAGTCCACTGAAGTAAAGATGTTCAATTTGTGAGTGAATCATTCTTTTGAGTCAGTTCAATGAATCAGATGTTTTTGTTCACAAAACAAGTCTGAATGATTCATTTATGAATCAGGCTAATCTGGTTCTTGACTTCAACTCACTGACTTAAAGATATAGTTTGTTTATATGTGAATAGCAAATTAAATTTTGGTATGTTGGTCCAACAAACTATTATATAGCTTCAGAAGACTTAAAATGCAGCACACAAGTTGTATGAACCACTTTTATGTAACTTAATGGTGCTTTCACAACCTTTTTGAAGCTTGAAAGCTCCAGTACCCATTTATTTGCATGGAAAATAGCAACCAGTGCATTACACAAAATTTCCATTGAAGTACAACATGAAGGTGAGTAAATGATGACAGAATTTTTATTTTAGAGTGAACCGTTGCTGTTAAGCTGTTAAAATGCGTGTTACACGATGAGTTAACCATATGGATTCTACATCGACAAGTAATGCATTAAAAAAAGGCTACTGTTCTCCTCCCTTCGCTGCTAATTTGCTTTACTGATCTGCCACAAACCTCCCTGCTCAATTCTCCACAGCACATTCAATGTGACCCTTAAACCAGACGACCCCATGTTCTCTTTTCACATCTTTTTAAAGGTTTTTTTTTTTTTTATTATTTTTCTAAGCATGGCCTTCTTGGCCCAGAGAGAACTGGAAGCCTTTCAGACCAAGAGAGGACTTCTTCCTCGTACAATGGCAGCTCGTCAAAGCACATCTTGTAACTTTAGGCAAATGCGGTCGGTAATACAATGCCATTTGGCTCTGTAGAAACCCTTCCTCGTATTTCTCACTCTTCGCTTTGAGAGGGCGGAATACAGAAGAGAGGAACCACTTGGCTTTTCACAGAGGAACGTGCATGAGAAGGATCTGTGGTATTTACACCGAAGCCCTCCCCACCGGGTTTGTTTCGACTCAATACTTTTTAATTGGCTCTAATTGTTTGAAGCTTCACCATCACACAGCGACGCAACGAAGAAAAAACCCCTGCACACAATCAAGTGCCTCCCAGAATGCTTTTCTCTTTCTCTTCCTCTCCTCAATGTTGTTCCAGAGAAAATATGTCTGCCCTCGCCCCGCAACCTTTGAATATTTACATATGAAAATGAAGTTTGCTCTCCACATTTAGCACTTCATTAGCTCTCATGGTCTGGCTCTTTGAAAAGGTTGCCTGCCGTTGTTGCGCATGAATAGGCCTGGAATTACATTGATGTATGTTTTAATGATGAGCTGAACTCTACTGTTATCTTGCACAAAACGCTACGAAATCCGCACTTTGGTCTAAAATGCGGCCATTCACTTGCAAAATACAGTTATTTACACGTTAGTTGATGAACGCACAGCTTGAAGACCACCCTGAGCTTCTTTACCTAAAGTGAGATATCAGGTGCTGCGTATGCTGCTCATCTTTTCCATTATAGCATCTCCATAAATCAAACATACCATCCGCGGACTCCTCCAAGTGAAGGACGGATAGATAATGTCGTCTTCTTGTGGGATATTGAGTGGCTTTACTCAACAAACCTCTTGTGAACGTGCGGACAGCTGTAAGCTTGTTCTCTTGTTCTCCTTTCAGTCGAGTTCTTTTCCATTAACCTCCTGAGCGACATGTGAAAACCGTCTGGTGAGGTGCTTTTGTGAGTCACTGGTTCGATTACATCAGGCCCGTGCCCCAGTTAGGCCGAGGTTATTGGTTTGGTTGTTTGTGTTCGGCTGCTGGCACACTGTGAGAGTCAAACAGCCTTGAGAACCTAAGCAATCTAGGTGCAGGGGAAAAGGTTATAAATGAAATGACCAAAGAAGCCTTGGCTGTGAAAAAGACTCTCTCAAACTCTGTTGAAGCGGCTCGGATGAGTGGCCTTCCTAAAATAATCTAATATAAACTCCAGTTGCATTTGACAGAAATTCACTAGACATTTATGTGCCTGTTGACATATGCAAATACAATTTATAAAGTATATTTAGAATTATATACACTACTGTTTAAAAGTTTGGGGTCGGTAACATGTTTAATATTTTTGAAAGAAGTCTCTTATGCTCACCAAGGCTGCATTTGTTTGATCAAAAATTCAGGAAAAACTATAATATTGTGAACAATTATTACAATTAAAAAGAACTGTTTTCTATTTTAATATATTTTAAAATGTAATTAATAGCAAATCTGAATTTTCAGCAGCCATTACTTCAGTGTTGCAGTGTGATCCTTCATAAATATTTCTAATATGCTGATTTGGTGATCAAGAAACACTTATAATTAATTATAATCAGTGTTGAAAACAGTGCTGCTTATTTATTTATTTAAATATTTATTAAATTTTTTTGTGGAATCTGTAGCATGTATTATATTATATTATTTTTATTATATTATTTGAAACCCCTGGTTTTTGCAAACCTTCCCTTTTAAAATAACATTTATCCAAGTTGTATGACTTTATTTATTTATTTATTTATTGTGTGGAATCTGTAGCTAATATAGTATAATGTAATATAATATAATATAATATAATATAATATGTGCTCTTTTTTATTTTAATTAATTTTAATTCTACTTCCTTAATTTAAAATTATATCTATATCCTGTTTGCCACCTCAAATGAAATTCAAATTTAGGAATTTTAAAGACATTCTCAGTTTAGTTCTGAATAGTGCATAACCCTGATGGTTACCATGGACATTTTTTGAAGCCATTGGCCAAACCGTTCAAACAACACCATTTGAGTCTCCGGTAATTAGACATATCATATCCTGAGGGTTTCTTCACGATGACTACACGTCTGCTTTGGCCTTTGTCTGTAACGTCATTGTTGGATTTGGAGGGGACGAGGAATGATGTTAATGCTCGCCTGACACGACCGGTCATTATTTGTGTGGCGCAGACGATTTATGCTGCCTAACAATAGACCCACAAGCCCCTCACAATCTCTAGAGCGAATGGTTGGTGGAGGATCTAATTTTCTGCTTGTCTGAATATGAATATGACTTACGTCTGCCCCCAACCCCCCCCACCACACTTTCCTCCCTTTATCTGTCTTCCTAGCTCACTTGTTTCGTCTTCCCTGCTTTGTGAGTTGCCTGGCACTGACTGTAAAGATACCACCCACACGACAAGACCATCAAACTTTCATTACGCCTAAGTGCAGTTAATTTCAAGGGAAGCATATGAAGCAAAGAAAATACGACAATTTATCGAAGCTAGAGTGCTCAGACTCTCTTGAGCTCAGTCAGCCGCTGTGATGAAGAGAATTGAGTGTCCAATGGACTGCTGTCAGGTAAATCAGGATAAATAACCAAAACACATAGGCAGAGTTAGACTTAGTCTGATATTTAAGTAAGGGATAATCAACGGTTAGCCGTGCATTAAAGGATTTTAATGCACGACGTGGCGGCAAAGAACCGCCCGTCGCGAAGCGGAGGGTGGTTTCCTCCACGAAGTGCATTAAAATCCTTTAATGCACAGCTAGCCGTTGATTATCCTGCTTATTCCATGGTCATTTGCCAAGTAATAGACAAGTTTTACTCTTTGCAGCGCAATATTTGAACGAATGGGTAAAAATTACAGTTATTTTCGTCAGTTACGGCTCGTTAGCGCTAGCATTCTGCCAGCTTCAAATCAGACACAGAGATGAAATAGTGCGGTAAGACCACATATTTGAATGAATTATAGCATGTATTTCAATTAATTATCGATCGATTGATCGAGAGAGAGAGAGAGAGAGAGAGATAGGGAGAGAGAGAGAGAGATACTGTAGAGAGGACAGTTGTGTGTACCTGCTTGCTGCGTCTGCGCATCTCTCTCTACAAAAAAATTACTTCAAAAACAGTGATTTTATCACCTCGTTGCTGGGGAATATAATATAGCGATCTAGTATCTATGTTTTACTTTATTAATAAAAATCGCGGGGAAGCGTTGGAAGTTTATGTGTGTGTGCAGCACAATCTGCGACCTCTCTCTCTCTCTCTCTCTCTCCGTGTGTGTGTGTGTGTGTGTGCGAGCGAGTGATGTGTGTTGATTAGTGTGCATCAATTAAAGCAGCGCATTAATATAGAATGGTGATTAAACTGACTTGGAACTACCTGTGCATTAAACGGTTATACTGCATACCTGCCAGCCAATCAGAATCCAGTATTCAGACAGACCATGGAATAACACCAAATACATCACTATTTGTGAGGATTTTAAATCATAATGGCACGATACTATAACCTTAACGTCAGATTGCATCGGAAGCCTCAAATCAGTCTATTGGCTTCTGGGTAGGGGAATGAAATTCAGTTGTTTTCGCTCACATTTTTCGAGAAATAGACTCAAGCTCCCAGCTATCCTCCATGTCACATTTTTACACTTTTTCCTGCTTGACAGCTTCTGGCTACTTTATTTGTTTCACGGCACGTCAGACTTTCTTCCCGAAAGACCGAACTCATACTGTTGTCGGCTGTAAAGCTAAATTAGAGAGCTGGCAAATTTCTGCAGCATCTCCTGACGTACAGGGCAGCAGTTGGAAGCGAGCACAGGCATTGATTGAAATTCCAGCATCTCGTTTTTTTCAAAGGCTGGTTTGTTGTGTTTTGATCAGCGCTGCTTATTAGGAGCCCAAAGTGGCAGGGCTCCCTCTCAGCCCTGACATTATTACATGGAAAGAGAGACAGACGGAGCATCAGGAGGAAGCCAAGTCTCAATTGAGCTTGCAGGTTCACTCGAGCGACAGGCTTAACTTTCTCATTTTGGTGCCTGTCTGTGGACTTTAAACGCAGCTCTGATTTCATCTTGAATGCAGTTTTTCTTCTCAAGTAAAAGTTTGTCGTTTTAAGAATTTTACTTGAAAACAAGACCAAAATACTATTCCTGCACTTCCTCTGTACATGCGTGCAATTCTTTGTTTACTCCAGCTCCCCAGTTGTGCTGGAATATGGATAAAACACCAAGCGAGGGACAGAGAGGAGACTTGCTTCCAGAAGTGGGCGGTAATGGAAACAGCGTTGTTGAATCGTATCGCACTCGGTTTCAATTTCTCCCTCTACGGTGCCGTGAGACAAGAATGAAATGAAATCATGGTGGTGGCGGTTACCCGTGCTCTCCCTCACCTTTCCTCATCCAGGCACTCCGCTGCTGCTCCATTTCGCCAATCAAAAGAGCTCTTTTTTTAATGTTCGAAACGCAAATCCATCACTTGCAGCTTTGCGCCGTTAAATCAGTCGAATTTGAGGGCTGACCAGGGAGAGCGAAGCGTCTGGGTAGCTCTCGTTTTGAAAGATTGCATTAAAGCCACTGTCTGTAGTTGTTGAAACGTTGCCACCGTAACCCAAAGAATTGCCTCTCCGGCTGAAAGCGAAGCTTCAGAGCTTGTGATGAAATAAGCAAGAAAGCATGTAGCATCACAGTGAAAAAAGACGCCATGTTGATGTGTATTGTACGTTTAAGATGTTGCAGTGTGTTTAGATGCTGTTTGTAAGATTCTCATGAAGGTAAATATCGTTATTCTGCAGACAAACGCTATGGTTAAATCTGCAGCACTGAATTGGGTGTGCTTGCATCATCCGTGGATGTGCTGCAGGAAGGAGATTATTTCATGCTGTGGTTTGCTTTGGTATTTAGGCAGAGAGATAGAAGAGAGAAAGTTATAGACGAGTTTGAGAATGAGGCTCACACTGATATAGACTCAAGGCAGTTTCTAATTAATTTTCTATGCTTCCCCTTTCGTCTTTTGTTCCTCTTGAAGGCGAGAGGCTTTTGGACCATATTTTAAATATTATGCATTGGTCTCATACCAAACAACCAATAGCTATAAAGTAATCTCTTATTGAAGTTGATGTCTAAATACACTACACTTGGGGTGGTGTGATGCAGTGGTTAAAGATACAGTCCCGGTTCAAGCCCCGAAAGATTACTCCACAGGGATTGAGCCTAGAATTTGTGTAGTTCTCAGTAAGTTATACAATATATTTAGCGGAATCACCAGTTTATGGAGCCTTATTTTGGGGAGGGGGAGGGGGAGGGGTCAGAATTGTGAAATATATTCTCAAAATTGTGAGTAATAAACTGATATATTTGCAATTCTGAAAAGAAAAGTCTGCATTGTTAGATGTAAATAAGTCAGAATTACCTTTTTAATTATTTTTCCATGCTGGGGGAAAAAAAACTGAATTACAAGATGTGAACTCGAAATTCTGAAGGAAAAAAACTCAAAATTAAGAGGAAAAAGTCAAAGATATAAAATTGTAATTCTGAGACAAAAAATAAATAAATTTGCAACTGTGAAAAAAAGTTTCAATTACCTTTTTTCATACCTATGCAAATTTGTGGTTTGAAATATGAACTTAAGGATATTTCATATCCAAAAATAAATAAATAAATAATGTTTTAGGGGATTAAAAAGATTAAAGAATGTAGTTGCTGTTCTTCCTGAAGATGATAATGAGGAATCCAGCATATGGAGCCAATATAATTGTAATAAATTCAAAAGAAATGAAAGGCACATAGAACTTACCACATTATTTTATGACTTTTGTTTATTTAGATGCTGATCAGAGTGTCACAACAGCCAAGGAGAGCAACACCAGCAACAGCACTAAAGGTAAAAACAAAGATGTGTGAATTAAAACTATTTTTTGGCCTTTTGATCATTTCATGGTTTAAATTCAAATTCATGGCTTATTATTTTATATTTTAAACAGAAGAAAACAGAGTGTGTGTGCTTTTCCAGATGTAAATGAGTTTTTAGTTATTTTATTTATATGAAATAGGACAAAATACAGCAACAGGATCAGACTGGAACTCATGTCACCCAGTAGTTTCTGAGGATGTGTGTGAACCACAGGGTCACGACTCCAATTCAAATGCATGTTCTATTATTTATACAGAAGAAAGAAGAGTGTGTCTGGATGCATTTTTAAATTTGAATTTTCAGGTTACGGACCTTTTTGCCACTTTTTTTTTTATTTATATGACAGTTGAGAGACACAAGGAATGACAGGGAAAACAGGAGGGAACAGGATCGTAAATGTTGCATTTGCTCAAGTAAACTCAAATGTGTGCTTTATTATTTATACAGAAGAAAGAAGAGTGTGTTTGGATGTATTTTCAGATGCATGCACAGGTGTATCTCGTCATCCTGAGCTCTGCAGTCTCATGTTCTTCTCTTGAAGCCTCTGTTGCCTCAGGCATAGCCTTTAGCATCCGCTGCATTTATTTCAGCTAGGAGAAGCCCAGTAACCAATGAGATGTCACCCAGTGGCATCTAACTTTTAATTCCTCTGCTCAGCTGTGATCTCGAGTCATTCATTCTCTTCTCTCTGCTGCCTTCTCTTGTTTTCTCAGTCTGTCTCCTTAATATGTGTTTAGATGATGTGAAAGCCCAGGATAAGAGCTCACAAGAGCCTGACGCAACTCCACCAGACACCAGACCAAATTCTGAAGGTAAAAGCAATAAATCAATAAAAGTTGTGAATAAAACACAGAAACACACTTACGCAGTTCTCATCTTCAATGAATATCCCCGTCTCTCTCATTGTCCTTCTCATTCAACTAAAAGCTCCCAACTTTTTCTGCCTCGTATGCTTTACCCGCAATTCCTTCACTTCCTTTCTCTCTCATTCACTTTCTCTCTGCTGATCTGGAACTGCAGAGTGACCCTGATTTTTCAGAGTAAACGTGTTGGCATGCCTCCTTAAATTGAGTTTGATGAATTACCTGCATGCCCACCTCACGGACATTAATAAATCAAACACAAAGCGTGTGTGATCGGAGCGCAGAGATGACGCAGTGCGAGAAATCTGATAAATCATGTGTGATAAGAGTTTTGCTGTGCTGTCATTTCGGGAACCCTGGGGTCAGCTTCCTTCTTAGGGCCACATATATAAACTCCCAGCATTCCATTTATATTCATTCCCTTCGCATTTCACAGAAAATAATTTAGTACAGTATCTTTATGTGTGTATCTGTACAAACACAGGTACACAGGTAGAATTTAGTTGGACTTTTATTTAATACGAAGAAAGTTGGTTCTATAAAGTCAAAACAGACTGCCTGAACAGCAAGTTGTTATTACATTAGATATAAAGTTGCTTAATATTCAATATACATTGGTAAGTTGTGTGTGTATACATAAATACATACATACAGTGGGTACGGAAAGTATTCAGACCCCTTTCACTTTTTTCAATTTTGTTATGTTGCAGCCTGATACTACAATTGTTTAAATTCATTTTTTTTTTCTCATTAATCTACACTCTGTACCTCATAATGATGAAGTGAAAACAGAATTTTAGAAATGTCTGTAAATTTATTAAAAAGAAAAAACTGAAATATCACATTTACATAAGTATTCAGACCCTTTGCAACGACACTTGAAATTTCGCTTAGGTGCCTCCCATGTCTCTTGATCATTGCAGAGATGTTTCTACACCTTGATTGGAGTCCGCCTGTGGTAAATTAAATTGATTGGACATGATTTGGAAAGGAACACACCTCTCTGTAAAAGGCCTCACAGCTGATAATGCATATCAGAGCGAAAACCAAGCCATGAGGTCAAAGGAACTGCCTGCAGAGCTCAGACACAGGATTATATTGAGGCACAGATCTGAGGAAGGCTACAAAAAAAATTCTGCTGCACTGAAGGTTCCCAAGAGCACAGTGGCTTCCATAATTCTCAAATGGAAGAAGTTTGGCACAACCAGGACTCTTCCAAGAGCTGGTCCCCAGCCAAACTGAGCAACAGATGGAGAAGGGTCTTGTCTAGACTGGTGACCAAGAACCTGGTGGTCACTCTAGTTGAGCTCCATGATCATATATGCAGATGGGAGAAACCTACAGAAGGACAAACATCACTGCAATTCAATTTTTTCAATTCAATTCAAGTTTATTTGTATAGCGCTTTTCACAATACAAATCGTTGCAAAGCAGCTTTACAGGAAATTAAGTTTCTACAATATATTTATATATTGTAGAAACTTAATATATTTAACTTATGGCGAAATTTGGTAGTTCTGTATGTTGTCTGAGGGTATGCTTCATCTGAGGTCCTCTGAGGGGTTGGCATCATCTCTTCTCAGGTGTTCTGGATCCAGACTGAAGCTTGTGTAAATCCTAGTTACCACGGGATGTTAATCCCGTGGCAGAAACAGAGAAACAAATAGAGACATAATTAGCGTAGCTGCTGTTCCAACCAAGCAAAAATGATTTGTTCAATCCAAGCTAAAGAACAATAATGCGTGTTTGATCAGATATAACTGCAGTACAAGATCATGAGATGCATTATGTGAATGCTTGGCTAAAGAGATGTGTCTTTAATCTAGATTTAAACAGAGAGAGTGTGTCTGAACCCCGAACATTATCAGGAAGGCTATTCCAGAGTTTGGGAGCCAAATGTGAAAAGGATCTACCTCCTTTAGTTGACTTTGCTATCCTAGGTACTACCAAAAGTCCAGAGTTTTGCGACCTTAGGGAGCGTGATGGATTGTAGCGTGGTAGAAGACTAGTTAAGTACACAGGAGCTAAATCATTAAGGGCCTTATAGGTAAGTAATAATATTTTGTAACTGATGCGGAACTTAATAGGTAGCCAGTGCAGAGACTGTAAAATTGGGGTAATATGATCATATTTTCTTGACCTAGTAAGGACTCTAGCCGCTGCATTTTGGACTACCTGTAGCTTGTTTATTGAAGATGCAGGACAACCAGCTAGCAGTGCATTACAATAGTCCAGTCTAGAGGTCATGAATGCATGAACTAGCTTTTCTGCATCAGAAACAGGTAACATGTTTCGTAGCTTGGCAATGTTTCTAAGATGGAAGAATGCGGTTTTTGTAACATGGGAAATATGATTTTCAAAAGACAAGTTGCTGTCTAATATAACACCCAGATTTTTGACTGTAGAGGAAGTAACAGTACATCTGTCTAGTTGCAAATTATAATCCAAGAGATTCTGTGTACTGTTTTTTGGTCCACTGCAACACTCTACCGATCTGGGCTTTATGGCAGTGTGGCCAAACTCAATCCTCTCCTCAGTGAAGACACATGAAAACACACTTGGAATTTGCAATAAAGCACCTAAAGGACCCTCAGACTCTGAGAAACAAGATTACCTGGTCTGATGATCCTCAATTCTAAGCATCATGTTTGAAGGAAACCGGCTCTTCTCATCACCTGCAGAGTACCATCCCAAAAGTAAAGTGTGCTGGTAGCAGCCTCATGCTGTTGGGCTGTTTTTCAGCGGCAGGGACTGAGGAACTCATCAGAGTAGAAGAAAAGCTCAATGCACCAAAATACTGAGATAGCCTTAATGAAAACCCAGTCCAGGGCATTCAAAACCTCAGACTGGGCCGAAGGTTCACCTTCTTACATGACAATGACCCTAAGCACACAGCCAAGGCAACACAGGAGTGGCTTAGGGACAGCTCTGTGAATGTCCTAGAGTGACCCAGCCAGAGCCCTGACTTGAACCCTATCGAATATCTCTGGAGAGACCTGAAAAAGGCTGTCAACAGACAGTCCCCATCCAACCTGACCGAGCTTGAGAGGATTTGCAAAGAAGAATGGCAGAAATTCCCCCAATCCAGTTGTGCAAAGCTTGTTGCGTCATAACCAAAAAGACTCCAGGCTGTAATTTCTGCCAAAGGTGCTTCAACTAAGTACTGAGTAAAGGGTCTGAATACTTATGTAAATGTGATATTTCAGTTTTTTCTTTTTAATAAATTTACAAACATTTCTAAAATTCTATTTTCACTTTGTCATTATAAAGGACAGAGTGTAGAGTAATGAGAAAAAAAAAAGAATTTAAACAATTGTAGTATCAGACTGCAACATAACAAAATTGAAAAAAGTGAAGGGGGTCTGAATACTTTCCGTACCCACTGTATATAGTTCATTTGTAAAATATATATAAAGCCTATCATTGTATATTGAATATTATATATTAATGTTTTATTGTTATTTTATATTTCTTTATAAATATACTTTTTGGCACAGTGTTAATTGTCTTATTAATTAATGAATCAATTTCTAATCTATTTCTAATTGATATTGGAAAATAAAAAGTGAACCTAGATAGTTGGAAATGGGGGTTTTGACAAAGAAAAAGTAAATAGGCTCAATGTTGGTTTCACGTTAACGCCAATCTGTCAGCCTTGTGCATTAGGTTTAACAGTTTGTTTGCTAACATGTATACTTCATTCTGCTTTCGTGTTTGTTTTCTCCAAGACGGCCAAGGCGATAAGAACGCACAGGAATGAGACGACAATCAGCCTCATAGGAATGAGTGCCGGCAAACTGTGTGAAGGCAAACATCACACCAATTTTGTCCCACGCCAGGGAGTCGCCCAAAACACTGGGAAAAGAGTTGACCCCGACTTCATTCACCATCTTTCCTTCTATTCAACCTGTATTTCCTTTCCGCTTCCTCATATTGATAATAAATCAGATATATAGCTATATAAAATGGATCAAATGAGAGTTTGAACATATCAGAGAGAGTGCAGGGATTGTGGAGCTATGAGGAGGACTGCTATACCTCACTGACATGCTGCTTGATCAATAGTTTTTTGCATTTTTTTTTTCAATATGGCATCCTGGTGCTGTTCAAAACACATCCTAAAATCATCCTGCCGCTTTTAGTTACTCGCTAATTTGTAGTACTTCTGACAAAGTGCAAAGCCAAGGCTGAATTTTCCATCCCGCAGAGCACTCATAATGCAAGATTCAGACCAAATATGATTGGATTCCGCAGGCCTGTCCACCGATTAAGATTTCTTTCAGGTGAAAAAACACTAAAATGGCTGTTAATGTCCGTTTGTGCGTGAGTGAGTGTGCGTATATACCGATGATGCCACTTTAAAGAGGTTTTCGCTTTGTGTGTGAGCTTCAGAACCAAGTCAGGTCAAACAAGGAGAACATCGCTTGATTCTAATCTCCTATTGAGTGGTGCCATTCCTCCCTTCTGCACGCTATATAACAGAGGCGTTCGTGTGCTCCTCTGCTTTGAAACGACACGTCACGCTCGCAGAGCCCCCCTTTAATCTCTCAAACGAGCACTGATCATGTTTCATCTTCAAAGCTGCTCTGACTACTGCGAATGCCTGTAAAAAAAAAAAAAAAAAAAAAGGAAAACCTGTTGTGTCAGATTGACGTGGCCGTTTTTGACGAGTGCGCTAACAAATTAATTCCCTCAAGTGTATCTAGATGCATGCCAGCATTGTTTCAAATGTTTTATTTACAGTCCCTCTCTCGGTCTCCCTCCCTTTCACATGCATAAACAGATCTCAGTTGCAAGCTCTCAATATTTTTACCAGATTGTCTCTGCATCTCTAAAAATCTGCCTTATTTCATGAAATAAGTAGTACATAATCACAAACTGGTGATGGCTAAAATAAAAGACAAATAGTAAGCGTGTGGCTTTGAATGAATTAAATGCTACTTAAGATGATGAGTGATGCATTTCTTTCTTTAAACACAAAATGATTTTCTGTCCTTTTGTTTGGGTTTTGATTTAGTTGTTTGGCTTTCTTGCATATGATTTTTTGGTTGATAATGATTAAAAATGTATTCAAAAGGTTGATTTACTCCTTTAAGTGGTGCCATACTGTATATCAGATGAACTTCTGCCTTCATCCTTTGATGTTTGCTTTGCTATAAAACAACTATGAATAAAGTTATAAAGTTGTTTCCCTGGGCATGATGTCTGTGTGTTTTGTGGATGCACTGTATCTAGCAGGTAATGTCAGCAGATATTAATCCATGAATATCTTTGTATTCACAGAATTATTATCAGTAAATTTGCACATGCTTGTAAGCTATTCAAATGTCAGAGATTTTTATATTATAATTGAATGTGCCTGCAGCATTCACTTTATAACTTCTCTAAAGCACTTAATGAATAAAATCATTTTTGTGATTGAAAATTTTAATGTCATAGAATTTGATTCATTTTCAATTACAAAAAAATAGAGACTGAAGTCTTTGGTGACTTTCATTTGAAATGGAGCATAACTATGCCGTACTCACTTACATGACAACATGTCACTGCCACTGTTTTTGGAATTGACCCTTCACAAAGACCCTGCGGAGCAAATAGGAAACTGACAATATGTCGACAAACAAGACAGAGCAGGTTACTTCTAGTATGAAACAAAGTTTTAGCTCGCAAATTTTGTCTTTTTTTTTAAGAAATTCAAATAAATACCGTTTTGTGGCTCTTTAATGTGTCGTGACAGATCGCTGTAGCGCCTCAGTTCAAGCTGCACATGAATCGATCGTTTCATTTACTAGTTAAAGCACAAAATAAACATGAATGAACATCAGAAGGTATCTTGTGCAGCGAAAACAGCGAAAAGACACCAATGCACCATTTTTAAAGTTTAAGTCCACCGATGTTAATCTACTCTCCTGTCTGATTTGTTTGACGGACAAAATGGCAGATTCGGCGATATGATTGGTCAGATGGCCTGTCAATCAAGCTCCCTGCGAAGGGTCATGTGGAATATTAACTTTATAACATTTCCACAGTGTTAATAGCTGTAAACTATAGTTAGATTTCACCTCTCAATGTCTTAAATTGTCATTAATGTGCTGTTTTAACACTATCTCTTGACCAATTCGTACGTATTTTACAAAGTGGCTAATTCATACGAATTCGTATGACCTCACTCATACGATTTTGTTTGATTTCGGTGACAGGTAGGTTTAGGGGCGGGGTTAGGTGTAGGTCTTTAATACAAATTCGAATTGTGCAACTCATAAAATACATACGATTTGGCAAAAATTGCATGGCAAAAATATGTACAAATTGCCGTGAGATCGGGCTGGCTGTTTCTCTGTGGCAGAGAAAGTGTTAATATATATAAAAAATGTTAATATATATAAATATGTGAGATATATTTTCTAATTATAGTCCAGGAGAAACTGAGAAGTTTCAAATCCCAACTAAGATCTTAATTCATTTGCTTTAGCTTTTAAAATGAATGGCAAGAATGTGTCAGCTAGGATCACATGATCATTCACTGCAAAATAACTTCCTTAAAATGACAACTGAGGAATTGAAATCCCAGGTAAGATTAATTAAATGAGTGTGCCATTCAGGGTCATGATCATAGATGGCAAAATGATTTCCCTAAACTGATAACTGCACACCTTTAACTAATGTCCTTGTGCAAGGGCCCTAGTTATAGGAGATATTCAAATCAAAACTTTTTTGTTATTGTGCTACAACTCTAAAACCTCTAACCCAAAATGCCTGACCACACTTTTTCATGTCTCAAATTTAATCTCCCAGCTGTGATTTGCACAGATAATACTGTATGTCACTGAACTCTTGCCGAGTCTCCTGTAAGAAGTATTGTGATCTCCAGAGATGAGAGGAACATGCCGCTGTGCTCCTCTAGTCCTGACCTCTCTTTAGGAGTGCTGTCGTGTCTTACGAGGGCAAAAGAGTTCGTCTTCAAAGAGATCCAACAACCTGTGGAGGATTACAGCAGGGGTGGATATTACTAGCAAGAAAACCAACAAGAAAAACATCTTTGTTTCTAAATGGAAATAATCTTGTTCCTATCTGCTCACTTTTTACACACATTTCAAATGAACATATAGCTCATTTCTAACTGGTTAAACTGATAGTGTCTATTCACTATCATCTATTCAGTGAGGACAACAGCCCTTAAATGAATGTCACAGTCTGTGTTTGCTGTACCTTATCAATATCTCTCAGCAGACGCAGACTGACCTCCATCACCGGCAGCCAGAGAGACACACGGAGCCCATTGCACAAGGTTCTCTCCCTGGTTTGCGGTAATTACTTTGCTGATAACTTGTCCCCAGTGCCGTTACTATGAATTATTACACACAGTAAATGATTTGTGTCACTTTGCTTTTCTCCTCAGCGAGAGGACACTGAATTCCCAGGATGTAGATGGATCCACAAGGCCAGTGGAGTTTTTATGGTCGCTTGCTAGAGAGAAACCAAGGCAGCTGGAAAGGTGTAAAATCAGAGAATGTAATATGGTGGACTGAACAAAACAAAACATTGGATGTGTCTACATCAAATGAATCCACGAATAACTGTTGTTTGTGAGAAACCTATCAAAAGATCCACGAGAGAGCTACTGTACACCCAAGCTACAGCATAAATATGCCAAATCTAGTGTTGTAGATGGTGTTGAATATGCAATTACAAATTCATAGATAAAATGGGCCAGAGCTGTGGCATCCCAGCATGATTCATTATTTTGCACCCTGGTTCCCTGCTGCTACCACTAATGCACCATATATTTCCATAATAAATTCCTCCATCAAGGTAGGACGAATAAAAGAAGCCTGGCAGCCCAGCAAGACATTTGCACTGGCTCCTTCTGCCCCGCACCTCAGCTGTGCTGTATGCGATGAGAAACAGAACAGGCTATCCTGATATGTTTCAACAATGCAGTGAGAAAAAGAACAACGGGAAGAAAGCAAAGGAGAAAAGCAGCTCATTTGGGTCTCCTTGGCAGGTGCATAATGCATCGCCCCTGATTCCATGCAGTATTTTGAATGTTTTATTGTTTTTGACAGTGGGTTGTTTAGGGAGGTGTTAGAATACAGAATATGTTATTCTGTGCAATCCTGCTCTAAATGTAGATTCGTTAACACAGCATACTAAATATATTCAGCGTCTTTATTATTTTCAACCATTTTATTGATATTTTTTATTACACCTGCTTTTAAAATAACTTGGGAGTAAAAGTTAAATATTTAATGGTGATTTTAAACTAGTGTTTGGTGCAGACCCGAGTCAGTTTATTTATTTTATTTTATTTTATTTATATATTTTTTTGGGATAGGATTCATGTGAGTATGCTTCACAAATCTCACAAATCAAGCTGTATGAGTTTGAGTTGCTAAAATTAGCTCACTTGATTCATTTCAAAGAGAGGTGAGCTACAGTGTGTTCTATGTTTTTGATTTACTAAAAATGAACAGGCTCACAAGAGTCATTCCTTATGCAGTCAGGTTATATTGCATTGTTTTTGATTCAGTTTAGGGAAACTGGCTATCAAAAGTCAGTCATTCATTCTGGAGTCGGATGACACTGGCTGTGCTGAATGTTTTTGATTCATGTAAAAAAAAAATTAAAAAAAAAGAGTAATTTGTTGGACAACAGGACTACACATGTCTGTTTGTTATGAGAAGCCATATAGGCCATAATGACTGATAAACCTTTCACAAACACTAGTGAAATGAACATGTGAGGTTGAAAGATGTTGATATAGTGGCTTGAAATTGGTTGGTTCTACCCTGTATCGAGCTGAACAAATCTCAGTTTGAGAAATATAAAACCCCTTGTATAAGAAACATGGGGGTAAATTATAAATATGTCTATTTTTAATGGTATTTTTAGCATCTTAATTTAATATTATTTAAAGAGATTGCTATTTGTTATTGTTACATTATATTTAGTTTTCTTGTCATTACTTATTTTATAACCTAAACATATAATAAACATTATAATGGAATTTAAAAAAATAAAATAAAATAAAATGCCGTGGACTGTGGAAACACCAGTGTAACGAGACTTTGACCAAATACCAGTTCATACAGTATATGAAAAAAACCTGTGGGGTAACTGAATCAACTGTGGAAAAATCTATGGCTGTAAGATTAAAGTTATAGTTCACCCAAAGATTCAAATTCTTCATGTCGTTCCAATCATGTTTCACTTTATCGCTTATGTGGAACAACCACACACACACACAAAGAAATATTTAAAAAATGACAACATTAGAGTGTGCAAATAATGGGAGAATATTCATTTTGGGATGACATATTTTTTAAAGAGTTTTCTGACCTCTCTCTATAACACTTCATCATTGTAACTAGCACCAACAACTTTTTGATTATTCACATATTCTGCTTTAAACAGGGCAGTAGATGTGGAGGTGTGGTTTACAGACAGTGTGCTGAGATGAGAGCTGACAGCAATGGAACAATGTGCCGTTTTCTCCTCCTTATTTTCTGTTCTGGAGTTAAAAGCTTGCTGTCATTACTAACAAACCCACGTCTGGTTAAGGCAGTGGCTCTGGCATAAAGCTGACGAGAATCAAGATCACAATTACGATTTCCTTTCCATTTTATTCCTGTCACCCAGAACAGCAGTGCTTCACCCCTCAGACAGTCTCAAATTACAGGCTGGATCGCTCAGTCATTACACGAGGACATATTTACTTTGTGCGAGGTGCGTTTGATTCCTAAATTACTATTTCTGCAAATAGACCTGAACAATTTTTATGTATAAAATGACATTTTCACTGTCTGAACCTGATAAATGCATTATGCTCACTTGAGACTTGTAATAATGTTTTTTTTCTTCTTATATTCTGCTTGCATTATCAGACATGTCTTGTAATCGGTAAAACAATCAACGGTATATTCGCCACAGGTTTCATGAAAAGATGGTAAAAACTTGGAAATGAGCTCATCTATAACCTTTCTCTCTCCGCCGTCAGTTCATTTTAATCTGAACGTCATTTGGCCAGCTCTCCATTCATCTCACACACCTCATTTAAGATCCCTTCCTTTCTGATATGAGGCCATCACTTCTCCTGAAACCAATATAGATCCTAACCACTTCATTCAAGACTTCCATCAGCCTTTGATAATGCTGCTTTTGACTATCTGTCAGAGCGCTGTCACTCCGCTATAAACTTCATGCTCCATATGTCTGTTCCTCCTCTAAGAAAATAGAGAAGGGAGAGCGACAGAGAGAATGTGCCGGAGCAGGGAAGTGAAAGGAGAAATCAATTGGCACCATTCTAAAGAGTCCCAAACACATCCTATCTTCAGGTGTGTGTCAGACAGAGAGACAGGTTCGTCCCTGGGGTCCCTGCTATGGATCCCAGCAGAGGCCATCAGATTGGCTGACACAGAGCATTCACTTGTCCCTTTCCTGAAGAGAGACAGGCCGCCTCCTGTCCAGTCAGAACCGCTGGCATGATTGATCATCTAAAGATGGAGGACAACACAACAACTGAGAAATTAGCCATTGTTTAGTAGTAGCAGATCTGTTCTGGATGAGTACTGACCACCTGCCAGAGCGATGGTAGGAGACTGTCTAGTCTATTTGATAGTAACCCAACAAACCACAGATGGATGGTATTAAATTGCATTTACATTTGGAAAATTATTTGTATTCAGAATACATAAGGCATATGGCTAATGGTACTGCTATTCTTGTAAGCTTTAGTCACCTCTCGAACGTATTATTGTAATTCATTTCTCAGAGATGATCCACAAAATTTTCTTCACAAACGTTTTTTGGTGGTCCAGAGTTTGGTGCCTGGATCGTTACACGAACACCTTATATTAAGCACATTACTCCTGTTCTCCGACAACTTCATTGGCTTCCAGTTAAATATCTATTGAATTTAAGATTTTACATTTTAGTCTCTTCATAACTTAGCACCTGATATCCAGAGGTGGGTAGTAACGAGTTACATTTACTTCGTTACATTTACTTGAGTAAATTTTTTGGGTAACTAATACTTTTAGAGTATATTTAAAAATGGGTACTTTTACTCTTACTCAAGTACATTTTTAGTGAAAAAACGGTACTTTTACTTCGTTACTGTGGGCGACGCTCCTCTCGTTACCTTAATGTAATACAAGTTAAAAATCCTTCAATTTATTCCCCCCTAAAAATATCATTACAAGCAACTCTGTGTCTTGAAAATAATATAATGAACATATACTTAAAATAATTGTGTAAGTAGTAAAACAAAATAAACGCAAAAAAGCGTTTTAAGTTCAGAAATGTTTTGATTCCCCCCTCCCTTGCCTCACAGTGGTTTGGTCCACTGCCTCGATACACTCAGGACACGAGCCCGGTGGGAGCAGTGTTGCCAAGTCCGTGGTTTTCCCGCGGAATTGGGGCTACTTTAACGCTCTTTCCGCGGGATGTTTTTCATGTTCGCGGGTTGGAGCGACCCCAATAACGTGATATTTAGCCCCTGGAAAGCGACATTTATCAGGGGAACCCCACCAAAAAAACGTGTATTTTACCCCACCTGAACGCGATTTTTACCGGGAATCCCCCCTGAAAAGCGATTGGGCTAGTTTTGAGAAGCAATTGGGCGGGTTTTGCTGTGAAAACCTGGCAACCCTGGGTGGGAGAGAATAGATAATATAATCATTATAATATGACCGCGTGGTGAACCATATGAACCGAACTCATATTTAAACACGGTCTCCATGCTGTTTACACATGCTGTGTATCTATCCTTACAAGTACAATTTTGGCTGTATTATTTGTATCCCCTTCAAAAATTGCTCTTGAGAAATTTTATGTTTCTTGTCCCCCCCTACTGTTAGATTAAATTTACGCCCCTGGTTCCAGGAGGAATGCCTTTGCCTAGACATAATTAATATTGATATTTTCACAATATTTACGCTTGCAGAAATAAAGGCTACATTTGTTTACATTTTGCGGAACAGACGGAAGAAGATCCATCAATGTGCATTTGTTTCGTTATGTTCAGATGTTCTGTAGCGGTCATGTGAGGAGTTTTCACTCTTCTACGTGTCAGAGGTTATAAACATATACATTTATAATACATAATTAATATACTTTAAAATATAATTTAATTCAATTCAGTGATGCAAATCAGAATTTTTAATAGCTGTTACTCCAGTTTTCAGAGTCATATGATCCCTCAGAAATCATTCAGATATATTGATTTATTATCAGTGTTGTTAAAAAAAAAAAAAAAAACAACATCTGCTGGTTAGGTACGTTTTGAAGCTGGGATGATGGTTTATGCTGGTCATGCGCTGGTCATGCACATGGCCAGCTTAAACCAGCTAAGGATCAGCATAAACCAGCAAAGGACCAGCTTAAATCAGCTCAAACCAGCATCCCATGCTTCAAAACATACCTTACCAGCAAAAGCTGTTTTTTTCAACAGGGAACAGTTTTGCTGCTTAATATTTTTTGGAACCTGTGACATTTTGTTCAGGATTCTTTTATGAATAGAAAGCTATAAAAGAACAGCATTGATAATAAATCAGGCTGATAAAAATTCTGATTTGCATCACTGAAATAAATTACATAAAAAAATAAAATAAAAAAAAAAACATTAAAAGTATTTTGAATGGCTGTGTGTGTGTGTATAGAGAGAGATATATAGATATTTAGATAAAATTTATATATCTAAATAAAAATAGACTATTTTCAGTATATGATCCAAAGTAACTAGTAACTAACTACTTGAGTAGTTTTTTTTATCCGATACTTTTTTACTCTTACTCAAGTAATTATTCAGACTATTACTTTTACTTTTACTTGAGTAAATATTTCTTCAAGTACTTTTACTTGAGTACAGATTTTGGGTACTCTACCCACCTCTGCTGATATCTCTGTGATCATCTTCACAAATATTCACCTATACAATCCTTTAGATATTCTACTTCTATTACTTTTATTATACCGTCTGTGCTTTTGAGTATGATAGGGTCTAAGGCTTTTAGTTGTACTGCTCCTCGTCTTTGGAATACTTTACCACAAGACTGTCCAGTCATTCAATATTTAAATCACGTCTTGAAACCCATCTTTTTATGTTACATATGTTTATCTATATACATCTATATATCTATCTATATTTGGTATTTTATTGTGCTTACAAGGTATCTTTTCGAGTGTCGTAAAACGCCCATAAATAATAATATAATAATTCTTATTATAAGGTTTATTTATATTAATATAGCATTGCTGAAACTGGATGGGGGCATCTGCTGGTTAAAATTGCATAAATGTAATGGGAGCATTTGGAAGCAACAAAAATATGCTACTTTAGAAAAAAATTGCAAGTATTTTATAAGTGTAATCTGCACTAATTTATAATATTTGTAAATACTGTTAAAAATGTATCCGTGTAATATTTTTAACTTTATAGACAATTTTATTCATCTATTATGAACTTAAATTCTTAAACTGACTGTAGACCACTTTCAATCATAAATTTAATACTGTTTGTCTTGAGATGAACCCTAGTGTCAAACCTTTTGAAACATTTCAAAACAATATGACCTAACCAAGCCTTGCTTACTGAAATTCTGTTGTTTGGTCAGTTTTATGCAAGTTTTGAAAACATTCGGAAAAGAAACAATAAGTTGCATTTAGCATTCTGATATGAATAACAGCTAACAGTTAACTGCAAGATATTCAGTTGAAATAGTTCGATGTCTAATTTTATTGGGGTTTGAGTTGAGTGTTTAATGTTAAGTAAACTCAGTTTCTATATTATGAAACCACTCTCCACAACTATATTTGTTCAGCCAGAGAATTATTTTTTAAGTGAAGATCTCACTCACACACACACACACACGCACACACTTGTTTCGCTATCCTTGTGGGGACTTCCATAGGCGTAATGGTTTTTCTACTGTACAGACCGTATATTCTATTGCCCTACTACACCAACTCTACACCTAAACTTAGCCCTCACAGGAGACTTTTTGCATTTTTAGATTTTCAAAAAACTTCATTCTGTGTGATTTATCAGCTTCTTTAGGTTCCCACCGTGACACGAGTCCCCATGAGTCTGTGTGTATTCAGGTTTAAGTCCCCACCTGAATAGAAAAACAGGTACACACACACACACACAAACACAGAAAGTACTTGTCTCATTATCTCCTTCAAATCAAAATAAATTGAGACTTGCATCAGATGTAGAGATTGTAAAGCATGTGATTCATGAGTTGGTGATCGAAACTAAAAGGTGATGGAATTCGAGTCTCAAATGAGAATGAAACAAGGGCTCGAAGGTCAGAGGTTTCTTAATGGGAATTTCTATCAGGGGAATATTAGTGTCTGGCATCTAAGAAATAACAGACTACATGCAATCCATACACAAGCAGGATATCAGGGTCCAAGTCAATGCCATTTCTCCATGCACCACAGGCTGCTATGCCCCAGGCTTTGAGACCATGCAGACATTTCATTATCTAGAGACAGAATTCCCTCTGCTGAACTCTAACTTGCACCATTATGTAACAAAATTGATGATCAATGGTTAAAGTACAGCCTGAATCCTGTCACACTCAGTGCCAATTATTTAGAAAACGCCTGGAAAACCACTTCCTTTGAGTTTCCATCCGTTCCAGTGGGGGGCGCTATCGTTTGATGTTGAATCTCAGTGACTTCATACCTAGTGCTAAAATGGATTGAGATTACTTCTTCTTGTTCAGAATGAACTGAAGCCAAATCACTGCTGTGAGATATTGAGATGGTCTTGGCAAATGAGACTTCAGATGAATTCCCGAAAGGCTGTTGAGGTTCAATCGGCCCTAAGATTAGTCTAGATGAATCTGAAAGTTCATTTATTTAGTGCCTGTGCCCATTTATGTTCAAGGCAGAAACTGTCAGAAATACGGCTGAAAAATAACACAAGTGTGGGAATTAAAGTCATCCAGGACTTGAAATTAAATGAAATACTATCATTTACTCAGCGTCATGTCATTCCAAAGCTTCATGACTGACTGACTTCTGCATTGAAAGAATGCAAAAGAATAATTTTTAAAGAATATTTTGACTAGTCTTTTTTCATGTAATGAATGTAAAACAGATCTGGGGCTATCAAGCTCCAACATGACCAAATAAATAAATAAAAAATTCAGAAAAGTGGTCCATGACTTGTTCAATAAACTTTCTGAAGCCGTACAAGCTTTGCATAAGGGACAGGCTAAATTTCAAATTATTATTTACTGAAACTGGCTTTCCTTGGTGCAGTGTTCATCTGATTCATATAATCATTCATGGAGATAGATCATATCAATAAATCAGTTGATCCATTTCACATTTGTTCAGATTTCTCTCACATGATCAGATTTATCTAATACTCATGCAGACTTACTGACTTGATAGTAGGTGAATAACAACTTATTGCTACAGGATGGATTCAGATTTTGAATGGAGAGCACAAGTTGTATGAACCACTTTTATGATATGTGTTTCACAGAAGAAACAAAATCATATAGGTTTGAAACAATATGAGGGTTTTAATTTCAACTCTATCTATAATAAAAGCAAATATTAACAAGGCATTCAGCAGAGTTTATGTTTGCTACAAACCTTAAACAATCCCTGCTAACATACTGTATGTTTTTCAAAAAACAAAAAAGAAAAGAAAAAGAAAAAAATTAAGATGCCACATCAAGGAAAAATTGTCCTTTAGGTTTCGAGCATTTTAGACTCTTGGCTTTTCCACACAGCATCTAAAAGCATTTTGCTAGCAGTGTGGAGCCAGGCTAAGAAAGTGATATTTGGTGGCTTGAGATGGTAGGGAAGATGATGTGTTGTTAGTGGGGTGAAACAGAGGCCCCAGACTCAGCTGGCTGTTGGAGTAATTGGGGAGGTCAGGAGGGGGGCCGCCACGCCTGGTCGGGCCCATATGCAGCGCATGGTGGTGGGGGATCGGAGCCAAAGTCTTCTCCCTGCTGGTGGACACGCTCCAGCACATGATGCACCTCATGCTGCTGGCCAGCTGTCACTCCTCTGACAGGCCCTGACGCCCCAGTCATGCCTATTCATGACCGAGCTAGATAGAAAACCAGAGAAAGCCAAGCTATATGATTAGAAAAATCACAAATCTTTAAAGGACCATATTCTACACCTTTGTAGTAATTCCATCCTCTGAAGTTTATCGTCAAGCTCTCTTACACCATAAACAGCCTCCCTCTCAACTGTAGAATAAAGAAGCAGTTTTTACTCCTGTACCTTTAAAAATTCCCGTGTTTTATTGTATAAATTCTACACACTGGCATGCTTTAGCTGTTGATCATGAAGGCAGACTAAATTTATATTTAAATGTTAATATATTTAAATAGAGGCAAATAGTGTGTAAATAGACCTGATAGGCTAGTAATGTTGCAATGCATTATGGGTATATGCGATTCTGCTCTCCCTCTTACAGAAGTGCAGTACCTTTAATGGAGTGCTTTGTGAAGTAGACAAGTTCTTAAGCTCGGATGCTTTTGGTTCATTTTAGTATAGAATTTTTTTTTTTTTTTTTTACATATAAGCATTCCGTTGTTATGGAACTAATTTTCAGTTCTGCGAATATCATAATGAGATACAGTACTTTCTTGTAACAACTACTTATTTCATAATAAAATAGAAGTGATCTTGCAGTAATTACTAAAACTTTTTTTTCTCAATTTTACAACATATTAACTCATAATCATGAGAAATTTTCTCATTATGAGATACTAACCCACAATTATGAACTTTCTCAAGTCAAAATTCTTTTTTTTTTTTTTTTTAAACTGAGAAAGTCATTATTAAATGAGAAAGTCATTATTAAGTTATAATTATGGTTTAGTGTTTCATAATAATGACTTTCCATAATGAAGTCATAATTATGAAACTACGCCATGAGAAAGTTTCATATTATTTTGATATGAGAATTATTCTCAATATAATGAATGGTCAATTATGACTTTAAGGCTTTCATACATTGTAAATATTACAAGGAAATATAAAGTTAATAACATTATTATTATTATTATTATCATTATTATTATTATTGACTAAATTAACCATTTGAGTTGTTTTCACAGTATATTGAACTTATTTTCAAATAAGCAAGAAAATTGTAATTTCCATGAAACATCCATCTCAAATACATCAACACAAACACATCCTAATATATGTTTAATTTAAATGCATTGGATGAGAACGGAAGTCTAATTTGATGTTTTGGACCGGTCGTGATGTGCCATTTACCAGTTGACATGTCGCACAATTAGAAGTGTGATGAAAATGGAGGTGAAGCTGTTGGCACAGATGCTCCCACCCCTGCCACTCTTTCTCCACCCGAGCTCACAGCCGCCCGTCTGCCCACCCGAGCATGTGTCAGGAGAGGAATCGATTCCCTTCACACTGGGCTCTATATTAATTAATGCTCCTCACTCCCACTGTCACAGATCCTCCTGTATTCTTCCTGTTTTCCCTGTTACTGTTCCACTTCTCTGCTTGTTTTCTCTCATCTCTGGACCACTTCCCTTTATAATAAAACACCCTGGATGAAAATACAGTTTAGTGGATTAATGCTGACAAACACCGTACACACATGAAAAAGCATATATATCCTCCCAAATTTTTATTTTTATTTTTTATATTTATATTCACTGTCTTTTCAAGCAACCAGATGCTGCAGGGCACCATTTCATAAAGTGATAGCGATAGTAAAACTGTAGTGTGCTATTGCCCCCATCTGACCGTATTAGTGCATATCAGTTTATCCCTGTATGAGGACGCATGCAGAACTTCAAAGGCCTGAACATTAAGGAAACATTTAAAGACATGTAAGAAATTATATTATGCACTATGACCACACCAAACATTTTATGCACACCATTTGCAACAATATACTTAATTTAAAAGGAAATATAAAGTCAATGTGAGGAAGATAAGCGACCAGGAGTGACTGCAGGCCTCTCCGGGGAGGCTGAGAGAGAGATGGCTCCACTAAGCAGTAAGGGGAAAATCAGATCACCTTGAATTAGCATAAACTATCTTCAGATGGAGATACACACGCTCTAAATACAGGCAATCCCAATTGGAATAACTTCTAGTGTTGGATTACTACTGGGTTCAGACGGGTCATTTAGCACTTAGAGAGAGTCCCCGGAGGCACCGAGAGCATTCAGGTTGGACAAATTGCACCACCGCTGTGGCAGGTCTCCACCAGAGGGAGGGTGCCTGGGGAACTCACTGGCTCAATTTACACAGTTCAGGGATGAAGCTTGGCACCTGGAGAGAGAGGTGGAGAGAACTCTGGGTTACTGAAGTGACAATTACACAGTTATGCAAAGATTGTGGATCATCACCGATTCAGATTAGGTGACCCTGACAGGGTCAAAGAGGTGAGTCTGGCACTGAGGGATGGGAAATGCTGTATGGTTCTTCTCAAACAGGTTCAGCTGGAGCTTTTCGAGAGAGGGAAAGCACAGATGGCACCTATCATTAGCAAAATGTGTAGTCAGAATATTTTTTTTAAGTTGCCGCAGTGCTGAAATGAAAGATGCTTTTCAAACTACTTCTGAAGTACTTAAAATAACTGTCCAAGCTCAGAACTGTAGGCCCTATATTTACAATAAAATATTAACAAATGGCAATAGTTTTTTGAGAGCTAAATTAATTCAGCCTTCATGTGTCATCAGAAATGTCATACTTCCCACTTCTGAAGTCTGGAGTTTATCGCTTTAAAAGGAATCCAAAGGAATAAGAGTCAGGTATCTTATTAAAGCCAAAATGTCTAGAAGATATTTACCAGGTCCTTGCGGGTCCTTAAAAAGACTTACATTTAGTTTTATTAAATTTAATTAAATTACATTTGATTACATTTAATGCCATAAAGTCTTTAATATCTTAAATGTTATATGTGTGTGCACACACACACAGACAAAGTTTTTATCAATAATGTTATGCACTAAGCAACTAAATTAGAGCGCTGCGCGTTTCAGAGTAAAATCGCCTTTAGACAGTAATTCTATTCCATAGGCGCAATTTTTGTTTAAGACGCTACAGGGGCCGTTTCTTTGTATGTAGGGTACGCAGTGCACATATGGGCCCGGGTGTATTGGGGGCCCGCCGAGTCGACGGGGACCTTTTGATTAAAACGAGGGAACGAATTCTTAATTTGTGGCCATGATAAATATATATTTGTCTGCATGTCATGAGGGCTCCATAATTTCTGTGTTGTGTGGATTTGTAATTTTTACACCTCGCGGCAGCCGTAGAACCGCAGTGTCGTTTTTTGTAATCAACGTGCAAACGCTGCTTCACCGCGGCCAAATAAAATCAATAAATAAATAAATAAAAATAAAACGCTGTTTGAACAATTGGTAGCTAGCTGAAGATACTGTAGCCTATCACAGCTTCAGGGAAAGCTGCAGAATAAACGAAGCTTTAAATTAAACACCAAGGACACTGTGGATGAATTTCCCGAAAGATTAAGGTCCGGAGAATGTAGCTAAAATGAGTGAGTAGTTTTTACTTTTTACATTTTGGGGCCGCCGTACCAAGATTGTTTGTGTTTGCAAGCAGTAGTTTAGTGTTGACATTAGCTGAGCCTTGGTTATTTTGGACTTTTGTTAGTTCCATTCTGGCTGTGAAAAGTTATTGGGTATGCCACTCAAGGTTGCGTTTTACGTAGCGCTGATTGACTCGTAACGCCACTGCGCTGAGATACCCTGAATTTAGGCAGTATCCAATGGATTTTGAATAAAATGCAGCGTCCCATTCATTGGAAACCATATAAACATTATCCTATTGCATACATTCACGTATTTTATGCATTCACAAATTGACGATTTCAGATTTTTGGTCAAACAAATGCAATTTTGCTGTGTAAAATACAGTCAATATGCATCAAATTGATATTTACATAGGTAAATACATGACTGTAATGGCAAGAAAAAGGCAATATAGTTGTTGTGGGAAAAACAAATAAGAGTCACTACAGCAATCAATCCTTCGCCATGTTTCAAGTTTATGGCACGCTCAACTCGGAAACTCGAATATCAAAATTATTTTGAGTGGCGGTTCATGTACAATTTCGTACTAGGAAAATCGTATTTATGATAATTCCAATTAATAATTCCACAGTTCAGTTTAAATTTCCAGTGCTTCCAGTTTGTAAATCACCGTGGCTATTTGTTGCCAATTCCTGTTCATTTGAGAGTTCCACCCATCATCTTTAGAAGGTGCTACAGAAAAACCGGGCTTCCAGTTGGGAAAAATACATTGATTGAAAGCCCAGTGACCTGAACAACAACAGGTGCTTTTTCCAATGCAGCAATATTATTCTGCTTTGAAGTCCTCCAGGGATATTCCTATTGCTAGCTGGGAAATGGAAGTTACATCATGGTGTACGTTTTAGTGGTTTTGGTCTGAATAAAAAAAATTCAATGGACAATTTTATATATCTCTTTTAACTTCTCGATGAAAGACAATATGTTTTTAGCACTAATATAAGAGAATGAAGAGAAATTATGCACATTAGGCATATAACTGATGCTTTACCTGCAGGGGCGTAGCCAGCGGACGGGCCTGGCGGGCACAGGCCCGCCCACTTTATGCATAGGCCCACCCAGTTATTACAAAAAATAAATAAATAAATAAATTATTGCTATTTCATTGCGTTCAATATAATTACAAACACGAATTCACTGTGCCATCTCAAATCATATAATAATAAAATGTGATTTTTGGTTGGATATGCTTAGTGAATTTGATTGACATCTGTGTTAGGCCGTTAGCAGTTATCTTGCCTGAGCCATTTCGTGCATGCAAGTTTGTGTTTTCACGCATTGTATTTTGCAGTTATGTGTTAGCTAGCAGCGATGTCTAAACAAAATTCTATTAAAAATTATTTCAAAAAACCCGGGACCCGGGAAAGGACTCATCCACCAGCCTACAGTTAAGGACCACCGATCATGCTAACATTACGTCAGCTAACGTTAGTTCAGACGAGGCTGATGCAACAGCCACAACGGATCTACTTTTAGATTCCGAACCATTAGTTAGTACGCAATGTTCAGCCGACAACAATTCATATGTTGCTGGTCCTTTACTGGAGTGTCACCAATCAACTCAGCAGCCCATCCCGCCACAGGATTATGGCCCAGCGGAGGTAGGATCTGCATCTGGAAATGACCGCGCAAGTGGGTCACTGTCGCAAGGCCCGCCTTCAGACCTGTCTGAAATAAACGAAAAGGCAACCCAACCACATCTCAAAAAATTCCCGGACCCGCTTCTGTGTGTTGGTCTATGTTTTGAGGGGGCAGCTGTGATGTCAGGGAACCGTGGAGGTGTCCATGTAATCTTAAAACAAACATTTCCCAACGCCATCTATATGTTCATTGCTGCTATCACAGAGTAAATCTTGTTTTGTCCACGGTGGTCTCAGCATCTGGACACATAAGAACATTTTTTGAAACTTTAAACTCTCTGCGTACATTCACTAATGGAGCTCAGAGACATGCTATCTTCCTGGAAATTCAGAAAGAGATGCACCCATATCGACAACCTTTGGAGCTCGAGCGACCCTCAGACACCCACTGGAGCTCCAGAGCAAGTTCCGTAAGTAAAGTGCTACAACTGCTAGATGTAATTCTGGAAATGCTAGCCCAGTGTTCAGAGAAAAACGGCGAGACCAAATTTGAAGCAGATTCTCTGTTGCATCAGGTTCGTTTGACGTTTGGAAAGATTTTTGAAACTACCGAATTTGCAACCAAGGGTTTGCAGAGCTCCACACTCTCCATCACAGACACAATCAGTCTAATTGAAAATCTCAAACTGAACTTGGTCAAATTCAGAGACAATTCCGAGGGAGATTTTGAGAAAATCGTGAAGTTATCTGAAGAACTAATGACCAAGCAGGACATTTCGGAGTGGGATGTCTCATCACGTAAGCGAAAGTTGCCAAGTAAGTTTTCAGATTCTGTAATCACTAGCACACTGGGGAAGACTGCAGGTGTTAAAAGTGACATGGATCTCAGACAGATCTGGAACATTGTTTTGGATGCACAGATTTCAGAGATGAACAACTGATTCCAAGAGGACACATACAGCATCATGAAAACATCAGCTGCCTGCCTGCCAGGATCCACGTTATTTGGCAGACGAGAACTGCTGGAACCAACATGCAGGCTCTATGGACTTGCTGTTGAAGATGCAGAATTCACAGTCTTTATTCAACATTTCAATCGGAAAATGCAGAAAAACAGAGATACCCTACGCTTGTGGAAGTGCTAGACAGCTGCCCCATTGACATTTTTTCTAACATAAATGCATTGTTGAGAGTCATGGTGACTTTACCAATGACTACATGCACTGTTGAGAGACTTTTTTCTGCTGCGCATCGAATAAAGACACGCTTAAGGTCGTCGATGTCCACACGCAGGCACAACAACCTGTAGCTATTATCCATGGAACGTGAACTTGCAGACTCTTTGGACAATGAGGAAATAATTGCACTTTTCAATTCAAAACCCAGGCGTCTCCGGCTTGTTTTGTAATTTTATTCCGGCCAGCCCAACTCAAGAACAGATAGGCCGTGTTGTTATGCCCGCTGTGGCAAATCTGATCTTTATTTTAATGTGTATTTGGATTGCGGACTTTGGACTGGAGGTTGGAAGGAGTGGTAGCTGCCCAAGGTACTATAATGTATGATTTAACTGTATAGATGCACCAAAAATATATAGGAAATAAATAAGCCAAAATAAATGAATTGGCCTAAATAAAATAAATATGGATTCTTAAATCTATCTCAGTAGGCTATGTTTTTAAAATACACATGATCAATAAGTTTTGACAACATATGTTTTTACATTAACTCGTAAAAATACGTTAAGCAAATTTCAACGTTTTAGTTAAACAAGATTCAACTCAACTAATTCAAGTTAAAATGACAGTCTTGAGTGTACAGTACTTAAAATTTAAGGGACAGGGGTTTTTTTTAGCGTTACGCTGTTTTGTATTTCGTTTTGGTGCTCTAATACGGAGTGTAGGACCACTAAAATTCAATCCAGAGAGTTTCAACTGAAAGATGTCAATAAAACAGTTTCTAACATGTCTAACAGGAATATGTCCACATCTCATAGTTCGCTAAATTAAAAAAAAAATCTTTTTTTTTTTTTTACTTAACTTGTTATAGATCTATTCGTTATTGAATATCTTTGAATAAATCTTGAAAACAAATTACAACAGCCATCGTTTAAATAGTTATATTTTACCAACAAATAGGAGTAGAACATAATTCTCTTATTAAAAACTTGATATAAAATTGCCTTATGTGATTTAAATTTTTTGTTAAGTTTTATTTTAGTGTAAATTATTTATTTTGTTTAAATTTATTTATTTAATTAAGTACTTGATTAAATAAGCGCTATTTTATCCTTTCCATAGGATAAAAACAGCCTTATGTGCGATTTAAATTTTTGTTAAATGTTTAATTTGAGCTCTGATTATTAAAAAATCTAATTGATTAAATAAGTACTATTTTCGTTTTTTTTTTTTTTTTTTTAGAAAATAATTACTAAAATCTTGATATAAAAAACTGTCTTACAGTGATTTTTAAATTTTTGTTAAACATTTTATTTGAGTGTTAATTATTAAAAACATTTTCTTAACTAATTGATTAAATAAGTGGAATTTAATTTTTCTGAAATTTTTAATTAAGGTGTTAAGGTAAAATTAATGCAATTGAGTCTAATATTAATTTAATACTTGTTCGTGTTCGTGACGGAGACGTGGTATGTGGTAGTTTGTTGTTGTACTGTGCGTGTGTGCTACTGCAGTTTATTTAAAAAAAAAAGAATAAAATAAATGAATAAATAAAAAGACTTAGGGTAAACGTACCTATTAAGCTCACGTACCCATTAAGCACACCTCCATTTTTGAGATCAGATTATAAAAAAAAAAAAAAAAAAAATTTATTATCCTACTTGATGTCTTAACCAATTTATGTGTTTGTTACTATATACCTCCTATAATTTCAAGTCAATCAGATCATTGCACACTGAGATATGGGTCTCCATGTGTTCACACTGTCTGCCGGCCATTTTGAAAGCTGTCTAAAAACTTTCACCAGAAGAGTAGCCCTTTAAATGTGCATTTTTTTTAGATGTTTAAGCCTTTAGTTTGGGTAAGTTTCACTACTTATTGTAAAATTAAAAGATTAATGTTCAGACTTTTGCATATTATAACCTGGAACTTGGATGTGGGAAATAATTACATTAGATCCACAAGATAGTTTTAGCAACACAGCGCAGATGCTACAGAACACAGTTAGCTGACTAGCTGTATAAGATTGTGTGCTACGCTAATATTTTACTTCACAGGCATTACTGGCTTGTACTATTACATCCATAATATTATAAATTGACAGTTTATTGCTGTGTCTGTCGTTGTACAGTGCTGTAATTTTTAAAGATTTCATATTATTTTAATGTGAGCTTAAAGGGTGCACTACTATGAAAATCACACAGCTTCAGTGTGACATCACTAAGAAAAAGTATAATTTCATAGATATTGTTAATAATAGTTTTTCATATTAAAATATGTATGAACTTAATACATGATATAGACTATTTATTTAGCAAAATCCTGTCATTTTAATAAATATTACATGAAATGTATTAAAAATTGTTGCTGCTCCAATTAAGCTCAGTGTGCTCTCTTTAAGCTCTTCCACATTGGACATCTATGTAAATACTTCATAAACAGACTTTAAATATTAACTGATGGTTGTCACTTTAATTTAAATTAATCGATTTTCTATGAATTCTGTCAACTCAAATCCGCAGACTGGCTCTGATCTTTGGCAACTAGCATAAACTTTTCCAGACTGTAAATCTGTGGAAAATCGGGGCAAAAATCCTGTAGTGTATTCCAGCCTTAAGAGACTATAGATAAGTTGACATCCATTAAAAAAGAGGTTTCACAATGAGGCTAGTTTCTGTGTTCATCCCTATGAGGAAAATGTTTTATTAGTTTGTTTTATCTGATTTTTGAATGTGTTACTTAGCTGAACGTGGACTAGCCTAGATGTTGTGATGTGCTTTGATGACACTTCATTATGAATATATAACTGATCGACTTGAATGCCTTGTTGCTTGATTTTAGTGTTCTGTTTTTTCATGATTGACTTTGAACCTTCAAAATAATAAATATTTTTACAATTATTCTTTAAAAATTTTCCTTAAAATAAACAAGATTTTTTAATAAAACATGATGTGAGCTTAATGGGAACAGGGGTGTGCTTAAAGGGTACAAAAATGTACCCATTAAGCACAGCCTGACTTTTAGAATTTAATGATGTATATCTTAATTTAAATGCTTTTGTCATTTAAAATAAAATTAAATATATTTGTGTGAGAGATTAATATTTTATTTTAACATAACTTTTTATACTGAAACCAATATCTTGTGCACTAAAAATGTCTCAATGTAGATTTTGGTGAGCTTAATAGGTACGTTTACCCTAAGTAATCTTAATAGTTTGCTTTTGGCTACAAGAAATATGTATGCTATAGGACCCTACGTGAAAGTGCCCGCTTACTTTTGCCTAGGCCCGGCCAAAAATAAAATTCTGCCTACACCACTGATTACCTGTGTCTTTTATCATCCTCATGATGCCACAGCTTTGGTTGCACAAATCTGCCCAGCCAATGTTTTCTGCCAAGCTTTATTGCTATTCTTCTTAGTAAAATGCATCCAAACTAAATTGTGACAAATTATAATCAATAACATTTGCTTCTACTGTAATAAACATAATCACGTCGATTAAAGCGGATCATGTTAATTGACTGAACAGAGCGACAGTGCTTGGTGAACATTTTTAATTTGCTACAATCTTAAAGCACAGCAAGAGTGATACTGTATAGGCTAGATTATTTGCACAAATTAATTTCTGCATTTTGATGACATTTTAGGGGAACTTCTTTCCTTACAGTCTTAAAGCAATCACTAATAATCTAAACAGAATTTACTGCAGCGTGGGAACTTTCAATCTATTGAGTAAACTTGGCAATGTTATTCTGCCGTCTGGAGAGCTGTCAAGTGGCTGTCAAGTCAGTGGCCATTTCTCATCTGGGTTGATAAAATGTGTTTTTTGGCTGAAGAAGTTCTTCTGCGGAGCTGAATTGTCTCTTAGAGTTTCAGAGTGTTTTGAAACTCCTGATAATTAAAACAGAAGAGTGCACAACCTTCATTTTCAGTATCAGACACAGGTGTGATTCAAAGTTTAGGTGAAATCATGGTGTTGACAAATCCATTAGGAGAAGTCATATGGCATCACATATCCTCTCTGATTAGTGTTACAGCTGGCAAACCCAACTTAGCACATATATAGACATATCAGTTTTCCAATAATTGTATATATGATCAGCCATATAAATCCTCTCTGAATATACTCGTGAACTTGACCCGTCTTTATTTTCGTCTCCTCTTCTGTTGACCTTATAGAAGAGAAAATAAAGCTCTGAACTGCAATGGGTAAGATTACATTATCTGCCGATGCACGCCAGTTGCAGTATATTCCAGCGCTAGCTGTCACTTCAATAAACGCTAATGACAGGCAATGCATCAATCATTCAAACATGCCTACTTCTCTTTCATATTTAACATGGTAACCTCCAGCAGCAAAGACAAGCACGGAGAGTCTCAAAGGAGAAATTAATCTACTTCATGTGGTGTTGGATATCTCAGCAGCCAGGAATAAACAGAAGCGCTTGTGCACATGGGAAAGTGGAAGAGTGTGTCCTGGAGCAAAAGCTGGCCTCAGGGTTGTAGACTGAAGTTCATGAGCTGTATTTGAAATCAAAAGGGAACTGAGCTGGGCAGAGGTCTAAGATAAAAAGATACCTTACCAAAGACTTGGTGTGCAAAGAAAATCCCAAATCTACAAAATGAGATATTTTTCTACAGTAAAATTTCCTGTGCTGACTTTGTGTTATGAAAATGATTTGCTGGAGAATTTTGGTGAATGACTCAAGGTGCAAGAAGCAATTTATTGTTTTGCTGGGTGATACAACTATAGTCTGTGGTTATTGCTGACATCAGTGTAGGTGCAGCATCACACAAAAGAAAGTTTACGGTTGACATTACCATTGTAGAAACCTTGTTGGAACATTGATCATTTCATTCAGAAGCAAAACTATTAAAGAAAATGCAGGTGTGAATGTACATGGTTAAACAAGTAGGTGTAAAATTAAAGAAGTCTGAAAGAAAGAAGAAATCTGAATAACAATTCTTGAGAAACAATTAGTAATCTTGTAATTTTAATGTACAATACAAAAGACTCCATAAAAGAGTTGAAAGTTGTGAGTCATGAAAATTATGTGATCTAGGACCATTATCCACCTTATTTTGCAACGTAGAAGCAAGCTTTTTTCTGTGAATGTGTGAGATTTCTGATTCATTAGCTGCTATAGGTAAATAACTATAAGAATTATAAAGTGCAGTAAACAGTAAAACTATTTGCACTACATGTTTATAATTATGACAATATATTATACGAAAATTTACAAAATTATACGAAATTTCTTTGCAATATTAAGCTGAATAATGAGCTGTCTTGTACAGCTAAAAACTTTTGGAAGCAGATGAAACCAGAAGCATTTCAAATGGCCACGCCCACATTTACATTTAAAAAAAATGTATATAGTATGTGACACAAGACTATCTATCCTGGACAATCCATCCCTCACATCACTTTCATTCATGTTAAAGGGTGTTAAACACAGTCTTTGCATTGCATTAATTTGTTCCAAAATTAGGAAAGAGTGGATGAACTTTATTTTTAATGAAGATCCACAACGTGTCAGTAGGAACTTGGGGCCTCATTTATAAAGCGTGTGTACGCACAGATTTGATCTTAGAGTGTGTGTACGCTTAAATCCACACCAGCACTCATATTTATAAAAACTGTTTTTGACGTGGAAAAGCGCTTAGCGTCACGTTAGGGTCTGAGCAGACGTACACACTTTTTCTTGTCGGAGTACTGCAGATTTTTGGAAATGTATGCTGTTCTTGCGGCTCGCTATTCTAAATTAAAGAATTTGGATGATGACTGGTGATCTTTTATATGTTAATGACATTAATTAAGGAGACCTTTACAAGGCAGAGAGCTGAAACCATTCAGTTGTGCGCAAGTTCATGATCATTTGTGATTCATAATTTCACATCTGAAAGAGAGGCATATGTGCGTTTTCTGTGTGTACGCTCATTCTATGAATCGCACGTACGCATATCTGAGAGATGATCGTAAGATCAAATTTAGGATGGTTTCTGCGCAACATTTTATAGATGAGGCCCCAGGTCTTTTGTTAACTTCATTTTATTGTGGATACGTTAACAAAAAAGGCACAATTCGACACAGGATTGTGAGAATGATTGTAACTAAAAGACGATGCTGTGCCAACTATATTGGATCCGACAGTAATGTCGAACCACACAAGTGTGAGTAACTGTTTTTATTATGTGGTCACTATTACTTTGTCTGTTATTACAGATTATTGATATGTATTGAGTATTTATGCGTTTTAACCTAAATCACAGCAGTGTCCATCTATGAAAAAATGCAAAACTGTTAGCTAATCATAGCAGTGGGCCAAGCCTATTCAAACAGAGAGTTCCGATGAGGGGGGTCAAAACAGTACAGAAAATAGCCTATTACTTCTAAATTATATTTTTTGATGTAAAATATTGATAACATTATCAGTGGACATCAGAGAACAGTACAAAATAATAAAAAAGCCAGTTCATGACCCTTTAAATTCAATATTGCATCTAACCTGACTAATGTCTATACTGCACTAAAATACTGTGAGCAATACTTATTCAATGTCAACACATAACAGCAACACTGCTACTGAATAAATCCACAACGTGAAACAGACAGCGCAACCAGTGCAGTGCAATTCCAACAAACAAATAGGCTAACTCTAATTAATGCTTATGAACCATTTCCTTTTAGATACAGCGTAACCAGTGTAGTCTGATTTCTGAACAAATTACTCTCATTAACTCACATAAACAGGTGCTTATACATACAGATTTTAACTATCAGTCTACTTATTGATTGGTTGTTTGGTATTTTATTTAAAAAAAATAATTAATTAAATATTACACGTTTTGATTTTCCTATATAAAATTATACTCGCCAATTAGGTTTGCTTGTTAGTACCAGCATCATTATTTGTTTAAAATACTAGTAGGCTAATTAGCTGTGCAGAAAAACTAATCTGAATAAAAAAGTGATAAAAACTAATACAACATGGCCTATGAATCAAGTTTGTTGCAAACTAATTATGGCATCTCTTGCTTGTGCAATTTATAACGGTGTGCTGCCTGCAGTCACACTTAACTTCTGCGGTGTGATTAATGACTTGACATTGGAGTTACAGACCATAGTCTAAAAAGAAATGACAGTGAGAGAGACAAAGAGACGGCAAATCAGCATTCTGATAGAGTCCTTCCAAACCCAGAGGCCACAAAAAGGAAAGCATAGCAGGTTTGAGAAAACAACCTTGTCTTGTTTTTTGAGAGTGCTCGAAGGCAGAGTAAATAGTACGAGTGTGCCAAGGCTCTGAGGGAGAGGAGTGAACAGAAGTTAGGTAGAGTGCATTTTCACTGGGCAAACATACAGCAGTATTTATGATTTAAGATTCACTACACCATACACAGTGGCGGATGCTTGTGATGCTGCAGGAAGCAGAAGGGTGGATCATAATGGACAGTGAAAAACATGTGGGAGTGGGTCTAAAATAAGGAAGGGACACATTGGGAGGCACAGAGAGAGGTGTTGAGGGGAGAATGTGGGAAATGATTAATGCTTAATAAAATTGTTGCTTAATATGTGTTGGCTTCAGTCCCTCCTACTTAACCTTTAAATTAAATTAAATTAAATTATTATTAATATTATTATTATTATACAGGTGCATCTCAATGAATTAGAATGCCGTGGAAAAGTTCATTTATTTCACTAACTCATCTCAAATTGTGAAACTTGTGTATTAAATAAATTCAGTGCACACAGACTGAAGTAGTTTAAGTCTTTGGTTCTTTTAATTGTGATGATTTTGGCTCACATTTAACAAAACCCACCAATTCACTATCTCAACAAATTAGAATATGGTGACATGCCAATCAGCTAATCAACTCAAAACACCTGCAAAGGTTTCCTGAAAGTTCAAAATGGTTACACAATAGCCTATACAATCATGGGGAAGACTCCTGATCTGACAGTTGTCCAGAAGACAATCATTGACACCCTCCACAAAGAGGGTAAGTCACAGAAGGTCATTACTGAATGGTTGACTAGCCAGCAAACTCACCAGACCTGAACCTCATAGAGAATCTATGGGGTATTGTCAAGAGGAAGATGAGAGACACCAGACCCAACAATGCAGATGAGCTGAAGGCCACTGTCAAAGAAACCTGGGCTTCCATACCACCTCAGCAGTGCCACAAACTGATCACCTCCATGCCACGCCGAATTGAGGCAGTAATTAAAGCAATAGGAGCCCCTACCATGTATTGAGTACATATACAGTAAATTAACATACTTTCCAGAAGGCCAACAATTCACTAAAAATGTTTTTTTTATTGGTCTTATGAAGTATTCTAATTTGTTGAGAATTGGTGGGTTTTTGTTAAATGTGAGCCAAAATCATCACAATTAAAAGAACCAAAGACTTAAACTACTTCAGTCTGTGTGCATTGAATTTATTTAATACACGAGTTTCACAATTTGAGTTGAATTACTGAAATAAACTAACTTTTCCACGACATTCTAATTCATTGAGATGCACCTGTACATAGAGAGATTAGAGACTAAGCGATATGACCAAAATCTTACATCATGATATGAGTAATTTTATTTCATGGTAACATTATTTTTGCTTTAAATAAGGTCTTTATGATATAAAAATTTTTGATACCATAGAAATGTCGTAATTCTTGTCACCAGTGTCAATATCACAAAAAAACTAATAGTAGCTTAAATCAAAAAAATAAATAAATAAATAACTCAAGCTCACTGAAGACAGGTAAACAGTCAGCGAATAATTAAGAATAAGAAACTAAGTACAAGCAATACGACAAAAAATACAGTATAACAAATAAATAAATGCTACATACATTGTATAAAGTAATCAAATGTATAATAACACTGAATTAAAGTTACAAAAGTGGTTTAGTCAAGAGCACTGAGAGATTTTCTCTTTTTTGTTGTTTGATTAACATGAATGACAGACAGCAGGAATATTAAGCTGCTGTCACTTTAAGAGCTGCCCGGATCTAATATACTGTTACACATGTGCTTTCTTTCTCAGCTGTTTGCTTTCACTTAAGACGTAAATTACTTTGTTTATGAGGATACTTGCAAAGACAGGCATTTTGACACATACAAGTGTGTGTATTTAACCCTTCAAGGCCTACAAAATGGCAAAAATAATTCCCGCGTTCTATGAGCACCGTCTTCACGTGTGCACAATTCTCTGACAGCTCATACATATAGGGAAATGAGTTCTCTTTCACTGCTGATTGCATTTCAACAGCTTAAAATCACTTGTTTTTAAACCACAATGCTTAAAAACACGTGCAAACTAGGGTAAACGTACCTGTTAAGCTCACGTACCCATTAAGCACACTTCCATTTTTGAGATCAGATTATAAAAAGAAAAAATAATTTATTATCCTACTTGATGTCTTAACCAATTGATGTGTTTGTTACTACATACCTCCTGTAATTTCAAGTCAATCAGATCATTGCACACTGAGATATGGGTCTCCATGTGTTCACACTGTCTGCCGGCCATTTTGAAAGCTGTCTAAAAACTTTCACCAGAAGAGTAGCCCTTTAAATGTGCAGTTTTTAGATGTTTAAACCTTTATTTTGGGTAAGTTTCACTACTTATTGTAAAATTAAGAGCTTAATGTTTAGACTTTTGCATATTATAACCTGGAACTTGGATGTGGGAAATAATTACATTAGATCCAAAAGATAGTTTTAGCAACACATCGCAGATGCTACAGAACACGGTTAGCTAACTAGCTGTATAAGATTGTGTGCTACGCTAATATATTACTTCACAGGCATTACTGGCTTGTGTTTTTACATCCATAATATTATAAATTGACAGTTTATTGCTGGTCTGTGGTTTTACACTGCTGTAATTTTTAAAGATTTCATATTATTTTAAGGTGAGCTTCAAGGGTACACTCCTATGAAAATCACACAGCTTCAGTGTGACATCACTAGGAAAAAGTACAATTTCATAGATATTGTCAATAATAGTTGTTCAAAATAAAATATGTATGAACTTAATACGTGACCTAGATTGTTTATTTTGCAAAATATTGTCATTTTTATAAATATTACATGAAATGTATTAAAAATTGTTGCTGCTCCCATTAAGCTCAGTGTGCCCCCTTTGAGCTTTTCCACATTGAACGTCTATATAAATGCTTCATAAACAGACTTTAAATATAAACTGATGGTTGTCACTTTAGGTTTATCTTTATAAAATGGTTAATAACTTATTTTCACAGCTTTAAGGTGACAAAATCTAGACATAACTAATGTTTATGCCCAAAGATGAAAGAGGCATGTCATCTCTACAAAGAAGAAGCCATCAGAAACCTGTTGTATCTGTCCAGGAAAAAAGCAACTAAAGGCTGGAATACACTAAACGACTTTTAAAATGTGAACAGATTTTTAAAACACCAGGCATCGTACACTTACAGACTTATAATAGTATAATAGTATTGTAAACAGTCACAAAGGAAAACTGGGCATCATACACTAAACGACTGAGGATCATACACTACCAGACTTTAAAGTCCTTCCGATCACATCAAACTCACACAGAAACATGTGACAAATGAGAACAATATGCGTTCTAAAACTGGCTAAAAATATCAAACATGTTTGATCTCCTCCGACTGGATGGAATCATAGTCTGAAGCTAAAAATTGGAGTCTATGACCATCATACACTACGTGATTTTCTATTAGATATGTCAGCTAAAATCTACAGACTTTTTTTTTTTTTTTTTTTACTGACTTTGTACCTTCAAATAAAATATTTTTTAATTATTCTTTAAAAAGGTTGTTTAAAATAAACAAGAATTTTTAATAAAACATGATGTGAGCTTAATGGGAACAGGAGTGTGCTTAAAGGGTACACAAATGTACCCATTAAGCACAGCCGGACTTTTTGCATTTAATGATGTATATCTTCATCAAAATGCTTTTGTCATTTAAAATAAAATTATGTATTTTTGTGTGAGAGATTAATATTTTATTTTAACATAACTTCTTGTACTGAAAACAATATCTTGTGCACTAAAAATGTCTCAATGTAGATTTTGGTGAGCTTAATAGGTACATTTACCCTATAAGTTTTCATGAGCACGTAGCAGCACAGCACCGCGATAGAGACAATAGTCGAAAATCTCTACCGGTTAATCGTGTCTACCGGCATATTGCCCACCCCTAATAGAGACCAAGACTAAAAAATATTAAGGTTTTTAACCACTTACTGAATTAAGAAACATCTGAAATCATAGATGAACTAAATATAATTCAGAGTTTCTATCACTTAAAAACTGCCTACTGCTTCAATACAGTAAAGTTTTTACTAATTCACTCTTTAAAAGACTTGAAAGCTTGAAAGGATGAAAGCTGCCATAACGTAACTTACAACTTCTTAAGACAGATCCAATTTGTGAGTTCAGTCTTTTAAGAAACTGCAAAACTGACAAGAAACCTTGCTATTCTGACGTATTCCACTGTATCGGTTGGAGGCTATTGCTCCCCACTGATTCATCAGTGCTATAGAGGCACAATAGGCAGTTCGAAATTATGACCACACTTATAGAAACGTGTCTTAGAATCAATGACCCCCCTGTGCACAGTGTGATACTAGCGATCTGAGCTTTAAAGAGTAAAGCTTTAAATTTACCTGAGTGGACTTCACAGCCACAGAACACTTAAAGGGATTGTTCACCCAGAATCATTTACTCACCCTCATGCCATTACAAACCTTCATGACTTTCTATTCTATATTCTATATATATATATATATATATATATATATATATATATATATATATATATATATATATGAGTGTGTGTGTGTGTGTGTGTGTTAATAAAATTTGCTAAAATTGTTATTTTTAATATTGTGTTTTAGATTTTTGGTAACACTTTACAAAAAGGTCCCATTAGTTAATGTTAGTTAATGCATCAACTAACATTAACAAAGATTAATAAATGCTGTAACAAATGTATTGCTCGTTGTAGTTAATGTTGATTAATAAAAAAACACTGTTCATGTTAGCTCACGTCCATTAAATAATATTAATATTAATAATATCAAGACCTCAAGTAGGAGAAGGTCAAGACCTCAAGTAGGACAGACTAAAATCATTTGCTAGGTTAATTTTTGTTGTTGTTGTTAGAAAATACTTTAATATTGCTCACTATCAATAAAAAAAAAATTGATTGCTGTATTAATTTACAAACGTGCTTTTCATTGTGTCTTTTTCTTTTTCTTTCTTTTTTTTTTTTTACAGAATTTTTAAACATTACTGCTGAACAAGACATGCAGAACACACCTGCAAACATCTCCAAAAATAATTTCATCTGATCTCCAGTACTGGTTTCATTTGCATTTACTGAAACACTAATTCTCACGTTTTCATGCAGCGAGTGAAATCACAGCCCAGCACCACAAGGGCCTTAAACGAACACTCCATATCTAGAGTTTGGAGTGCAGCTGGCAGCCAGGATAGGAAGTTTTCTTAAACGACCTGCTGGCTTCAGCTACACTATCAACAGATGGAAACTGTGCCTCTGCCCCCCAGGGCAACGGTTAAAATTGAGCTTGTGAAATCTGTCACAAAGCCGAAGTGGTAAAATGGGGGGGTGATGGGATAGAGTGTTCCAATTTTAAAAAATGACATCAGATGACAACATCATCCTTCTAAAGGGCAGAGAAATACGTTTGGCCAGAGGACAGACATTCACAAATGAGCCGCGGCTCAAAGAGCCGGATGACATTCAGGGCTGGCATAATAAGTGTGTGTGTGTGTGTGTGTGTGTCCTATGAGGCTTCCCTTACTTGCCAAATTCCATCAGAGTGACCAATGCAAAGACTAGCCTGACTACAACAGATTGAGTCTCAATAATGAGATGAGGAATCCAGAGGTTAAAGTAACAGACCAGCGTTTCGCTAACATGAATTAACATGCAGGGAATCACTGGAGCTTTGCTGCGGATTGCTCATTGGAACAACACTATAGAACTTAGCAAAGTGCCCTCAGAGCAAGAACATGAGGAACATCACATACAATCATTAAATTTACCAAAATCTAACATTTACTGACATGTTTGCTCCATTTTGTGTCAGATAGTGATCCTCAAAGTCAAAGAATCTTGTCATGTTGAGCGCAAGAGAAGTTTGAGGACAGTTTCTTTTCATCATATGGTGTTGAATTCCCTCACTTGTGCTATACACTTATGTAAAAATGTGTTTGCACGTGCATCATTACAGTGAATAACGACTTAAAATTTGTTTTAATTCTCACCCAACGCTGGTATTATAGCTTGCGAGTCGTATGGATTAATGATACTTTAATGGTACTTTTATGTGCTTTTTGGAGCTTGACAGTTACAATCACCATCCTCACATCTCTCATCTATTTCCTTTTGCGTTCCACGGATGAAAAAAAAAAAAAAATATGGGTTTGGAATGACATGAGGGTGAGTAAATGATGACAGAATTTTAATTTTTAGAGTGAACTATGCTTTTAATATCGTTCCTGCGTAGCAGTGTTGCTTTTTCATTTATTCATTTATTTTTGGATGCTTTAAAAGTCATTTTCAATAATATGTTTTATGTGTTTTGCAACACAGAAAGTTTACAGAAAATAATCAAAATGGCAAAAAGTTTGTTTTTTCATTGCAATGAAGAGTGTAACTTTTCAATATCAACAAAACAATGAAAACTGAAAGAACATGTGCAGTTTTTATTGTGTTTTAACACAAAAAGTAACAAAATGTAATAAAAACTTTGCTGTTGGCTACTTTATGCCCATTAAGTCAACAAAAGCATCTGCTTAATGAATAAATAAAATTGATTTTTTTTTTTTTTAACAAAAATAATGGAAATGGAAAATGACACCAATTAACATGTATACAAAACAACAACATTATTCTCAATATTAAATTATTGTTAAATTGAACTAAAAACACAAAAAGGCCAAACAGAAACATCATGTTCCTCATCAAAATGGTGTCAGGAGGAGCCTGAATAGTGTTTTCATGACGCATATTCGTTCTCGTTCATACAATTTCCTCTACATTTCTGCTTACTAAATATGGCTTTCCTTTAAGAGACCCTATTAGAAAGAAGCAGCACTATATTTCAATGTCATTAAGGTTTAACTTTATGTACTGTACTCTAACTTGATGGATCTTCTGGGATCAAGCAGCTAAGGTTACAAACAAAGGCATACGTGGATGATTGATAGCTCTCTTCGAAAAAGAGAGTGAGAAAGAGAGCACCAAGCAACGAGGTAGCTAAAGTGAGAAATTTTCTCAGGAGCTGTCAGCTCACCAAGAGGCTCCACCTGTTTCTCCCATCAGGCACTGGGCACTTCCTGAAGCCATTAAAGCAGAGGAGGTCTGAAGTATATTAATGAAAGAGGACGCATCCCACCTCACAGGGCCTGCGAAGGCGAGATAAGAGGTCTCGCTGGACCAGACGAGAAGCTCTTCTCGTACGCACACACTTTCTCAGAAAAAGCCCCACACATCATTCCCTGCCTTTTGTCCGCTTGACCTGATCAGCGGTGCCGAGCGGGAAAAGGGTGCCTTTCTATTTGCACTGTCATCTTTACTTTATTTGTTATATTTCAAACAGGCTTGTGTCTAATGTGATGGATAAAGCATTCAAAAAGTGTCCATAAGGAGACTACAGTGGCACAGAGCCCTCTGGCTTGCACAATTGATTGACCAGCATGACAGCAATACAGCGTCTACTATTGTTATCACAGTAGCTAGCAAATTTTGGGGCCACTGTTTGGTTGAATAATGGTACTCGGCATCACACAGCTCCCATCCGCAATAACATTATTTGTTATGTGATGATTCTAAATCAAATAAAACAAGCAGAAATGAGCTTTTCTCTCATCACGGTGACAGATGCATTTTCTTTATCTGCACACTACGCGAGTAAAACAATCATACTAGAATTTATTTCATTAGCTTAATGATGTGTGAGAGTTTTTGTCTAAACCTAGTGAATGGTCTCAATGCCACTGTCACAGACAAACCTTCTCTTTGATGCAACCTTACAGTTGGACCTCATATGCTAAACAATAACATAATATTGCTGTAAAATATATCTAAAAAATGTTTTTTGAAAACCTTATTTACTACAATTAAATGGCTGAATATGAATCTTTAATCACAATTCTTGTGCTAAATGGCTTGATGACTCATTGTTTTAACTTGATCGTTGATGTTTCATATGCAATTAAATTAAAGGAGCTGGTGATAATTGCTCATTACGGTTTTTAGGAGTGCTTGTTTATATTAGATTTTTAGAAACAAAATAGTCAAAATGGGGGCACTAACTAATCAAGAATAGAGGATTTTATGAGGATTGTGCTGTTTGGAGTATAGAGCCTGTTTGAAGTCTCTGATACATTACAGCAGGCAAGAACTGTAGTTAGCAGTCTTTCAGTAAAGATGATAAGAGGGAGAACAGGGGTTTTTTTTTTTTTCTGTCTGCACATTTCACTTTAGTTCATAAAGATCAAGGATGGCAGCAATTTTGATGGTAACAGAATTTTCTTTCTTTCTTTCTCTAAATTTGACCTGCTCAATGTTAAATAAAACAGCTTTAATTAGGCCACTAATATGATGAGTGTTCATTTCATGTGAGTGCACATCATTTTAAACAATTTTAGTATTTTTAGTTCTTTAAAAATTATTACTATTCATTTCTTCAAGGGTAAAACTTTGAGGAAAAAGAACTTGAGTGCATCTTTAACATATCAATGTAAATGAAAACATGAATGGGGAAGCAAGGTAGATGACAATAATGCATGCAGATTAAAGCCTGCATAAAACATATACATACGTATATATATATATATATATATTGCTATGAAAAAACATGACACAACATCTGATATTACTTACAGTCTGCCTTAAAAGCATTTTTTTTTTTTTTCCTGTGGCAATCTGTCCTTAGGACAGGGGCTTTTCACTCAGACAGTATTTCAAGTCTGAAAAGGTGAAAAGCACTGATTTCTGAGAAAGTACATGATGTACTTTTATTAAAAGGAACTCTCTCCCTCTTTCGCTGGCATTCTGTCGAAGAAAAGCCCTAGTTGATTGCACTGTACAAGCACCCATAATTTTCTACACACTATAGCAGCATTTTTCAGACAAGGTAGGAGGAAGAATGTCCTTCTCCTGCTCCTCTTCTTCAGTGACATAAAGTCTACAATGGAACATGACAAAAAAGGAGGCACAAGAGAACCATAACTAATATTTTACACAGCAGGGTCTGAAACAAAAGGGACCGTGAGCTATTAGCTAGCAACGTGATGCAGTGAGCACTTAAATGACCCAACAGTGGAAAAAAAAAAATCTCACCTTGACCCTGGCATCTCCTCACATCATGACGAGTTCAAGAGATGAATACTGATAGCTGCTGGATGCTGCAGGCATGCAACATGCATTTTCTGTTAAGCAAGACTATATGAGTCAAAGACCGAGGGAAAAGCGTGAAAATGGAAGAGAGGGAGAAGTCATTTTATGCATTTTTTTTTGTTACATTTTTATGCTCAAGTGGTACATCACTCTCCAACTGAAACGATATAACTTAAATTGTGCAATTTTAGAAAATGAATTGCACTATAAAAACATACTGGTGACGCACAGGGCTAAACACATCAAATGCAAATTAGAAGCAATCTCATACTTAAGATTCTCTAATTGGCACTGAAGAGAATGAACATGAAAATTAGGGTTGAGTGTTGGTTCTTAAACTTATACATTTTTATAGATGCATTATACAGTAACTCTGAAACAATAATCATTCTTGATCCACCCATATGATATTGCCAGACAAACATCATTACTAATGTCAATGCAATCTTAACCAGCCTTATCAATTTCTGATCTTGATCATGGGCACTGCTTTCAATGATTACTCTTCCTTGTGTCAGGAAAAACTGATCACAGTGCAAGTCATATAAAACTTAATGGAAAAGTAACAAAAAAAAACAAAAAAACAAAATGTCTTTATTTCTCAAATCCTAGTGGTGCCAACTCGTGTCATGTTTTCGGTGCACTCAGCCTTTTTTGTAGTCTCCTGTCAAATTCCCCTCACTGGGCTGTTAATTATTTTGCTGGAAGGTCCTTGATCAAATGTTTGACAAGTTATTAATCAGGAAGGTGGCCTCAGTGGAGCTGCTGAAAGTTAATTTCCACACTTCATTCCGGGGAGATGAATCAGAGTTGGTAGGAGATTGGGCAGCTGCCTCATCAGCACAGCAGACCTCTGGAGGCTGAGAGTGACCTCCAGTACCACCGGATTTCTGAGCCAACACAACATCCAGACGCATACTGCCGTATCCATCTCTGACCAGCACGCAACGAATGTCAGAGCGCTTACGCAGGTCTATTAGCCTAAACTGGGCCTCGCGTGCCACCACAGCTACTGAATGTGGAGGTGGGTGGTAAACAGCATTTTCCCGCAAGAGACCCAGGTGGGTGTCAGTCAGGACAAGCTGGAAAAGTTCAGAGTCTATCGGTGCCACCTGTGAATCAGGTACAACAGGGTCGGTGTGCAGCTTGAGACTTGATCTCTGAAATCTGACAGTCGTGTAAAGGAGCAGTTGCACATGCGCAAGTGCTGGACACTCGCCCTGCATGTTACCATGTAACAGGAAGACCAACTTAGCCAGGGTTTTCTGGAAAGAGCACGTAAGGCGTCCACCAGAGGGTAGGAGCAAATCCTTAACGCAGGAGTCCCAGTTTAGGGACAAATGTATCAAGTCATTTGACAGCAATGGATGGTCCAGTGCACCTCTTTCGAAAGGGCAAATGACCTCAAGTAAGGTTCGGGACAGTTCTTGACTTAAGCTTGCATTGCAGGTGTGCAAGACAAGTATACTGTTCTCTGTGTTGCCCATTAGTCTGACAGTTTGCCCAGCAAAACCTATGTGGATCTCCTGCAGTTGCTGAAAGGATAATTCATAGTAAACATTTAAAGAGTGCGTGGGGCTGGAAGAAGCAGGCAAAGGATCAAAGGTGATCACCAAAAGCTTAGTCTGGAAAATGATAATAACTGCGGGCTGTGGATCTGGTTGAGAACAGGTGGCTACAGTGAGCCAGTATAAAGCGAACACTTGCTCTTCCATTAGCAAGGGGGCAGGGATGACACTATGTAGGCAGGAGAGAAGCTGTTGAGGTGAAAGGTTCTGGAGATGGAGCAAGGATTCAGGTACAGAGTGAAGTCTTTGGCAGCATACCTTCAGCCCCTCACTTCTCTGGGTGGTCACCGAATCCCCTGTCTGAGTTGCCTCCAAAGCCATCAAGGGGCTCTTCCAATCACCTGTACTGGATCTTGACGGATCTTGCATGGAAGACAATGCTACACTCTGTTCTCTTAGTGACAAAATATCACTATGAGACAGATTGCGGCGAAACTGGGTTGTCTTCAGAGTTGGGTTTGCCTGTGGTCTTAGAGTCAACTCGAACTGGATATGATGTACAAGGGGAAGATCCTTTACCATTGAGCACATTTGATTGTACCAAGCGCTTCCTCTACCACCGGTTTGTTCTTTCAAAGAGTTTGTTAGCACACGTCCTGCATCCGCTAGCATCCAGGACACTCTTCCTACAAGGCTCCCTAGGCTAGAGCTGAACCCACTTCCCTCTGGCTGGGCTTTGGCTTCTTGGCTCTCAACAGATGTTCTGGATAAAAAATGCTTGCTAAATTGGCCCTCCATGGTAAGTGGGCTATGCCTCTGTGAAAAGTGCTCCAAGCGAGTCAAGCTAGGGACAAAGGCTGCCCCTCCTCCCGTGGTGGAGTGCCTGCTCTGTATATGTGATTCTTCAGCTAACAAGCTCCCTTCTGAGCCCACGACCGGATGCCAGAGATACTGCTGCTTGACATCCAGGAATCCAGAGGTCCCGTTACGGCACTCCTGAAGTACCCTAGTATCCCAGAGCCCTCCATTCACCCCTGTTTTCTCCCCCTCCAGTTCCTTATCTGTCACGTCCACTGACAGAGCTTCAGTTTCTGATTTATGAGGGGCTGAGTGCTGCTTCTCCCACTGGATGTTGAGACTCGTCTGAAGCGACTTTCCCAGACTTTTGGCATCTCCTGCAGGGTTGTTAGTGGCACAGTGTTCTATAAGTGCCCTGGGCGTCTCAGGAACGTGCTGAGACTCTGAAGGTCCACTGAAACTACTGTCTGTCTTGTTCTGAGGAAACAGTAAGTCTGTAGAAGCAAGAGATGTGGAAAATATCTGTAAGGAGAAAAAGCGAATAGTGTCAAGAGAGTTTAATTATTAGGTCACTACATTTTCCAATACATTTCAATAAATGTAAAGTCTATTCATGTTCTCAAAATTCTACTTTTATGCAAATGAAGTGTGTTTTAAAAGCTATGAAAATAACGTCTTGCTCACTTCTGTTTATCTTGCAACAGTTTATCTCTGTTTAAGTGGACTAAACACTTCACCCAATATAAATAGAAGAGCCAGGGCTGAAAGCAGTGAGACATAATTGGTTGGAAACACCTGCTTCATGAATCTTTATATTTGTAAGGAAGGCTTTGCATGCTATTTGCATTAGCTGCTTTTTCACAGATGAAAATATGATTAAGCCATTGCTTTCATGCACTCTCTTTCCAGGGGGTGGCCATAAAGCCATGTAAAACACATGTAATAGGTATAAAATGTGTACATCATAACCAATGCTAGCTGAGAGGGGGCCTTTAACAAGTGGGGGGGGGAAATGGGGGCCTTTAACAAGTGAAATATTTGGTATTTAAATTATTTCTGTGGAAGGCAAGTAATACTTAAGGCAGTCAGTTCATATTTGTAGGAAAAATAACATCATGTTTCTGTGGTAATAAGAAACAACCCCCAATAGCACTGTCCGTATTTAAAATACCTTTAATGTAAGTTCAACCCAACATTATACTTTGGATGTCATTGATTTATTTGAAACCTGAGCCAGCAGCTATATTAATTATGGTCTAATTAATAATAGACACAGTGTGGCTAATATTCACATAGTCACTGTATTATTTGAACAAAATAATAAGCTGCTTATGTGCTGAAATTAAATAACATGACAGGAATAGGACAGTATGTTCACAGCTCAATCGGACACTTCCGACAGACAATTTACATGAGCATTTTTTAATTTTCAATTGCAAACATTAAAACAGCTCTGACCACCACTAGATCCCTGTGGCAGCTGCACTGCCTTCAGGCAATGATCAACTCCATCTATGCTTGTTTTTCAAAATGGTGTATTCTTAATAGTATGTCCCCATACAGAAGCCCCCCAAAAAATGTACTGTCCAGCCAGTCACAAACAAAAGTTAGCACCTTTTTTTTCTCTCTTAGAACTAAAGTACAATTCTTTGAAGAGCACATTTCACTCAGTAGTGAAACAGATATAGTAGTGAAATATATGGAGACCAAAAACACATGCTTACCGTGTGACTCTCTCCTGAGAGACAACTGCTTTTTAGTGATTCTGCGTCACTTTGGGAATGGTCAGAAACATTTCCGGAGCTGCAAAGGGAAAGATGTTCTATTTTAGATGATTCAACAATATAGAAATTCAAAATTTGTATTTATATTACAAGGATTAAAGAGGGGAAAAAAGCATATTTCTTCTAAATGATATTTACACTGAAGCATAGCCACAAAAGAGCGAAGCAATTAGGTTTATATTCAAAACCATGCTGCAATAGTCTTTGTTTTGAAGAGTGATTTTAATTATTTTTGCAACGGTTTTGACACAAGAGACCTCCAACAGGCGGCAAGGCAAAAAGACTAAACTGCACAATGTCCCACATCTCCAAAAGCGTCTATTAGATTTGAATAGCAAAGGACCCAAATGTCTGGATGCGATTAGGGCCACTCAGCTAGCTGTGAAATTAAATAGAATGTGTGCATGTAGATTTGAGGATTTACATACAAGCACTTCATTCTCAGTTCGTTCGCACAGGGATGGAAAAGCAGCTTGGTGGGAAACGAAGATGACTTTCCGTCAAGCTCAACAGGATTTTGGACAGAAAGCCAAATATTTAATGGAGCCTCGTACACAACTTGTTGGATAGCAGAGCGTGTACAAGTCAAAACCCTGTAAAATGCCAGAAACGCCCCCAGTAGAAAACAACACCAGGGTACTGATCTTATACTCGAGCTTGGGATCTTGAACAACAGAGCATCTACTGAGAGCATTTCAGACACAAAGGTAAATACAACATATTTAGAATGCAGGTCACAAAGGCAGTTTCATACAGTAGATTAGAGATGTAAAAATGTGAAACAGATTTTTTAAAAATTCAATGCATCATTTTTCTAAGGAATTATAATTTGCCAGAGCATGTTTTCACAATAACAAAATAAGAACTGATTTTACAGCATTTAGTAGTGCATTCTATGGATATGGTTGACATACAGGGCAGATACACTCCAGACTACAGACAGTGCACAGCATTTGATAGGACATTAAAATTCTGAACGTAGACTGGTGCCACAAAGAATCATCCTCTAGGTTTCTACCCAAGCAGTGTGACTCCTTTTGGTCTGTCTCCTGTATATTCACCTCTCTATGCCTTCTCTCCTCCCCTCTATGCACTGTCTGTGATCTTTTCCCTCCCAAAGTCTCTGCTGTCTTTCTGTCATCTTCTGAGTTTACAGAGGTGGATTCTTCCACTGATATTCTCGCTTCTGCAAAGTCTGAAGATTATCCACATTTTTTGATGCCCTTTGGGGCTTACAAAACAATTAACAACAGCATTATCCTCATTATTTGCTTAGAAAACACTTGCTGCATCTATTTTTTTAATTGAACAGCACAATGTGAAAAGGTATAAATTATTCTAAGACAATTCAGTGAAAGAATAGCAATGAAAACCTTTTTTCTGTACTGGAGAAACATTTAAATAAATAACAACTGTGGCAAGAACTAAAGCTTTCAATCAATGACTAAACAAACAGCAAAATTCAATAAAGAGCTACATCAAATAGCCTAAGATACAATACTTCATCCAATATTTAAAACAAAAACATAAAACTTAAAAAAACAAAACAACAACAAAAAAAACACCTAGCACTGTTAACAAATGCTTCACCAAACAAACAAGGCCCTACAAGTTTTAACATGAAATGTCAAAAAAATCAAGCCATTAAGAATGGGTTTATGAGTTAGTTCATACTACAGACTCTACTCAATTTATTGAAAATAGAGTACACTCAATACCTGAGGTTAAGTGCCTTGGTCTTATATAACCTTGTCAGTCCTTGTAGGGTTCAACTGCCTCGTTCAATTCACAGCCCAGATCTTTAAGCATTGGGCACACCTTCTGTTTGCAAACTCAGAGGAACAGAAGGCTGGGTTTTGGGGGTAATAAACACCCCCTTATCCTTAGTAAGATATCCTAATCTTAACTGATCTTATTTTTGATTGGGAAGCAGACAGATGCTGAGATTAGTAGATATATCAAGCGACATACACTGATATTACAGGAATATTTCACCCAAATATGAGAATGACTTGTATTAGATGAGCACTTCAACCATGTGCTGTACAGCTGTCATTTAATGGCACCTTCTGAAAAAAAAACCCCAGCTGAAAATATCAAAATTTTATGCATTCAAACAAGACTCAGAAAAAAAGTCCATGGTATTTTTGAAGGAAATCTGTCAAATAAAATGTATCCTACAGATAAGACATGAACCACAGCACAAATTTCGCAAAGGGTAAAACTATAAAAACTGCAGAAGACCTAGTATGTGCTCCTCTCTGCAAACTTTTTCAGGAAAGATGCAGCATGCCCAAAAACTTTACAGCACTCAAAACCCTGACTTGTGGCCCATTCTGTGATCTGCCAGCACGTGACTGAACAGGTGCTCAGACATTTCTCTCTAATTTTACTAAAATGGTTGCTATGAAAATCCAGTGTAATCCCTTGGGAACTCTTGTGAAATGAGGAAGCCTCTTGTGAGAGAAAATAAAATAGCAATTAGAGCCTCCTGAAAGCTTCATATGTTGATATTCTTCATCATTTCCAGAAAATTAAATAAATTGTGAATGTACATAATCAAAGAGCGAAAAAAAAGAGAAAGAAACGGTTTCAAGTGAAGCGACAGAATAGGTGAGAAGCATCTGTTTCCCTAACTGAAGATTAAACTTTTGCAGGAGCACACCTTCTGTTTGCAAACTGAGAGGAAGAGGAAGAGGGGGTTGGAGGATAGACACTTATTCTATATATAAAGCCTGAGCAAAAGCAATGATTTAACAGTGTAAAAAAGCATCAGATTCATTTTTACATGCACTACGGTACTTATGTTGTTCATATTGGTGAAATATGACTTACTAAAGACTTATGGTTAAACAGAAGTCAAGCTGAATGGAAAAACTAAGCATCCATCTCTGATGCACAAGAAAAATTATAAATGGCAATTTGTGTCAAAAAGGTTTTCGAACTGGTTATAAACAAAGCAGATATTTAATGTTCTTGTTGTTGTAGTGTTAAGGAAACTATTGATATATGTTTGTAAGCTTTCCACAGGAAATTGTAAAACTACAAAATGACAAAACATGAATCCAGGACTACCGAGACCCATAAAAAATACTTGATTTCATCTTGCCTAGCAAAACCGTACAGGGCAGGCTATAAATATATAGTACAAAACTGACTTGCTGATAAATTAAAGCATATTTGGACAGTGTAATACTTTTTTGTTTTTGCTCTGCTTGTATTTAGCAGTGTTTGATGTGTGCATAAAATCCTATTGGACCATTCTGATGCTTTTGCAGAAACCAAATCCATAGTCTATCAATGAAAGCCAGAACGAAATAAATTAGCAATCTGCTCGGCTTGCGGTGCTAACATCAAACACACAAATCCATTATCTATAGAAAGCTTTGAACAACAAAGCCAACGACGACCAAGCAAACAAACATTTTGTAAACACCGACAAAAGAACAATTAGGGGGAACAGTGTGCAGAACATTGCTGAAGGCGTCTAAAGCAGCACACATAGATTGGGTGTACATGTGAAGAGCCTGGAGGTTCAAAGATGATGCATGATGTCTCTCGGCTCCAGCTGCAAACAGGAGCATGTCAAAAAGAAGTCTCCCAGCTGGAAGTTGGGAGACTGGGAGCTTTCTTCATTGTCATATTTGTTGCCACACATGACACAGAACAGCCTGAACCTCTAGTGCTGTCCACATGTTTTGTTCTCTTTCTCATCAAACTTTCTTATATGTGTGGAAATTCTTAAACTGACTAACACAGGGGTGTCCAGTCCTGTTCCTGGAGGGTCAAAATCTTGCAGAGTTGAGCTCCAAACTGTTCAAACACAACTGCCTGAATGTTTCAGCAATCCTGACCTTAAGACCTCTATTAGCTGGTTCAGGTGTATTTAACTGGGGTTAGAGCTAAATTTTGCAAGAATGTGGCCCCCCCAGGAGCAGGATTGGACACCCCTGGACTAACACGCCCAGTTACAAACACGTTTCACACATAAACATACACCAGAATTTGGCATGATTTGCCATCCACAAGTATACCTCTCACAATCAATGTACATTTTACTTAAAGATACTGCATTACTGCTGAATTTTCCATTGAGAGTAGGCACACAATATTCTACTATATTAAATTACAGCCCTAACCCTAACCTAACCCTATTTTTTGTATTTTGTTTTCATTAAATGTGTGATTTTATATAATGTTGTATAAATGTTGTATTGTCTAATTATGTCAAAATGCTTTGTATTCCTAAACAGCAGATTGCGTCTGTCGAATACATTTTCTTTTTTCCCTTTAATTATGTCTGTCAGACCAGGATTAAAAAAGGGAAATTAAATTCACTGCGAATGAGAGCCAAAATGAAATTAGTAAAAATGTGTGGAATGAATTCAAATGCAGGTGCTAAGCCACTGATTTAGAATACAGCCAAGAAAGACTTATTTCAACTCAAAAACTGATATCAGAACTGAACTATTTTTCTATAGAATTAGAGTGAGAATCACAAAATTTCAGAGATGAATATTGAAAAATTCAGTTTAAAACTAAAAAGTAACAGAATTGTGTCTGTCGATCAAATTCACATTCTAAAGACAAACATTGTTTGAAAAAATGTAATTTTAAAGCAAAACAGTGGATCTGTTAACTGGTTTATAATCACCATGTTTTCATCAGAGGCTATGTTAATTTTTTTTCTTATTGAATTCTAAACAATTCACTTATGGGTTAACCCTTTTTTAACAGGATGACAAAATTCAGCATTAAACTCCATGTGAACATGTAGAAAAAAGCAAATACTTTCTTATTTTATGTGAACAGGCCTCTAGTCTCATCCCAGAAGAAACTAAGGGTGTCCTAAATGTGACTATTTATATCATCTAGTCCAAGTCTAGGTTCATAAAAAAGTATTAAGTGAAGCATTAAAAGTTAATTTTCCAAGATAAGTGGAGTGCAAAATATCTTATGGAAGAAGATAAAGCTACCATGCTGACTAAACGTTATATAACATAATGAATCAGAGGATGGATGGGGATAGAGCACAGTCTGTCTCACAGCATGTGTACTCACCTGAAATGACTGAAAGACTCCACAGAGAATGCAGTGGAGTTACTCGACACGAAGAGCCCAGACTGTGGAGAACATACAGACAAATGGATGATTGAGCATATACACACGGCACTGTGATACAAACCCCTCTCACAACAGAAAGACAGCTGTTTCTAACACACGGCAATTACAGCACACTAATTAAAGCAAACATGCCATTAGAAAACACTACAAATCACCATCATTCAGATCGAAATGAGAGAGTAGAGTGCGAAGAGACTAGTAAACATGATTGCAACGTGCCTCAATGAGCATGAAACACCTTTTATAGCAAACTGTCGTTGTTCTAATAAAAGAGATCGTTCAAACAAAAATAAAAAATGTCATCATTTACTCGTCATGTTGTTCCAAATCTGAATGATTTTCTTTCTGCCGTAGAACACAAAAGGAGATGTTTAGCAGTATGACTGAGCTGCTCTTTTCCATAAAATGAAAATGGAAGGGGACCAGGGGCAAAAAAGAAATTTAAGTCATAATTCACTAAAATCTTTTCTTAAACATATGGTGATTATGGTTTACTTTCACTGTATGGAAAACATGCATTACTTTTAGGTTCCACTCAAGACAGAAGTCTTACGGGTTTAGAAATGAGGAATGATCAGGTTTATACATCCAAATCTGTCAAATATGTTCAAACAATTCTGTTGACTGAAAAATCTGAGGTAGACAAGTGCCCCCTATGTTTGAATCTGCCATTTTTGAGAATAAAACTTTATCTTCTCCAGAAATCCCTTTTTGTTCGAAAACTGGATGCCTAATGTGTAAAATTGAGAAAAAGAGACAAACATAGACATCATATTTCATGTTGTTCACTTTTACTGTTAAGTTTTCATAATCTATACTGATAAATAACCATTCCAAACTGATTCACTGGCTTGTTTTACATCATCTTAATGTAAAAATTCAGTAATAAGATTCATCTGGGCACAAAACATCAATGGAAACAGCCCTCAGAGGAAGTTAGTTTATGCAAGCAATCTTCAAACTATTATATGCCATTGTATAATATGGAAATTAGCAGTTTGTCTGAGTAAAAACAAAGTTTCGCCCAACAAAAATGACTGAATGGTGCCGCTGAGAGCTCCGTGAGCAAGTTAACAGTTGTTTGTGAGCATAAGAATAGTTCACGCAGAGAGAAGGCGCTGTAATCTCCGTGCACAGAAGAGGAAACAGCTGCTGTCTAACTTTACAATGAGAAACTTAACAGTCAGGAAATATTTAATTACCTGTCACAGCAGTGAGAGACAGAGAGAGGGAGGGAAAGTTAGAGAGAGTGTCGGAGGCTGGAGGAGAAAGTAAGACAGAGGAAGTGAAGGTGCACACTTGCAAACCAAATGACTGAGACATGTTCGGCTCTTATCAGAAGACGCTGAGGTGCACAATTACTTTACCTCTCTGAGGAAATTAAGAAAAAAGGTGTAAAAGATAAAAAGAAAAAAAGAAAACTGGCGCTTTGCAAACATACCAAGAGGGATTTATAAGTTTAGCTTGAGGGAAGAGTATATGTGCCTCTTTAAAGAAGAAAGCTCTTGTTCTACCTCGCATGGAGGAGCACGCAGCCAATTGGCATAGCAATTACAACTGAGAGCGGTTTCTGATGACTTGCATTTTTTAACATAAGTTTATAATTCTGCTCACCCTTTATCCAGCAGCATTTTAATACATTTTGAGGTTGAGTTTCCCCCACCTTGCGTTTCTCTCGAAGTTGGGCTGCTTCCTGAGGATGGTTGAAATGAAACATAGTGGCCTTTCCAAGTTGTATGTTCACTCCTGACAAATACAGAAATATACACATATGGTGAAAAACACAGCAATAATTAAGCAATATCTGTTAATTAACCCTCTGGTATTGTTCATTTGGGAGTCCACATTTGCGGTCAAAACTGACCAGAGACCATAACTGTGTAATAATTTTATTTTTGTCAACTGAATATACAGTATTTCAATAAATGTTTTTTTCTTTAATATTTTTCATTTTGAGTGAATTTCATGCTACTAATTAATATTTATTTCTAAATTATGGACTATTTCTGTATAAAATGTAAAAAATATATTTAAAAAATTATAAAATATTATATATATATATATATATATATATATATATAATATTTTAATAAATATATTTATAAATATATTTATTTATTTTATTTTTTTTTTAATTAATGCAGTATTTAAGTTAAAAATAGAGCAAAAATATTTAAAATCCTTTGAATTGAGGCAGATTTGTTCCACCTTGTGGAAAAAAATGAAGAGAATCATCTGTAATACCATGGTATAGCCATTAGATTCCTGTATAGCCACATATATTCAGTGCTGTATACTGTCACATAGCGACTGCCATAAAAGTTACCAAGTTTCGTACCATTCCGATGACGGGTTTTTTTTTTTTTTGGTCTAAAATGTCCAAACAACACCAGAGGGTTAAGACACAATATAGCCAGCTGTTTTGTTTACCAATGAAAATAATTACAAATAAAAAGTCAAAGCAGAATCAACTGTTGCATTAGAGAAATGGAAAGACTGGCAGCCAGTACGGATTGCCATAGCAATCTATATTTCTATATTGGTGCCTCTGAAAAATACTACGTTTCACAATTCTGTTTCACTTTTGTATGGTAAATAACTGTTTACCTTTACAATAAAAGGCAAATAGAAGCATTCTAGCAAATCTGGCAAACACAAATAATGATAGATATACATGAAAAGAGAGTAAATATGCAATCCTGTCCATTTGGCCAACCTATCGCTTTCCTTTCTAGTAAACACATTATGCCAAACGTTGCTGAAACGTAACTTTCCCGGGGGATTGTGAGAACGCTGGATTCTTCCTGGAGCAGATGCCAATTTCTCTCTTTCTCTCCTCCCTCTTTGTGTGGTGAAAAAAACTAATCTTGCCTCTATTAATGACTTCCAAGGGGTGACAAAGCCCTTGAAAGGCCTGCATCAGATGGATTTGGGCCATGGTTGCTGTGGAAATTACTATCATTTGTTCAAAGGAAATGGCTTCAGATGCCACCGTGTCTAAAGAGGGGAACATTGGCAAATTGAAATTTGTGAAAAGGAGACTAGCATGGTTCTCTCACTCTCTTATAAGTCTCCTTCCTTTTAGTGGCTTTTTTTAATCTTACACCCAGAATAGATCTATCCTGTTTTGTCTGAATTCTGGAGGTTTTACCCTTTTTGAAAGGTTAATCCCACACATGCACTTCAAAACCCCTCTGTACTCTATCTGTTTCATCTGCCAATTAACTGCGGGTCAGGTGCTTTGTCCGCCAGAGTGTTAACCTCAGTCATGTTTGGCTGTTCTGGAAGTGCCGCGAGTCTCACTCTGAGATGAGAGTCGCTCTGGTGGACATGTACAAGGATAGAAGCAGTAGGGCGGGACTGTTTCACTCCACGGGCCTGGGAATGCAGAGAGATCTGAAGTGGCAAGACGCAGACATACTCAAAGAGCTCCTTTGAATTCCAGTTAAAACCAGAGGGTTTGACATCCTTAATATCTTCTATATTTTTTCAAAATTTGTTTGCTTGTACAGTTAAGGTTCAATGATAAAACTGATTGTGGCACTAAAATCTGACTGGATGGAACCCCTTCTAAGTCTCTGTAAATAACAGCTAATAAACAAAACTGTACCCAAATGCTGTTCTTTTTAACTTTCCATTCAAAAAATCCTGGAAAAACAAAACAAAAACAAAACAAACAAAAAAAAAACCTTTTCAACACTGATAATAAGATTTTTTTTTTTTTTTTCTTGAACACCAAATCAGCATATTAAAATGTTTTCAGGATCATGTGACACTGAAGACTGGAGTAATGACTAATGAAAAATCATCTTTGCCACCACATGAATAAATAATATTTAAAAAATATTAAAAATAGAAATTGTAATAATATTTTACAATATTATACTTTTTCTTTCTTTTTTTTTTTTTGGATCAAATAAATCCTTGGTGAGCATAAGAAGATTCTTTCAAAAACATTACTCTTACTGAACTCTTACCAACTCCAAACACCCTTAACATGTAAAAATTACAGCATCTCATAATTTGTCACAGATCTTACAAGAAATGAGACATAACAGTTCATTACCCTGGGTCAGAACATATGGCTGGGTCACCTCCACCCCATTAATTGCACATCTGGCTTCTGGGAGTGGCACAAATGTGACGGTTCCTCTCTGGTTCTCGAACACACAGTGCTCCTTCTGAAGAGCTTCACCATGGAGAACTGCAGAACAGAGAAACCTCAGAGTGAAAAGTATCTGACATTGCCGACATCTTCCTGTCAGGAACAAAATCGATGTGGACAGAATACAAACCTATATCCTGCTCTGGCTCAGTTCCTCCAGCCCCAACTGAAGTTCTACCTTCCTAAACAACAGAACAGGGAATGCTTAGAAACCCCACAAGAGCAAATAACGATCCCAACAATAGCCTAGTTATTGACAAGAAATGTTGCTTGGGCAAAACTGACAAACATCACGTCAATGAGAGATGAGTTCAACTGTACACGTTGGGCGTACATGGGGTGTGGCTTACCTTTAAATGATAGAGAACGACCCCTGTGCTGAGCCGATCTTCATCAATGCAGATTAAATAGGGAATTTGGGAATCAAGTACTACACCAATACCCTCTTTTCTGAGAGCTACTGTATCCTCCTAGATAAGAAACATTAAAGTCAACAGAGAAAGGGAGATGAGATGAGATTGATGGGGGTTGGCAAAAAAGATGATGAGCTAAACCATCAGAGAAAAAAAAAAACTCTAAAAAATGTTTGAAGAAGCAGGACTAGTGCGTATAACTGAAATGACAGACATTTAATTGTAAAGCATCAGAGCAGAGGAAACAGTGTTGTGTGTTGTTTATAACTTTGTCTTCATGCCCCAAGGCCAAGCAGAATAATATCTGGCTTTGGCTATATGTCAAAAGGTTGGGGGAATGGGGATGCTGGGATGGAGGGAGGGATGTGAAAATAAGAAGAAAACACCATAAATCATTTAGATCACTATGGGTCCATCTCAAACTCTCAAAGAGTTTGCAAAAGGAAACCACATTCTACCAAACTGATCTCAGAGACATGCTGTTACAACAAGGACACGTCACAGAACAGTCAATACTTTACATGTTCAGAAAATAACACTACTAAAAGACACTTGGTATTTGAGAAATGACGATTCCAATGTGTAAAAGACTTGATCCTATTGTAAAGCTAGGGTTTGATATGACAGATATTTGAGTCATTTGTGAAAACATTATAGGGACATGCTAATAGGCATGATGAAAAGGTCAGAAAGGGGACTTGTACAACCTCCCAGAAATCAAATACTGCAAGAAAAATTTGAAAATGTGAGCTATCATTATTAGGCAGGAGGGATTAATGGCACTTGTGGGACATCACTGTACATGTTCCTTACAATCTGCAACTACAAATGTCAAATGGCGATAAGTGATTAAAACAAGACGGTTCTTTCTTAGCAACCACAATCCAGTTGGCCAATAGAAAAATGCATATTTGATTACAAATAATTCTATACAGAATAAATAAAAGACCATTTTTGACATATCTGCCTTTAAAAATGCAGAATTTGCCCACCAAAGACGTAGTATTCATACACCCAAGCGCTCACAGCATGTGAAAAATGTTGAAATGGTGTCGCTATTCTACGCATGGCTTGTGATTAATGCGGTGATATAGCACAGTGTTGACGTTTCGATTAAAAATCATTACACTCCAGCACAAACACTCCCCATCATAAACTTTAAAAGTCACAGTTAAATCAATATTCTCAGGGAAAATCCATTGGACTTGGACTGGAAAGGGGGGGTGAAATCTAAATATGTATTTAATGACATTTGAACAGCCCTTCACAGGACAGTAATGATAAGCAGAAAAATTATTCTGCTGTGCAGGGTGTCTTTTTTCTTAAATATGGCAGCATGTGTCCATGTTATACCTCTTATTTCATTAGTCACAGAGATGCGAGGCACTTGCATGGCGCGTTCATGCGTGCCATCAAAGCACACATATTCTTCAAAGGCCATTTGACATCCATGATGATACATGCAGATAGAGTATAAAGATTAATGCATGTGCTGCTTTAAAAATGCTGGCTCCAAGGGAGTCACTATCATATATGAAATAAATTCGGCATGCAGGACTTAGCATGTTCATTTTTAGGATGCAAATCCTAGACATACTACGTTTGCGAAAATCCTTGCTGAAAAGACCAGCTTGAAGTATGAATTTCCAGGCTGGTTTTTCCTGATAGTTAGTGTTAGTTTGGTTCTAGCTGGTTAACCAGCAAAACGTCTCTCGGTTACCCATGTAACCATGGTTCCCCGAGAGGGAACGAGACGCTGCGTTCCTCTAGTGGACACTTTGGGGAACGCTGTCAGTGCGACCAGTGTCTGAAGCAGGTGTGAAACAACACCAATCTATTGGTCCACGTGTCCCGTGACATCATAGGCGGGAGCCCAGGGGTATAAAAGGGCACCTGTTGAGTACGTCACCAGTTCAGTTGTCTGAAGGAGACATAACAGGTAGGCCGAAGGCAAGGCAAGGGGATGCAGCATCTCGTTCCCTCTCAGGGAACCATGGTTACATGGGTAACTGAGAGACATTCCCCTTCTAGGGAACTCAACGCTGCGTCCCTCTAGTGGACAATTTGGGGAACGAAATCCAATCACGCCATGCCGAGATGCATACTTGCCCGCCTGACATCCTGGCCGTTCACATAACCTGGCCAGGATAGAATTGAACAATTCAACCAGGAAATACGTACCGCTACCCTCAGATAGCTATGCTATGTGAACATATTGCCTAAAGGCTGTTCCACACTGAGCGCGATGCGAAAACGCGAAGCGAATCGCCGACAAAAGCTGCTTTCACACTGAGCGCAAAACGAATGTTCGCCTTCGGGGGGGTGTACGGGAAAGAAGTCAGCACATCCCTGAGATCCTGTCCCCCAACCCGCCCCGCCCCGCCCCCGAGGAGGATTTGGACCGACGCGGGATGAACCTCCTGAAAGCAGCTGATTGCGCTTTCGCCTCCCTGAACTTATCCACGACCACCTCGACGGAAGTGCCAAAAAGCCCGGTCGGCGAAAGCGGAGCATCGAGAAGAGAGTCTTTTTCCTTCTTCCTGATGGCCGCGAGGTTGACCCACAGGTACCTCTCCGTAGCCACCATCGCCGCCATTGAACGACCAATGGCAGCGGCGGTCTGCTTGGTGGCGCGGAAAGCCAGATCTGTGGTGTGGCGCAGCTCTTCAGCTGCCTCAGGGGACAAACCCTTGCCCTCGTCTTAATCCTTCAGCAAGTCGGCTTGGTATGCTTGCAGAACTGCCATGGTGTGCAAAGCTCCACCAGCCTGACCCGCTGCCACATACGCCCTGCCATTCAGGCGCGAGGTGGCCTGAATCACTGCTGATGGCAGGGCAGGAGCCTTCAAAGAAGATGACTCATCCTGCGAGAGATAGCTCGCAAACGTCTCCTCAACAGGGGGCATCTTCATGTATCCATGCTTGGCCACGCCTTCGACGTTCGCATAGTCAGCGTGCTGGAAGAGGTGTAGCCGATAGGAATACGGTTTCCCCCACGATCTAGAAATCTCCGAATGAAGATTGGGGAGAAACTGAAGGCTCCTGGGGAAGGGACAGTCAAGACCGGCCAAAAAAACACTCGTCTAAACGGCCGCGAGCTGGTTTAGGCAATTTGCGAGACCAATCCAAACGAAGACACTTAGAGGCGCGATCCATGACGTCGAGCATATCCCAATATGCACGGCTGGGGGTGGCTGATGATGATTCAGTGCTCACACTTTCATCATCGGTACCAACCACGTTAACCTCCTCATTATCATAATGACTAGAGGAGCCCAGCAGCGTGCTATCGGACTCAGAGGATTCTAAGGAAAGAACGTCTGGGTCACGACGCGCGCTCGAGTCCGCGGTAGAAGTTTTAGAAAGAGATACACCTTTCTTAAACTGCTCCGCGAGCTCTACCTGCGAGCCCCACGAGCTGAGCTTCCGCCACTGCCGAGGTGACCTGCGAGGTGCAGATGCCTGCCTCTCTCCCCCCGAGAAAAGAGACAAGCTTGATCGGAGCTTACACATTGGGAACTTCTCACAATGCGTGCATTCGGAGCCCTCGAGCACCGAAAGCGCGTGCTCCTCACCCAGGCACATGACGCACAAGTCATGTGTGTCCTCGAGTCTCAAAAACCTGGGACAAGGAGGCACGCACTTCTTGAAACGCTGTTCTGGGTTGACTGACATAGTACACACACTGCAGCGACAGATAGCTCCTGAAGACAACAAAAACTGGTGATGTACTCAACAGGTGCCCTTTTATACCCCCGGGCTCCCGCCTATGATGTCACGGGACACGTGGACCAATAGATTGGCGTTGTTTCACACCTGCTTCAGACACTGGTCGCCCTGACAGCATTCCCCAAAGTGTCCACTAGAAGGACGCAGTGTTGAGTTCCCTAGAAGGGGAACTGGATAAAGTCAATCCACCAGGAAGGTTAACATAGTTACCATCTGGGTAGACCAGCACACCAGCATTCAAGAACATCATATGCTGTTTTTGCAACAATTCAGCATTTAAGGAAAATTGTGGTCACTGATTGATATGACAGGTTTCATGCAGTAGGCCTATAGCATATTTTAGGAATGCATAGGCTTTGAATTTTTGTATAAACTCAAAAAACAAAAATTCAAAAAAAAAACTAAACCTCTATTCATTTTAATTCCTATATTTTCTCAGGGTCTATCTAACTTTGAAACATTTCTATGCCATCCACATTGTATGCAAACATCACTAAAATGGTAGAAAGTGTCATGCCTCATCAAATAAGTACTCTGCTTTGAATAATGTGTGCTTTCACCGGGGAACACGCTTCTGTTTCCAATACGAGAGAGGAAATAATGACAACAATCCACCTGACTGAACAATGAAAAAAGACTTTCGGATGCCCTGCGCATACTGAAGCAGCACAACAAAAAGAAAAACACTTGCATACCAATTTGCCTGTGAGGATGCATTCAAAATGGGAGAGGGCCAGAGGATGTCTTGAAAGGAGTTTTGGACTTTTTGGACAGAGTGTTAGTATTAATCCAGAAATTTGGAGACTGGAGCACCAAAGGTTTTCTCTTCAGAATGAAAGTTAATGTGCTTTGGTTCAGTGTGCCCACTGACCTGAGAACTCAAATGTCTTTCATTCTCTGTGAAACAAAATTGACTGCTTTTAAACTTCTTCCTGTGTATGTGCAAGTAGTTTTACTTTTATTGTTTCAAACCTTCATGACTTTTAATTTCCACAGAACACAAAAGCAGAAACTATGAATAATGTCCCTGCTGCTCTTTCCAATGCAAATGAACAGAAACTGGAACTCTTAAGCTTCAAAAAGTATGCAAAAGCACCTTATAATCAGTAAATACGACTTGCATGCAATATTCCAAGTCTTTTGACCAAACTGACTCAAAAAATCAGTTTAGCCTGATTTAGGATACTTTTATGGTGCTTTTTTTTATATTTTAGAGCTTTATAGCCCCAGTTTGCATTCATTTTAATTTTATTGAAAAAAGCCACACAAGGTTAGAACAATATGAGGGTGAGTAAATAATGGAAGAATTTTCATTTTTGGGTGAACTGTTCATACAAGGCACCTTAAAATAATCAATCAAATAACCTTACCAGCACACTATTTTTTGTTTTAACAAAATGCGGGCTTTTTTCCCCTCATCTGCCATTCCTCCCTCATTCTCTGCCTCTTCAGGCTAGAGAGCAATGTGTCTATTTCCACCTCATCGACATCAGAAAATGGAGCAAAATCCTTTTCTCCTAACGAAGAGGGAGAAGCATCGATTGTGTGGAGGGTCTTCTCTCCACACTTAATTAAATGAATTCTTCCAAGACTTCATTAGATGAGAGAGAGAGATTGAGAGAGAAAGAGAGAGAGAGGCAGGGAGATAGATAGGAACCATGTCAGCAGATTAATGTACTGTATCACTTTTTCAGAGGGGAAGGAAGAGAGAGAGAGACAGAGCAAGCCTGGGAGCAAGGTACCTTCTGCCCCTGAGAACTTCTTAAACATGGTGTGTGTGATGGTTGTAAAATTACATGCACATAAACTTCTGCAGCAAATGAGATTTGGCTGGCATTTAAAAGCTCATCGTAAAACCGCTAATTTATTTCACTCTCTTGGCAAATTAAAGGTGGTTCTGCTGCCCAAGACTTCAGCTATTTGATGCACTGAATGTGGTCTGAAAACAAGGCAGATGCACCAGGTGAAGATTAAAAAGAGCTCTGAATATATATGAGTTGAGAGATCAAGAGAGGATAAGAACTGCAAAATGGTGCACTGACTATAAAAAGAGGGAGCGAGGGAGAGGGAGAGAGGAGATAAAGCGGGAAAAAGCAGGAGGTGGTATGTTTTGTTATCCTATAGGGAAGTATACACAAGAACAATAACAAAGAATAATTCCGGTTTTACATTGAGTAATGCTTATCCATGCAAAACTTGCTGTCGTGATGCTAGGATTTTGAGGTGCCAGGGTGTACCATGTAAAATAAGTTTTATTATGTTGCTATGATGTTCTGGGTGGATGATAGGTAGGTTAGCCAAGTCAAAAGTGTCCATTCCCAAGTCTTTGTGATATTGTGGCCCCTAAAGTATGACTCAGATTTCTTATTCAAAGCAAATCTGTGGGATTTTCGTGCAATTTTATCATCCATTTGCTGTGAAAAGTAACTGCACACCTCTGTTCAACAAATCACATGATTTGAGGTCCTTTTCCTTTCATGGTTTGATATGGTTCTCAAATTGATGTGACATCCATTAAAGAAATGCTACATTATCTATTCCGCTTCATCAGGTATAAACTGGATGTGCGTAGGGATGTAACGGTATGAAAATTTCTTATCACGATTATAGTGACCAAAATTATCACGGTTATCAGTATTATCACGGTATTGTTAAAATGTGCTGGAGATGTACAAGTACAAAGTACCGACACATAAATCACTTCATCAAGTTTTATATTTAAAAATCAACAAACAACAAATAAAATGACTTTTTGTTTGCATAATCACTAAAACAATAAAATTACCAGTGATGTTCAGATTTTAAATGACAACTTGACTGACAACAGTTTAATAGCATGTTCAAATGTCTAATGTAAATGTTCAAATAAAGCTTTGAAAAAGTTTCATAAAAAGGTAAACCTCACATTTCAGCCTTTAAATAAAGAAAAGGGTTAAGTCAAAATGATAATTGATTAATAAATGATTATATGTATTTTATCTGCTCCATAAATAATTCTAGATATAGCTTATCTGAATTGTTTGAATGTGCAGAATCCACATAAGCTTGTTTTTCATCAACCGGCCAAAATTTACAGCAGGGCATGCAAATTCGGTCCGTTTTTGGCCAGACCCTGCACACAGGCTGAATGTAAATATACAGGTGCATCTCAATAAATTAGAATGTCGTGGAAAAGTTCATTTATTTCAGTAATTCAACTCAAATTGTGAAACTTGTGTATTAAATAAATTCAAATGAAGTAGTTTAAGTCTTTGGTTCTTTTAATTGTGATGATTTTGGCTCACATTTAACAAAAACCCACCAGTTCACTATCTCAACAAATTAGAATACTTCTTAAGACCAATAAAAAAAAAATAATAATTTTTAGTGAACTGTTGGCCTTCTGGAAAGTATGTTCATTTACTGTATATGTACTCAATACTTGGTAGGGGCTCCTTTTGCTTTAATTACTGCCTCAATTCGGCGTGGCATGGAGGTGATCAGTTTGTGGCACTGCTGAGGTGGTGTGGAAGCCCAGGTTTCTTTGACAGTGGCCTTCAGCTCATCTGCATTTTTCTGGTCTCTTGTTTCTCATTTTCCTCTTGACAATACCCCATAGATTCTCTATGGGGTTCAGGTCTGGTGAGTATGCTGGCCAGTCAAGCACACCAACACCATGGTCATTTAACCAACTTTTGGTGCTTTTGGCAGTGTGGGCAGGTGCCAAATTCTGCTGGAAAATGAAATCAGCATCTTTAAAAAGCTGGTCAGCAGAAGGAAGCATGAAGTGCTCCAAAATTTCTTGGTAAATGGGTGCAGTGACTTTGGTTTTCAAAAAAAAACAATGGACCAACACCAGCAGATGACATTGCACCCCGAATCATCACAGACTGTGGAAACTTAACACTGGACTTCAAGCAACTTGGGCTATGAGCTTCTCTACCCTTCCTCCAGACTCTAGGACCTTGGTTTCCAAATGAAATACAAAACTTGCTCTCATCTGAAAAGAAGACTTTGGACCACTGGGCAACAGTCCAGTTCTTCTTCTCCTTAGCCCAGGTAAGACGCCTCTGATGTTGTCTGTGGTTCAGGAGTGGCTTAACAAGAGGAATACGACAACTGTAGCCAAATTCCTTGACACGTCTGTGTGTGGTGGCTCTTGATGCCTTGACCCCAGCCTCAGTCCATTCCTTGTGAAGTTCACCCAAATTCTTGAATCGATTTTGCTTGACAATCCTCATAAGGCTGCGGTTCTCTCGGTTGGTTGTGCATCTTTTTCTTCCACACTTTTTCCTTTCACTCAACTTTCTGTTAACATGCTTTGATACAGCACTCTGTGAAAAACCAGCTTCTTTGGCAATGAATGTTTGTGGCTTACCCTCCTTGTGAAGGGTGTCAATGATTGTCTTCTGGACAACTGTCAGATCAGCAGTCTTCCCCATGATTGTGTAGCCTAGTGAATCAAACTGAGAGACCATTTTGAAGGCTCAGGAAACCTTTGCAGGTGTTTTGAGTTGATTAGCTGATTGGCATGTCACCATATTCTAATTTGTTGAGATAGTGAATTGGTGGATTTTTGTTAAATGTGAGCCAAAATCATCACAATTAAAAGAACCAAAGACTTAAACTACTTCAGTCTGTGTGCATTGAATTTATTTAATACACGAGTTTCACAATTTGAGTTGAATTACTGAAATAAATGAACTTTTCCACGACATTCTAATTTATTGAGATGCACCTGTAAGTCTCTGTAAATCCACTCTCTGACACTAGTTGGCACTTGTGAAAAAGCTGAATTACAAACTCTTTGGACAAAGCAGTATTGAGATTAAGACTTCCTTTAGGTATTACATGGAGCGAAGATGAAAACAAAATGCCATCGAATCGTTTCTGAAGACAGTCAGAATCTTCAGAGGTACATTCATATAATTAATTCATTCATATATTCATTTGTATAATTCCTTTAGCACTCTTTTAAAACCTCCCAGCTTTTCCGCCCTGTTTTCACTCAAAACGAAACTACTCTGTGTGCTGTGACTGTTGCTTAAAACTGTGCTTTATGCTGGACAGTATTTATTTATCGTGAGTTGTTCAAATCGCGGTAATCGAATACGGTTTTCATGATAATTAAAACATGAAACGGTAATACTAACCGTGGGGAATTTTATCATGATTTATCGTCAAACCGGTAATCGTTACATCCCTAGATGTGCACAGAGCTCATTAATGGAACGCTTAATTATTGTCATTCGCTGTTCATTTCCATCCCATTTTATAATCTGAAGGTATTTCACACCTATCCAGGGCTGAAAAAATAATGTGTTGTAATCACAACACAGCAATTAAACAGTTGTCATGCATAATTAAAAAGTGTATTTTAATAAACATTGAAAGTGATAAAGAAGTGAGAGGAAGAAAAATGAAATTCAGAGAAATAGGAAGGGTGGGAGGAGGACAGAAAAGACGTTTAATATATAAAGAAATACTCTTCCAGAGCCACCGCAAGATGAGAATAAGTGTTTGTGTTAGTGTGTGTTTGTGCGGCTCCGTGGATTTGATGCATCTTTTTTTCAAAATGAAAACAAATGGCACAATCGACTAGAAGATAAACTGCTCTGGTTAGGCCACCATATCTGTCATCAATCCTCTCTATTCCCTTCAGTTCTGTATGAGCACTCCTAAATTAACAAATGCGATGAGGGCACATCACCTCGCCAGCTGCCGAAGTCTGGGACAGCCACTGGACAAAAGCAAATTCCCTCCCTCACACTTTCTGTCTCTCTGAGAGTCCACTATTAAACCCTGTTAACCGCTGTCCCCTCCCCACCCGCCCTGTAACCAATCTACAACGGCACAGCTGCATAACTTTGCATTCTAAATCTGCCCCAGAAAGCGAATTAAGATTCTGTTTACGTTCCAGAGCCAGAGAATTGCTGTCACTCTCTAAAAGCGTCAATTTACTCCTGTGAAGCAGCAAATCAACTCGCATCAACTAAGTTAACCCTGAGCGTGCTGTAAGAGTAAAAACTGAAATAGGCAGAATAGGCAGAAAAGACATTTTATGATTTTAAATAAAACTGACATCTATCAAAACATCATTTACTTAATTATTATATATATATGATTAAAATGTGTACTATTTCATTTATCCATTTGTCCATCCATAGATAGACACATGGATAGATACATAGATAGATATGTATATATTTACATCTATATATTGATAGACCGACAGATAGATATTCTGAAAGGCTTGCACATAAAAATCTGCTCTCTGTCCAAGCGGCAGCATACATAGGGCCATATGAAATCATGTTTATGATTTTCCTTAAAAAATTTTTATCTATACTGTATTTCTATTGTTAATATTATTTTGAGATGTACATACAAGACTAATATTGTAACTAGGGCTGTCACTAACGATTATTTTGTTAATCCAGTAATGAGTTGATTATTCTGATGATCAGATAATTATAATTAATTTTTTTGTGGTAATAAAAATAGACCTTAATCTTTAATATTTGGCCATTTCATGACAGAAATGACAAAAATATTTCTGTCATAAATTCTTAAAGTTAAACCAAAAATTTTTTTTGGCAGATTGTAGTGAAGATGATAGTTTCATCACATGAAATACTCATAAAGTAAACTCTCAGAACAGCTCTGGAGTTCATGTAGAGTAGCCTCATATAGTGAGATGCCAGACACTGAAAACAGCATGAGCGTAATGTGTGCTTGAGTATGTGTAGTAGACAAAACTGCTCTGCTCATTCACACAGACACAGAGACTTCACATTTAAACAGCAGTCTTTTGTGGTTTTATATTCACAGAGTGTACAGCCCTACTTCTGATTTATTCTTCCAAATTCTGTGACATTATACATTATACAGTAAATTCCATTTTTATGACTAGATTTTGCGATTTTACATCACGTAAATCATAGGACACTGCATATAAGCTGAGGTAAAACTATTCTTAGTGATGACCTTTCTGAACATAGTCCCACTTCTGCCTCAGTAAGGGATCGTAACAGCTGGCCTTTTATTCTCAAATAACTCTTAATGGTTCAAGGGCTAAAAGTTTGACAAAAAGACATCTTTGAAATTTGATTTTTCTTTTTATTCACCAAATGTCTTTCAATATGCTCATCAAAAACAAGAAGAATAGCTTTAGCCAGTTCATAAAATACAATCAGAGGTCCTGCTTCTTGCATCCTTGCTGTTTGTGTCATATAGAGACAAGTATCCATCTTGTAGACACACATCCTTTGTTTGCATGTCTGTTAGCATTCTGTTCATTTTGTTCAACACATCCACTGAGACCATGCCATGTGCTGTTAGCAACTGGAACCCCAACTGAACAGCGATGGAAAGAATTACAACACGGTCATATTAATTAGAGCACTGGATGCTCTGAGATTAATCCACCATATGTGACTAATCAAAATCTCTTAATTAAGGACCGTAGCATTGTCTTGTGATGAGCTTCAACGTCTTGGCTTCTTGAATTAACCTGTTTTTGCCCTTTTAGCACTTATTCAAAGGAGTTCTTGATTCAGCCAGCTTTTCTATCCAGTTTATGTAGTATAAGGCAACATGCTCTGAAGCACTTCATCAACCTTTGGCATGTGTTCAGAAGTCTTATGCTCGCTAGAGACAGGCCGCCAGCTTTGCTTTCTGCTTAGCACTCCCTGGTCAGGGTCACTATCAACATGACCAACTATCTGATTGACTGAGAGCTTTAGGAGATTAAAGTCATTTTGTAAATCCAGCAAAGAATTAGTTATATGAAGTAAAACTTGACCTACATTTATTTTATTTGGTTCTGAATGAGACACATTAAAGTGATAGTTCACCCAAAAATGAAAATTCTGACATTAATTACTCACCCTCATGTCATTCCAAACCCGTAAGACCTTCATTCATCTTCAGAACACAAATTAAGATATTTTTGACGAAATCCGAGAAATTTGCACACAAAAAGTATTCATTTTTGGGGGAACTAACCCTTTAAAGGGATAGTTCACCAAACAATGAATTTTCTGTCAATGTTATTTACTCTCATTTCATTCCAAACTTTCATTCAAACCAAAAAGGAACACAATGAAAAATTTATTTTTTGTCCACATAATGAAAGTCATTGAGGTCCAATGTTGTTTTGACTTCAGTGTTCTTCAAAAGATCTTCATTTCTGTTTTACAGAAGAAAGAAAAACATACAGGTTTGGAACAACATGACAGCATTTTCATTTTTTGTTAAACTGCCCCATGCAAGCTTATATATTCAATATGATTTTCAATTAGCCTCCTAAACAAAATATTTTTACTGTTTATGTTTATGTTTATTGGCCTCTTTTCAAATACGTATTTGGCAGATTACTATACTGGGTATGATATCCACTAAATAGCATGAAAATACACACAAATCTACAGAGCGCATTTCTTTCGCAGAAAGCAACCTTATTACTTTGAAGAATCTCCATGTTCATCACTCTGAAAACATACATTTAATCGTCACGTATGGGCCATCGCTCCTACTGTGCATATACACACACTGGGTGGCCATTGCAGACATTAGGGTGATCGAGGAAGAGAAACCGCAAAGCACGCTACGCATAATCTCAGTTAATACTTCTTCACCAAGAGAAGCCATTTTAATCATCTACTGCACAAACCCCCCTCCCTTCATTCTGCCACATGTTGACTTCAACATCATTAAAGCAGTTTTTATGGTGGCTGGATGACATAGTAATCTAAATAGCCTGAAAATTAAATATAAACCATGGGTAGACATTCTTTTGTTTATTTCATTGCTTCAGGTCCATGTGGAGGAGCAAGAAACATCAAAGTGCTACAGTGCCATCTTTTGGTTCAACCTTTTCACCTCGAATTTTCAAAAGGACATTGAACCAAAATGAAAGAGTAGAATGACATGTAATATGACATTATCTAATACTCTAGAAACATAAGTACTGTAAGTACTAAACTTTGTAGCATAGCTTGTCCTGCAAGATATTTTCTTGTATCCAAAAAAATCTATTCAAATTGGATTGATTGTGATACTTTAATATTTAAATATATTGAATTGTTCATTTTCATGTGTTTTACTGTCTGCCTCTACTATAATCACACAAGACAACAGATGCTTAATATGCAATCGCTTGCCATTGCTGGAAAAAAACAATCATAAAAACAGCTATCATCTGCGTTTTGGGGTTTGCAAAATTGCGTTGCATTGTTAAATCTTCTGTTTCTCAGTCAAGCTCAGAGGAGGACCAAAAAAAAGTGAGCTTTGAGATCTGTGCCTTTGTTCTTCTCTTTGTGGGCTGTCTCTTTCTCACCACAACACTTTCCCATCTAAAAAGACGCCAAAGCACTTGAAAAAGGTGGCGAAGAATAAGCAGTTGAGAAGCGAACACGCTCATTATGGCGGGACTTGAGAAAACAGCCCTGGAGAAGTGCTATTTGAAGTGATTGTCTGCAATTAAATTCAGCTGATGCATCAACGGCTCGTCCCCAAGCTGTTAGGTGGCTTGGCGAGGACAGAGCAGAAATGTACAGAAGCTGACGACAAATTGGTCCCTGGATACTTCCTCAACTTTCTTTCACCCCTAACACGTGCACAGTGATTTCGATTGGCTAAAAGCTGGATGGTCAGAGAGGCAGTTGGCATGCTGGCATGGCAGGAAGTGAGTAATAGCTAAATAGAGGTCTGGGCTATTTGGCTCTCTGTGGCTCATGTCTTGCTGCCTTGACTGGAGCAGATGAGCAGCTAAAAGCTCAGAGAGTATGCGTGACCATCTGCCATCTCTGTTTTGCTCTCTGCTTCATAGATTTGGGTGTGTATGTGTGTAAATGAGACAGGGAGGGAGGAGACGTGACTCAAAAAAAAAAAAAAAAAGGAGAGAGAGAGAAAAAGACTGAAAGCATCTCTTGCTCTCCTTCCTCCTCTATCATGGACTCTTTCCCTGTCTCCCTATCCGCTGTCACACACATACGCGCAGGAGCAAGACAGAGGTAACAGACTCTCATACCAATGAGCTAATGCTGTGGCATTCTGACAGTTCCAGCTTGTGGCCTGAAATTGACCCCCAGACTCCAGCTATAGTCTGAAAACCTCCATTTACAACACCACAGGCTGCTACACAGCACCCCATCAAACACACAACCAGCCAAAGGCAAAAACGTTGCAAAACAACTGCACTTATCAAGCGCAACACTGCCACCTTGCGGTAGGAAATCTACCAGCTGCTGTTAAACATGATATTTATAGAATAATCCAGCTGTTATTTATTGCCACACAACCAGGGCCAGTTGCACTTCCACAACTTTTGACATAGAACAGCGCCGTGAATTTATTACGGTACAATCTCACTGGAGCAACCTGGGGTTAAGTGCCTTGTTCAAGGGCACAGTGGTAATGACTCCTCGCAGGGATCAAACCATCAAACCTTTCCTAACCACGTCACATCATCAAATAACACTATTGTAGAAGAGGTAAACCAGATCAAGGAGCACATTAATAGTTGAGGTGTATTAAGGTAAAAAGTCTGATTGCTGCTTATGTAAAAATTTATATTTACAAAAGACTACAGCATCTACTTCAGTTAAATATTCCTTATTTTTAAACAGAATATTATAGCAATATTAAATAAACATTTTATATATAGTGGCAAGAATACATTTGTAAACCCTTTGAAATTATCTGAATTTCTGCACTGATTATTTATAAAATGTGTTGATCCACAACAGTTGAGACAAAATTTGAACTTTTTGTCAAAAATGTTTTGTTTAGAGGAAAAGGGGCATTGCACACCAACTCCAAGACCTTATTTAATTATATTGCAAAAAATATCAGTTCTGTTGATAAAAACATTCTCAACCAATGCCAAATATGTCACACCAATACATTAAACTTACAATAGTACACATCAGACTGAAATTCAAATTCACATCAAATTCATCAAAAGTGAACCCTGACTAATTTCTATAGTTAACTCAATCCTGCATCCGTGTAGAAATAATACGACTCTATGTGCTACACTTACAAAATACTTGACTCATTTATGCTGCACAGTTAAAAGGACAAAAGCATTAGATCAAAAATCTGCTAGCAGGACACTGTGTGTGTGGCATATTAGGAGGTTATTTAGTTGACTAATCAGAGATGTCTTCCTCCCTGTTTAGCAGCACATGGAGCTACGGTGATGCACAGAGCTAAAGTGATATTGTTTTTCCACCTCACAAGCAGACAACTTCACTGACTGCCACTGTTTACACAGAACACTGCTGTTCAGAGAAGAGCAGACTGGATTCACTGCAGTCTTTCTCAGATCACTGTGGCTGAACAAATTAGTTATAGAGGTACAATCGATGTTGTGCTCTTCTAACTACAGTGGATTCTAGGAAAAAAGCATGCAAGCTGTGAGAGCTGAGTAATATCAAATAAAACCTGTTCTTCATTTCGACTGAAGGTATATGGTATATTTTACGGTTTATATGCACATGAAAAAGTGGCACATTTGAGAGTAAATAATGACAGAATTTTTAGTTTGGGGTAAACAATCATGTTAACCCCTACACATACTGGGACCGTTTCCTGAAGTTCATGATTGAAAGGAAAATGAAAATGCATATTATTAATGTGTGCGAGTTACCAACCCCAAGAATATTGTGGATTTCTTTCCAACGATTAGCCCACTGTTCTGTCAGCTCCTGAACCTGAGAAAAAAGTGAGATCCTTCGCATTACTTCTATAAGGTAAAAAAATACATATATAGAATGCACATATGAATTTTTTTTATCACAAAAATGGGGCAGAAAACAGCATTCTGAGCTCTGAAATAAATACATCCCTCTAAAATCCCAGTTGTGGGTCATGCATATTAACATCCAAACATAAGAGCAGCATAATATAAAATTAAAATAAAAACAACAGTGCTGCTGCTGACCTCCTCTAACACAAAGTCTTTAATTATCTCCTTAAATCAGCATGCATCATACTTAAACAGCCATGAGATGTGGGGAAATCAAGGAGTGATCAGCTGCAATGCTCAATTTTACCCAACTTTTAATCACCAGAAGATCCGCTCAAGTAGTCTGGGGATATGCAGAAAAATTGAGACACTTACTCTGGCTTCATCCTGATGAAGCCTCTCCTCCACACTCGACCCTGAAGGCTGCTCAAACGACACCATCTGAAAAGAGGTGGACTGAAGCATTTAAGTCAAGTGACCACTGAGAAACAAAAAAAAAAGGCTATAAATTTAAGTACAAAGGTACTTCGGTGTATATGCCAGTATTGGGACATCAAAAAGTTACATCTTAATACTGCATAAAACATCTGTACACATATCCAAATCATAAACGGCTACGGGCGATGTTAGCACAAAAAGCATGCATAGAATTCACAACAGCATGTCATTTTGGCCATTATATTTTCTGTGTGTTATGATTTGGGAAGCACTAATGCTTCCATAGGAAAATTTCTCAGAGGTTGCTTTCATAGCTCAGGAGTTATTTAGTTATTTTGTCATTAGGGAACTCCTGAAATTGCTTAGAATAAAGAAAAGTGCACACAAATGAGACAGTTGTTCACCAATAAATGATAATAAAGTTCATACTAAAATCTTGACAAATCTGAGCAGTTTGAGCTATCATTGATATGTGAGAATACTAGGGTCATATTCCTATTCTCACAAGAGATATAAGAGAAGCTGGAGACTCTATCTCCATCTCATTGCTGTCTAAGAGAAACAGAGATATTAAAGAGATCTCATTTGTGATTTTTCATTCCTACAAACTAATCCTGGCAAACCATATAATGCTGATAATATATGAATTGAAATTCAGCCCGTGATGTCTGAGGAGGATGAAGTCAAATTTAAATCACCTGATTTCCAGCAGACAGCAGCGCTTTCAGGCGGGCAATCTCAGCTCGCAGCTCTCTGATAATCTTTACATTGCTGTCCTCATTCACGGTGGGCTTGTTTAAAATATTCTTGGCCCGGCTGGCATAACGAAGGGTATTTAGAGTTTCACTATAGTTTATGTCAGCAGGTGAAATGGCTGGAGTGACAAAAAAGATAAAGCAAAATGAATACTTAATACATAATAAGGCAAGAAATCTCCTTGAAACAGAATATTTAAAAAGTATAACCAGGAGATCAAAGTATAAAGTCACAATGAGACAATCTTAAGAGTTAATCTTAATGAAAATGACGTTTTTTTTTCTTATGGCCTTTTAAGGTGCGGTTTTGAGACTTTTTTGGAGCTTGGCAGCCCAAATTTAACTTTTGATGTATGGAAAAGAGCAGCTTGAACTTTCTGCAAAATACCTTATTTTAATGAAAGAAAAATATAATCCTGTGTGTAGAAGTGACTTCTGACATACTAGCTATCATAATGGTTTTGGAGTTCCCGCCAAGACTGTCCTTTAGGAGCCAGGTAAGCACAGAGTCTCGATATGGAACAAAGTTTTGCTTCTTTTTCATTCCACCACCAACAGACAAATCAGCTGTGACAACAGAAACAACAAAGAATATTCACTGAACAAACAAATCAAAGTTCATGTAATCTTAACCTAATAAGTATCCTTACTTAGTATCCAGAAGTAACTTTCTGAAGGTTGTTGGTTTACCTAAAGTAGAGATGATGATGCCCAGAGTAACCAAAGATCTATTAATGTTGGCACCCTCCTTCAGTCGGATGCCAGTAGCCTGTGTGGCATTAGCTCTTTCGCATCCTGCCAGGTCAACCAGGTGTACCTTACTCACCGTCTCACTTGGTAATTCTGCATCAAACATGGCCTATCAGGAAATATTTTGGTAAATGATACAGTCAGATAATTCTCATTCCAAAATTCAAAGCTCAGAACCAAAATGCAATACGGAAAAGGGACAGGCAAAAACACTTTTGATTGAAACACAGGAAAGTAAGATTGGAAAAGCTTAAGGCTGCATGACAGCTGATCCCCTGGAGTGTCTGAAATGATCATGAATATATAAAAATAGCTGGATTTACCAATTTATAACCAACAAACCCTACAGAGTTTAAAATATTAGTCTCATAACACAGAAAAACTAAGACAGACAGACAGAATATTGACAAAATAAAGAGATGAAACTGAAAAAAGGCTATGTTTGGTGCAGCATACTATCATAATACTCTTTTTCTAGTGTGATGGATAAACTGGAAGTATTATCAGACTTTCATGACTCATTATTTGTTCATAAAGTATTTCCAAATCTTAAAACATCTTTAAATAAGAACAGAATAAAAACGTAAAATAACCATATTTATATCCAAGAAGATAACTAAAACCCACTCAAAACATTTGAAACATTTCTTAACTACTGATTAACTTTTTACTGACTATATACTGCTGAGTGCAGACTATTTTTTTAATATAGTGCATACCGTGCAATAAGTAGTAATCTAGTATTCCATTCCAAACATAGCCATTGACACGCTAACTAGACTCAAAGGTCACTCCAGCATTTTGCAATATAACCCATGCATAATAAAATCACAGTGATATCCATGTATCATTACCCAGACATCCCCAACATACACAGAAAACAGAGAAAGCTCACTGGATAATACAAACAGGGAGATGATAACTTCAAGCTGCGACGCTATCTGCAAAAATGTACAAACAGAGAGGCAGATGGCATTCAGCAGAGGGTAAATGGACTTGTGACCTTGATGAAGCGAATGGTGAAGATGGCGTGGGATCGGCTGCTGACATGGTTCATGCCTGTGCTGGCAGTGGCACGCCTTCTGTTGCCCTCCTGCATCAACTGGCCAACCTCAGTATAGTTCTGCACATGGTGTCTGGAGAGGGCTGGACAACATATATGTGCACATATAAGAGAAATATAAACAACACTTTGTATATTTTGCAACGTTTTGATAACGCTCTTTTAGTATTCAGTACAGTAACATTAAAACATGAGCAAGCTGTCAATCATCATGATGTGAGGTGCTGTTTTATAGTCATTTTACCCTCCACATATGGTCCATCTTTAGGATGTTCCCTCACTCTCAGCTCACAGCCTCGTGTCTCTGTGCTGGGAAGGAGGTCTCGAACCCGCTCATTGTAGATTTCAAAGTAGCTGGAAGCACAAAGCATCAAAGACAAGAACAAAGCAGTGAAAGTTTGCTCTTGAAACATGACTTTATCTCAGAAAGGGCAGCAACAGTCTACTATTTTAAGATATAATGGGAAAAAAAGGTTTTCACCACACAAACTTCAACATTGACTCAGTCTCTAGATTAAATCCACTAATAAGGCTGGTTTTCAATGACGCACATTCCAGCAATTTTGCTAAATACCACTGGTTTAGTTTATATTTTGGTTTAATAGCTTATTTGCTAGCTTATTAAATTTTCTTTGTTTTGACTAAATCATTCGTGAAGCAATTGCCTGGAAAACTCAAATCAATTACCATCTACTGTTTGAATATCATCGTGCGTAAATAAAATGATAGAAAACTCTGGCATGATGGAACACGGCGACTTGACAAGAAATTAGATGCCACACATTTTCTCTGAATCTGAGTATGCGGCAGTATATCACAACTGATCTTATTACAACAATCGTGGGTGAGGGGGAAAAAAAAAGTCTCGCCAGTCAGAAAAGAAATAAAATCCCACAAGACGATAAACCTATTTCGGGCTGTCTGCAGAAATGTGAATGTTTAAACAGGCTCCTGAAATGAAAGACAGATTGGTCCCTCTTCATCTCCTAATGAAGCTGGAGAGAGAGACAGCATCAGTTTGAGCTCAGTACAAACTAACAATGAACTAATTAAAACGTGACAGTCAGAAATCCTGAATGCCTCTTCTGCTAGAACTGTCCCTTGTGAATGAGCACTGTTTAAAGGAGGGAATCCAGGCAGTTAAACTACATCTTGCAGGCATTTGCAAACCACAGTCATATGCAAGACAAGTCACTTAGAAAGTGTAAAGAAAGGCCGTCTTTTGTAAGTTGATGAGGACAGGTTTCACTCAGGGGTGTGACTAGGCTATTGAACTTAATTCACCAATATTTTTTTCCAGACGTTTTGTTTGAAAACACTGAGACTTTTCCTTTTTTTGTACTGCAGCAATTCTAATTACAATAGCATTTGATTTAATACGCAATAACTGTATTTTAAGACCTCATTCATACCACAAGCAAGAGACGTAACTCGACAGCTTCCTTTTTTACAGTGGGCGCATTCACATCTAGAGGTCTGTGCAGGCATATAGCTTGCACTGAAATGTAGACTCAAACAGTCAATTTTTTACAACATGTAACACAACAGATATTTTACAGATATTTTATAATTAATAGTATTTTTGTACAATATTGTTTCTTGTCAATACTGTTGTTAATCAATGCCTCTGGTGAACTACATAGCATCACAAATTTCATTATGGACTTTTATAGCTCCATAAGAACGTGTTTGACTTTTGTCAAACATACCAACCCTAGTTCTGTAGTAAATTTAACAGGCCTACATTAGGGCTGCACAATTAATCGAATTTCTAATCGCAATTACAATTACGGATGCCACAATTACGTAATCGTTCAAAAAGGCAATAATTGTTCAAAGTCCACTTATGTTATTCTGAGTGCTTAAGATGTGTTTTTTTTTTCTTTCTACAGGTTATCTTAAGGGTTTTTCATTGTTTTAGTCTAACATTATAATATCATGCATATTTTTAAATTTTTTTATAATTTAAAAAAGAAACCAATCCAATGAATAGTTGACATTTGAGGCTTATTACTATAGAAAAGTAATAAAAGTTTTTCAGTTTAAATGTTTTCAGCTTGTTTATTTTCATATAAAAATATGACATGCAGTTGCTTCAAACAATGGTATAAACATCATTCAATGTAAATTGTGTTAATCGTAATTAATAAATCGCAATTACAATTTCAAGCGAATAATCGACAATTATGATTTTTGTCATAATCGTGCAGCCCTAGCCTACATTACTGTTCATGAGTCTGGGTCAGTAAGATTGTTTTTTTTTGTTGTTGTTGTTTTTTTTTTTTTTGTTTTTTTTGGAAAGAAATACTTTTATCCATCAAGCACATTAAATGTACCAAAAGTCACAGAAAAACATTTATGTTACAAAATATTAGTATTATTTGAAATAAATGCTGCTCTTTTGATCTTTCAACTGAATCCTGAAAAAAATGTATCACGTTTCACACAAAAATACTAAGCAGCATGGCTGATAATAATAAGAAATGTTTCTTGAGCACCAAATCATCATATTAGAATGATTTCTGAAGACTGGCAAAAATTCAATTTTGAAACCTAAAAAATGTACTGTTTTTATTGTAATTGTGATCAAATAAATTGAGCCTTAATGAGCATAAAATACATCTTTCAAATTCATTTAAAAATTCCCAAACTTCTGAAAAGTAGTGTATAAACATGTTCAGTGTATAACTGAACTGGAATAGTCGGGTCGCGGTATATCTCTGATGTCTAAAATAACATTTAATAGTTCTAGTCACACCCCTGGTCTCACTGTCTGTCTCTCTCATCTAATCTACCACATGGCTGTTATCGAGAAAGCCACTATGATAACTGCTTTAGGTGGAAGCAGACGGAGGCTGTACACTGACCTTCCTGATCATCTGGTCGTAATTACACTCCTGCTATCTTACAATGCCCATAAGAAAGAACAAGCTGCCAGAATGGACGCCTCATTTACACACTGCAATCTGCCTGTCCTTCTCCCTGGGATTTTGATGGGATCATCAACCTACAATCAACCGCCATGGAGCAAATGATAGGAGCAGCTGCTGACAACTGTGGTCATGTCGGTAGCTCTCTTGACACGTCTGAATTACTTGTTACTCACTCCTTTGGCAGTCTACCCGCAGCATGGTTATGCTATTATCTAGATAAATCGCATTCATACCTGACCTCCATGTGAAATGATGCCTTGTCTTTTTGTAACACTCCACTGATGTGGTGGAACAGCCCCTCACAGATCCGTGGAATCAGTCCATAATCTTCCTGAGAGAGGGAAAACAGAAAGTTTGTGGTTAAATGTAGCCAGGTGGTTAAGGAACTGGACCGAAAGATTGCAGGTTTGAACCCCACAAGGGATGACCTATGTGTTATGACCATTAACAAAATGATATTTTGAAGAATGTTTCAACAGCTTTTGTCCATATGATGCAGCTTTGGACCCCACTGACTTTCATTGTATGGACAATGATTAAAAAAAAAAAAATCTTCTTTTGAGATCTACAGAAGAAAAAAAAAAGCCATACAGGTCTGGAATGATATATGGGTGAGTAAATAATGACAGAATTGTCATTTTTGGGGTAAACTTTTCCTTCAAGCAAGAAAAGTTGTAATAGATGTATGTACAGTATGTAAATAAATAAATTAAAATAAATATTCTAAACATAGCATGAAGCATATCTACTGGCTAATAAAATGTCAATAAACCAAAGAAGCTGCAAAGACAGTGCTAAGCTTGACCAAGGTCAGAAATAATGGACACTGTTAGAATGTACATAAGACATTTTGTACCATTTAAGAATAACAAGCAAAGATGTGACACTGTTCAATCAAAACCTGCTGTAAAAGTAACTAGTAAACTCTCTAAAAGTGAAGAATGCAATTTATGTATCTTGTAGATATCTATTGATTTGCACATTAAGCTGGAATAGGAGAAAGTATTTCCACATAATCATCTTTAAAATATAAAAAAAATCTAAAAGTACAGCATAACATTTTAGGACAAAGAATGGTTTCCCCTGGTGCTTTTGCCCTTTCAAATATCCACACAATTGAGCCGTTTTGATTTCAGCTCTCTCTCTCTCTCAAATATTTCTTCACTCTGCGCTTTTTACCAGCGCTTTGAATAAATCAGAACTCCATTAAAGTCTGCACATTATTTTCCTCTCTGATCTGCAATGGTGGCTTTTAATTACTACCCAGGACAAAGGGGGGGATATCAGACAGAATAGAGTGATTATCATCAGAACAAATCTGAATGAGTCTCTCGGATGACAGACTGATACTGCTTATAATTATGTGTTCTTCATACTCTGCCCTTGTCACATTTTGTGATTACTCATGAGAAGCATGCAGTGAAATAGCGGATCGCCAGTCAGCGGGGTTGAGAACCACTATGTGCGTCTTCTGAAAAGTAGAAGTGTTTTACTAGCTGTGATTGGTAGGTTTTGAAATTACACTTGAGAAGGACACAGTAATGAGATGTGAACCTAACCGGGTTGCCCATCATGGTGTAGGACTTTCCTGAGCCTGTCTGGCCGTAAGCAAAAACGCAGGCATTGTAACCCTCAAAAGCAGCTTGCAGGACATCGGTGCCGAGATCTTTAAAAATCTGAAATGACAGATGGCACAAAGAAAAACACCACATGAGCTAAAGAGTTACTTTCTTTAGTGCTTACACCTGAAACCTCTATCTGCTGTACAAAAACAATTACTTATATTCATTGAGGAGATCTTACTGGAAATCATCTACTAAGGCTTTCAAAGCATGAGTAACAGCTCAGCTAGCCCCTGTACAATTGCAGATCAGGTAAATAAACCAAATTAGCAAAATGAGGCATTAATGTAGTCAATAACCCATGTTTAAACTTGAAACAGATGACACAGAAAAACAAGCCTTGACAATAAACGTAAGAACAGCTAGTTTTATGAGTGCTGGATCACTTCTGTCATTATTATTACTGGCACCTGTACCTTTTCCTGGGTCACAAAGTTTGGACTTGTGCTGTTCATTGAATCATAAGAGAAATCATATGAGAAAGACTTCACGCTCTCTGCAAACGGTTCTCCAGTCATGCAGTGGTTCTCCTACAAAGCATAAATGGCATCAACAAACACAATCGCAAATACATTAAAATAAATAAATAAATAAAGGGTGATTTTTCACCAAGCACTGGTTAATTTCTGACTTTGCCAGCTACTAATGCACATAAACAAAAATCTATTAAATATCAACTGAATGACACACTTTCATGCTGAGGACAGAGGTTTTATGTCCATCCACTTGTATAATGACTTTGGCTGACAGGTCTTTCTCCCTGAGAGAGAGAGATAAAGAGAGAAATACCATTGTCAAAAAAGCAATCTATGATAATGTCACTGATTTTGCATAACTATTTTTCAATCAGTGAAAAAAATTAACTTGTATAAAGTCAAATAATTATAACTGTGAGAGCTGCTCTCCAGTGGAACAGATTCATGAGAGAGATTAATTAATACATGAATCTTTCTGCAAGATTGTCAGACGCGTTTATTCTGCATTTCGACTTAATATTGCAGTCACAATTATTTTCCACGCTGTGCCAACAAATTGCTAGTAAAACAAACCTTTAGGTAATAGACCAGCGTGTATAATGCTATCTAATAAATAAAGTATGTAATTTATGCCACTAGTAGCTAGTTATGTTGATTTCGAGCAGTCGCACTAACCTTTGGCTCAGCGGACGAACCCGCACCGCGACGCGCACAGACGCCATGGGTCATCGGCGACGGGACACTTCACCTGCTTACCTTAACGTTACATGTCTTATATCATATCTACAGTGTATGCACCTCCATAAACACCTGTACCTGTAAGCGCTGACAGCAGGTAAAGCCCCGATATGTGTTTTGCCAACTCATTTCTCTCCACTTCAACGGGCGTCTATCTACCAGAGATAAGAAAATAAACTGTAAGCGAATTTATGAGTTGCTGGCAAACTTACAAGTCCTGGGTAAAGGTAATTCTCATGAATATTAATCACGCTGACATTGGCAACCAATGACAAAAGCTGTTTTATGAATATAAACTGTTATATGGCGCTCAAAGTCCAATAATTGGCTCATGAATACTGTCACGTAGTTTGAAAACCAATCAATGACGCAGGATTAGCTCATGAATATTAAGAGACTTCACTGCAGGTGTACATGGCGTGCAGTACAACACATAGTTGTAATAATTTGATTATTTTCATGTTAAAACAGTTTTGGGCAAACAAATAAATAAAGAAATAAAGACATAAATAAAAAAGGGAAATCCCTTAATTACGTAATTTATAATCAAGAACCACATGTGAGTTAACACCTGTTTACCTGCTTTTACCTGAGCTCAAATCAGCTCTGAAGATAACGGAGTGCAATCATCCGGAGACTGTACTGTTTTGTTCAGAAAAAGGGCCCCTTCATTAACCTGTTCACATCTTTGTATAAATTTAGTTAGGGTTACTTTTTATATTTAAGTAAATATATTATATATTATTCTGAAATTTGTTTTTATTAGCTTTCAATATTGAACAATACTTTTTAGTACCGTTTGTGTTTTGGTGGATTTCAACAGATGATGTTTATGTCCTGTAGATGGCAGTCTTTCTCCGGTTATAAGAAGAAGGCACATACTTTCATACACCAGCAAAGCCTGTGATCTAATATACTTTGGCTAATTTCCTTTACTGTTTATTATATTAGCTACTATAACATCTCTCATACAGCACTGTAAAATGTACACTAATGGCTAAATGTAAAAGAACTGGCCTGGTTTAATTCTATTGCTTACTGTTTTAGGCAGTGCAAAGTAATACTAAAAGGTAAATACTTCAATAATGCAAAAAGAAAAACAAATCAAAGTAAAAGACAACATATGACAACTGCAATTTCCTCTCTACCGACTACATGGATGACATCTCTGATACAGGCCCATCTATTCCACTGTGACAGCAATTAAGCAACAGTTCCTCATTTCATAGATATGAATCTCGCTGTTTATTAAGTTTACTCACTAATAAATATTTATCATATTTTTGATGGCTGAAGAATCAATAAAAATGGCTTTTCTGAGGGCAGTTCTTCAGATTTTTTTAATCATTTTTGAATTTGTCTGTAATGGTGATGTTGAGGCGCTGTAGTCATATAGATTGTGGTTTTGTAGTATGTGTGTTGATATTTATGTGAGTAAGCCTGTGAAGTTTTGTATTTGCAACACATAGACTCATGTCACAATGACAAAGGCCTTGTGGTTTGAGGGACAAGAGCATGTTGGGGATGTTTTTGTTCATCCATAGATCTTTCCTTGAGCGACTATTTTGTTCTACTTTCTTCTTCAATCACCACAAAAGCATAAAAGGGAAGGAAGTTGTCAGTCACTGATCGCATGGTGCACAGACTCTCCTTCTGCCATAGTGTCAGACGAAGCAGTTTTTCCCACCACATCACACTCCTTCATATCACAGCTGAAAGCGTTTCCTCACACCCGCTCAAGAGAAGCTCCAGACCATGAATTAGAGTCTACTACTTAAGCAAGGCATGATTTTTTTTATAGCTAAAAACAAATCATCAAAAACTCATCAAAGGACATGGCCATCAAGTGAATTCATGGGGCACAGGACTATTTTTATTGATGGGTTCTGTGGCAAACATTTGTGCAAAGATGTGTTTTGCAGGCCTGTCTCATCACAAGGCTCAAGAACACATTCCTGATGGTCAGAGGTCCAGAGGTCCTGAGAATAGTCACAGATTGGATCTGTTCTGGTTATGTATGAGAAATGTTTGAACATTTCAAGCTGGATGAAAAGAGATTGGAGACTGACATAAAGTCTAGACTAATTCAGAAGGTTGTAGAGTTAATAACTGGAGACTTGAGACTGTAGGCAGTTCAGCAGCTGATTTTTATGACAAAGAAAGAGTTTTCACACAAGATCCCATGTGAAAAAGACCATACCAGCTGAAAATATAAGCTGACACTGAACAACAGAATGTTCACAATGTGTAATGTTTTTAGGCATTTATTCAAGCAGAAGACTTTTACAGACTGACCCGAACTGTATAAAGTTATGTTATCATTTTAAAATTGTACACATGGTGCTATTGCTACTTGAATCTATTATACCTAAAAAGACACAGTGTCTTGGCTCTATCGATGGAAGCCCAAAAATAACAAACAAAGAAAACAATAAAAATAACTTAACCTTAATCATGGTAAATTGGGTTGGCAAAATGGGTTCAGCTATTCCTTCTTTACTGTATGAAGTTCTGCCAGAACAAACAAGCTTTGTACCATCAACTCACTTGCATCAAGAAACTTAAAGCAGCTCATGTTTTTTCTTCTTTCTCTTTTTTTGATCTTGTAGTTTTGATAGCAAGAGGCAAAGGTTGCCATTCCATAAGCTGAACAAAATGTTTCTGTCTCCCGCCTTATATATATACACTACTGCACTAATTGAACTGTGGTGTGAATGTTAGCCAACTTAAATATCATTAAGAGAGCAGATGATTAAAGGAAAGTACTTGTTGGCTGGCAAATGTACAACCATCTGGATGCAATACTTTGATGAAAACATAGAAAACCTTCCCTTTATTAAGAGAATGTTAAAATACATGCTTCTGATTGTCTATTTTGTCTATTACTTGCACTGTCACAACAGTTTTGAAAGTCTTTGGTAGCCAGTAAGCAGATATTGAACTTCAGAGAGTGGTGAAATTAAGTGCTATCACTTTCATTGTTTCCAGATGTGAAGGTCAGCCGCAACCGGTTTTAAAATGTAGAAATGTGTGGAAATGTTAACACAGCTACTCAAGAAATAAATAAATATGTGGAAATTAAATATTGATTTGAGTTGAAATTATTTTAGAATTTTAGCTGTATATTATTTTGTATGAATTTGGAAGGAGAAAAAAGTAAGTGTGAAGGTCCATTCCTAAACTTAAGCCTCAGTGTTGTGGCATTTTATATGGTAAAGCATAGTCATTCTTTAAGTAAGTAAAACTGTGTAATATTTTTACACTGCAAAAGCCTTGTCATAGAAGCATAGATCTGAATGGCAAATAAGTCTATAACATTGATATATTAAGGATAATCATCTGAACAAAGACAATTATCTCAGCATCAATAAACGCCATATCAAAGAACAAAGACACAGGCAGAATGAAATCCATCACAATACACTGTAGAAAGAAATAATAAGGCAGCATAAGGAATACATTTATTTTAGCTCTGACAGGCCAGAGGTTTGTAGCCCACAAAGGTGTATAATGTTTCACAGAATTAGATTTATGATTAAATCTGAATTGAAAGGTGGTAAATGTCCGGATGATAGATTCATTTGACAGAAATAAAACAATCAGTCGATCAAGCAGCTCACACACTCTCTCGCGCTCTCTCTCAGTCTAGCAATGTCTTTCTTTGATATACATGACATTAACTTGTATTAAAATGGTATACTCCTTGATTTGGGCATGCCAGAAGACATGTGACACCAAACCGTAAATTGATATTACAATTGAAAAAGTGTTTTTTTAATTACAGTGTTGCAATCCACACTTTGAGACACACTTTTCTAGTCACAATGCATTGATTGTGGGTTTTTAATGGATCTGATTTCTGAAAGGCTTTTTAATACGAAACCCCATGAGTCTTATGGATGCTTCTGCTATCCCTCCAAAGAGCACCAAAGGGAGTAAAAAAGCTATAACCTTGAAGAAACTTCTTGCTGGCATTTTTTTTTAAAAATTATTTGTAAAAAAGACTGTTTTTCAAACAATGGAGTCATCCATACTTGACTTCAGTCGGAGGACATGTTTATGTAAGCTTACAGTCCCAAGAGGAGTGTTTTCAATTCCACTGCCAATGCTGGTTTGCTTGACATGACAGTAAGACCATCTGTTTAGCATAAATAACACCAAACTGTGTTCATAAATCCTCACATATCAGATTATGTAGAGTTCCGTGTTATCTGCCAATCTTTTCTGTCTTCTATTTATCGTTCTTTATGTTCTGATTTGAAACCAGACAAGAAGATGAAATAAATCTACTTGCAGATTTTACAGACATAACAATTTCTATCGATCTATTGACATCATATTTACCATTTGAAGAATAATCATAATCATATATAATATTAAGATTGTAATTATTTGAGTGACAACACTCAAAAAAAAAAAAACAGTCTCCATAATACTTGAAGACAGTTTGAGCGGCAATATAGATGTTTGAGATGTTAAACATAGTCAAATTATGATATGATTGTGTTATATGTACTATTTTCTCTTTGAAGCACACTTTGCTGACACTGCAAAGGACACTTATGCTAAACATACTCGAAAATCTAAATTTGCTTTATTCTCTGTGTAAAAACTGCTGTCCTTTTTTTACAAATATTTGATAAACGCAGTTCATGGCTCTGCCGCTGGGGGCCGCTGCTGCAGTCACACGGTCACATGTGTGACTGAACCAGGAAGTGTTTTGGTGTGACGCGAGCACATGCGCCGCTTATCATCACATCATATCTCAATCATGCAGCAGACACACAGCTACACTCATAATTTAGTGCAATCTGTATGTGTGTGTTATAAGTAGAGATGCTGAGCCGTGCGTATGACTGTGGAGATGCGCGCTCTTTCTCCATCTGCATCTGAAGTCTTCACACGAGTGAGTTTGGCTATTCCTCCATCTGTTTTGTAGGACTGAATTTGTCAGTAGTTTATGCATATAAAAAGAGTATTAGCGGAATATAATACGATTTTTTTGAGCAAACAGTTGGTTAATTATGTTGCTGAAAGCATGTTTCTGATCTGAGTATTACTTTTTAAAGTAACAGTCTTGAGATGAAAGGGATGCATTAAAATACAAGGAAACTGTCATTGTTGTAATTGTCAAAATATATATGTCATTATTACTAATTGAGTTAGATATTGCCTTTATATATGAGTTGAATTCTGTAGATATAATAACTCACTCTCTTTAAGTTGAATTCTGTAGATATAATAACTCACTCTCTTTAAGTAGAATTCTGTAGATATAGTAACTCACTCTCTTTAAGTTGAATTCTGTAGATATAATAACTCACTCTCTTTAAGTTGAATTCTGTAGATATAATAACTCACTCTCTTTAAGTTGAATTCTGTAGATATAATAACTCACTCTCTTTAAGTAGAATTCTGTAGATATAATAACTCACTCTCTGTCTTTCTTGGCTTTCAGGACTTGGAGAAGTGTTTTGGAGTTATGAGTGAATGATGGGTCAAAATGCAAGCTACACTGAATACGGGTCATGGAAAATCTAGAAAACTCGACAGATTGCAAGGAGACTGTGTCTCCACTAAACAATTCAGGGTCTATACTGAACAGCACCGTCTCCCATCATGACAGCACAGCTATGGGGTTTGTGCTGGTGCATGCAGGTGAATTTGTCTCTGTTTGGAAATGATGTAAAAACACTTTACTATAGTACATTTTTGCATAAACTTGTGTTTTGGCACAGGCTTAGTTGTTACATGTTGAATGAATAATGGTCTAATTTAGGCTTATTGCTTGATTCCTGTTTTAGATGTAGAGATTTCCTAAAAACAATAGGTCACTGAAAAATAAAATTATGTAAATGTTTATTTACCCTCGTGTCATTCCAAACCAGTATGTTGTTATTTTTGGGATACAAAAGCACAGATTAGAAATAACAACACTTCATAATGGCCTGCCAAGCATTGAAAGGGACTGAAAACATTGTATATGTACAATAAAAGAAGTCCATATGACTTGTGCACTGTATTCCAAATCTTCTGAAGCCATACAAAAGCCTAACAAGCTGTAATTTAAGTACTTATTCACTGATAGTTCTTTTAAGTTCTTATTCACCCATCTGTTACTGCTCTCAAATTTCATTCTCCATTCTGCATATTCAAACCAGCATGCCACGTTCAGTTACAACATACTTGAGAAACAATGACCTTTGACATTAATGACAACAATTCTGATGAATGAGATTTGAGAGCTTTGAATTATTACCTGTCAATGGCGATCTCAAATTTCGGCATATCGTATAGCTTCTGAAGACTTGAAATATTAGTCTATGGATTATGTGTATGGCACTTTTTCTAGTGTTGTATACTTTCTACAGCTTGACAGATGGTCACTATGAACTGTCATTGTATGTAAAAGAATGGAAAAATTAAATGAGTTTGGAATGACTTGATGTTGTCTAAATACTGACTCTACTTTTCTGGCATACTGCTTTTTTAATGCTGAAGGTAAAAATTAATGGATCATAAAGAAACAAGAATTATGAAACAATTTTTTTGAAAGAAAATAGCTTATAAAAAATCTTGTACAGACTGTTAACAGCTGAAGAACCTCATTGTAAGAAACAAACCGAATGCATTTTATTTTTGATGTTTTTTACCTCCTCAGGGGCAGGGTATCATTCAGAATCCAAAGCCAAGGAATACAAACATGTGTGCAAGAGAGCTTGCCAGAGAGTGAGTTGCATGTGATACTTCATTCAAAACTTAAGATTCTTCTGTTGTGAACTGTAACCTTTCGATAGCTCTGCCAGAGGTCACGTCGACAAGACGTCAATTCAATGAAATAATCAGTTTTCATTTCTAGCTCAGTTTGCATGATGTTCTGATATGGATTGTGTAACATTTTTAACACAAAGATGGATTTTTTTTGCAGAGTCTTACATTGCCAGTATACAAAATCTAAGATATGCTAACAAAATTCTAATAGATGCTTGCAGCTAACAGTAATGCATAGGTTGGCAAGCTGCAATGCAGTGCTTTTCCCCATCCAAAGTGCCGTGTAAAGGATGAAAAGAAGGGATCAGGCTTGAGTAAAACACCTGTGCCAGGGAATTTGAGTTATGTGTTGATAACATGACACCAGCAGCAGCCTGAGCTGCTGCCCGGCTTAATATACCATTCTACGCTCTCTACTTGAAGCTTGTCAAGTGGAAAACACTGCAGCTTTGTTTTCTTTTTTTTAGCTTTTTGCATTGGATTATCACATTTTTATGTTTTGTATTGATTAGTTTAGTGCGATCTTTTACTGCATAAAGAGCCTGAATCCTAAGTAGAATAAAATGCACATTGAGTTGGTTTTAGGCATTGGCAGATGTTGGGTTGATGTCATCAGTTATGATTTAATGTGTTTCAGGCTGTGGACAGGCTCAGAGCTGGAGGATTGGCACTGGAGGCTGTGACAGCAGCTCTTATAGAGCTAGAGGTGATAGTGGATCACAACAACAACAACACCAACTCATTATGACTGAATAGAGACTCTCAGAAAGAAAATATATAGGAAACATGAGTAAACATTTCAGATATTAATGGGATGGCATGGAAGTCAAATTCAACAATCTACAAACATATTTTTAATATTTTGAATTAGCTTTTGTTTTTCATTTTTAACTTTTTAGCATAGTTTGAATAATTTCATGTCATGTCATTTAAATATTTCTATCTAGCTTTATTTTTGTTTGGGTTTTAATAATTTTACTACGTCAACTTAAACTATTTCAGTTAGTTGTCAAAAAACATTTATATTTTCATGTTTTCATGTTCAAGTTTTTCATATTATTTTACATTTTATTTCAGCCTTATTTCTGTTATGAAAACACTTTTTTTGGTTAATAATAATAACGCTGATGCCAATTTATCAGCTGAAGAAACATCTTGCATGCCCTTGTAAAGTCTATACCTCACAGCCTCGTTTTCATCTGCATAAAATTCAGTATGGAGTCTGCCCTGACTAAGATCTGTGACAGACTACACAGAAAGTCAACATACATTTCTGCAATTTTTTTCAGTGTTTCCTGGCATTAAAATGTCAAGGTTGATGCTTATTTACAGGACTCACCGTTCACCAATGCAGGTACCGGTTCAAACTTGAACCTCTCGGGTGAGATTGAGTGTGATGCCAGCATCATGGATGGGAAGTCCTTAAACTATGGAGCTGTTGGAGCCTTGAGTGGTGAGTGCTCTTAGAAACATTGGCAAGGCTGTTTGGAGCTTTTTATCATATGTCGAAAGTGCTATTCGAATTTCAAGCAAAATAAATAAAAGCCAACTTCTACCCTCCTCAACCTTTTATGGGAATGTGGCTGAATGCATTTTGTACATGAAAGAGTGCAAGATTAAAAAAAACAAGTTTTTTAACTTTAGATGGCAAATGTACGTTATAAATAAATTTGTTACGCTTTTGGCCTTGATCTGTGGCATACGTGGAACTTTTTGACATTTGAAACAAGTTGAGGCACAAAACCGGATTGATTCTACCCCATCAACCTGTTGCCATGTTTGTTAAAACAAGCAAAACTCAACTTAACATGCAATGTTTTAAAATATTCAGCTCCTCCACATAAAATATCATCTAGCAATGTTGTTTTAAAATGCTTTTTTTGGTATAATGAACTCCAGTGAACTGCATTATTCTTCAGCAAACACGCATGAGAAAGCCAAATGGTTTTTTTCACCATATTTAAAGCTGTCTTGAGTGAAAGCGATACTAATGCTGCTCTTTCTATCAGGAATCCAGAACCCAGTGCTGGTAGCCAGAAGACTATTAAGTGAAACTCAGAAGGGGAAGCTATCAGCTGGCAGGATCCCTCCCTGGTGAGCCGAGCTCTCTGATGTTGGCTTTCTGGCTAACAACTTAGACATATAGATGGACTGACATACTTTATTGATGCCTAAGGGGAAATACAGTTGTAAAACAAGCAACATCAGCATATCAGTCGCAGTATACACAGAATACACTTTTATAGATGAATGTAATGCAGCCAAACTGAACAAACTTTGTGCATGACAGAACAGTCTGGCATTCTGACAAATTTAGCAAGTTTGTTTTCTTAACTATAGGAAATAAGTGCCATTCATAGAATAAGACATTTACTATAGATTAAGTGGCCCAAAAAAGTATTTACTCATGCCACATTGATTGACAAATAATTTTCCATTTGTATGTATTTTATATTTATTGGATGGCAGAGCTAAATTTTCAGCAGCCATTCTGCCATACTTAAGTGTCAAATGACCCTTCAGAAATCATTGTAATATGCTGATTTCTTATTATTAGCACTGTTGAAAATAGTTATGTTGCTGAATATTTTTTTGGAATTTGTGATCGATTTTTACAGTGTTAATTGATGAATAGAAAGTTCAAAAGAACAGCATTTATTTGAAATTGAATTTTGTAACACTGTAAAAGTATTTAATGTCTTTTTTTGATCGATTTAATGCATTTTGCTGGATAAAAGTAGACATTTTTTTTTAAAGAAACAAAATTTTGTGTATATACTTAGTGCGTACAATATGTGTATACTTTTCAAAATTAAGGCAGGAAACATTCAAGAAAATACAAAGCTTTGTACTGTGATTAAGTTGTTCTTCCATGTATATCACATTTCTGCTTTGTCAGTTTTTTAGTGGGCAAAGGAGCAGAACAGTGGGCCATCAGCCATGGTATCCCACCATGCCCTACAGAAAAGATGACCACCAGTGAGTATCAGACCACCCAGAATCCTCTTTCAGCTGCTGCTGCATGCTTGACTACAGCGGTTTTTATTATATTTATGTGCATTAATAAAGATCAGGACAAATCTTTGGATATTGGGAATCGGTAAAAGAAATCCCATTATTTCACACTATTAGGGAAAACAGGAGATTATTACAAGACTCTCTCTCTCTTTTCTCTTTTAAGAAGCACATTAGAGGCAGTTTTAAAGTGAAATGAAAGGTCTTGTGTGAGCAACAAGATGCCCTTCCATCCAGGTTCCTTTAATAGAAGAGCTTGTGGTTTATTCTCTCATATAATGTAATGAGGTCTGTGGTGGAGTTTCAACCTGTTACTCTGACATTGACTATTATTTATGCTTCCTCTGTTACTGTAATCAGTTTTTAATGCACACCTGATATTATTCTCAATTCCAGTTCCAGTTCTTGCATGAAACGTTCAATGACAGTGGTTGCATGGTGTATTTGGATGAACAGAGTCATCCCAAGGATGAAAAATAATTTAGATGCACACTGGAAGTGGAATTTGTTTTGTATTGATGTACAGACATTTAAGTTTATTTATTTTATTTTTTTCTGTTTTACAATCTCCAGCATTTATATTGTTTTAAAGGGATAGTTCACTTTCAGTTACTGGTCCCCATTGACTTGCATATTGTTTTTTTTCCTTACTGTGGAGTACTGTCAGTGGGGACCAGCAACTGAAGGTGAACTATCCCTTTAAGTAATTGAATTGCTTAATGTTATGTATTACAATTTTGCATTTATTAAGCCTAAATTATAGCATTATGTGTGCTATCTGTTTTGTATTTGTGTTAAATTTATTCTTAAAAGTATAAAATTATAGTTTATTAAGTCTATCATTGTTGTAATTGTTCAGCATTGAAATTGTTACTGGCAGCAATGATGTAATGTGAATGTTGAAATGTGATTTGTCTTATTTCAAAAACTAGATTGCAAACTGAATTATGATAGTTTGTCTTCCTTTTAAATATTTAACCATTTAGCCACGTTTATTAAGTGCAGCCGACTAAAAACAAGACACCCACTAATTCTCATTAGCGGTGACAAAGTGCTCTGATGCAGTATTATATTGCAACCACTTGTATTTGCTTCAGGGAATGAAAATCTAGAATAGTTGAAAGCTTTATATGTTAAGAATTTTACCAAAACCACTGCCTTTTATCTCAGTTTTAAGCCTTGACAAGTGGCACGTAATAATTTCATTGAATAATGATTGGCAAGAAGGCATGTGATCTCATCTGCTGGAGTATTTTTAAGTCACTGACTCAGTGTTATTTTTACCAGCTCTAATTGCATTCCATTAAATTCAGCAAAATGACTTAATTGTGCCCATTTCATTGATTCATTTTCTTTGATTAAGAGGTTTTCACAGGAGTGGAATGCAGCATTTGGTAAACAATGGCTTCTACACTTTAACAGAGGGTCTCATGCCGACTCCCAGTGTGTGTGTCAGACTGAGATAGAGTGTGTGTTGTCAATGTTGGAAATTATCTGATGCCAAAACCATGACCTCACTCCAACACATGTCCCATTATTTAGGGAGACTTTGAGGATTTCAACCACATTTCCATCAACAGACTGATTTATTATGTGAATAAAGGCTCCCCCGCCAAACACACACCCTTGCTGCACTATGTTATCATGAAGAATAATACTAATAATCAAAGCAATAAGGCCACAGAAGCAAAACAGTTGTCAGCATGTAGTGGGTCCTGGCACACTCGCACAGTTTTTTGGATAGGCAGTAGAGTAATAAATGTTATTGACTGTCACACCTTTTTCAACACTTTACAGAGTTCAGTTTGTCAGGCTATAAGAGGAACAAGAGGAAGATGGAGCTGGCGGAGCAGGTTGAGATGAAGAAGAAAAGACAATCGTGTGGACATGTGAGTCAGTGCTGTCCATATTTGATATTTAATATACAGTTATATGGAGAAGACCAATGAAATTTCAGTATGGGGCGAGGCTATCGGCATGACTACAGAAATAGAAACCAAGCTTCCGTCAAAATATTCTGACCTTTGTCAGGTCTAGTTCAGAGTTAATGTTAAGAGTTTCGTTTTAGAGTTTTTTTAATAAAAGGGAAAACTTTAAAATTCAGGATATGCTGTTGAATTTTGGCATAGGCATTCTCCCTGATTAAAAAAAAGACAACTAAATATGCAAGTTTCTCCTATAAATGCTTCATGATCTATAGGTTTCCACCCTCCCATTCAGTTCAACACATTTAATTAGGTCTAAACAGTGCAGCAGAGGCATTTGCTCTGACATTATTACTCGACTGATAACAGGATCTGCATCTGTTCAGTCCTCTAATTCAAAACCACCACATATACCCAGAGGAGGAAACCCGTCGGGTAATGACGACCTTGAAGGGGGGCGTGGAGACCTCAATTATTCACAATCACAGGAAACACATAAGTATACTTGCTGCACTGCTGACATGGCACTGCACACAAGGAATTTGACTTGGGTGACAGTTCTCTGACACTCTTTTGTAGCTTCTTGTCACTGACCTGAAAAGCATGAGTTCACCAGGTAGACATGAAAAGAGCTTTGAAAAGTTGAAAAACTTGAAAAGATTTTTTTAGCCATTTACTTCTGGGCAGTTTCATATGCATAATGTAGGTCATGGACCCAGTGTTATTTTTGTATCATTGAAATACTGTTATCTCGATACTAAAATTATAATATTTTACATTTTAATTTTAATTTAGGTTTTAGTAATTTTCTTGTGTGTGTTTGTGCATTTTTAGTAGCTTTCTATATATTTTTTATTTAATTAATTTTTAAGTTAGTTTGTTAATTTAATATATCTAGGTAAACTAAATTAAAATGAGAAATGTTGCTATTCAATTACTAAAATATTTTTTAAATTTTATTTTCAATTCAGTTAATGTTTATTTTATTTCAAGTGACAAAAATGTTTTGTTTTTTTAAATTAATTAGAATTTTAGTTTCAGCTTTAGTTAAAGGGCTACTTTTTAAAGAAACTAAAAATCACAGGTTTTGGTGATTGAGTCCTCATGAATGTTAAAAGAGTTTTAAGAAAATCGTTGATGCAATATAAAACCAGGGTGCTTCAGCACCACCTCCACCACCCTGCCGCCTGATCTCCCGCGCCCACATCTTGAAGTTATTTCACCGAATTATTTCCTGTAATGTGCTTGAACATGTTAGCATCTCTCCTACTTTTTTGGTAGATTTTCAAGGAAGCGATTTGACAGGTACACATGGAATGCAGGTGTCGAGGGAAAATGGGTTCCAGTGCAGATCCGTCCGTGATGTGACGCTTGTGTGGTCTCGATGAGAAAGCAAACATGGGTCACTCGTGGGTCATTAGTTGCAAATTACAGTGTCTGAAAATGTGGGCGAAAATGACATGTGACAGGAAAGACAAATACGTCGCGGTCTAACTTGGTTTGGTGTATGTGGTATTCATGTTCGGTGTTCGAACCTTGTACGGTTTGTTTTAAAGATAGCATCGGTTTGAAGTAAGTGATTGCTGTTGGCTCTGTCTGCATGAATGATCCGTGCCTCTGAGATGCCACATGGTCTTTCTTCCTTCACTTCAGTTCAGTAAAGACTTTTCTCCAGAGCTCAGCATTAAATGGTCATTAAGATAACAACACATCCCCCAGTGTCCTCTCAAGTGGCCTGTGGTTTGTTTGATTTTATAAGTGCCATATTTATTGTTTTACTGGGGATGAAATGCATTTGTATCGCATGGATAGCCTGGGGTCTAGGGGTTCTTGCTCATTTTTAACGCATTTTTAAAGTGCTTTGCAGAACTAAGATGTAATTTCTGTTATGTGGGTGGGTGCACTCATGCTTTATAGAAACATTACTTTAGCCTTGAAGGCTTCCCACAGTTTTTGGAAACGGGAATATTAGGGAATATTAGAATTTTGTGTTTTATATCTTGCCTGGTTTTTGAGTGTTGTTTAGATTTATAGAAGTTCACACGATGAGAGCTTTTGAGAAGAAAAGTAATTACTGGATTTGCAGACGTTTGCAAGGTTCATGGCAAGGTTTATGTCTTAGAATAGTTTTGAAAAAACCACAAATGGCCAGGCCAGACATAAACTTGGGGTGAAAGGCAAGGTGCTTAAAAAACATTTGGGGGTTAACTAAATCTATTCAGGGCGTATGCCCCGGAAACCCAGCCCTAGTGCCGCCCATGTTTTCAGACATGGAAATGTCATGAAATTTTGTGTCTTAAGTCTTAATATCTACTGTCAATACTAAGTATTGTCAAAAATTATCTTAATGGCATGACATAAAAATCTGCCTGAAACGTCTCCATGAAAATGGAGATAAAAATCCAGTAATTGTGAACAACTGGGAATTCATTGGTCAAAAACTATGGATACCCTGATCATATTTTTTTGTTTTGCAAAGACAAAGATGGAAACATTTCAACTTCTCTCAAGTTAGTTGAAGACCAATTTGCTTTCATGACACACAAATAGAGACAAAGCAGAATCACTTTTTTAAGACATAAAGGTTATATAAACAGCTACCCATAAAAGAGAGGAAAATTGATGCTCCACTTTGGAAAGGTCTGTGAGCAGATGTTGTACTGGAGTTGATTTTGTCAGATTTATCGCTGATGGTGAGATCAATAATAATAACGTTCTGTTTTTGCCTGTTCGCTCATATTTTAGAAAGTTACTACACATAATAATCAGCCGAGGTCTGAGGATCCGTGGCCCAGTAATGACACACTGTTCATGGGAAGATGGAATAATAAATTATAAGTCATCCTGTCCCCTTCCGCAGTTTCTCAGGAACGGCCAATTTGTCAAACAGCTCTACGAGTCTTTCAGTCCACATCAACACTCTTTCCAAAGTACACAGCAATCAGCAAATGAAAACAGTCCTTTAAAACTGACCACTTTACTCATTATAAATGAGAGCACGAGGATCATTTTTCAGATGCTGATATGTAATTGGACTTTATTTGCTCAAGTTAGATAGCGACATGTATTACAGTTCCCAGGTTTGTCAGAAAGTTCAAGTTTGGTTATGGTAGCCAGCTGGGTCTGAAAGCCAACTTCATAGACAAGAAAAAACATTGCAAGAGAAGCAATGTTCAATGTGTTTCAGTCTAGTATTATTCTGGGCTTTGGAAATGTGCCTTTTTTGCTGTTACCAGTAACCACAGCCTCTTTGTTCCTCTTTTTTTGGCCCACGGTTTAGCATGAAGATACATTGACACTTACATTTATTTTTGATTTCACTTTGTAAATGAACTCAGCATGTTAGACTGCACAAAAGTGCTGGTTAATTTCTGTGCGAGCGATAGGAAATTTTAATTGAATGGCAATTTTGTGTGCAGGAGAATGAATTTGACTGCTTGGAGCCAGTAGGAGACATCACGGTGGAAGGTGAGTTGAATAACTCGGCCTGTCTGGACACGGTTGGTGCGGTTGTGGTGGATCGGGAAGGGAATGTGGCGGCTGCGGTTTCCAGCGGAGGTCTGGCCATGAAACACCCGGGTCGAGTGGGACAGGTGACCTTTGATTTGCTCCTAAGTCTGAGCATGTTCTATTTAATCATGCTGTACATTAAATGAATTAGCATGTCAGTGATGTAGTGATTGAGAAAAAACTGTTTATAGGAATAATTAATATTATTTATATTACTGTAATATTATAATATTAATTACCATTAATAATGTTGATTGGTAAACTTTATTTATTGCATACTTTGAGCTCTTTATTTATAAAGGGATTTTCATAATTAAGACCTATTCAGACTGAGCAAAATTTTTAGCGCAACAAAATTTTAAATGCACAACAAAAATTTAAATTAACAATGGATTATTATACTACTGTACAAAAGGTTGGGGTCTGTAAGATTTTTAAATTTTTGTACATTTTCGAGAAAAGTCTTTTATGCTCAAGGTTGCATGTATTTGATCAAACATATAGTAAAAATCTTAATACTTACTAATAATTAGTAATATAAAATGTGAAATTGTAAAATAATATTACAATTTAAAATAAATTTTATTCTGATATGGTGCTCAAGAAACATTTCTTATTATTATCATCAGCTGTGCTGCTTAGTAATGTTGTATGAAACGTGATCATTTTTTTTCAGGAATTTAGTTGAAAGATCAAAAGTTCAAAAGAGCAACATTTATCTGAATATTTTGTAACATAATAAATGTCTTTACTGTGACTTAATATTTTTGTGGAATAATACCATAATCTTTTTTTGCGATTCTTTAATGAATAGAAAGTTCAAAACTGCATTTATTTGAAATGGTTTTTTTTTTTTTTTTTTTTTTTTTGTAACCATGTAAAAAGTCTTTACTGCAACCTTTGATCAATTTAGTGCATCTTTGCTGAATAAAAGTATTGATTTCTTAAAAAAAAAAAAAAATCTTACCCCAGACCTTTAAACCATATTGGGTAACACTTTAGAATAGGGAATGCATATTCACTATTAACTAAGAGTTGTCCCTTAACAAACTCCTAATTTGCTGCTTATTAATAGTTAGTAAGGTAGTTGTTAAGTTTAGGCATGGGGTACGATTCTAAAATATCTAAATCTAAAATATTGTAATGCACAATAAGGCATTAATATGTGCTTTATAAGTACTAATAAACAGCCAATATGCCAGTAATATGCATGCTAATAAGCAACTAGTAAATAGTGAGAATTGGTCCTTAAAATGAAGTGTTACCCAGTATTGTATGCTGCAAACATTTGCAATAAGTAATAAGTGCTTTATAAACAGGTTAGATGCATAATCATAAAATGTTTTTATTTATAACTGCAGCAGATATTCTTATTTAACATTTTTCTTGAAATGTTTCTGTCTCAGGCTGCTCACTATGGTTGTGGCTGCTGGGCTGAAAATGCCCGTGACGTCAGCCTTTACTCTACAGCTGTGAGTACCTCAGGTATCAAAAACACCGGAGTCATATTAGTGTGACATTACTGTACGTTTACTGATTTTTGACAGATTTTTGAAATTTCTGTCCTTTCTATGGCCTTAATGTAGATATCAATCCTTTCCTTCAACATCTTAATGCCATTAGCCAGTTGCTTAGTAGGGACATATTTCAAGAGCAAAAAAGGAGATTTTCTGCTTTATTTGGGATTCCTGCCGTGAGTGGGGCCCAAGGCCGTGCTCTTCATGTTTTAAACTAATGCTTTCTGTCACATGAATAAAACGAGATTTTCTTTGTGCCCAAGTCAATAGGCCACAGACATGATTCACATCTCCATACAACACATACAAGCACGCATGTCCATTGTGCCCATAGAGAGTGTCTGGATTTCTTAAAGCAGTTATGATAAAAGACAGATTTTTATTCATGGCTAGACATGGAAGAGGATTGAATAGATGCTATAGGCTTTATTCTCTTCAGGTCAAGATTAAAGAAAAAATTAAATCTGTGTTTGGGTTTATACGTCTCTTCACAACACGTCACATCTTTTGATGTGCATACAGTGTATGCTTTTTGGATATGAATATCCTTTTAGCAATTAATGGCACAATTCGTTCAGACATGCTTTAGCTTCTTTGCTAATTGGTCATGATTACATTTTAAAATATATGAAAATTGAATTTTTATATTGTAATAATATTTTACATTACTGTTTTTACTTTATTTTTGAATTCAGCCTTGGTTTCCAAAAAAAAAAAAAAAACAATCTTACTGACTACAAAACTTTTAAACAGTAATGTATATTATAAATAATTATGTGTATAATTGGTCTTTTATTTTGATGGGTAGGTAGGGGATTGAATTATATGTGCATATACCTGATATGGCCATGATGAGTGCATTGCACATTACTTTGCTACATGTATTAAATATTTAATTTATTATATCTCCCCTATTCTGTGCAGTAAGTTTGCACTTACTTTGTTAACCACCATGACATGGTACAAGAACTTTTTCAGCATTACTGCACCTGTAACTTTATTATAATATTTCACAAGGCACAACATTGCTTTTAACAACCAGACACCTTGTAAAAAGCTCTGCCTGGCTTTGAATTGTCAAACTGTAGCCTCTGTTAATACGTTTCCTCATGCCATAATCACTTACACAACTTCCAAAGAGTGTTACACTACAAGAGGCCATATTTCTTTTCTTTTCCTTCATCCTTTGTCCTGCGGCACCCTTGTGTGAAAGCACCTTTGGCCTGGCCTGAGCTCTGCAGTGAACACACACTTGGCCCACATGCTTTTTAAGAGATTTTGGTCATTTTACTGCTAATTGTGTGTTTTTGTTTAAATATTTTTATTTATTTTTGTATTTTGTATTTCACATTATTCTTAATGACAATTATCCAAATGTTTTTATACAAATTCTCAAATTTTGTACTTGATTTCAATGGGAAATTTTACCCAGACGTGTTCTTGACAGGTTTCGTGAGATATACACTATTGCTTGATTCAACAGGTCTGAAATATTACGAGCGCTGTTTTACATGTGTGCTCCCTGTTGACATTTTTACTTTATAATCACATAAACTCGTGCAACAGGCACGAAACTCACATTGTGTTTTGTGCCTCTTTGTTTTTGATCGTCGGCCATTCCAAAAACAAAAGCAGAATCACACATTTTATCACCTTCTCCCCCCATGGCCATTTCAGCATGCAGTTCTCTTTCATCCTCCTCAAAATTGAAAACGCATGGCGGTGAGAACAGGCCGTTCAAGTGTGCGCTCCAGCGGTGCACCTGCTTTTCATTTCCCAACTTAAAAGGCGTTCCTATCAAAAGGAGGAGAAAAACAATCATTCTGGCTTCAAACTGACTCAAAGAGCTCGCTTTCTCTCAGGTCAACCCTGTTAGTCTCTGCAGCACTCGCTGCGGTTTCGCTGAGGGCGAAAGGCGAGTCGGTGTCGATTCCTTTCGTTACGTTTGCCCGTTTCATGCCATCTCTGGTTTGTTGTGTTTTATTTACTTTCCACTGGAAATTGAGTTTGCACTATCATGGCGCTGTTTGCTTGTTAAATTAACTGTTAACTTGTATTTTTGCCAGTAACGTCCATTTCTCCAGAGAGAATGAGAGGGTTTACGGTAACTTGAAAATAGTGAGCCAACGGTGGAGCCAGTCGTTTGTTCGTTCTTTTGTTAAAACAACAAAAAAAGAAGAACAGAAAAGAAATTAGCATCTAATTGTCATGGCAACAAACCCCGCACATAGTTTTGTTGTAGTTACCTGATATTTTACGAGGCCCGCGTTTGTGTTTACAGAAACAACACGGCTGTTTTCTTAAGGCTTTATGGTTTCTTAGGCTTGTGCGGTTGCCAGACGTTTTGTGTTCAAGGCATTTCTTTACACTCCCTCCCTTTTGAAAACTGGCTGCTGTACACGTTCGCCTTTGAAAGGCAAATGACTGTGACAGTCTTTAGTGTCTTGACGGTGAGATTAACTGTTTTTATACATTCTCTTAACTTAGTTCCTGTGGGGCACTTGACCTGTCAAACCTTTGGATTTTATTTATTTTTTTGTTACACTTTATTTTACAGTACATATATTTACAATGTACTTCCCTTATAAAGTACTGATAGTACAAAAGAAAAAAAAAAACTACATGGGTTAATGTTAGGTTTAGGGATAGGTTCAGGGTTAGTACCTAGTTATTACCCAGTTATTGTAATATTTATCTTAAGTACTTAATATGTACATGTCGAACAGGAAGCTAAAATAAAGTGCTACTTTTTATATCTATATATATTATTATTTGTTTAATCTATTTTTTTTTTACGTTAGATTGTTTGCTCCTAAAGAATTCAGTTTAGCATATCAAAACCAGTCTTATGGAAATTGGTTTGCTCTTAAATGTTTTTTGTTACAACAGGTGGCTCTTGAGAGTGGTTTGTTTTAATGAATTGTTCAAGATGATTCATGAACTCAACTTGTTTTTCATCAGTCTGACAAATCTATTTACTGTATATGCTATATAAATTTATACAATACCATTCAAAGGTTTGGGGTCAGTAAGACTTTTTTTTAAGAAGTTAATACTTGTATTCATCAAGGATGCATTAAATTAATCAAAAGTGACGGTAGAGACTTTCACGTTGTGATTGAAAGATCAATCTCAATTTATTATGCAAATACAGAAACGGCACTTGTCATTTAATACGCAAATACACATCAGTTGCAATTCAGTATGACAATAACATTTTCTGAAATGCCATGAACACAGACCAGCAGAGTGATGCAAACAGTGAAAAATCTCAGTGCTTTTGGACTAGTAAAACAGATTATGCAATATGTTGTTTTTTTTTGTCAAATAACAATAAATACTGAATTATTCAACATGGGTCTTGTCTGTACTATTGCAGGCTCTGGAGAGCATCTGATTCGCACCATGTTGGCCAGAGAGTGCTCTACTGCCATGCAGGCTGAAAACGCACACCAGGCCCTACTGGAGGCTATGCAAAATAAATTCATCAGTGAGTGACTCTCACAGACTCTCTTTCCATCCCTGTCACCCTGTTTTCATGTTTCTCTCTCTCCTTCAGCAGGCTAATGTCACTTCACCACAGTATGTGTGAGTAAGAGCAGCTCTGAGCTAAAACTGAACAACAAAATCATTAACAACTTGCTTGACTGGAAATGAGCGCTACAAAAATTCAGCAGCCACAAGGTTTTTTCTATTTGTTTGGATTTGGGGATCAATAACATTCTTTTGAATAGGCTCCACAAGTTTTTGGTTAAATCATATTTCTCTGGCCACAGTTATTTTCAGATGCCATAAATACTCTGTTGACGGGGCATTTGAAGATGTCGCTTGCTTTCATGTTCAGAAGCTTTGCTCTTTTGGTTCCCTTTCTGGGCTTGTGAAATCGGGTGACCGCTTGGATTTCATATTGAATGTAGCACACAAAATACATGTGGGAATATTTGCTGGTTTTGGCCGGTGACCTTTATAGTTTTGTTCCACAGAAATCCACAACTGCGGGAGATGCATAAATCTACATAAATATCCAAAACAAACAGTGGAATATTTTATTATAATTAAGAAATTAATTGATGAGGAAATAAGAAAGTATCATGTACAATCTGCACTGTTGCAAACAAAACCATGACAAAGTGAACAGGTCTTGGATGGATCTTGCACCATGTATTAACTAAATACGATGCGATAAGATTCCATTGATAAGCAATTCTTTGCGACAGGGTGACAAATCAAAACCATTCATAAGTCATAGCCAATCAGAAGAGCGTGTGGGCAGAGAGTCTCTCTCTGCAAGTGCATTTCTGTCTCACACTTGCAACAAATATATGGTATTAATTAAATTAATGAAATTTAAAACGTTCTAACATTATTCAGAATACCCAGTAACTGATAAAATCTTTGTTTCACAGTTCATTTCACAAATCTATTTTAAATATCTAATGTAAATTATCCTTTGTTGCTATAGTCAGCTATTGAAGTCACTCAAAATGTTTGAACTCAAAACTTAAATATTGCGCACAGAAGGACATGAGATTATCATTAAACTGTCAGCTACAAGTTCACAGAAATAGAAACCAGTCCAAAAATAGAATCTGTTGTTGATCGACAAGTATTGCTGTCTCTGATTAGAATGGAAAAGATAGCTTTTATTGTGTATTGTCGTGTCGCATTGTGTCTGTTTTAAACAAAGTGTTCATTTTGTGAAAATGACCAGATGGCTACGCATTATCACTTTTTTTTACCGTATAATTAAATAAGTGTACCTGAAATATTGATCTAATTTGAAATTAGTTTATTATGAGAGAAGAAAGAGACTGTGGAGTGCCACCAATCAGAATCACGTATTTTTGAAAGCTGTGTTATAAATTTGATTAAACTGTGGGGATGAAACAGAAGAAAAGAATAAAAGTCTTTTTAATGGAATGTTAGATAAAGATCTATTTAAAAATGTCTTTTGAAGTGTGATGTTAAGGTTTTCATCCAGGTTTTCATTGAAGGGTTTTAATTGAGAGGTGTCATAAAAAGAGCTGTGTTCTGTGTAAACAAGCTGAACACAACATGATGTGCAAAATCAATATAGCTTTAATGAATCTGAGCACCTATCTGAGGTGAAATTGAAACTCTTCCCTCCTGTGGATTGATGTTATGCTTGAGTGCTTCAAACCTAGGTAGCGTCCAGCACTCCTTTGGTTTTGAGATGTAATCACTTGAATGGGCTTGAAGCCCGTTTTTCAGCTCAAAACCTTTTTGTTTTTTCCCCTTTGGAAAAGTATGCATTTACATGCTTTCTCAACAGAGTCCCTTTATCAGGGCTCCGTGAGGGGTTACAGAAATAACTCATTCCATCATTAACCTATTAAAGAGCAAAAAGTGGCTCTGCTCCCAATTTTTCTCATTTGGTTAATAAAACAAAAGCTTTGGAAAGAATAATTGTTTTCAGTCGTTTAGGTTGGCAGGGGAAAGTACGGAAATGTATGGCTTTTCCGCTCATTTCATTAACTTCTCCGAACAGAGCATAACTAATAAATCATTGACCGAATCGCTGGGTTTTCTTAGATGCCTCCAACGTGCTTTCATTTCTACTTCACATCTAAATAGACTGATTGTAGTGGAAAGAGGGTCATGGTTGAAATGCAGTTGGCTTGTTTGTGTTTAAGGTTCGCCGTTCCTGGCTGGCGAGGACTGTGTTCTGGGTGGGGTGATCGTTCTGAGGTGCTGCACATGTGGAGAAGCCCAGCGCTCTGAAGACATCCAGGCTCTGCTGGGTACGTGCTGCTCTGTCCTGCTTCAGCTTTAATCCAATCCACCTCACGTCAAGATAATTGTGTGTTCATCAAAACAGAATGGAACAGAATGCAGAGATCTTGCATTCAAATTTAAATAATAATAATGATAGTAATAATAATAATAATAAATTCTAATAAAGAATAAGAATATAAAGTGATATTTTCCCCAATCATTTTATTCACTTTATTGATATAAAACGATTTACCTTTTTTAATGTTATGTTTTTATCAAAAATATGGTAAAACAGTAATATTGTAAAATATGATTACATTTTTATATTTAAATATATATGAGTGTTTGTTTATGTGTGTGTGTGTGTGTGTGTGTGTGTCATTTATTCCTGTAATGTCTAAGCTGAATTTTCAGCAGCTATTACTGTAGTCTCGTGTCACATGATCCTTCAGAAATCATTTTAATATGTTAATAAGCTGATTTGAAACATTTCCTTTTGTCAGTGTCAAAAACATATATATAATATAAAATAAAAAGAATATTATAATGTGTGTGTATATGTATATGTGTATATATATATGTATATGTATATATATATGTATATGTATGTGTATGTTTAAATTAATATATAATATATAACGGTTTGTTTTTATAATATCAGGACAAAAATGCAGTTATGGAAGATTTTTGAGGACCATCTGAGTCACTGAAGATTCCCTGAAAGCCATTCATAATTCTTTCTTCTGATGCCTCCCTCACATTCTTGTCTAAAGATGCTGACTGTTTTTACAGGCGTCTTTGTTTAAACATTCAGGGATAAACATGGCAGCTCCCTGCATTCACAAATAGCAGAATAAACAGGTTTCAAAGTGTGGTCTGGCCTCAGAAAATAAAGGCATTGTTATGATTACGTCCGACACTCAATGGAAGAACACATTTGAGACAGATATGAAACATGCTTTTCGATATCAGTCTTTGTTGTGTTGATCAACTGTTCAGTCTTGACTTCAATTTGCAGGCCAACTCAGAAGGCTAATTCACCACGGGTTCCATTTGGAATTTCAGATAGATTTTTAGAATAGCAGTTTTCCAGATATGACTAAAATAAGCATTGTGGTTACTTGCTGAGTGTATAACTGATACAAATACAGCATTTAATTCATTATGAAGGTGTTCTAATTCTCTTCCAGGTTTATAGAAAGTGTAATATTCTAAGGATCTTTACAGACGTATCTCACAGTCATTGTGTCACTCTCTTATTCACAGTGGAGTTTCTATGGAGCCATACTACAGAGAGCATGTGTGTGGGATACATGTCTGCCCAGGACAGTAAAGCCAGGGTAAGAAGTTCCTACATCAGAACTCTTCATCGCTACACTGTTGACAATGGACCTTTTTTGTGAGCACACCTTTAGAGTAAAGGGTTTGTTCAAGTGTGAGCAGTAGTTGCAGTGATGCTTGTCTTTATAGTCATAATTTTTAATGTTTGTTAGTATTATTACTCAAAATTATTATTGAAGTATTATCAAAACTCAAGTTGGCTTAGCAATGGCAGTCGATTAAAAAAAAAATAGTCATCTTAGGAAGTCCTTATGCCCAAGATGCGGGCAGTGGAACAACACAGCAAATGCCCACTAATGTACTTTTTATATTTTTAGTATACTCAGTCCATGCGTTTCTGGTATGTAATTGGTAGCAGGTACTTATAAAATGAAGCTGTACAGAATGAATTGTGACGGGTCTTTCTTCCAATGACTCTAAGGAAACCTTGCAGCAGAAAGATACCAAATCATTCCTGTACCATTCCAGAAACATTCCTCTCATTCCTGCATGCATTGTGCCGCTGCGTATGTGTGTGTGTCTGATGAGATGAAAGCCCAGAGCTGATTGGCAGCTCAGCCAGATAGAACACAGTCCGCAGCTCTTGGAGTGTGTGCCGTTTTAACCGTTTCTATTCACGCTAGTAGCTCAGAGCGCGTCTGGAAGTGTGCATTGACCCGTTTTAGAATAGTCTTTTGTTGGGTTTGTGTTCTGAATAGGGGCTCTAGTCAGTTCTTGCAGGAGACAGTGTATGCTTTATCCGGTCTATTGTCAGCACAGGCTGGCTGGAAGCAGAGGCTCTATGTTGCTTCCAGCTCTTTGGCTTTCATGCCTGGCATTGATGAATCTCTTACACTAACAAGCCTATTTAGCTCCAGAACTTCTCAGCCTGTTCTGTTTGTATATCTGTTGCACAGTTGTAATGTTGGCCCATAATTTAATTAATTTAATTTAAAAAAAATTTTGTTTTATTTTATTTTTAATCCATGAATTCAAGAAATTGCAGTCTAATTGTAAGAGATCCATCTGATCCAAGATCTTCAGTCAAGTTAAACTTTGCACAGCATCAAATTATTGCTATGTATACAGGATATTCGTGGCCATGAAACTGTGTACACTTAGGACACGGATGAGTCTCTGTGTTTGGTGCACTGACAAACATGTTATCCAGTAGATAGCCTGGAATGTGGATTACATGTTTGTTTTTTGTTTTTTTACTAGAGCAATGGAATGGGAAGATTTCAAACCTTCCAGCTCAATTCTCAAATCCACATGCATCATTGCTGTTGGAGAACAACTAGTCTTCTCATGTCCTCTGCTTCCCGCTCTGGTTGTTGACTAATCGGTGTCGCTGCTCGCTTTTCTATTTTTCCATTTATGCTCTCGAAACGAGGGATGGCACATTGCGGTTGAGAATGAAATAGTATGTGAAAACCACAGCTGAAGCATGGTCATTGTCATAGATCTTTTTTTACACTGCGGCCCCACTTCTGGTTTGAACATTCTGGTTTTCAGCTCTTTAACACATCATACACACATTTTTACATGGCAATTAAGAGAGAATTTTAATGGCATATTTTTGGTCTCCCAAACAAAGCCATTTTCTGATTATATCCAACTGCTTAAATTTTTGGCTGAGTCTTGATGTCCATCTCAGTCAGTGAATCTCTGGTTTGCCACACAGAATTGAGTCTAATCTCCTGGTTGCGTTAAGACTTCGTAATTATTTCCAGCAGTGGTAATCCCAACCACATGTGAACCATTCCAGATAAAACACCATTGAGTAGATTGAAACGTGTTCAACTTTAAAACGCTGTTGTCATTTATAAGAAGAATCAGTCCGATTTAGGCTTGATGATTAGAGATGAATTTACATTTCCTTTTTCAAGGAAATGTAAATTTAATTTAATTTAAACTGACAATACAATAAATCCACCGTCATCTTTTATGTAGCGTGAACTCAGCAGGATTTCCAGTCATTTTATTTTATTTTACTTTACCTTATATTTTATTTTAATATTGTTTATTTTGATTAAGAATCCCTATTACTTGCCACCGGGAATTATTTTTCAACTACTAAAGAATAAAAAAATCCCTATAGACGTCTATTGGAGCGATATAGTTCAAGACCACAATATAATGGAGACTTGGACCAATCAGCAACCACCCAGAACACCCTGGTAACCACATAGTATAGTGCTAAAAACCACTCGGACCACATTAGTAACTCCCTGTCACAACTACCCCTAGTACTGCGTTGGAGAGTTTACATCTACTTAAGAGGCTTTCCAGAGGAATACATGAATGTTTTGCTTTCAGAATGTGACTATCAGAAAAATTTATTTCACAAAAAAAATGTTAAAGAATGCTGATGCAGAAATCTTATCTACAGTCCAGAATATTGGAGTCATGTAATCATGCAATGTAATGGGATTGTATAAAGGAAAAGTGTGTATGGAAACAGCATTGGAACAGCATTCCATGGGGTAGCGAGTGTTGGAAACGAATCCCCCTGTATCCTATTTCCTCAAATAATTCTTTGCAATTATTGCATTTTATTCTCCAAGTGTGTATGTGAATGTGTTTATCGTTACATGGGTATGTTTGTGATCAGCAGAAACTTTACAAAGTTTTCTAGTTTTCCATTTCTGTTATTCATATATATTGGGGCTTTGGGATTTTTTTATTTTTTATTTTTTATTTTTTTGACCATATTTATTTATTTATTTATTTATAGGATTTCAATGAAATTAATTAAATTGTTTTCTTAATTGTTTTTTAATCTGTCTGAAATCCCTGTTTTATTTTCATTGATTTGTTCATCCAAAATTTACCTAATTCTGCAACTTTCTGCATTATACTGTAAATTCCATTTTTATTACTGAATTCCATGGTGTCTGTTTTCCACATTGCAGAAATCATTGGGCCCTATATTTTATTTATATCATACTTTTATTTATATTTAAATTTATTTTCAAATTTTATTATTAATTTTTCTGATAGATTGCTTATTTTATCTTTTCACAGAGTCGATTTTTGCTTGTGTGGTATTCTATTATTTATTTTACTTAGTTTTGAGTTTTTGTCTCCTAACTTGCCAGTAAGCTGCTTGAGCTTGTGCTGGGAAGTCACGCAGAGTGTGGGAGTGAGATATGATTCACTACGATAACTGACACACAACGATGTGCCGAGAGAGGTCACAGTTTTCCACTGACTTTTACCATATGCGTGTCCTTCCGTCATGGACCAGTGTTAGCGACAGGTGGCCTGGGGCACTCTGGGATGACACCAGCGCTTTTATTCTCCTCACACATGGGCAGGGAGCTGTCTGCTTCTGGCTCCCTGAGGGCCACTTATCGTAGCCTGTCAGAGAACACGACCAGGGCGCGTGCCGGAGGCGGGTGGCAGCTGCCTTTGATTGCAAAGAGGACACCTCACTCCCACCATCCAACAGCTGTGTGCTTTCCCGCCACACTCATTCTTGACCCTGTAAACACTCTGTTTCTCTCTCTGTTTGCCAGACTCACATATCCAGACTTCCTCCTGGGGCGGTGGCCGGACAGTCACTGGCAATCGAAGGTGGAGTTTGTCGACTCGGGACCGCGAGTGACTGAAGCGGTGTGAAATCATCCTCTATTTCTGCAGCAATATGCCAGCGCCGGGATCTTTATAGCAAGAGCTTGACGTTGTGTCACTGTAGGACACAATCAGAAAGGGACCAAAAGGTTGCAATATGTCTTTTCTTCCATCTTTTTCTTTCTTGCACAGATAAACACATGTATTCATTTATCCACAATGATTCCCAATATTATTTATTCAGTCTTTTATAAAAATCTACCATACTACTTTTCGCGCCACGTTCATAGGCATAGCGTAGACAGTGTCATCTGTTTTACTGTCACTTGAGGGGGGGGTACGTTTAGCAGGGTAATTTGCCTAAGGCGTCTGCTAAGAAAAGGACATGCCAAGTGCACTTCAGGACTAGTGTACTGCTCTGGTTTTAGTGGGCTTCCAAGAAACTCAGCTTCTAGTATATACTGGACAAGACTTGATGCTCCATTTCTATTCCTCTTTGAAACAATATGCACCGTCCTTATCATTGTAAATAAGCTAAGGGTTGTTGAAACAGGGTGGCCATTGATGTAAACGGCTTAATGTTTTTTTTGCTTACTTGACGTTTAATATTACTTTTACTATTATGTTTTTATATATAGCCAAGATGCTTGTTTTGTGCAAAAGTTTAGTTTAGTGACTTACAAAAAAAAAAAAAAAAAGGTCTGAGTGGAGATATTTGACACGTGTGCTTGACGTGAGTCTGGTTGAGTTGCAAATGCGTACATAACGTGGCATACAGGATAAAATCCTTTTTGAAATTACAAGAATTGCCTTTTCATTTGACTTTTTTAAAGCTATGTATAGTAGTTCAGTTGGATGAATAGTTCACCCAAGAATTAAATTTTGTCATTTACTAACTCTCAAAGCGTTCCAAACCTGTACAACTTGCTTTCTTCAATAAGCAACAAAAGCCTGATTTCGTTAAGAGTATCCTGGCCGTTCTTTTCCATATAATAAGCTTTAAAACAATGAAAATGAGCCACAGTATCATAAAAAAGTAGTCCATATGACTTGTGCGCTACTTGAGTCTTCTAAACTCTTATTGAACTTGTGTAGAAGTCAAATGATACTTTGGTGCTTTAATGTCCATTTTATATAATCCATTTCCATTTATTGAAATTGCATGGAAAAGAGTGATCTTTCCAGTCTTCTTTTGTTTTTTCATGCAAAAAAGTTTGAGGTGACGTGAGGGTGATTAATTTTTAGGTGAACTATACCTTTAAAGAGTGGGACTATTCTCAAATCTAATGATATGCACTGTTGAAAATGAGTTGATTTGTGGTTGTTACACTTTCACCACATAGTTGATTGCAGTAGGATCTCAGAAAGATCTTCTGATGAGCCTAGATGCACACGCACTTTTGCCCAGCGTCTTATTAAATAAGTGCACTACTTTGACTAACTGCACTGCTCGTGAGTGTACTAAGAATATGGCGCATGTTGCGTAATCCAAGTATGCATTTCTTTTGCATACTGTGACTTCACCTGACCTTGTTTGAAAGCTGCATCGTGCACTTCTGTGGTTGAGCTGTATTAACAGGTGAACAGCTTTGTGTGTTTTCTAATGCCATGTGTAGTGCTCAGGAGATGAGACCCCAAAAAGCAAGCTAAAAAAATGACTGTTAGTCCGTCTTTGAAAATGCAAAATATATTTTAGGTCTGTATTTTATAATGGCAGAAAAATGAGAGGATCTCTAAAATGTATTTATAAATTACACTGATTCAAATACGTTGAAGGTTATTACATTGATGAGGAGGATTTTGCAGTTTAGACTTTTTTCTTTAGTTAAAACTCTTGCAGTACTATAAAAATGTAAGATATATATGCTTATTTTTAGTTTTACATGATCCTGCATTTATTATGAAATGTCTGTGAACGTTTCAAACAGCAGATTGTACTAACCTCTTGCTATTGTAATGTTCAATAAAATAAGAAATGGTGTGCATTTGTAAGTGCTGAATGATTTATTCATTTGTTGACTGCCTCTTTTTACCTCCTTTTACTTAGTTATATTCATTTCTTTAAGCACAACATTTATATGTACTAAAGTTTTTACAATAATATACAGTCTCATGAATGAGGGCTCCAGTCATATCAATGGCATAAAACAGACTTAAAATGGGTCACCCTATTATTGTGGCTGTCATGTGAAAATTGATTACATGTCCAGGATTTTCATGCAATTTCAGACAAGCTTAACTGAAATTTACCTTGAACTCAGATATTTCACACGGTTCCTGACATTAGAAGTGGACTCAGATCTCTTTTTGTTCCACTTTCCATTAACTGTGTGGTTTGGATGCTGAACCATTTGAATGCTTCCTGTGTTAGAGAGTCATTTATTCTTTGGCCATGTTGTCTACAGTTTGTTGTTTAATCTTTATCCGGAGGCCTACTGTTTTCACTCTTTTATTTAGTCTCCATATCCCATGAGCCCTTGTATTCCAGACAAAAACACTACTCTATTTGTAGCATCATATTTGTTTTTGAGGCTCTAACAGACAGCAAAAGTTCTATCCTTGTCTTCCCCCTGCCTTTTCTACTCCCCACATATCTTATAATCTTAACTGTGGGCTGCCGAAAATTTACAGTCTAGAAATAAATTACACACTCGACAATAACCCAGAGGTGAAAATAGAAGCTCTCCAGAGAATCTGGAGAAACGAAAAAAACTCACAAGTGTTTGTTTGATGTCAAGTCGCGGATTGATGGTGTTTTTAGTCAGTGTCTGGAAGGTTTGGGTTAATAGTGCTTTCCTTTAAGATCCATAAGTAGCAATCCTGTGGCTATCCCATATGTTGTCCTGAAATTTGTCCTACCGGGTGTCTGTGGATTTATAGTCATCTCATTGTGTTTGTGGTTAGTGCCACATTGACGTTTGTTTCTTTCACCGCCTTTAAGAGTAATGATATTTTTTTTTCTTCATTGTATGGTTGACACAGACTCACTGAGTCCTTTGTGCTCTTTCCAGTAATGACAGTACTTACATATGTGTAGTACAACATTGACGTCTTTTACAACACTATTTTAGGATGAGATAAATCGGCTTGCCTAATAAAACTGTTTGTCAATTAAATATTCAAATGCAGATTGCGCGCTGCAATCACGGAGTCCCTTTGTAACGTTACATGAAGAACATGCGTTCCTTCGGTACGGTATCAAGCCTCAGTGCTCAAGTTGGTGACAGACTTGACTTCAAATATATGTAGATTTTAATACTGTTTTATTTAGGGAGACGTATTAAAATTTCTATCTAAACTGTTAAGTAAAACTCTTCAAATCGCCAATGCACTGTTTGACTAGAAAGACTTACCGTAAACACTGTGAGTTACCAGTAATGCTCGCAATAGCGCCCTTTGCTGCAACAGTGAGAACTGTGTGATATACTGCGCTTGCGCTCTGATACATTTTGGAAGGTTGTGGCTAGAAGGGATAGAGCTAAAACCAGGAGCTAATAACAATACATTTTTTATTAATGTCTACACCTACCCCAACCCTAAACCTACCCCTTACAATAATGGAAAAACAGTAATTATTGTTGTACACAGTGTGATAGAAATTATGCTATATTGATGTGCACATGCCCTGTAACCGCATCTGTATACCAACTAGCCTTAACCACTTTGGAACGGTGTAGAGATTTAGAAACCTCTATTATGATAGAGTATGATAGAAATCTGTGTATTTGATGTGCTTTTTTTCAGATTGGCATTTTTGAACGTAAAAAAACATATACAATTATTTATTTTATTAGAAAAACACTATATGCATGAAAAGAAGTAGGCCTAAACCATTTTTTTCACATTTTATGAATGAGATTAAATTACACACAATCCTTGTGGAACAAACTAAACACAATAAGTGCTGGATGTGGCTGTTAAATAGCTCTTGTGGCATTGAATAAAATTGGAAATGTCAATGAACAAAACAAAAAAACATTTTTGGAATGGGTGAAAACAAACTACTTATGTGTTCAGTATTCAGTATCCAGAAGTGTTTTCCTTTGAACTCATATTGCATACCATTCAGGATTAATGGAATATTATTAAAGACACAACTGAAAAACAGTTTATATTGTGGGTGAAAAACAGACCAACTAGCACATATTTATAATCTACACACATTTACAAATACATTTTACACATTATTTGATTTCTTTCCTTAAAAAAATGAACTGGAAACAAAGAAAATGCATTTTTTTTTAAGGAAGGTTTAATAGATATATTTGTAAATGTGATATGTAGCCTTTATGGGGGCATTTTGAAAGATTTAAGTAATAAGTAATGTCACTCAAGAGCTTAAAGAAGTAGATGAAGTCAATTACGAAGTGTACAAAAGAAAATTTCTGCATTTTCGTTCTGCTGAAGACGTCCTCCACCTGTTGCTCTTCACAGCATGAGTACAAATACATTACAGAATAAAACAGTTCATCTTGAACACTTAACACAAGCATATTCCCTGTGTCACTTTCCATTTCAATCCTCCAGTTCAGTAGCACTTTTATGCAGTGCACGGCGTAATGTTATTTGTGAGGTTGTGGCAGTAGGGTTGCGGAGGGCCCCTTCGGCTTTGAAAAGAGATACTTGGTCTTTAAGAGGTGGCAGGGCACAGAAGTGAGTGCCTCTCGACATTCAAGGTGTATCCAATGCCTCGCGCTCAGCGAGACCTAAAACGCAAAACAGACGGCAGTGCGAACGAAGATCAAAGAGTGCGGCCGTGGCCCCGCTCGGCCTGCTGTCCACACATGCTGAGCTCTCCTGTCAGAGTGAATCGCTGCCATGTGGCCTGGGTCTTTCTGCACACACCGACTCACACAATAGGTAGCTACTGCCCACCGCCACCAAAAACTCTTTATTATTGCACCGTATCTGAAGAGTGTGTACAGAGACAGTCACGTACACAGAGCCTCACAGGCCGTCTTCTCCTGCTCATGTCACACAAGGACATTCTGTGCTGGAAATAGCAGGCAGACGCCCCTTCAGTGCAGAACAGAAGTAAAGAGAACTTGGCATAACTTTTCTCTCTGACTAGTTCAGTATTTTGTCAATGGTTGATGGTGAAATGATGTTTTATTTCAGAGTAAACATGCACAAAAAAAAAAAAAAAAAAAAAAAAGGCAGTGAAACAATTTGCTCTTAGAATTTGCCAGTAAATTGCTAGTAAGTTAAGTAAATTTATTTAATTTTATTTTTTAATTTTATATTTTCAAATATTTTGCTATTTGATTATATAACCTTCTTAGTACAAAGGAAATATCCAAAATACACATTAATAAATGTTTATTTTATTACACTTTAACGATTTGTGTCTGTAGATTTCAGTTACAATACATATCTTTATAGTTTTTTTTCCCCCTCCAAATTTTTATTTTTTTTTCTCTCATGCATGGAGCCAGAAACCTTCACTTCAGTAAAACACCAAACTTTCCAGTTTTATTCTTATGTATATTCTGAAGGTTTTTACAGAGGGTTTGTTCATATGTCATTTTATAGATTTATATAGCATTTTATTCCTGGAAAAAAATGAGGAAAATCTATTTTATTTTCTAGTTGTTGGCAGTATTTTCTGATTTAAGGAGTGATAAAAAGACATATCCACATCCCCTGTGTAAAAAGTTTTTAATATGTCAACAAAATGAAGCAAGCATTTTGAACTTGGCTCTATCCAATGTTCAGATTATAAATTTATGCAAATTAGTGCACATTTAATTTTATAATGTATCATTTGCATATTTAAACAACAATTCAGAAACCTTATCATGCAAAAAAAGCCAACTGGGGAAAGTAAATAGTTAATTTTACCCAGTGGTGGAGGTAACGAATTACAACTTCTTACGTTACTGTAATTAAGTATTTTTTTTCGGGTACTTGTACTTTTTTGAGTATATTTATAAAGCTGTACTTTTACCTGTACTTAAGTACAAATTAAGCAAAATAATCTATTTTGTTACTTTTAAATCATAGTCCGTTACTGAGTACGCCCACAATTTGAAGTGATATTCAAACCTTTGACTACACTTATAGCCAATAAAGATTTCCGAATGCAAACGGGCCAATAAAAGCCCTGATATCTGAACCGAGCGCTTTATTGTAACATGAGAACACAGTCATGTAATCACAGAAAATAACTCCGATATTGCTTTTGCAAACTCAGACTGTGTGCAATCGCGATCTCTCCATGCTAGAAATTATTCCTTTGCTCCTGGATTAAACTTTGTCAAAAGTTATCAACCATTCAGAATAGGTCCACACCTGACCGATGAAAATGCTACTGGAAATTTTATTGGCTGTAAGTGAAATGTATCAGAAAGTCTTTCAACAATCAAAGATGGAACTTATATTTCTTTACAATGTATGTATGCTAGAAATGTTTCGGAATGGGATATTTGTATGATTTGTGCATATAAATATCCTAGTCTGTCTAACTGCATCACTACATTGTACAGACATTACAGGTCAAAGCCATCTGATGTTCCATTTATCTAAATAAACAAAATATGGCTCTTAAAACACTGCCTATAAGTGTTGTCATTTGGAATACCTCAACTGAATGGAGGTCTTTTGTTTTATAATTTTTATTTTATTATTGACTGTGTGCTTGTCTTTTGTTTTGTTTTTTGTTTTTTGTTTTTTTTTGGTAAATTCAAATCAGTTTGAAATAAAATTTAAAATCATGCTTCCTTGTGCTGTAAGCTTTTGCAACAAAGCTACTCTATTTTAAAGACACAAATACACAGAGTGAGCAAATGTATAAGATTGAAATTTTTGTAATGGTAATTGATCAGTGTTTATATGCATGTAAATAAAAGCCTATATTAAAATCGGTTTATCATATAAAGCAAACGTGTCTTTTTAGAAGACTTGAATTAAACCATTTAAAGCTTGGAATAATGATTGCCTTGGAAAAAAAATGGATGGACAAAAAAAAATTGAGATATTAAAATTTCTATATGGCAGTATACAGTATAGTTTTGCCAATGGTATTGAAAATGATTAGTAGTCATGAAATCAAAAATGATCCTACTTACTTTTTTAGTGCACATTACTAGTCTTGTGGTGAACAATTAAACTGTGTAAGTCAATACACTGGGGAAAAATAAATTGTAGCTCATCATAATCTTTAATCAAAGACTGCTTTGGAATGCCGTTCTTGCACTAATGATGTCAGTTTGACGGCTTGAGGAGAATCCTCTTGTTAAGTATGACGTAAGGACTGTTGTTTCCGGTTCCAAGCCTCTACTCAGGATTCTCAAGTGAAATATCTCAACAGCCATTTATGAACACTATTTAATTAATATTACATATTTAAGCTAAGCATTTAAAAATGTGCTGTGCACACTACAGTCTCCGTGCTCACGGTGTCTCAGACACTAATATTTTTGCTGAAAACAAACACTGTCTGACCATCAGGGATTTCAGTATGGAGATAAAGATTAGGGTTATTCAGTATTACATGACATTGTGGATGTATATTAGCACAGTTGAGCAAGAGGTGGAGTGGAGGTGCTCCACAATAAAACCCTGCTCTTTATTCAATATTCCCTTTCACTTGGAAATACATCACAACACTGAATTCAGTTGCAACTTCTGGTTCACGGGTAATTTAATATTGATATTTTCCAAGGTATTGAAGTTAATAATTCCTGTATCATGACCACTAATTCATGTACTTTGTCAATAAGATAAAAGAAAGTTTTGTTCAAAGTAGCTATTATCCACATAGATCTTTGATATAAATTAATATGTTTTGGTAATTCATTAAATATCGCCGGCTAAAGAGTAACTAGTACTCTGAGTAGTTTTTTTAGAAGAGTACTTTGTACTTTTACTTAAGTACTGTTTTGGCACCAGTACTTGTAATTGAGTATTATTTCAGCAATGTAACAGTACTTGTACTTATGTACAAATTTTCAGTACTCTTTCCACCACTGATTTTATCCTATTCACCTGTAATGCCTTGCCTTAACAATGATATGAAAATAAAACTAATAATATATTGACTTCAAAAGCAACTTTTTGTCTATTCAGAGCTTTCATTTGTCATGTCTTTTGTATTCTCTATTTAAGTATTTTTCTCAACAAATATTGATGTGTATTGATATTGATAAATATTGATCTGATTAAATGTGATTACATAATGTTTACTGACTATTTACTGACAGCACAGGTCTAGATTTAAAGGTTTAAATTTAGCATATTTTTTCAACAGAAAACCCAAAGCTGCAAAATATACCTTTTTTCCATATTCCTATCCTGTTATCTGCAAGGCTGCACACTTGTGAGGTGAAAAACTAAGGTCACGGCTAAGGTCATAAGGTCATGTGTGCATTTTCAGCCTTTCTTATATGGACAGACCTCTTGCAGGGGTTAATCTGAGCCCCAGAGCTCTTTGAGGTGTTTGTCAGCTACTTGACCTGTTTGTTCAGCTGCGTGCCACTCATTCCCAACCCCTCCCACAGTTTTTGTGCACCCTGTGCCAACAAGCCATCTCTAGGTCAGGCATTGGGCCAGGTAATACACTATTGACTGCAGCACTCTCCCTGTGAACCCAGGGATTCGAGCTAGTCCTCGCCAAACAGCGACCTGGCAATCCAGGTCAGCTATTCCAGGTTCCACGCAGCACGAGCTGCCTTCTAATTAAGCCCACCAAGCAGCCGCAGCCCTTGCGGCATTGCGGGCCAGACACTTCCTGAAATGTGCTACACCGCCCATAAAGTGCCAACGCTGAGAGAAAGAGTGCAAAAGCGAATTGGATTTGCTCTAAAACAGTCTCATTTGAAACCACCGCTCCACACCTCTCACCGGAGGAGGGAGAATAACATGAGGAGAGGGTGGTCAGCTGCACAGTGGGATTTCTTATATAAAAGCCAAATAATGGTTCTGCATCATTGCAAAATGTTTTGGGCTTGAGTGTGTTTTTTCCTTCTCTGCAGTTGTAGAATGATCTAACCATTACTTTAGGCTTTCGAACTTTAAAAATGACAGACACATAAAAAAAAAAAAAAAAAAAATCAATGTAAAATATATATATATTTTTTTTAAATAAAATAAAAATATCAGAAGAGAAGCCATACACTATATAGAAATATACAGTGGCCCAGTAGTGCACAACACAGTGAAATCTCCACAACATTGCACATAGGACTAATTTCGTTGTGTTGTGGAGATTTCGTTGTGTTGCGGCTTATTTCTGTTGCGAAGATTTTGTTGTGTTGTGGCTTGTTTACGCTGTGTTGCGGCTTGTTTCCGTTGTGTTGTGGAGATTTTGTTGTGTTGTGGCTTGTTTACGCTGTGTTGCGGCTTGTTTCCGTTGTGTTGTGGAGATTTCGTTGTGTTGCGGCTTGTTTCCATTGTGTTGTGGTGATTTTGTTATGTTGCGGCTCGTTTCCGTTGTGTTGCGGCTTGTTTCCATTGTGTTGTGCTAATTTCATTGTGTTGCAGCTTGTTTCTGTTGTGTTGTGGCGATTTTGTTATGTTGTGGCTTGTTTCCGTTGTGTTGTCGAGAGTTTGTTGTGTTGTGGAAATTTCATTGTGTTGTGCATTACTGTACGGTGGCCAAGAGAGCTCAACGCGCTGCAAACAGAAATAAACACCTGCAAATTAAGAAAACAACTTCAATTTGACAACACACACGCTGCAAATGCTCACAACACAACCAAATAAAGAAACACTGCAAATAAAATTCTTTATTTGGTTGTGTTGTGAGCATTTTCAATGCGTTTATTTATTTGTTTGCGTTGTGAGCATTTGCAGCACCTGCTGTCAAACTGATGAAGATGTTTTCTTGATTTACTGGTGCTTTTTCTATTTGGATGTGTTTTCTGAAGTTGCAGCGCATTGAGCTCTCTCGGCCACCGTACCTACTGGGCCACCGTAGAAATAACTCTAGTCTCTATTTGTAATTTCCACTTTAGTGAGCTGTTAACAATTGACCAGCTTATTAAAAACTAAATCTGATTTTTGAGCGAATCATTCAGACTGGTTTTCTGAAATGAAGTGATTCACTTAAATCATTCAACACAAAAGAAAGATTAATTGACAAATTAGAAATTTTTGAGCATTTGGAGTGAAAATGAACTCTAGATAAGACAAAACAATTTTTAAACAATAAAAATCAGCTATAACTTTATTTATGCAACTTCATTCATTATTCATGCCTATGTGCATGCTGGGAAAACAGCACTGTAAAGTTGAGTAGATTGCATTTGATTCTATATCTTAGAAAGAAGTACGCTGAAATAAGTACGGGATCAGTTCTTGAGAACACATTGTAAATATATCAATTGTAAATAATTACATATTTGCTGATAATTTGGTTCAATTACTGTTTATATTTATAGTGCTTTTCATGATACAGGAGATGTATGTTTACAATTAAGAGTAATTTCAAGTTAAAACTTAAATTTCTACATGCTTGAATTAAGTACAAATGTACAATTGGCTTAATTTTTAAGTTCTGACAGCACCCATTCACTGCAGATGGTCCATTGGTGAGCAAGTGATAATGCTAAACTTCTTCAAATCTGTTCTGATAAACAAACAAACTCATCCATATCTTGGATAGCCTGAGGATGAGTACATTTTCAACCAATTCTCATTTTTGGGAGAACTATTTCTTTAATATAGTAGACCCTTTACATTTTCCTATATTTCTGAAAGTCCTACAAGATGTTGTGCAGGACTGATCAGCAGTTGAAAGAAACTTTATCTTATTTATTTATAAAAAATGGGGTCACACCAGATAGCCTACTGAAAGCAAAGATTCACATACTTTTGCAACGCACAGATATGTAACAATGGATCATTTTTCTCAATAAATAAAATATTTTTGAAGATATTCTTGTCTCATTTGTTTGATTGGGTTCACTTTATCTACTTTCAGGATTTATGCAAAAATCTGATGTTGTTTTGGGTCATATTTATGCAGAAATATAGATAATTGTAAAGGGTTCACAAACTTTCAAGCAGCACTGTGTGTATGTATGTATGTATGTGTGTGTGTGTGTGTGTGTGTGTGTGTATATATATATATATTTGCAATTGTAAAATGATCTAACCATTACTGCTGGATACCAAAGTCAAATATGCAGCAGTATAGTCTTTTTCAGCATCTAGTCTTTTGTCGTTAAGGGTTTAAATTAAGGCCTAAAATTTATAAGGTTAATTTTAAGTCCTAATACAGTGTACAGCACCTGTGAAGACAGAAGTCTGTTATTATCCACAGCCGTTAGGAAGTCAGAAGCACAGCGGAGCTGTAAATAGAAATGGTGTAACTTCTCGGAGGACATGTGGATTGTGTGTGAGAGTGAGAGATAGAGTTGGTATGAGGCAGGATCTGCCACCGCTCTAACACAGGCCTGATGTTTTAAAATAAAGCAGGCTGTTGGCTTTGATGTTGAGGGGCCTCTGAAGCAGACGGTCTGATTCAATAAAGATCACTGCTGCTTATCCCGCTCCATGCTGTAAGCTTAGCCTTCTCTCCAAAGTGCTTTTATAAAGGTGAGATGGGAGACCATGAGAATTCACTTGATACTAACAGCAGATGTACTTTAAACCCTATTGATCAGCGTCCTGCTGAACACGTCTTCTGGAGCTCATGACGTGGTTGTGCTCAGTGTCACCCGCTGTAGGCAGCTGTGATCAAGTTTGACGTGTTAGGGCTTTTATGTACAATCATTTGACTTACTGTGAACATGCATCAAAATTCAACCATACATGCCAGGTACCAAATGTGGTAGTCACTCTGTGAATTTGGTGGTCTAGATAATGTTAAACCAAGATAATGTTATCTAGCTGGCTAAAATAACTGAGGTATTGTTAGATTTGCAAAAATTACTTGTGGTAATATTGAAAGCATCAGTAAAAATGTTGAAAACTACAAACCAGTCAGTGATGTCTTGCATCAGATGCATCATTTCTTCATTCATAAATGTTTATGAATTTATGAATTATATTATATCCATATCATTTAATATATATATATTTTTGTATTTTTAAAAAAATATTTTTCACATTTCATATTTTTTTTTACATTTTTTACTTTTTAAAGCAATTGATTAAAATACTTTTAATTACTTTTAATTAATTAAAATACCTTTATTCATCAAGGAAGCATCAAACAGTAAAGACTTTGGCAAATTCTATTTGAAAAATGCTGTTCTTTTGAACTTTATATTTATCTTGAAAAAAACGTATCAAAGATTACCATAACTATATTAAGCACCATAACTGTTTTCAACATTAATAATTAGAAATGTTTCTTGAGCATCAAATCAGCATATTAGAATGATTTCTGAAAGACCATGTGACACTGAAGATTGGATATAACTGCTGAAAATTCAGCTTTGCATCACAGGAATAAATTACGTGTTAAAATGAAAAGGTATATGAAAATCGAAAAGGTATTTTAAATTGCAACAACATTTCATAATACTGGTTTTACTGTATTTTTGATCAAATAAAATATAGCAGCTTTCATAAGCATATGGAACTTTTTTCAAATAGATCTTACCGACCTCAAACTCAGAACAGAAATTAACATTTAATGAAAAATAAAAATATTTCCAAAATTTTTTGGGGATTTTCTTGTTGAATAATGGTTATATATATATATATATATATATATATATATATATAAGAATAATTAAGTCAAAGTAGATCTTGCCTGGCATTATGTCACTGCACAGGTCAAATCCTGACCTAGTATTGGTCCAGCACAAAACATTGAAAACATCATTGATACAAACATCTGAAGGGATGTTCTGAAGTTTCAGCGTTGGCCCTAAGAATGCGGCCCTCTATTCATGTGATTGCATGATCATAGTCAAAGAAATTACTGAATTTGAGAATATGAGCGAGCTTGCAAAAAAGAATTTGAGCCCCGTTTAAAGGGGAGGGAAGAGTATTTTGCATCAGACATCAAAAGCAGGGCTTAGGCCTGTTTCTGGATAGAGCTAATAGGAGTCTTGTGGAATGGCTTAAAGTGTTTAATATCTGAGGACGGATCTTATTTGACTGATACAAGGTGAAAGACTCTTTGACCTCTATAGATCCTATGGAATCATCCCCTGTGAATTTAACACATTGAGAGTCAGCGACAACTGATGTTTAATGTGACATGGACTATTTATTTAGCACTCAAAATGTGTCCATACATCTATATGCACAAACCCCTACCATTGACACATAACTATGACTCAATAAATACTTTGCAAAGATTATGCAGGACTCTTTTGTTTCAAGGAAAAGTGATACAACAGTACATTATATAGGAATTCTGTTCATCCAACTAGACAAATATATGTATGTTTACACAGGAACCTGAATATTTTATCTGATAAATCTGTCCAAGAATCCTGAGGTGAGGGTTTCCAACTGCATGTTGGCCATAATACAAGCATGCAAAACTCTCGCTGTCAGCTGATCATTGGTGGGATGATTCCTGATATGACTTCCCTTTAGTTTTCCCTTTTACTCCTTATAAACAATCTGATAGCCCAAGTAATATAGATAAACAATACAAAGAGAACCACGATGAGTTACTTGGTATTATTCATTCAGTGAAAACACTCCAACCAGAGGTTCTGAGGGAAACCATATGAAGATATTCTGTGCTTGTTGTTGGCTGTGCCGTCTGTTTCTCATAGCAAGTCCTGTTCAAACATTCAGCCAGTTCTGCTTCTGTTTTAGAAGGTTCATAGCATCAGCTCAGAACTCTCTGGCCTCCTCAAACTGTTTGTAGTAGTCCTCATCCTGAGGGTTCTCTGCACATTTCTGTCCGTTATTGGGAGGTCGAGCCTGGTTGTAGCGGCTCCAGTCGCCCTTGCAGATGATCCATGGTAGGATGTCCACTTTGTAGTGCAGGTCAGCGGAGAACTCCGTGCTGATGAGGTTGGGCGTTCCGGCCCCTTTGCCTCGGGTGATGAGCTTCATGCTGTCATCGTAGCAGCAGTGCTGGGCCGCCAGTGTGGTGGATTCCAGCGTGAGCATGGAGCGGATGCAATAGCGAGCGGTCAGTTTGTAGATCTCAAGCTTCTCCTTTGGTCCGCTGGCGTCCTTCCAGCGGAAGTTGCGCCTCGTGGTAGCATCGTGGACGTCTGTGGTGCTGTAGGCCACCTCGGTTGGGTAAAAGCAGGGGCAGCTGGGTAGGTCGTTGGCCACTTTGCTCATGTATTTCTTGAGGAACTCACTCTTGCAGTTCATCCAGCGCTCACAACTGTCTGTGTCTGAGGAGGAGTAACCAACATCACAATCAGAATCACGCAGTTAATGAAATGAAAAACACTTTTCATGTCTCTAAAAACTTCTGATGCCTAAAATGAATTTTAATTCCGTATGTGTTCTGATGATTATTCGTTTAGTACTTCTGATAAAGAAATATTGGTAACGCTTTAGTATAGGAACCAGTTCTCACCGTTAACTAGTTGCTTATTAGCATGCCTATTATTAACATATTGGCTGTTTATTAGTACTTATAAAGCACATATTCTGCATCCCTAATCCCAATACCTAAACTTAAAAACTACCTTACTAAGCAGTAATTAGGAGTTTATTGATGCAAAAGTCAGTTAATAGTTAAATAATAGCAACAATTGGACCTTAAAATAAAGTGTGACCAAAATATTTTGAAAAACTACTCAAACTTGACTGAATATTAAATAAAATACTAAAAAACATTGTTACATTTTTGATTAATTTTTATAAATTGAAGATTTTAGTCTTCTTAAATTCAACATAACACAGTAAGTTGCAATTGCATGTTTGATTCACTAAAATGAACTTGTTCATAAGAGTCATTTGATCGGGAATCGGACCACATTAGTCACACGGTTTTGACTGACTTAAAACAGCACATGAATTTATTCTGATTCATGAATGAACCTTCTTATGAGTTGTTTTTTTAGTGAATCAAAACCATACAATACAACTAATGAAGTCAGATTCATGAATGAATTACACTAGTTGGATGACTATTTGGTTTTGATTCGCTAAAAGTATCGCTTTTTATTTATCCTCTTTCCTATTACTTGTTTCAGTTCTGTTTTAGTTTTTATAACCATTTCTTACTTGTATGTTTGGCTCAGTGTTATGTTTTTAGGATTACTGTTAAACTAATGTAGTTTGATTTGTATATGTTATCTATTTTAATTTTAGTTACAGTTGTAGTAATGCTTGTCATTTTATTAGTTTTTTTATGATGTCTGTATGTGTTATTTATTAAGTTTTAGTTTTATTTAATTTGAGTTAGTTTAGTACTTCAACAAACTAAATGGAAATGAAATATTGAATTTATGGGTGTGTGTGTACACGTAGTTGTTTTTGGTGTTTGGCTTAGTGTTATGTTAGAATCATTATTATACTCATACCTTTTGTTCTCTTAAAATTTTGAATTGTTTGTAGCTTTATTTTGTTTTCATTTAAATGTTAAGTTTAGAAATTGTTGTATGCATTTGTCATTTTTATTTAATTATTTTTTTAATGTGTGTGTATATATAGTATTTATAAAGTTTTAGCTTTTAGTTTTGGATCAGTTTTAGTTGTTTTAATACTACAATTGATTGTTTCTGTTGTCCTCATTTGTAAGTCGCTTTGGATAAAAGCGTCTGCTAAATGACTAAATGTAAATGTAAAAGAACCAACACTTAAGACTCATTTGTTCAGGAATTAGACTACACTAGTCGAGATCTGGATTCAGAAGTGGTGTTGTGGTATGTATGCAACATTTACCAATTCAAGAAACATTATTTCTATTCCAACTTTAGGTTTTCCTACATTTAGGATAGTAAGCTAGTAGGTTTAATGGAGTATTGGAATGCTAATCTGTATTCCTGTAATATGGCACCATACAGAGTAAAAAAGGTATAATTATAGAGATAAGAGCTTGTTTTGCTTGCTTTTTAGTGACCAGTTACCCAGGTGGTGTTAAATTACAAATAACTTACCAACTCCAAAGAGTTCAGTTGCATTGAACTCTTCAGTGCCAGCGAGAAGACTGACTTCTGTTGCTGCTGTCTTGAAAGCATCTTCAATTCCTGTACATAAGAAAGTTATTAACTCAGTGCCATTCATTTTGAAGATGGTTGTTTTGGCAACGTGTCACTTTGTAATCTGGCTTTTTTACCTGGGCAGCTGGGCATGTCACATGTCCGTGACTCTGTGGCTGTGCAGGCATAACCGCATGACCTGGTCCGCTTCTGGTTGCCATTTCCACAGGATACGCTGCATGGTGACCAACCACTCCAGTCACCATCTCCATCTATGTAGTCTGTAATAGAGGGAAAAAATTATAATTTTACACATTCACTGGCACTTGAGTGCTATGACATGATTTCAGGCACTGGTTGTGTTGTACTCCTGTCCCACTGAGTAGATCCTGATTCAGACCGTATGTTTCAAATACCTGAGGCGCTCAAACTCGGCCTGCTGGCCTATACCATTAGCATACCTCTGTAATTGGCTCATACACATGGGAGTGGGTGAATGAATGAGCCAGGTCTGCATACTTAAGCCAACTTCCAACTGCTTTTTAAACAACAAACAAGTACTACTTTTACATTTCTGATTCAGTGATGAGGGGCAACCAAAACAGTTGCTGAGGTATTGAGGTGGAGTATTCTAGAAATTCTAGAATGTCGTTTTCTGACATTCACATCATTTTATGGCCTCCAATACAGTTTTATATCCTTAAAATGGGCATTTACAGTTGGTCTGCTGGACACAAAAACATCTGCTCTTGTTGAATTAACACGAAACCAACCTAAGTTTATAGATTTTCTGTTTAGAAATGAAAGATAATTTCTAAATTAAACTAAGTAAATAAAAACTGACATTTTATTAATAAAAATGTGTTTGTTTAACAGTATTTATTATTTTGTCGTTGTTGTTGTTGTTGTTATTAATCTAATAAAAAGTTTATGCTCTAAAATATATAAATTGTGGCTAGGAAAATAATTTACAAAAAAAATGATATTACTATTATTATTATTAGAAAAGTTTATGCTCTAAAATATATCAATTGTGACTAGGAAAATTCTTTACAAAATTATTATTATTATTATTATTATTATTATTATTATTATTATTATTATTATTATTATTAATCTAATAAAAGAGTATGCTCTAAAATATATAAATTGTGGCTAGGAAAATTATTTACAAAAAAAAGGATATTATTATTATTATTATTATTATTATTAGAAAAGTTTATGCTCTAAAATATATCAATTGTGACTAGGAAAATTCTTTACAAAATTATTATTATTATTATTATTATTATTATTAATAATAATAATAATAATAATCTTATAAAAAAAGTGTATGCTCTAAAATATATAAATTGTTTTTTATTATTTATTTTTATTTTATTAATAAAAATGTATTTGTTTAACAGTATTTATTATTTTGTCGTTGTTGTTGTTGTTATTAATCTAATAAAAATTTTATGCTCTAAAATATATAAATTGTGGCTAGGAAAATAATTTACAAAAAAATGATATTATTATTATTATTATTATTATTATTATTATTATTATGTTGTTGTTAATGTCAGTTTTGTAAAGAAATTATCTATATTTATATGCAACACTAATTTATTAGATTATTTGAATTTATTATTATTATTATTATTATTATTATTATTAATTTTATTGTTTTTTAAAAATTTAATAATTTAATATTAATTGTCTTTTTTTAAATATTTCTTATAATTGCTATATTTCTTTTGAAATATTATTTTTCTTTCTTTCTTTCTTTCTTTCTTTCTGTCTTGGTTCAATCAGATAATGAAAGAAAAGCAGCCAAACCAAGGGTGGATACTTTGAAAAAGCTAAATTATAAGGAAGTTTTGATTTGTTTAACATTTCTTTTAGTCATTACATAATTTCAAACTTTTCTGGTAGTGTATACACACACACCAAGCAAGCAAGCAACCACAATCTATATCCACTGCCCCTGATGAGAGAAAAACAAACACCTTTGGTCTTAAAAAGACAACATTACTTTCAGCGCTGTCAAACTGCATGGTCACAGTCGAGTGCGGACCAACTCACAGGCAACAACATGTCTGAAACCCACACGAGCCACAGTTCCCCACACACCACTAATGGTAACGAATAAGCCAATCAAAAGCAGATACAGCAAACCCTCAGGAATGAGTCACGGCCACAACAGATCGTGTGTTAGTCAAGAGGAAATTTATATGGAGTATTTTGAACTTCGTTTTGGTATTACGTTAACACATTGAACAAAGAAAGTTCCTCTAAAGCAAAAGGGTTTAGGCAAGTGGTGACAGGGTAAGAATGCGTTTGACAGGAAGTGCAGTCTCTGACAGCAACACACATTCACTCATTTAACTCCACTTTACCAAAAAAGACAGAAAGAGAGCTATTAGACTGGAGGAACAGATGCTCTGGATTCTCTCTCTCCTGCTTTGATGTTCAGGAGTGTTTTCTGTCACGGAGACAGACTCTGCCACACAGGAATCTCTCTCTTATAGGAAGCAATCTACAATCACAGACTCCGTAAGAAGCGCTGTCCTTGTTATAGTGACAGCGTAAATCATCCGACGAGCAAATTACAGATTCCATCACCTCACAGCGGAGCCATATTTATGCTTTGCAGAGCCCTTCAATATGACACTAACTCCATAACACAAGCTCATCTGCAACGTACCGTATTCGGTCTGGGATCTGCTTCCTGTGCCAGTAGACTCTCTTCGCTCCCAGTCTCCGAGCGGTTTGAGGAAGTTGCTGTCCTCCGTGTTGCTCTCGTAGGGGTAATCCTGTTCGTCAAGACCCTTTGGGGTGGACACGGAGGATGAGGACGAGGAAGACGAACGCTGCCTCCAGTTCCTCCAGTTAGGAGAAGCCCAGCCAGGATTGTTTTCTTTGCGTATTCCCTTCTCTGACTCCGAACCTTCCAGGCTGTCCACCACTTCTATGGTAACCTAAAGATTTTAAAAGATACTATTATTGTTAGTGTTTACTGAGGCAAACATCACTTATTGTTGCTCATCCTTGAGGAGATAGATATATATATTATATATATATATATATATATATATATATATATATATATATATATATATATATATATATATATATATTAGGGGTGTCAACGTTAACGCGTTAACGCATGCGATTAATCAAAAAAATTTAACGCGTTAATATTTTTTTTAACGCAAATTAATCATTTGATAATGTTTGACCCCAACTTCTTCCCGTCATCGCAGCGCGGAAGGTTATCTATCATTGTGTGATGAGGCTACAGTGAACCAGTGTTGCCAGGGTAACGGCACAATTGGCTGTGTGCTATTTTGAAAATACAGTCGCGGGAAATATTACAGAGCCGCGGGTTTTTGGGCTAACGTTACTTTTATAATGTACAGCGGCCGCCCAAAGTGTATATAGACAAATAAAAATGAAAATAGATCCTTTTACGAATGTGTGTTATACTTGGAATGTATCCCTGACAACTTAAGAACTGAGAGGCGGCTGTAAACATCACAAACAACGTGAGTTTCAGTCAGAGCACACATGTTAAGGCTTTTACACAGCAGAAATAAACATGACAACAGCCACTATAGATTATACAAGATAATAAACACACGATTACGATAGGATATGGTTTGTATGTGATTTTCTTGAGATGAATGTGTACATCTGAAATGCTAATTTGTGCAGCGATATAAAAGGCTATAAATAGCATATTTTAACAACAGTAAACGACCAAATTCCACATGTGATCGCAAAAGAAGGTTATTACAAACACTCGATGGTGGTTTAAAGTGAGTTCTGAGTAAAAGTGGACTATTAATCTCATAAATTGTCTTATGAAGTATGATGCTAATGTTAGCGCTAATGCACCTGCAGAACAGGTCCAATTCTTCTTCATAATGCATTTTGTCATAATACTTAACGTAAGGTCGCAAGAAAATGTTGTTGTATTTATTCAGAAATACTTTTGATAATAGTTGGGTAAATGTAAACTGGGATTGAAGCGATGTGGCTTGGTAAACGTTTTATTGCCAGTTTAGAGGCTGATAATGGCTGAATAAAAACAGAAGAATAATGATAAAAGAATAATAAGGATTATGTCTCATACCTGGCGGAGGTGTGAAAGCTTCTGTTTCCTTAAACTAGTCTGTCATGCATTTCTTTTCAACACATTTACAGGTAAATCCTAGTATTTTAAATGTGCGATTAATCGTGATTAATCACAGCCCATGACTGTGATTAACGCAATTAAATTTTTTAATCGATTGACAGCACTAATATATATATATATATATATATATATATATATATATATATATATATATATATATATATATATATATATATATATATATTAGGGGTGGAACAATACATGTATTCATACCGAACCGTCACGGTACAGACATCTCGGTTCGATGCATGAGGCCTTATAACGAATACAGGCAATTTACTCCCAATCCAGAAGGGGGTGCCCGCAGTAATGCAACGCTGTTTGATAACCGCCAGCAGAAGAACAGCAAATGCCATGAGTTGCGCACTTGAAAACAAAGCCCCCAGACAGTGACCATGTGCTGATTCTGAATGCGTCTCTCACTGACAAGGGAGTATACTTTAAAGGTATAAAGGTATATTTTAACTCTACTGTTTGCGAAATGGAGCTTTGTGCTCGTGTATCCTACCTCTCTCATTCGGCACAAATCCAAATATTCAATAATATTTCCATATTTGCGATGATCTGAATGCTAAACTATTATTTATGTAAATGATAGGCTTTGTACTTCCAACAGTGACACAGAGGCGGGCGTGCTGATGTTTGGTTCACCGTATTTTATTTTGTAAGTACCAACTGGGCTGTCAAGTTAGCAATGCTGGAACTGATATGTTTTGTGTGTGTGAGTATGCGCGCGCTCCGGCGCGATCACTTCAACTGTTTCCTTATACCAGCAGAATCAAAAAGCAGAAAAATAAAACAAACAAACAGGATGTTGCTTTCTGCCACTTGTGTTTCCTTTCTGTGAACAAATTAAGCATGTTACAAAAATTAACTGAAACTCAGCATATATAGGCTACGTTGTGTCTCGCAGTTTTTTTTCCCTTGTTTATTTGTAAACTAAATCAAATATATTTCAAGAATGTATTCCTTGTATGTATATATGTACTGCAGATTAGTATGTTAGTATATACTGCAGTATATATTTAGGCCTGTCACGATAACTTTTTGTTGTGCGATATATTACCCCAGAAATAATTGCGATAAGCGATAATATTGTCATTTTAAAGACCATTTTATGCCACTGAATATATAATCATAATAATGCAAGAAGGCCTACACACTTCCAAATGACAACAAACTTTTAATTCTTAAGAATATTTAGATCATGGAAATTAAGTATCAAAATATTAAATACCTTAAAAACTTGAATAAATAGTAAATAAACCTTTTCTAACAAAAAGTGCAAAGTAACA